>CANTUR010000070.1:0-1200000 GCA_947683625.1 Mallotus nudiflorus | reverse complement strand
GCTACCTAGTGGGCAGCACTAGGACCGTGTACGTACCAGTGTGATAGATTTAGGTTTGAGTGAGGATTACTTGTGGTGAATTATGATTTGATTGAGATTGATGATATGATTGATTTATGATTTGAGATGTGATATGATTGATAATGTGATTACTGGAGCTCGGTTGACTAAATGTCTCGAGGCCAATCATACTGACAGTCAAACTGCGGGAGCTCGGTTGACTTAGTGTCTTGGGGCCAGCCTACAGTCCAAAATGGAATAAGTGATCTATTTGGATTTAAGTGAGCCTGTATGGCTAGAGTGATGATATGGTTGATTGAGGTTACAGTTAATAGGGTTCTATTTGATCCTTCATGTATTAAAATAAATATTTTCTGCATTTATTATATTTATAAAAGCAGAGTTTGGCATTTGTGTGAAATGTGTGAATATACATACATATATATATATATATATATATATATATGAACGCCTAATTGGATATGGTTTAGATTGCATGTATATATAGTATAATAATTCACTCAGTGAGGTCTGACCCCCCTTAATTATTTTTTTCAGGAAATCCTATATTATCAGACCTTAGTAGTAGAGTTCTTCACCAACGTTCTTCCGTCCCGGCTATTTTATGTAAATGTATATTTTGACCTCTGATTTGTATTCTAGAAACTACAGTAGTAGTGTTATTGTATCATAAGAGTATTCTTTTGTTTGATACTTTATACTTAGAGAGTTGTATTTGAATATTGTATGATTATATTTTTTTTCTATAAAGGATTTGGAGTACCTATTTTATGTATATTGGATTGAAAAATTTTAATTCAGTTATACTTTTATCTATTTATTGCATATTTTTTATTTTCTAAGGCTTGCTACGGGTTCCGAATTCGAAAGAATTCTTATTCCCTAGCATCGGTCATGACACCTAGTTTTGGGTCGTGACAAGGTGGCACTACTGGTTATAGGAACAATAGGGAAGGAAGAAAGAAAAAAAATACAAAAATGCAAGAAGAAAGAAAGAAAGAGAAAAAAAAGAAAAAGAAAAGAGAAGGCATGGCAAAACCTGAAAATGCCCTCACTATTATTATTATATATATATATATATATACACACACACATATGTATACATATGTATACACATGCACAATATAATAATGACAATAATAACCCTAATAATGCTAACAATAACAAATAATAATAATAACAATGATAATACATGCATGAAATAATAACATCAATAGTAATAAAAATAATGATAATAAAAATAACAATAATGATAATTAGTAATGATAATAACTTTAATATATTTTTAAATAATAACAATTCCAAGTAAATTATTTTACATAACAAAAATATTTAACATAAAATAAATAAATACTAATCACAAATAATTATAATATAATAATATTATTAAACAAATAAATAATACTTAACAATAAACTAACTTTTAAGTCTTAATAAAATAATTATAATAAATAGAGATTTAAAATATTATTAACACTACATATCCCAAAATATATTTTAATAATTTAAAAATATTGAGTCATTACAGAAAGTCTCAATTTCATAAAGAAATAGACCATCACATTTAGCCTAAAAGATAGAAAACAAGTCCAATTCCCACATAATGATGCTCTAGTAGTAAGTGCCCTAAAAATTAATTACTTAGTATAAAGATTATCAATTGATGATAACAGTGCAGTCAATGCACTTTCCTGGAATGCTTGCAAGGTAATGGGAGACTTAGTCACTCACTTGAAAATCATCCAAAACCCCATCACAAGCTTCTATGGAGAAACAACCCGACCAAGAGGAATAGTAAAGCTAATTATAGAGTTCAAAAACTGAGAAATTAAAGATATCAAGTATGTTAAATCTCCATTCAATATAGTAAACCTTCCACTCACTTACAATGGGATCATCGGGGGAGGTCAATCTTATATGAAATCGATGCTTTATAAACATCAGGCATTTAATCATGAAGATTCCTCTAGAAGACCAGGTGATAACAATCCATAGAGACCAAGCAATGGCTAAATAATGCTATCAACTAGTTGTCAAATCTTAGATGGAAGCATTCCCTCTAGAATCCTTGGAGACAGAAAAACAAGGTGCAAACCTAGAGCCAGCTGATCAAGTGAAAAATTTGCAAATAGCTAAAAGGAAAACAGTTAGGATTGGCAACGACCTTGATGAAAAAGTTAAAAGAGAAGCAAGTGAAGTTCTAAGTAAACACTCAAATAGCTTTACTTCCAAAGCCTTTGAGATTGTTGGAGTGGATCCTTAGATTACATCACATAGTCTTAACATTAATCCAGGGGTAAAACTTATCGTTCAGAAAAAGAGGAACTTTTCATATGAAAGATAAAAGGTAATTGCTAAAGAAACTGCTTGTCACAACCTGCATAGCTTTATTGATGCTACTTAGGGGTACCACCAGATACCAATGATGAAGGAAGATTAAGAGAAAACATCATTTATCACCTAAGAAGGTTTTTACTATTACAAGGTTATGCCTTTTGGTTTAAAGAATGTCGAAGCAACCTACCAAAGGTTAATGAATCATGTCTTCTAGAATCAAATTAGATTGAATGTAGAAGTGTACGTAGATGATATCATTGTCAAAAGCTAATGAGTAGAGAAAAATTTTAAGGATTTTGATCAAATCCTCTAAATACTGGACCAATACCATATCAAGCTGAATCTGGATAAATATGTCTTTAGAGTAAATGCTAAAAAATTCTTGGGTTTTATGATTTCCTATAGAGGAATTAAAACTAATTCTAAAAAATAGAAGTCATCCTTAAAATGAAAGCTCCAGCATTATTAAATGAACTCTAAAAGCTAATCAACAAAATAACTACATTGGGATGCTTCATCTCTTACTCAGCTAAAACCACTATTTTGAGCCTTAAAAAACTCAAAGAAGTTTGAGTGGAATAAGGAATGTCAGGATACCTTCGAAGACATAAAAAAGTTCTTATCCTCGCCATTATTGCTCAGTAGGCTAATTCCCGAAGAAATCTTGTCTTTGTATCTTTTAATTAGCCTATAATCAATTGCATTAATATTAGTAGGAGAGGAAGGAAGTCAACAGAACTCGGTATATTACATCAGCAAGATACTCAGAGGTTCAAAGGCTTAGTATCCAAAATTGGATAAATTGGCCATGGTTATTGTACACATAACTTGGAAACTCCAACACTACTTTTAGGCCCACTCACTCATCATAAGATCTAGCTTTCCATTAAGGAATATCTTATAAAGACTTAAAACTTTTGGACGATTATTTCAATGGTCAGTACAACTTGAAGAATTTGACATTAATTATGAACCCCGATAACAAATCAAATGTAATATCCCGAGTTTTTAAATATTTTTATACTGCATCGGGATATGCAGTATTAATAATTTTTATATATATTTATGACATTTTTATGAGTTGTTATTTTTTTAAAGCTAATTTTAATTATTTTAAGTACTTTACGTAAAATTTTCTCGAGAATTTCATTTTCGAGGAAATTGACACGTAAATAATTTAATACTAATTATTTTGACTATTTTTACGAATTTGCATGAACTCATATATAATTTTTAAGTGCTAAATAAAATGTATATATTTGTATTTATTTAAATTAATTAGAGCTTAATTAATTTCCTTAATTTTATTATTTAGCTTTAATATTAATTAATTAATTTTAAGTGTATAAATTATTAAATATAATAAAATATTTGTGTGGTGAGAATTATTTGTGTGTGGGAATATATATACTATTATAATATAAGGTGGACATATATATATATATATATATATATATATATATATACATTATTTTATAACAAAAATCAGAAGTTTGCTTTATTTATAGTTTTACTACTATCTTCATCTTCTTCCCTCCCAATCAGTTTTCTACCATTTTCAGTCACTGTGACCTCTGTTTCTTGCCGTCACTGTGCCTCTCCTCCTTCCTCCTCCCTTGCCAGCCATTCCAGACGCCTAAAGCACCTATCTCCGGTGTGTTTTGGCCGGATTTTTCAAGAGAGATTGAAACTTGAAGTTAACTCCGATCAAGCCGTTTCCGGCCACCAAATTCGATGCCACTGGTCTCCATCTTCTCCTTGAGCTCTGGTGAGTGTGATTCCAAGCTTTGTTTCACTTAAAATGGTCTAGATTTTCCTAGGTTTCAATTTCTTCATTTCAGCCATTTAGGGTTTCGAATTTTTTTTAGCTCCAATTTGATTGATTCATGAAAACTTCCTTCACCAAATTAGATCCTGGAAGCCCAATCTACATGTTTTAATTTTTATAGAATTTTTGGAATTTATTTTGATTTTTGTGAATTTTTGATTATTTTCTAATTTTCAAAAATTAATTAATTAAATTATGAAATTGTGTTTTATGGTGATTATAGGTGTTGAAATGAATTATAGAAATTTATTCGTAATTTTTTTGAATTTTTATATATTTATTTGGAATTTATTAAGTTTATGTAATTTTGAAAAATAGGGTTAATTATGTGTTTAATTGAAATAAATTGGTTAATTGAGTATATTTATCAATATTATTGAAATATATGTTGAGAAAACTAATTTTGAGTAATTATATTATTTTTGGTGAATTTTTGGATTTATTTTAGTAAATTTATATATATAGGGGTATTTTGATAATTTTACACTAAATTGGCTAAAAATGTAATTAAATTGGTTTTAATAGTTATTTAGGGTATAAAAATGATTTCTAAAAATTATTTAGTATTTTTAAATAATTAAAAATATTTTTCGTAAATTATTTTCAAAAAATATATATAATATACGATTTTTCTAAATAAATGAGTTTTTATCGGTTTTTAACGTGTTTTAGGGTTAATTACGTAATTTGAATTGATAAAATGTATTTTTATTATTAAAGGGCATTTTCGGTATTTCTGTAGTGTTCTGTGAATTGTGAACCTCGGTCGGTGAAATGTAGTTTGGAGTCTGACCGAGGGGTTTTGGTTGTGAATTCTATGTCTATTTTGAAGTGTATTTCTTTACAAGACCGGCTCTACTCTTTGAGTAGAGAGATGTCCGTTTTACAGGGAAGGTTCTGCCGGATTTTCGATAAAATTCTCGTAAAACGTGATGTCCAATCGAATTTCTATTTTAATTCTATGTCTAGTATTCTAGATCGAGTCTTTGGAATTCTGATAGATTTATTCTGATATTCTATGGTCATTTGTTTGTTTAGTTATGCCGAGACCGAGGCCTAGTGAACCAGGGCCGTCAGATCCGTCTCGAGGAGCGCAATAAATAGTGAGTTGTTATTTTATATATATATGTTTTAGGGTGCATGTTTTAGAAATGAATGGTTTATTTTGATAAAATATGCATAAATGATTTAAGTATTACTTAGGTTTACTTTTGGTATATTTTCAAACTATATGCATGTTTTATTAATAAATTATTCTTAAAATGTTTTTAGGTTTATTTCTAGTTTATTTTGTAATTAAATTAAATTTATTTGAAGTATATATACTCGAAATATACCTGGTTTAATTTTGGTATATTTCTAGTATATGTATGGTTTATGTTGCTATTTATTTCAAATTCATGCATCATTTATTTTTATGAATGTATGTTTTATATATTAATGAAGGATATCAATAGAACGTGCTATCTAGTGGACAACACTAGGACCGAGTATGTACCGGTACGCTGATAGCATTTAGGCTTCATTACTAATCTATTTGTGGATATTGATTGGATTGATTGATTTATCTGATGTGTGATATGATTTGGGAGTGTGATTGCTGGAGCTCGGTTGACCAAGTGTCTCGGGGCCAATCACACTGACAATCAGACTGTTGGAGCTCGGTTGACTTAATGTCTTGGGGCCAGTCTACTGTCTAAATGGAACAAGTGAATATATTGGAATAAGTGAGCCTGTATGGCTAGAGTGTTGTCTAACACTGTTTGAGGTTGCGATTTGCTAGGGTTCTATTTGATCCTTCATAAACAGTGATTTTCAGTAAAATATATAAATAAATGATTGTACTGCATATATGTGTATTTGCTTGTATATATATTTATTATATATACTATTGACTGTGTGCATTGTCATTTAGTATGCATGTATATATATTATAACAATTCACTCAGTGAGGTCTGACTCCCCTCCGTTGACTATTTTTTAGGAGAGTTATCATCTTCAGACCTCAATAGCAGACCCATAAGCCGGATTTCTTCCGCCCCAGCTTCATTATGTAAACTGCTTATCTGAGTTTTATTTTATAATCTAGATACTACAGTAGTTGTAAAATTGTAAAAGGATGTTGTATTATATTTGTGTGAGCTATGTACTTTAAATATTTGAATTGGATTTGTATTAAAGAAATATTTATATATGTAAGATAAGTTGTTGGTTTAAATCCCGTGGTGGATTATTATTTAATTATTTATGATTTTATGTCCACTGCATAATATTGTTTATGTTATTATTATTATTGCATGTTTTATTTTATTTTCAAGCTTGCTACAGGTTCCAAATTCGAAAGAATTCTCATTCCCTAGTGCCGGTCATGGCCCCTGTTTTGGGTCATGACATCCAAGCCTAAGCTCTGGCAATTTTCATATAAAAAATGACAGTGGAAGATTTAGTTCCCTCTTTATATCCAGAATGGAAGCAATATATAAATGGTGCTTTATCATTATAAGGATTCAGAGCTAAAATTATCCTCAAAGGGATGAGCAAGGTAACAATAAGATATGCAATGCAAATAAAATATAATGCCACTAATAATATAGCTGAGTATGAAGCACTAATCATAGGGTTGAAATTGGCTAAGTTAGAACGAAACATCTTAAGATCTACTTTGATTCACAACTATTGATTAACCAAGTCAAAGTAGCATACCCAATTAAGAAGCCAAACACAATCAAGTATGTAGGAAAAGTTAGACAACTCCTAAAAAAGCTCAAGTAGGAAGGGGGACACACAAATTCCCAAAATTGAAAATGTAGAAGCAGATTTACTAACCAAGTTAGCAACAAAAGACAGTCAGACATTCGAAGAGCTTGAGCTAATTAAGGAACTAGTTAAACTAAGCATTGAGGAAGTAGAGATCATGAATGCCCACAAAGTAGCGAAGTGGATGAAGCCAATCATTTAGTATCTCAAGTGTGGCACACTTCCACTAGATAAGCTAAAAGCTTGAAAGTTGAAATTAAAAGTTGCACATTACTCCATGTACAATGGAGAACTTTACAAAAGGTCTTTGTCACACCCATGGTCTAAATGTGTATTATTAGAAGAAGAAAATTACATACTTAGAGAAATTCATGAAAGAATTTATGGAGAACACGAGTTGTATAAGTCACTTATCATAAAAGCATTGCTATAAGGTTACTATTGGCCCACCATGTCTAAAGATGCTCAGAAGCTCATTCAAGAATGCCACAAGTGCCAGCAATTAGCTTGTCTTAATCACAAGCCTTCAAATACACAATATCTAATTAGGAGTCCATGGCCTTTTACAATCTGGGGAATGGATATCTTAGGGCCACTTCCAGTCTTAACCTCTCAAAAGAAGTTCTTAATAGTGGTTATAGATCACTTCAGTTATTGGGTAGAAATTGAAGTTGTCCAACTATTACAAAAACTCATATCCAACATTTTTTCTGAAAGGAAGTCATTTGTATATTCAACATACCATATACCCTGATAACAAATAATGGGAAGCAGTTTGATAATGAGAAATTCAAAAGGCTCTATTTAGATCTTAATATAAAGCTCAAATTTACTTCAGTTGCTCATCCATAAATGAATGGCTAGACATAGGTCACCATTAGGATCATCATGTAAGGATTGAAAAAGATATTAGAGGAGAAGAAAGTAAACTAGGTTGATGAACTTAAAAATGTCCTCTAGGAATATAGAACAATGCCTAGAACTTCCATAAGAGAAACACCTTTTAGATTGATGTATGGAATAGATGTTGTCATTCAGGTAGAGATTGGATCATCAAACTATCGAGTAACTAAGGATTTGGATTAGGAGGTCAACAATATCAATGCTTGAATATGCCTGGATCTGCTTGAAGAAAGGAGGGAATAAGAAACTGTTATAGTAGAAGTTTAAAGGCAGAAGATCAAAGAGTATTATAAGAAGTATGTCTGGTTAAAACATATTAGGGTCAGAGATTTAGGTACTCAGAAGAGCCGATATTGGCAAAAGAAGCTCCAGAATAGGCAAGCTCAGACACAATTGGGAAGGCCTTTATCAAGTTATTAAGAAAATGACTAAGGGAGCATATAAAATCAATGATGAATAAGGAAAAAAGTTACCTTGATATTAGAACTTGGACAATCTCAGAAAATACCATCAATAAAGTCAATGTATTTAGGATATAGTGAATTTTAAGAAATAAAAAAGTTCATTTACTATTAAAATGTTTCATTACACCAGTTCAAAAAAATTCTCACTAAGTATTTTACAAGTTAGCCTCAGTCTTGAGAGGCACAATCCTATCATTGGGAGTAAGATCTACATTCTCAAAACTCTAAGACTCAAGCAATGGACTAGGATTAAAACCAGAAGAAGTAGCTCTAGCCATGGATATTTCTCTAACAACCTTCAAATCCTTTGGTTGCATGGAAATGGACTTATTGGCAATATTTTCTTTAGCAGCTAACTTTACCAGATCATTAGAGGTAATCTTTTTAAGTTCAAAGAAATCCATATCTAAATGCTAAGTAAGCATCATCCTCTGACACTCGAATTTATAGGCCCTAAGAAATCCCTTCATCGTTTTTTAATAATTCTTTATATTATAGCCTTAGGATTTCCTTTCTTCAGCTAGCTCCTTCTTTAGAGCTTTGAGCTCGATATCCTACTGTTCAATTCCTGAAGCAAGCTGAGCTTATGAATGCTTAAGTACTTGGATCTTCTTTACGGTCACTTCAACTTCTGATTTGGCCTTCATATGATCAGTCTCGTAAGCTCCACCGCATGCTTTGTTGCCTTCAACCTTAGCCTCCTTAAAGTTCTACTCACTTTGGAGGATAAAATAATTCTTTTTTTCCAGTAGTAGGATTTGAGTCATCTAAAAAGAAAATAGAGAAAATTAGACAGAAAAGCATCTAGGAAAAATGAGTACATCCGATTTTAAACAAATTACCTCTACAGTGTGTGTGATTACAGAATTGAATAGCTCACCTCTTCTAACTTCTTGCCATATTTGAATGTCCTCTGGCAGATGCAAGGACTCTATGTACTAATCTCTAAATTGAGGGTAAAGGATGCTTAGAGGATTCACCTTTGACAAAATCCACCATTTCATATCCAACCATTCAGCAAGCTTTAGGCGCTTGATAAATAACCCCTCAACTAGTTCTTTCTTATCATCTATCTCTTTACTCCAGGAGCATTTTTTAGGAGGTTCAGATGCCTCCTTCTTAGATATGTCAAGAACTATTTTTTCCTTATCACTAGGGTAAGGATCAGTTCCAACCTCCAAGACATCTTCTTCCTAAGTAAGTTGAGTGGTTAGGTAGTCTCTTACACCCATGGCTCATCATTTGAAAAGAGTCCATCCGCAAATACAAAATAGTCAGTCGTCTACAAATAAAAGAAAAAAATAGTAAGGATATACCTTTAAAAGATCAGCACTTACCATCATCACCTTTATCCCTAGGATAAACTCTCTAGAGGTATCTCCAAGAGAGATTCTTAATAAATATCATCTCAGCTATACTCTACATATAGAGTCTGTGTGTTAGACTCATGTCTTCTTCATACAATTATGCAAGGTGCTTTACTTTACGGCATTCATCAACCCATATATACTAAACATTGATAAAGTCTAAAAGGTGTTTAATGACACAAAAATTATGTCTCCAAGACTTTTGCAAGTCTAAAATTTTGACAAACACACTTTGATGGGGAACAACTGATAATAAGAAGGTCAACTCCTCTTTCTTTTTATTCAAACTATATATAAACTAGAACATAACTATATTTGGCTCCTTGTTTTCCCTATACATCAGCTCTATATATCTAGTTGGAATCTTATAGCTATTAGAGTGCAGTTGCTTAGGTGCTATGTAAACCTATTCTAAACAATTTTAATAAAAAGGTCCATGGAAATCCTTAACCCCTTTTCTAACTAGTCCACATAACCGACCATCTTTACCATATCTAAAAAATGTTCATCAGCCCTAAAGCTTTTTTCCACAATATGTAGCATATAGTCCTATGGAATGCTATACCTCCTTCTATACCATTCAAGCATATCATTGTCTACTCTCCACTTAAACATATCAAACTTCACTTGCTCTTAGGGAGCTATAAAACTTAAGAACAAAAGATAAAAGAAGAAAAATACCAAAAAGGGAAGGTTTTCACTAGGAAATAAAAGGAATCCTTCAATGAAGGTGGTAAACACTAGAGCAAGACAACACTTAGAAGTAGAAATAAAAAAGAAATAATAGCAAAAAAAAAGACAAAGGTAAAAAAATGAAGGGGAAATGGGGTTTTAAAGAATATATAAGGTTTTGTAATACCATTAAATACCCCTCGAGAATTAAAGACATCTTTATTGTCCTAAGGGATATTCCAAGAAAGAGAAAAGCCCACTAACTGAGCAGTTATCATTATGGTAGCCAAAATGCCTCATTTTTTAATACATGAACAGACATGACAGTTACATAATTCAAAACTTTTAAAAACATTTAAAGCCATAGAGTTCAAAATACCACATAGCTTACTGCCAACTTTCTTCATCTTTTATTAGACTCAGGTCACTTCTATAGTACTGAGCATCTAAGTCCAGTGATTGAAGATGGCACCCTCAAGTCATTTCTATAATTTGAGGTTTAAAAACTAAAGTTGCTTCTATAATACTAAGCATCTAAGTCCAATGACTAAAGTCGGCACCCTCACGTTGTTTCCATAATATTAAGGTTTGAAAACTCAGGTCACTTCTATAGTACTAAGCATTTAATTCTAGTGATTGAAGCTGGCACCCTTAGGTCATTTTTATAATACTGAGGTTTAAAAACTCGAGTTACTTCTATAGTACTAAGCATATAAGTCTAGTGACTGAAGTTGGCACCCTCATGTTATTTTTATAATATTGAGGTTTATAAACTTAGGTCACTTCTATAGTACCAGGCATCTAAGTCTAGTGACTGAAGCTAGCACCCTCAGGTCATTTTTATAATACTAAGGTTCAAAAACTCGGGTTGCTTCTATAGTACCGAGAATTAAACTACAATAATAACTAGTCCCTAAAGTCGTTTTCTATAACATTGATGGGTTAATCCCTCTGGATGTTTTATAAAACACTAAGCATCTAAAAGACCAATTGGAACCTTTAGTTCTTATACCCAGACATTGTAATCTCAAGACTCAGTACTGAGCATTGTCACCTTCAGTGATTGACATTATACACCTCAGCTCACCTTTCAGTATCAGACACAAACATGAGCATAATCTCTCTTTCATTAACGGAATCATTATTCCAAGTTACTTATAATTATTCATAATGAGTTTACCAGATATGGAAATATTGGACATAAATATCCGAACATACTTTTGAAGGGGACTCTTGATACCCCATATACATATTCCTATTACACTAAAGTTTTATTTTCCCAAACAGGAACTACTTGCGGAGTAAGAATGTCCAAATCCAAATAGGAAAAGAATCCCTAATTAAAAAGACTCTTAGGCGGGAAGATACAACTTAAAAGGTATAAGTCCTACATATATGAGGAATCTTATTCCTCTCAGGTTTAAGCATCCTTATCTCTATAAATACTCCCCATATCCCTCATTCTTATTGATTATATTCTTTTGCTCTTTACTCTTTTTTTCTCTTTAAACTCTCTCTCAACTATCTTTAACTTAGGCATTGGACGGTTTATGGGGATCCTCCCCACCCCTCACCTAACCCTTTATTGATTGCTTACTTACAGGACTCAGGGGTATAGCTCTATCTTAAACTTCTAATGAGGATAGTCAATACCATTAAAGAATGGTCTAAGTAAAGATTTTTTGAGATTCACTCCCTATGATCTTGTATTTTAGCAATAAAGTACCTAGAATTTAAGCTCTGATACCAATTGAAGGAGTCTTAGAGGGGGGTAAATAGGACTATCAAGAAAAATTGAGAAATTATATGGTATGAACAAGAATTAAAAGAAGTATTGAGAAGGAAGAATGAAGAACATAAAGATTACATGAGTTCAAATTCAATAACAATCCTACATCTTTACCTAACTTATCCTCAAGTTAGGATTTTCAATCACCCACAATCTTATTCATAAGATTGATAATACATAAGAGTTTTATGGCTCACTCTTACAACCTTACAACTTGAGTTTTCTAGGCTCACTCAAGAATTGAATTACAAGTGTTTTCAAGGATCACACTAAAACTAAAATCCCGAGTGTTTTAATAGCTAAACACTTAAACTAATTCCTTTAGAATAAAATCTCACTTCTCATTTTCTAATCCCAAAAAATAGAAGAATAAGAATATTAATTCTAACACTTACCAACTCTCACAAGAGTATACAATATCTAAAATGGATTTTAGAAGAGTTTAGAGAGCCTAATTGAATGCTTAAATGTATAAAATGAATGAGCAAGTTTCTTAACCTCAAAACAATCTTTAGAGGTCTTATTTATACTTAAGCAATTCAATTATACTTTTTGGAAGCAATAATTTCATTCCCAACATTATCTAAGTCCATTTGAATAAAGATTTGGACTTTTGAGCTGCATTTTGCTATGTCCCAGTCGGGATGAGCCTCAAATAGCCATTGTGAGTTGTTATATTCAAAAACTACCCTGATCCCGATTAAGATGGCCATGTCCCGATTAGGACATTCAATTGGGATAGGTACTGCCCATTCTACCAATTTTTGCTCTCTTCGGTCTCGTTTGGGACTGTTTTGGTCCCGATCGGGACTTTAACCCAAATTGTAACTTTTTGTGCAATTTAGTCCCTATGATGAGTCTGATCAAAATATTATTTGCAATGGCTTTCTGGAATCATTTTTCTTCAATATTTCATTATTATTTTGACTTCAAAATTATTCCTAACTTATGCACACTTGAAGTAAACACATTAGTTGCTAAAAATTAAGTTTGTTAAGATCAAAATCAAGATTGCTTAACTTGCCAAGGTAAAAAATCTCCCCCTTTTTTATTTTGAAAAACTTATTTTGAGTTTAATAAAAATATAATGTATAGTGTCTAAACAATTTGTGATAATAATGAATATATGAAATGAGAACAAATATATTTCTTTATTTATCCCTTTATGTATATGGATATGATAAGAAATATAAATTTAATCATTTATTCCCCCTTTTTGTCAAAAATAAAATTTAACATGAGGAATAATTAAAAAAAATGGCCTAACATAACAAATGTGTTAAAAAAATAACATAATGATAACATGATCATTAAAATAAATTGTTAGGTAATTTGAAGGAAATAATTTTAAACATATATAATGCATCACAAAATTGTACAAATATGATCATATAGAGTTTAGCTAGTTAATTGATCATATGACACTTAACATATTACAATCATTAACATTAAGCACAACTATCACATTATTTTTTCTCCCCTTTTATTAAACAATAGAGGAAACAAAAGACCATGAACCAAAACAATGAAAAAACAAAGATACATAAAATCTTTATAAAATTAAAATGTCATTTAAGTAATGCTCTCTTTAAAAAAATTTGATATTAAGGACACACTATGACATAGTTATGTCACTTATGCAAACACATCTTTTAAAAGAAAATTTCTTTTTCAAAGAAATTAACTAAGTATACATGCAAACTTAATAAAAGATAAAAAAAATTCCTAAGAGGAATTTTTACATAAATGGATTTTGCATGTATATATAGAAAAATAATAAATAATAATGATCATTTTTATCAAATTAAACTCAAATATTTCTCCTCCTTTGTCAAAAATAAAAAAGAATAAACTCAAATACCATAATTGAAAAATGAGAAATTTAATTAATAAAAAAGATACATTACGAGGATAAGATACTTAAAATAAACAGAAAATAAACTCAACATAAACACGATATTATGAGCCTAAAATTTAAACTAACAACTAGAGGCTCATATACTGAAAATAAACCAAACATAAACTAAACATAAAACAAACAAAAAATACAAATATGGTCTATTCTTGAGGAGAAAAATGAGGAGGAGGATAGGTGCATGAGTAGCCTTATTGCTCATAAATATGATGTACATCATGTTGAAGATGAGCAATATTATCATCAATTTGATTGAACCGCATATTAAAGTTAGACTCAACTTCATCAAAGCATGCATTGAAGTTAGTTTCCATGAGGGATATACGCTCAAAAATTTAGCCAGCCCAAGAAGGTTCATCCTCTTGAGCTTATGCACCTTAACTTGAGGTTCCTTCACTCTTTGTTCTCTTTCTTTGAGGAGTAACTTAAGGTTGTGGATCTTGTTCTTCTTCCCTTGACCTTCTTGCTCTTATAATTCTTAAAACATGGCCTCGATGTTTTCACTAGCACTAAGATCATGTTTCCAGACCCAAACTCCATTAATAGAGGTGAATTGCTTAGAATTTTAAATAAAAGTAGTATCAAGAAATAAAGATTTAGTAGAGGGTAGAGAATCAAGATTAACATTGAAAAATCGAGCTAATTTTATAATAATCCCATTAATACAAATAGCACCAGTTTAACTATCACTAATTAGCTAAATTCTCCATTGTAAAAATCTTCTTAAAACAATACTCTTATTATTATAAAGACAATAGACAATAAAAAGATCATTAAGAGAGATTGCTTTATTAGAGAGAGCTCTACCATTAATAGAATAAGTGAGAAAACCATAAACATACCAAAGTGCTTTAGATCTGATAAAGGAAACTTTGGTATGTCTGGCAAAAAATTGAGGTGCATTTAGAGCCTTGATTTGATCCTAATAAGAAGAGGCAATCTAATGAGGATTAACTTGAATATATCCCTCTTGTGAGAACCCAAAAAGAGTATCAAACTCTTGATAAGTCATGAAACAATCTCTCCCCCTTAATTTAAATCCCATTGAGAAATAAGAATTATCATCATCAAAATTAACAAAGCAAAGAGTAAAGGATCAAAGAAATTCAAAAATGAGAGTAGGTTAGGAGAGAAGTGAAAGAAAAATTAAAAATCCCACCTTTGAGGAGAAGATCTTGGACTTCATCAAAGCACCCTATATCCTTGAGAGTTTATTCATGCATATACCTTGATGGAATGAAAGCCCTTTTTTGAAAAAGAGACATATTTTTCTTAATATATTGAGAGGAATAAGAAAAAGGAGAATGTGATCTCTTAGGTTTATCCTTCTTAGAAGAAGGAGGAGCTTAAGAAGATGAGGGGGCTTTGCTAAGTTTCTTTGGAGACATAAGGAGAGAATAAATGAAAAAAATATGTAAAGAGAAAGGATTTGTTTTGAGATGAAAAATCAATTATGAATAGAGTGGTATTTATAAGCATGAGATTAGGGTTGGAAATAGTGTAGAATTTGAATTTGAATTGGAACTTAATAGGAACTTAAAAATTCATTCCTATTTTTTATTAGAGAGTCAAAAAGGTAGAAAAATTTTAATTCCTTATGCTATAAGGAGGTATGTCCCGCTTATGACATGCTCCCATTCTGATCGGGACATACAGTCCCGAGAGATGTCCTAATTAGGACATATGTTCAAGATGAGTTATATGTAAAAACACAAAAATCAAATATCATGTCTCAATCGGGACATGATCTAGTCCCGAGCGGGACTAGGGTCACTTCTAGAAAAGTTTTAGGAATTTGTTCAATTAGGTCTAAATAGTCTTACAATTAGGTCTTTACGATTTGCTTTAATTGGACAAAATTGATAATTTTTTAAAAATATAAACGAGGAAATGAAAAAGACTCATTTTAGGATGGATATATTTTACTAAATAATAAATTTAATAAAAATTTCAGAAATTAATTATTAATTTACAAAATAAGAGGGATAAAAAAATGAAATAAATAATAAATATACTTAAGGTTCTATCAAAATTAAGACAAACTAGAATCATTAATCATGCCAAGTTCATATTTAATGAAGTTCAAACTCTTTTCATTGAGAGGCTTTATGAAGATATCAATAAGTTGATTATTTGTATCAATAAAATCAAGTGTGATATCACTAAGTTGAACATGGCCATGTAAGAAATGATGTCGAATGTTAATATGCTTAGTTCTAGTATGTTGAATGGGATTTTCGCCAAGGTAATAACACTTGTATTATCACATTTGATGAGAATGTGCTCAAGTTTTATATTGTAGTCCATCAATTATTGTTTTTGCCATATCACTTATAAACAATAAAGACTTATTGCAATATATTCAACTTCTATTGTGGACAAGGAAATCGAAACTTGTTTCTTACTAAACTAAAAAACTAAACATTATTCTAAAAATTAACAAGTTTTAGAACTGCTCTTTCTATCTAGTAAACAACTGGGAAAGTTTGCATCCGAGTAACTAATTAAGTCAAAGGAAGAACTTCTAAGATACCAAAGTCCTAAATGCATTATACCATAAAGATATTTAAAAATTCTTTTGATAACATTTAGATGAGACTCTTTAGGGCTTGATTGAAATCTAGCATACAAGGAAGTAGCAAACATAAAATTGAGTTTACTAGCAGTTAAATAAAGAAGGGATCCAATCATACCTCTAAATCGCTTTTCATCAAGTAGTTTGCTATTCTCATCTTTGTTTAGTTTGGTTATGGTGCTCATTGGAGTTTTTTTGTTTTAGTTACATCCATTCCAAACTTCTTAAGATTGTCTCTTATGTATTTTGTTTAATTGATGAAAATCCCATCTTTGCATTTGCGTGATTTGTAATCTAAGAAAGAATTTGAGTTCTCCCACCATACTCATTTTAAATTCTCCTTGCATTAATTTGGAGAGTTCCTCACACAAGCAATGGTTAGTAGAACCGAAAATGATATCATCAATAAATATTTTCATAATTAACAAATCATTTTTGGATTTCTTTATAAAAAGAGTTATGTTAACTTTTCCTTTAGAGAAACCTTTCTATACTAAAAAAAAGGTACTCAATCTTTTATATTAAGCTCTTAGAGCTTTTTTCAATCCATATAAAGCTTTCAAAAGTTTAAAAACATGATTTAGAGAATCAAAATTTTTAAAACCTGGAGGTTGCTCAACACATAGCTCCTCTTCAATAAAACCATCTAAAAATGTACTTTTAATATCCATTTAATAGATTTTAAAATCCATGAATGATGCAAATGCAAGTAGCATTCTAATAGCTTTTAACCTTGCAACAGGAGCAAAGGTTTCATCATAATCAATGTCTTCCTCTTGATTATAACTTTTAGCTACTAGTCTAGCTTTGTTCCTAGTTATGACACATTATTCATACATCTTATTTCTAAACACCCATTTGGTGCTTATAATAGGATGATGTTTAGAACTAGGAACTAAGGTCCAAACTTTATTTCTCTCAAATTGATTTAACTCTTCTTGTATAGCAAGGACTCAAAATTCATCACTCAATGCATCATTAACATTTTTGGGCCCAATTTAAGAAATGAAGGCTAAATTGACAATAGACTTTAGTTTAGATCTAGTAGTTACCCCTTTTGTAGTGTCACCTATAATAAGATTTTGAGGATGAGCTTTCTTGAATTCTCAAGCCTTTAAAAGTTCATCCTTCAAGATAAGTTGATATATCTCCTCATTTTCTTCCTTACTTGGATATTTAAGTTCCAAAGACTTACTGGAATTTTCTTCTTAAGTTTCTATAATCTCATTGTCACCTAAAAGATCATCAACACTACAAACATCCTTTCTAGGATCAAGTGAGTCTGATTCATCAAATACAATATGCATTGACTCTTCAACTACTAGAGTTCTCTTATTAAAGACTCTATATGTTTTACTAGAAGTAAAATAGCCTAGGAAAATTCCTTCATCAGCTTTAGAGTTAAATTTTCCAAGATTGTCCTTGGTATTTAATATAAAGCACTTACATCCAAATACTCTTAGTTATAAAATTTTGGGTTTTCTATTGTTCTATAGCTTATAAGATATTTTATTTAAAATTGGTCTTTTAAAAACTCAACTTGAAATATGAAAAGATGTGTTAATGGCTTCTACCTAAAAGTATAAAGGTAAATTATACTCTTGAAGCATTATTCAAGCCATTTCCAAAAGAGTTCTATTTTTTCTTTCAACTACCCCATTTTTTTAGGAGTTATAGGAGATGAAAATGTATGAGAAATACCATTTCATTACAATAAATTTTTGAAAAATTCATTTTCAAATTTGGTTCCATGATCACTTATAATGGATGAAATACAAAAACTTTTTTCTTTTTGAACTCTTTTAATAAAATTTTCAAAAGCTTTAAAAGCGCCATTCTTATGAGCAAGAAAACACACCCAATTAAATCTAGAGTAGTCATTAACTAATACATACACATAGTGCATTCCACTGAGACTAGTAACTTTTGTTGGTCTAAAGAAATCCATATGTGTAAGTTCAAGTGGTCTAGAAGTGGACACTACATTTTTAAGCTAAAATGAGGACTTAGATTGTTTTCCTTTTTGACAAGCATCACAAGGTTTATCCTTAGTGAATTTAAGCTTAGGCAAATCAATCAGAAGTTCATATTTATAAAGATCATTCAAAAGCTCACAATTTGCATGTCCTAAACTTTTATGTCATGTCCATGTGTCATGAGAAATAGACATTAAACATTTGATGTCTTTGTTATAAATTTTATGTAAATCAATGACATAAATGTTGTCTACTCTTTCACCACTAAAAATAACTTTATTTCATCAATACTACTAACAAAACAATTTCTAGGATAAAAGTTACCTTATTTCCTATGTCACACAATTGACTTATACTAAGCAAATTATATTTAAGACCATAAAAAAACGATACATGATGTATAAATAAGGATTAGGGATTACCTATTTCTCTAATTCCAATGATTTTTCCTTTTGTATTGTCTCTGAATGTAACATGTCCTCCATCCTTAGCATTAAGTTTTTTGAATTATTCCTTATCTCCCATCATGTGCCTTGAACATCCACTATCGAGATACCACTTGCTTTTTGTTCTCGTGGATTTCAAGCACACATACATAAAATAATTTAATTGTTCTTTTTTACCCAAACCTTTATTTGTCTAGGTTGGTTGGTTTCAAGATAATCTGAAGGAAGTAAATTCATATATAGTCTTCTATAGAAACATACATTGTTAGTATGTCCTTTGATCATGCAATATGAGCATACAACATTTTTAAATTTGTTTCTCCTAGGATGATATGCTATCCTAGTGTGTGAAATGTGCCTTATGTGTTATAGTGATGTGTGTTTCCAATTCTATTGAGTCATAGTATGAGATATACATTAGCAATGACAATGTGTATTTTAATAGGAATGTGCAACATATTTATATAAATTATATTGTGTAGCATGCCTAACATAATTATGTCTAGTGTACATATAAGCATGCTTAGGTTGATGTGCTCTAGGTTAATGGTTAGGTCTTATGAGACTTTCCCTTATTGTTTAATATATGAGATCTTTTAGCTTTAAAAGCTTAAGTCTTATTTGGTTTAGAAGTAAAAGGGGTGGAGCTATGTAAGGCTTTAATAAAATTAATGTATGATGATAATGATAAAGGCATCCCATATTTATATCCAACTCTATAGGTATCTCCATGAAATTTTTTATAGTTAAGATTACTATCTGAAGTTTCTTTTTCTCTATTGAATTTAGCTATGGAATGATTTAATTCTAAGACCTCCTTAGAAAGCTTATAATTTTTATCATTTTCTTTCTTAAGTTGATCTTCTAAAGAATTTAAAGATTTAGCATTACTAACAAGTTTTTCATTTGAAGTAACAAGTTTAGTAAAATCATTTTTTAAACTTTCAAATTATTTGGTTAAGCTAGCTAACTCTTGCTTATATTGTTTCTTCTTGAATAATAAACTTTTGTATTTAACTAATAATTTGCTCATAATAGAGTTATCATCATCATTATCATAATCATCATAATAATCACAATCATCAAAGGAAGAATAAGAAGTGAATGGTACCTTATTTTCATTTTCAAGAGCCATAAAGCAAATATTTGTCACTTCTTATTGTTACTCTTCCTCTTCAGATTTGGAGAAATCATCCCAAGTAGCTTTGAATGCCTTCTTTTTATCTTTTGCTCCTTTGTTCTTGAATTTGAGTTTAGAGCACTCACTTCTAATGTGTTTCTTGCATTCATAGAAAGTAACCTTTTTAGTTTTCTTCTTCCCATCTCCTTCGAACTTCTTGTTAAAGTCTCTTGTTCTTGAGGATTTTTTCTATCTCAAAAACTTCTTAAAGTTCCTAGTGAGTATGACAATGTCACCATCATCATCACTAGAGTCTTTAATACTTTCCTCTTCACTATCTTATTAAAGAGCTTTTAAAGCTATGCTTTTTCTCTTTTCTTCTTATTTTTTTTATTCTTTATCTCTTTGCTTAATGGTGAGCTCATGTGTCAAAAGCTTACCAATGAGCACATCGGTTGATAAAGTAGAGAGGTCTTAAGCTTTCTTAATTAAAGTAACTTAAGATTCTCAATCCTTTTTAGGTAGGATTCTTAGAATCTTGTTGTTTACCTCTTCCTTGTTGAAATGTTTACTATATATTTCTTGAGGGTTATAAGAAGAGCACTGAGTCGGTTAGTCATCTCTGTGATTGACTCTTGAGGCTTCATCTTGAAAAGTTCATATTCATACATGTGAAGTTGAACTTTCTTGCTTCTTACTTATATATTTCCCTTATAGTGATTTTTTGAGGTCTTCCATATTTTCTTGGCCGATATACAATGTTATAGCTTGCCTCATTCTTCTCTCGCCATGGAGGAGACTAGAGCAATCATAGCCTTTTTATTTTTATGATTTTCTTCCTTTTGATAAATGCTCCATTAGTTTCTTGAAAGAGTAGTTATTACACCATCAATGATAATTATAGGTGGTTCTTAACCTTTTAGGACAATGTCCCAAAGTTTGATAGAATCACAATCGAGGTATAGCTCTATCTTGAACTTCCAATAAGGATAGTCACTACCAGCAAAGAATGGTCTAAGTAAAGAAATGTTTTGAGATTCACTCCCCATAATCTTGTATTCTAGCAATAAAGTACCTAGAATTCAAGCTCTGATACCAATTGAAAAAGTCGTAGAGGGGGTGAATAAGACTATCGAGCAAACTTGAGAAATTAAATGGTTTGGACAAGAATTAAAAGAAGTATTCGGAAGGAAGAATGAAGAACATAAAGATTTAAAGAGTTCAAATTCAACAACAATCCTACGTCTCCACCTAACTTATCCCAAAGTTAGGATTTTCAATCACCTACAATTTTATTCATAAGATTGATAACACACAAAAGTTTTATGGCTCACTCTTATAACCTTACAACTTGAGTTTTCTAGGCTCACTCAAGAATCAAATTACAAATGTTTTCAAGAATCACACTAAAACCAAAATCCTAAGTGTTTTGATGGTTAAACACTTAAATCAATACCTTTAAAATATAATCTCATTTCCCATTTTCTAATCTTAGAAAATAGAAGAATAAGAATATCTATTCTACAACTCACCAACTCTCATAAGAGTATACAATATTAAAAATGGATTTTAAAAGAGTTTAGAGAGCCTCATTGAATGCTTGAATGTACAAAATGAATAAGAAAGTTTCTTAACTTTAAAACAATCTTCAGAGGTTTTATTATACTTGAGCAATTCAATTATAATTATTAAAAGCAATAATTTCATTCCCAACATTATCCAAGTCTATTTGAATGAAGATTTGGACTTTTGAGTTGCATTTGTCAATTCCTGATCAAGATATCATCAGTCTTGGTCGGGACAAGCCTCAAATAGCCATTGTGAGCCGTTACATTTGAAAAACTGTCATGATCCTGATCGGGATGGCCATGTCCTGATTGGGATTGCCCTATCCCAAGCAATGTCCTGATTATGACATTTAATCGGGATAGGTACTATCCATTTTATCAATTTTTACTCTCTTTGGTCATGTTCGGGACTTCAACTGAAATTATAATTTTCTATGCAATTTAATCCATATGATGATTCGATCAAGATAGTACTTCTAATGGCTTTTTGAAATCATTTTTTTTCAATATTTCATTATTATTTTGACTTTTAAATTATTTTTAACTTATACATATTTGAAATAAATACATTAGTTGTTTAAAATTAA
Source organism: Mallotus nudiflorus (assembly GCA_947683625.1). NCBI lineage: Eukaryota > Viridiplantae > Streptophyta > Magnoliopsida > Malpighiales > Euphorbiaceae > Mallotus > Mallotus nudiflorus. The sequence goes on along the minus strand of CANTUR010000070.1, from coordinate 1,177,675 downwards.
GTTTGTTAAGATAAAAATTAAGATCAAAATTTTACTGTTGATTCGCGCGAATATATTCCCTTTTGATTTCACTATTAATTGCAAACATGGCATCTCATGCGTTGTAACCTGCTTCACCTTTCTCCGTTTGGCACTCTCTCTGAGTACTGCTTAGAAAAACAATGCCGTCTTATGAGATTTATGCTTATGCTCTTTGAGCGTGTAGAACGGTGCCGTTTATTATGTCTGTTTTTGTCAACTTCTATCCCTTCCCGCCACCCCACTCTCTCACACCTATTCCCTTTCTTCTCCTTTTCTCTCGCATCTTTGCCCTATATTTATGCCTTTGCAACCTTATTCCCTTCAAATCCTAGCCTTTGTTTTTTTGCTTTGCTGATACAATGAACTGTATTTTGCACTTCTCTCTTTGTTGGTTTCTTGCACATCGAATGCTTTTACTTTATTTTATTTTTTTAGTGTGTTTTGTAATTTTTTAACGTATTTGTCCTTTTGATGCTTTTTATTCACATCTCTTCTTTTTTTCTGTTGAGATTGGCGCGATCTGCGGGCGGGGACGTGAAATCTTGGAAGGGCTTGAGCTATTGATAGAAAATAGGTTGTCGGATTGGCACGAGAAGTTTTTTTCTTATAAATATTTTAAGAAACAATTGAAGTTGATTTATCCTGAACATAAGATAAGCCGCCGAGTAAGCGATTGAAATTGGAGGATGAGGATAGAACGGACGGTGAGGCGGCGGTGACAAAGGAAGTGATTGATTTCATTAGAGTTTTAGAGGATGAGATGGAAAAGTTTAATTCTTTTATTTTTATAAAAGAAGAAGACTTTGTTATCAAATGGAAGGTGGGTACTCTGTATTTTCTGTTTTTCTTTTGTGATTTTTATGGATTCTTTTTTTTAGGTAGATTAGGATATAAAGTGATTTGATTTGTGTGTTTTGAATTTTACATTGTTTTCGGTTCAAATTCATTGAAAAATTCATTTGATTTGCAATTGAAATTTACCAACAAATCCAATCAATCAATCTATATGTAGCTTTATATTTAAATTGAACCTTATTTATTTATTTATGTGGTTATGGTTGGAATGCAGGAGCTGCAAGACAGGGTGAAAAAGGCAAAGGAATTAAATGAAGAGCTGATGGATATAGGGAGGGAGATAGTTGATTTTCATGGAGAGATGGTTCTGTTTGAGAATTACAGTGCTCTTAACTACACAGGTGTGTATGAATTATACATTGGATTATGAAAAAAAACTGTGGCTTTTAATATATTTGGTGCTTCACTTCTTTAAAGAATGTGAACTATGTAATGTCAAGCATGCTCTAGAAACCTGTTATTTTTCCTTTTTACAGCTAGCTTTGTTGATGTGATGCTAATTATATGAAAGTAGCATCTGTAATTAGTAAGATATATGTGTTGATCATTGTGATATTATTGTTTTTGGATGATGTGAAAAATCAAAAGGTGACAACTTGAAGGTTCTTGATTAGGTCCAGCATAAAATGCAGAATTTGGTAACTTCTTTCGTGTTTTTTTTCCTCCTCTTTGTCGCCACGTACGGGGAGCATCTCGCTGTTTTGCATGAAGCTACTGCTGCGATCTTCATTGTAAGTGTGAATTTTTAGTTGCTTCTTTATTCTTTTATTAAATTAATTTTTGGTCATGTATAACACTTTTCACTTTGTCTCTTTATTTAATCTTAATATTAAAAGAGATTAAATTTCTATTACAAATTTTGTTTTTTGTGATGTACTGTTTAAGGTTGTTTTCTCTAAAGGAAAAAAAATTAGAAAAAGCTTTCCCTGTAATTTGAACTATTGTTAATGCTTTTATCAAGTGGTAGTTTCTTATTATCCCATTTGACTGAACTTAGCTCTGAACTATATTTTTGTTGCTGTGCAACTCATTTCGAACTCTCATTTTCCATTTAAATTTTTTAGCCGTTTTCCTTATATATATATATATATATATATATTAGTTTTGTCTTGGTATTTTTTTTCCTCCAACTGTCTAATTTGAACTGGCATGCATTATTTTTAATTGCCTCCAAACTTGCCTATTGCTGTTTGCTACTTCTGTTAAGTTTTGTCCTTGCCTTCATGACTAGCTTATTGGCATATTACCTATTTCTGTGAATTTTGACTTTTGGATATGTAAAAGTATGTTTTCCTATTTTTTTTTTAAATATATTCACAAAATAGTGAATGGTCAATATATTGTTCATACGTTCTATGTTGATCGTGGTCTAGGAGAATTTCATTTTCAATTGAAATCCTTTTATTGTGTTATTATGGGAGAAACCTTGAAGGTTATGAAATAATTTTCCCTCATGGGTTGTATCCTGTATGGAGTGAAATTTCTTAACAAAGGGTTTTGCTTTGTTTTTTTTTTTTCATGTTTGCTCAAAAGTAATACCTATCATGTTCTTGGTCTCATATATCTTTTTGGTTTGACACTATAAAAGAGAGTTAAAAGTTAATTCAACAGATTAGGAGGTGACCTTATAGAGAACTTTGACATTTTTTAGCAGTTGCAAGTTTAGCTGAGAATGAGTCTGAATTTTAAATTATAGTATTTTATGGACATTTATATTTACTAATTAACATTTAATTTATATATGTATATGTACATGTGTGCTTTAAAATGTTGGTTTGAAGTTTGAATTTGAAATAATGTATTTTATTAACACATAAATATATATGCTTTCCGCATGTTTTGCCTGGCTCCATGTCATGCATTTTCGACCCAGTGCCCCTGTTTGGTGTGCTGTTTATATTTTTGCTGTGATATGATTTTTTCCTTGCATTTCGCTCATCGTTTTTCTTCTTTGTTGTTGTGCCGTCGCAGAATTTTTGGTTGTAGGTCATGCCTGTTTAAAGAGTTCATCCTTTCAATTCTTTCGTGATACATGGTTGAATTGTCTACAACTGTGGAGCTGTTTTGCCATTTGATGCAACCCCGAAGTTTGAGAACCCTACACCTTATTTGCCTGCTTGGATGTTTTCTGTCCTAGCCACCATGTTTGATTTCTTGCCTCCGATGTTCTATGCTCAATGAATTTGTGGTTAATTTGATGTGTTTTTTTTCCACGGCTTTTAAAATGGTCGACCGGGGTTTGGGTTCTGTTGCGATAATTTTTTTTCCCAGTATGGAATTAGCACTTTAGCTGTGCATTTTCAGCTTTGGCTTGAGCAGTTCTTTTTGTTTTTATCGGATAAAAAAAAGTCAATTTTTTTTTTTTTTACGAATTGTAAGGAGGTCCTGCATTTTAACTGATTGTATTTTTTTTTCTTTTATTATTTGTCAGTCAAAATCTTTATGCGGGTCCATGGATTTTGAACCTCACTCCAGGTTTTTAGCTTTTGTTTTGGTCTTTGAATTTTTGGCTTTCTCTTACAAAAAAAGGCCCCGAGACTCGACTTTAACTATTTGTTCTTTGGGTTAAGTCCATGGACCTGGCGGGCTCTTTGAATGTATAATCAAGATGCTCTTTATTAAGTTTTTCCCTTTTCATCTAAATTTTTGTTTATGTAATAACTTAAATAAAGTAGCTTCTTACCTGTTTCTATTCAAGCTGTTGTTTGTATTAGCAAATAATTTTTTTCTACAAATCCCACAATGGCCGAATATGTTTTGCATTTGGCCAAAATTGGCAGATGTGATTAAGAGAAAAATTAGCCAGGTCAATGTAGTGAAAAAAAAAAATTGTTCGAGAGCAATTTCCTTCATTAGTGTTTATGTGTTTCCAAATTAATCGCCTGTCAAAAAAGCATGCATAGGTTTCTTTCTCAACAGCAAAATTGAAGTTTTTTTTTTTTTAAATAAATTTTATCTTTAAATTTGGCTAATTAATTTTCTTTATTTATTTTCAGGCTTGATGATTTCAACACAAACGAGTTATTACCATAAGAACGCATAATAAATTTTTAAAAAAAAAAAACTTATGCTATTTATTATGTGTTGTTTGCATTATTTTTTAATAAATTTGAACAACTTATGCTAATGAAATGTTGTCTGTTATTTCTGATACTTAAGTTAATATGTTTATGTTTTATATTATATTATATTATTTTTGTATTTGTATCTGTATCGATTTTGAAATGTTTTAATGTTGCTCACAACAAAGTGTGGGTAAACTTCCTTGTTATAACAATTAGTATAGAAGTGAGTCAAATGACACATATATATACGCATATTAGGAAAAAAAAAAAGTCATACTTTTTTTGCACCTTTTATACATTTATATCAAATGTTAAAACTTAAAAAATTCAACTTAATTTGATAAATTATTTACAATTTTAGCATAATTATAATTTAATCAATATATGACAGTTGAAATGAAGTAGTTAATCTGTATTTTTATAAATTTCACATCCACATCATCAAAATACTAATTATAATAGCTAGTTAAACATAAATTTCAACAATTTAAGAAATTATAAAAGTGGGAAATGAAAATTTTATTTAATTTGTAAAAAAAAACAATATTTATCTTCTTCTTTTTTTTACCTATTTTAAGTATTTATATGAATGTGAAACTATAATAATAGATATTAGCTAATTCACTCAAATGCCACATATGTAATTTATTTATTGATTTATGATCAAATTATAATTGTGCTAAAACTACAAATAATATGTTAAATTGTGCTAAAACTGTAAATAATATGTCAAATTAGACTAATTTTACTAAAATTTGAAGTTTGGTTTAAATATGTAAAAGGCCATAAAAGTTGTAATTTTTAGTGTATATATACATATACTGTATGGAAAGTGGTAATGAAACAACCTATTAGAATAGTAAATAGGTTGCTTCATAACCACTTTCTTTATGTACAACTTGACACATATGTGTACACATACATATATCTATAATATATATAAATATACGAAAAGGAGATAAGTAAATTATAAAAAAAATTCATTCATTATTATTTAAAAATTAGATAATTTAGTCATTTATTGATAAAAATAAATTAAAATATAATTTTAATTTGATAGAAAGTCTATTTTCTATTTTAATTAGGTTAATTTCTATTTTGTCTCTAATAAAAATAAATTAACTAAAATATAAAAATTTAATTAAAAGTATGTTTTCTATTTTATTTAAATTAATTTCTATCTTATCTATAACAAAAATTTTAATTTAATTGAAAGTATATATTCTATTATAATTAGATGAACTTGAGAAAAACTAATTATAAGAAATATTGAAGTAGTATCATATAATTATTCAAATAAAATATTTATGAAAATTGTAATGAATTATAGATATATTAAGTTAATATCAAATTGTTATATAAATAAATAACATTATTATTATTTTTAAAACTTTTATATAATAATAATAATAATAAAATATTTAATTATTTATTTATTATATATTATAAGTTAAATAAATTTTTTATTTACATATAAAAATTCGTGATTGTTTGTATATTATATATACACAAATCCACGCACACAAAAATTAGTGTCTCATTAAGCCATTTTCAATTCCTTGCATTGCAAGAGGGCCCCTTGTTTACTATTGTAATGGTTTAGTTTATAACCACTTTCCCTATGTACAAACTTGATTTGGGATTGCAACTTGTTTAAATATTGAATCAGAACCCCCAAGTGAAAAGGACATGAGATTCGCTAACAGCAGTGCTAAAATTTTGAGAAGAATTAGAAGGTCATGCATGAGAGGAAAACAGTTTTTAAAATTTAAAAATAATTATTTAGTTCATCAAAAAATATTTTTTATTCAAAAACTTAATTAAATATCGATGGTGCTTTTCCTCATCTCAACTCTAGTTCATCTATATTTCCTGCAAAAATTTAAGATGTGAACTAAAGGGTTCAGTCTAAACCGAATCCCCTCTAATGATTAAGTCAGCCAAGGGAACTAAGGCTCAAAAGTAAGATTTAATCAATATTTAGGAAATATCAGGGAATCAATTTCTATAGGAGAGATAAATGAGGAAAACCCCAGTTGGGAGTCACCTTTTTCTCCAGTAAAGACGAGAAGAAAAAGAAGAGAAAAGAACAAAAGGAGTGATTTTTTTGTATACGTACCTTGGCTTGTTCATTAGCTTATATACTTTAGGTGGTGATTGGCTGCCAACTACTGCAAATTTTGGTTAAGTCAGAAGTGCTCATTTACCGTGCCTAGGGAAGCCCCCTGTCAATGTTATAGTGACTAATCGACGGCCGCATTTAATGCGTGGCAGAGAGTCTTTTCCATGTTTCCTGATTAGTAATTCCCATTCAGGGAATCAGGCGTAGGAAATATATCTATTACTCTCACTAAGGCTACAAGGTTTGGTGTTTCATGTAATTGGTCAGCAGGTCAATGATTAATCTACGTGGCATCTGAGCTGGACAACGACATTGAAAGACAGATTTTCTTTGTTCCCCATGTTATTTCCCTTACACAGCATTTGGAAAAGAGAGTAAAAAATAAAAAAATAAAAAATAAAGTGAAAAATATGAAGAAAAATAGTGTTATTTTTTTTCTATTTTTTTTTATATTTAGATTTAAAAGAAAATAATATATGGAGAAAGTAAAGTTATTATATTTTTTTTATTGAAAAGATAAAATATTAAAAAAATAAGAAAATATATTTATGTTAAATTTACTTTTATATTCCCATATATAGGAAATAGTACTTTCTAAAAATTTTTTATTTTTTTATGAATCCTTTTTTCTATCAATTTTTTATTGATGAATTTTGTACAAATATAAAACTCCAAAATTTTTTTATTAAGAACTTTGTAAAAATATAAAAATTATTAAATTAGTCAATCCAAATTTCTTTGTTTTCAGAAATTCAAATTATTAATTTAACAAAAATTACTTGTATAGCAATGACATATTTATTGATTAAAATTGTATTAGGTTTGACAATAAAAAATTTGACAACTAAAATAAAATTATTTATCAAGCAAACCATCAACTATACAAAATACATAGAACAACAGCCATAATTACATAACATACACTATTGTTTTACAAATTCATTAGTACTTATTAAGATATCCAATAATCTTATAGATCATATGTAGTTTTAATAAAATAAAACGTAAGGATACACAATAATGTTCTAACTGTCCACATAATTAACAACATATATATATATATATCTTTTACTATCTTCTCAGATGTTGCCCATACTCTTCATCAACCATTCCAAACGTCTAGCTCGGAGGAGACCAAAAAAAGCTCTTGTTGCTGCTGGATTATTTGATAAATAACAATAAGCATTCATCACAAAATCTGGGCGCATTCCTATTAATTCCAATTCTGGGTAAATGTCTCATTCCTTGTAGTAATGAGGTTGACCACTTTCAAGAATTGATAGTGATCTTTTAGCTATAATATTTCCTCTTTCCAATACTTCAAAAACACGCTAAATTCCATAATTCAATTTTTCATATTGATTTTCCAACCGTTCCATCATGGTTACCTTACGTTTGGAACTTTTAGAAGACATTGTGCCTTGAGAATTTATTAAAGGTGTTGGCTCTAAACTAAAAGCATTAATATTACCTTCATCATTTTGCATATCATGTGACCAATTTCCTTCACTATCAGATATCAACAAACCATCAACTGATTCATTCAAGTTAATTTGTGATGAATTTTTTTCCCTCTACCAAAGTTGGACCTTTTCTTTTGCACTTTCTGCATATTGACCAGTCACCCTGTGCTCACCATAAAGCTCATATAGTTTATCATAATTACGAATTGGTGTATGCATCCACTTAGCTTGTGGTTTTTCCTAAATACAAAATTAAATAAAATTTATTGACAGTATTTTATAAATAATAAAATTAATATGTGCATTAATTTTACAGTAAATATTTACCTCAATCAAGTGCTCCCAAACTTCATTCTTAGCCTCAAACATCTTAGTTGTAGAATTCCAGGGAAATGCACTAAGGCCATCAAATAAATCTTTGCATTCCCTAAAGATTCTTTTCAATGTCTTCATCCTATTATTAATATTTGGCTTCATAATAATTGGTCCAAATGCGTTTTTTAGTAATGCCAACGTGTTGTCAACTGCTCTAGGACTTCTTGTTCCATTTGGTTGGTTTCCTTTTACGGTCTTCATCTAATGTAGCATCAATCAACACATCATCCATTTCATGAGTCCATACCACATTGTCTTTGCTAGAACTATTGCCTCAGTATTACCAACTTTTTATCTCTTCAACATTTTGATGCTATAAAAATATATTACTCATAATTCCAAAACTATATATGTGTGTGTGTGTATGTGTGTGTGTGTGTGTAATTTCATTAACATAAACAACATAGGAACAAATTAAAAAAAAAAAAAGGAAATATCATACATCTAAATATAAAAGACTAGAAAGTGTTTTATATATATTTCTATATATATATATATATAAGACTAGAAAATATTAAAAAAAAATTATTACAAACTACTGTGTATTGTGAAATTCGGGTTAATTTCCATCAATAATAATAAAATTACCTTAAGAACTATTGCATAGGTAATTAGAATGTAAATGATTGTACTAAAAATCATCCAAGGTAGATTCCAAGGAAAGAGTGAGAGGGTCACAATGGTCCCACTTAAAAACCACACTCCTTAGATAAAATTTTACCAAGAAAAGTAATTTTAATAGCACAATAATTAACAACAACTATACCTGACAATAGCTATTAAATAAACATAAAAGAGAACACCAAAATTTAACGAGGTTCAACCAATTATGCCTACGTCCTCAGATATTACTAAAATAATATTTTACTAATTGAGGAAATATTAAAAATGAGAAAAAAAATGCAAATAGCCTAAATATTGGAGAGGGCTAATTTTTTGTAGGATGACATAACCAAAGGGGGGAGGAGTCTATTTATAGCCTTGAGACTCCTCCCATTCCTTTTAAATTTTCCAAGTGGGATTGGTAATTTTGCCAAAAAAACCAAAAAATCTCCACCTTGGCAAAATTTCATACAATTCTCTCTCAAATCTAACCTTTAGTAGTGTTTACAAATTTCATCTTTCAATTTGTAATATTATTGATCAAGTCTAAACAATGTTTAAATTTAACTGCAGTTACCACTTTTGTCATCATATTAGCAGGATTATGAGTGGTCTGAATCTTCTAGATTATTACTCTACCTTCTTCCAAAATCTCCCATACAAAGTGATATCGAACATTAATATGCTTCGTCCTTGCATGATAAACTGTAATATCCCGTGTTTTTAAAATATTTTTACACTGTACCGGGATATGCAGTGTTAATAATTTCTGTATATTATATGATAATTTTTATGAGTTGTTATGTATTTTAAACCTATTTTAATTACTGTGTCTTATTTACAGTGCTTTACGTAAAATTTTTCCGAGACTTACATTTTCGGGAAAATTTTCACGTAAATAATTTATTATTAATTATTTTATATATATTTTCGGACTTGCATGAACTCATACGTATTTTTAAAATACTAAATAAAGCATATGTGTGTAAATATTTATTTAATTAGGGTTTAATATATTACCCTAATATTTTATTTTTTATTTATTAATTTATTGTTATTTAATTATTTTATTTATTATTAAATTATTAAAATTTATTTTATTATTATTTTATTATTTTATTATTTTTTTCTTTTTCTTTTTTTTTTTCTTTTTTCTTTTTCTTTTCTTTTTCTTTTCTTTCTTTTTTTTTTTTCTTCTTCTTCTTCCTTCTTCCCGTGCGCCCTACCACCACCCATCCCCCACCGCTTGCAACTTCCAATTTTCGGCCGTCGGTGTGCCGCCAGGAGCTCCACCTTCCTCAGCCAGCTGCTCCGCCGCCCCCAGCTCCCTTCCCCGGCGCCGGCAGCCCTTGTTTTCCCTTTTTGGTCGAAAATCTTCCCTTTGCCGTTTCTTCCTCCTCCGGCCACCATGTTCAACACCGCCAGTCTCTTTCTTCTCCTTGAGCTCCGGTGAGTGTGATTCTAGCTTTTTTTTGAGCTAAAATGGTTTAGATTTGCTTAGGTTTCGAATTTTCAATTTCAGCCATATTAGGGTTTTTGATTTTTTTGAGCTTCGAATTGATTGATTCATGAAAAATCCCTTCACAAATGTTGATCCTCATAGCTCAATCTTCATGTGTGAATTTTTTTGGAATTTTTGGAGATTTTTTGGATTTTTGGGTATTTTTGAATATTTTAATATTATTTTCTAATTTTCGGAAATTAATTATTTAAATTATGAAATTGGGGTTTATGGTTAAATTAGGTGCTGAAATGAATTATAGGAATTTATTTGGAATTTTTATGAATTTCTAAGTATTTATTTTGAATTATTTGAGTTTATGTAATTTTGGGAAAATTAGGTTAAATGTGTTTTTATTTGAATTTAATTGGTTAATTGAGTTTAATTATTGATATTATTGATAAATATGTTGAGAAAATTAATTTTGGATAATTTTATGATTTTTGGTGAATTTTTGAAGTAATTTAAGTATATATATATATATATAGGGGTATTTTGGTAATTTTACCCTAAATTGGCTAAAAATGTAATTTAATTGGTTTTAATAGTTATTTAAGGTATAAAAATGATTTCTATAAATTATTTGGTATTTTTAACTAATTAAAACTATTTTTCGTAAATTATTTTCAATTATATATATAATATACAGTTTTTCTAATAAAATGAGTTTTTATCGGTTTTTACAGTGTTTTAAGGTTAATTATGTAATTTCTACTTATAAAATGAATTTCTATGTTATAAGGGTGTTTTTGGTATTTCTGGAATTGCTCTGTGATTGTGGACCCCGGTCGGTAGATTGTAGTTTGGAGTCCGACTGAGGGGTTGTGGATTTGTGTTGAGCTTATTTTTCTAAGTGTGTTTCTTTGCAGGGTCGGCTCTACTCTTTTGAGTAGAGAGATATCCGTTTTACAGGGAAGGTTCTGCCAAATTTTTGGTAGAATTCTCGTAAAACGTGATATCCAGTCGAACCCTAATTTCTGATTCTGTGTTTAATACTCTAGATCGAATTCTAGGATTTCTGTTAGGTTTATTCTGATGTCTGTCGTTATTTGCTTGTTTAGTTGCGCCGAGACCGAGGGCTAGTGGACTAGGCCCATCGGACCCGTCTCGTGGAGCCCACTAGGTGAGTTACTATACTATATATATATATGCTTAGGATGCATGATTTAGAAATGTATGTTTTATGTTGATTAAATATGCATAAATAATTTGATTATTTCTTAAGTTTATATTAAGTATATTTTTGGTTTATTTTTGGTATATATTAAATTATATGCATGTTTTGTAAATAAAATATATTTAAAATGTTTTTAAATATATTTCCAACTTAATTTATAATTTGATTGAATTCATTTGACATATATATACTCGAAATATAGTTGGTTTACTTTTGGTATATTTCTAGTATATATATGGTTTATGTTGTTATTGAAATTCATGCATCATTTATTTTATGAATGAGTGTTTTATATTTATTAATGAAGGATATCGATAGAACGTGCTACCTAGTGGGCAGCACTAGGACCGAGTACGTACCGGTACGCCTATAGTATTTAGGCTATAATACTAACTTATTTGTGGATATTGATTGATTATGATTATTTGATATGTGAGATATGGTTTGGAGGTATGATTGCTGGAGCTCGGTTGACCAAGTGTCTCGGGTCCAATCACACTGGTAGTCAGACTGCTGGAGCTCGATTGACTTAGTGTCTCGGGGCCAGTCTACTGTCTAAATGGATTAAGTGGATATATCTTGGAATAAGTGAGCCTGTATGGCTAGAGTGTTGTCTAACACTATTTCCGAGGTTGCGATATTCTAGGGTTCTATGTGATCCTTCATAAAAAGATGATTTTCAGATAAAATATATAAAAATGATTTTATTGCATCTGTGTGTAATTGTCTGTATATATATATTAGATATATACTGTTGACTGTATGCATTATCATTTAGTGTGTATGTATATATATTATAGTAATTCACTCAGTGAGGTCTGACTCCCCTCCGTTGACTATTTTTCAGGAGAGTCAACATCTTCAGACCTCAGTAGCAGGCCTGTACGCCGGATTTCTTCCGCCCCGGCTTCTTTGTGTAAATTATCTACTTGAGTCTTATTTTTATAATCTAGACACTACAGTAGTTGTGAATTAAAGTGTGGGATTTCATGTATTTTATTTAAAGAGATGTATTATATTGAAACTGGATTTGTATTAAAAGATTTATATATCTATGAGATGAGATTTAACTTAAATCCAGTTGGTGTATATACTATTGTGATATTTATGATTTTTATTTCCGCTGCATATAATACTGTTATTGTTATTATTGCATGTTTATTTTATTTTTAGGCTTGCTACGGGTTCCGGATTCGAAAGAATTCCCGTTCCCTAGCGCCGGTCATGGCCCCTGTTTTGAGTCGTGACATAAACCTAATTCTTTGCTTAATGAATGGCACTTTGACTATCACAATGCACTTTGATATGCTTTTGCTCCATTCCCAGTTCACCAAGCAACCCTTGAAGCCAAATTACCTCCTTTACAGCCTCTGTAACTGCCATATACTCTGCCTCTGTATTAAACAAAGCAACTGTTGACTGTAAGGTGGAGTTCCAACTGACTGGTGCCTTTGCAAAAGTAAACACATAACTAGTAGTTGATTAACGCTTGTCCAAATCACCAACATAGTCAGAATCACAATACCTAACTACACACTGACCATCTTATCTATCCTGCTGATATACTAAACCAATATCTACTATTAATAATATACTGTAGAATCCATTTCACAGCTTGCCAATGCTCCTTTCTAGGATCATGCATGCACTTGCTGATAACCCTAACTGCTTATGAAATATCTGGCCTCGTACATACCATTGCATACATCAAGCTACCAACAGTACTTGCATATGGTACTTTTGACATATATTCCTATTCTGCATCATTCTTCGGTCACATGGATGCACTAAGCTTGAAATGAGGAGCAAGTGGTGTATTAACTAGTTTTGACTTCTCATTCATGCTAAAATTTTTTAGTACCTTCCTCAAATATTCTTTTTGAGACAAACAAAGCCTCCCCAATTTCCTATCTCTGGATATTTTCGTGCCAAGAATTTTCTTTACTTCACCAAGATCCTTTATCTTAAACTCCCTATTTAATTGAGTATTTAATTTCTCAATTTCTATTTGACTCCTAGAAGCTATCAACATATCATCAACATAAAAAAGAAGATATATAAAGGATCCATCTTGTAGCTTATGTAAATACACATAATGATTATATTTTCTTCTTGTTTACTTTTACCCTATCATAAATTCATCAAATCGCTTGTACCATTGCCTCAGAGACTGCTTCAATCCATACAATGATTTTTCCAATTTGCAAAACATCTTTTCTTTACTAGCAACTTTAAATCCATTTGGTTAAGTCATGTAGATTTCTTCATCTAAGTCTCCATGTAAAAATGCAGTTTTTACATCCATCTGAACCAGTTTAAAATCCAACAATGCTACTAAAGCCAATAAAATTTTAATGGAGGAATGTTTTACAACTAGAGAAAATACTTCATTATAATAAATTCCCTCCATATGTGTGTAGCCTTTAGCCACCAATCTTGCTTTGTAACGAACATTATCCTTATCAGGAAATCCATCTTTCTTTGCATATATCCATTTGCACCTAATTGCCTTCTTTCCCTTTGAAAGATTAGCTAGTTTCCATGTCTAATTCTTTTGAAGGGACTGCATTTCTTCATTCAAGGCAATCCTCCACTTTTCATGTTCTAAACTTTAGACTGCTTCATTATAAGTGGTAGGAATATCATTAATGGCAATTGGTGATGCATAAGAGACCATATTAGCATAGAGAACATGTTGTCTAATGGTCCTCTTTTCCTTCCTTAATGCAATTGATTCATATTTTTATGGTGGTTCTTAGGTCTGAACCTCTTCTTCATTTGACTCTTCTTTTATCATAGGAGAGTCATCATCAGTTTCTACATTGGTTATGACAATTTTGTTGCCATCAAACTCCACCTATTTGGAGTACCATCCATCTGCTCCATTTTTTATGAAGTCACCTTTCTCAATATAGTTGATTCATCAAAGGTAACATACCTACTAAAGATTACTTTCTTTGTTTATAGATACCAAAGACGATAGCTTTTCACACAAAAAGTGATGCCCATAAAGATTGCCTTCTTTGCTCTTGGATCCAACTTTGACTCTTTAACAAGGTAATATGCAATGGAATCAAACATATGTAAAGAGTCATAATCTATAGCAAGTTTTCCAAACCATTTCTCTAATGGCATTTTACGACCAATAGTAACTGATAGTAGGTAGCTAACAAGGTGACAAGCATAGACTACAGCCTCAGCTCAAAATTCTTTACCCAACCCAGCATTGGACAACATACACCGAACCTTCTCCAGCAATGTCCAGTTCATACACTCTGCCACCCCATTTCGTTATGGTGTATATCTGACAGTGAAGTGCCTAATGATACCTTCATCTTCACATACTTTCAAAAATAGATCATTTTTTAACTCTCCAACATTATCTGTGCAGAGATGTTTTGCCTGTTTAAGTCTCCACCATCTTTTTCCATTTAAGGAAAATTCCTACCACCTCATCCTTCGTCTTTATTATATACACCCATACTCTTTGGGAAAAATCATCAACAAAGGAAATATAATAGTGTTTTCCTCCCAACAAATCATTCTTGGAAGGCCCCCACATATCTGAATGAACATAATCCAGAATATCCTCAGTATCATGGATGACTATTCCAAATTTCACCCTTGTCTTCTTCCCTTTAATGCAATGCTCACAAAAATTCAATTTGCAAGCCCGAGTTCCTTTTAATAATCCTTGATCTATTAATAATTTCAAAGATTTTTCTCCAGCATGCCCCAAGTGCATATGCTATAACCTGGTTGCTTCTGATTCCTAATCATTAGTAAAAGCTGTCATGGTTATTGTCCCAATAATTGTACTACCCATAAAGTAATACATATTATTTCTTTTCTGAATCCCTTTCATTATCAAAAGTGCACTAGCGATGATTCTCATTATCCCATCTTTTGCCCTTACTTCAAAATCTTTTGACTCTAAGGTTTCCATAAAAATGAGATTCTTTATCAAATCCGGCATATAATGAAAACCTATTAAAGTTCTTATTGATCCATCTTGATTGCTCAAGCGAATTGAACCAATCCTATTTATGTTAAGAGGGGCATTATTCATTGTGTAGACAATTCCACCTTTTTATTCTTTAAATTCAAAGAACCATTCTCGATTAGGAGTTATATGGTGACTACAAGTAACCATGAACTTGAACAGTTAGTTGATGGTGTAGCAACAATTGAAAGATCTAAATCTGCATCATCACACTGAACTACATTTGAATTTGAGACAAGATTTCCCTTTCCAAGTTTGCCTTTGTCCTTTAGTTTAGGACAATCTTGCTTCTAGTGCCCTTTTTCTCGACAAAAGGCACATTAATCTTTACTTAATTTGGACTTTGACTTTGATCTCCCTTGTCACGACCCAAAACAGGGGTCATGACCGACGCTAGGGAACGGGAATTCTTTCGAATCCAGAACCCGTAGCAAGCCTAAAAATAAAATAAAACATACAATAATAATAACAACAACACTTAGTACAGCGGAAATAACATCATAGATATCAAAATAATAATCCACCACGGGATTTAAATCAAATCCATATCTCATATATATAAATCTTTTAATATAAGTTTCAGTTCAAATATTCAAAGTACATATCTCTCATAGATATATTACATAAAACCCACAAACTTATTTACAACTACTGCAGTGTCTAGATTATAAAAATAAAACTCAAGTTAGCAGTTTACATAAAGAAGCCAGGGCGGAAGAAATCCGGTGTATAGGCCTGCTACTGAGGTCTGAAGATGATGACTCTCCTGAAAAATAGTCAACGGAGGGGAGTCAGACCTCATTGAGTGAATTACTATAATATATATACATGCATACTAAATTTCAATGCACACAATCAAAAGTATATATAATATGTATATATACAAGCAAATACACACAGATGCAATAAAATCATTTTATATATATTTATTGAAAATCACTGTTTATAAAGGATCAAATAGAACCCTAGAATATCGCAACCTCAAAACAGTGTTAGAAAACACTCTAGCCATACAGGCTCACTTATTCCAAATAAGTTCACTTGTTCCATCTGGACAGTAGACTGGCCCCGAGACACTAAGTCAACCGAGCTCCAGCAGTCTGACTGTCAGTGTGATTGGCCCCGAGACACTTGGTCAACCGAGCTCCAGCAATCACACTCTCAAATCATATCTCACACATCAAATAATCAAATCCAATCAATGTCCACAAATGGTTAGTAATATAGCCTAAATGGTATAAGCGTACCAATACGTACTTGGTCCTAGTGCTGCCCACTAGGTAGCACGTTCTATCGATATCCTTCATCAAAATATAAAGCATACATTCATAAAAATAAATGATGCATGAATTTAAATATAAATAGCAACATAAACCATATATATATATACATTAGAAATATACCAAAAGTAAACCAGGTATATTTCGAGTATATATACGCCAAAGAAATCCATATAGATTACGAAATAAACTAGAAATATATTCAAAAACATTTTAAACCTAATTTATTAGCAAAACATGCATATAATTTAAAATATACCGAAAATATACTAAAGATAAACCAAAATAAACTTAAGTAATAATTGAATTATTTTGCATAATTAATCAAAATAAAACATATATTTCTAAATCATGCACCCTAAAGCATATATATATAGAATAGTAACTCACACTTAGTGCGCTCCTCGAGATGGGTCTGACGAGCCTGGTCCACTAGGTCTCGGTCTCGACACAACTAAACAAACAAAAAATAGTAGACATCAGAATAAACCTAACAGAAATTCCTAGAAACTCGATCTAGAATATTGGACATAGAATCAGAATTAGGGGTTCGACCGGATATCACGTTTTACGAGAATTCTACCGAAAATCCGGCAGAACCTCCCCTGTAAAACGGACATCTCTTTACTCAAAGAGTAGAGCCGGCCCTGCAAAGAAACACACTTCGAAAAATAGACACAGAATTACATCCACAACCCCTCGATCGAACTCCAAACTACAGTTTATCGACCGGGGTCCACAATTCACATAACAATATAGAAATACCAAAAATACCCTTATATCACAAAAATACATTTTATAAGTAGAAATTACATAATTAACCCTAAAACACAGTAAAAACTGATAAAACTCATTTTATTTAGAAAAATCGTATATTATATATATAATTGAAAATAATTCACGAAAAATAGTTTTAATTAATTAAAAATACTAAATAATTTGTAGAAATCACTTTTATACCTTAAATAACTATTAAAACCAATTTAATTATATTTTAGTCAATTTAGGATAAAATTACCAAAATGCCCCTATATATATAAATATACTAAAATTACTCCAAAAATTCACCAAAAATAATATAATTGCACAAAATTAATTTTTTCAACATATTTATCAATAATATCAATAATTAAACTCAATTAACTAATTAATTTCAATTAAAAACACAATTAATCCTATTTTTCAAAAATTACATAAACTAATTAAATTCAAAATAAATACATAGAAATTCATAAAAATTCCAAATAAATTCCTATAATTCAATTAAACACCTATAATTACCATAAAACACAATTTCATAATTTAATTAATTAATTTTCGAAAATTAGAAAATAACATTAAAATATTCAAAAATACCCAAAAATCAAAATAATTCCCAAAAATTCTACAAAAATTCACACATGTAGATTAAGCTAAGTGGAATAACATTTGTTAAGGTATTTTTCATGAATCAATCAATTTGAAGTTCAAAAAAATCAAGAACCCTAAAATGGCCGAATTTGAAAAATTGAGAAAAACCATACCAAATCAAGTTTTAATCTCAAAAAAAGCTTGGAATCATCTTCTATGGCTTCAGGGGAGTCCAACGACACCGGAAGCAAGGAATTTGGTGGTCGGAATCGCAAGGGAGAAAGAAAATGCAACTTTCGACTTTCCGGCGATGACAAAGGCAAACGGCGTCGGAGAAGAGAAGGAAAGGTGGCGGAGCTGCTGGCTGGGAAGGGCGGAGCTACTGGCGGCACACTGACAGCCTGAGAACGGAAGTAGCAGCGGTGGAACGGTGATGGGGACGATCGAGGATGAAAAAGGAGGATGAATGGCACACTTATAAATAACTCAAACTTTATATTTTGTTTAATATTAAATGTATATATATATATATATATATATATATATATATATACTTTTACACTATATATTATAATAATATAAATCTCACACACATTAAATATACACCACACACATAATTTTGAACATTTTAATAATTTATACACTAAAAATAATTAAATAATATTAAAACTAATTAATAAATAATAAAAAATTAGGGTAATTAATTAAACCGTAGTTAAATAAATAAATAAACATATATACGTTATTTAGTACTTTAAAAGTATATTTGAGTTCATGCAAATGCGTAAATCTAATTAAAATAATTAATAGTAAATTATTTACGTAAAAATTTCCACGAAAATAGAATTCTCGGGAAAATTTTACGTAATGCACTTAAAATAATATAAAACAATTAAAATTAGCTTTAATTAAATACAAATTCACGAAATATCATAAATATATATAAAAATTATTAACACTGCATATCCCGATGCAGTATTAAAATATTTAAAAATACGGGATATTACATCACTCTCCTTCTTTTATTCTGGCTCTACAAACGACCTCTAACAACAAGAGTTTCTGCTTCAACACTTATACTTTTTTTCTTTTCTTTCTTTCACAATTCATAACTATACAAGGCTGCAGTTACTTCACTCAGAGACACAATAACCTTCCTATGAAGTAGAGTACTTTCAAGATACTTAAACTCATCATGAAGCGATCCTACCAACATCAGAGCTAGATCTTCATCATTAAAAGTCACGTCCATATTCATCAAATTAGTTATCAGCTAATTAAAGCTAGTAATTTGATCATTCATCGTGGTACCTAGAACATAGTTAAAGCGAAACAATCTCTTTTTCATGTAGAGTTTGTTCTGACTGCTTTTCTTTAAGAATTTCTCCTCTAATGCCTTCCATAATTTACTTACAAACGTTTATTTAGAAAATGCATACTTTTGCTTTCTAGAAAGACACGATCGAATTGTACCACATGATAATCTATTAATCACTTTATATTATTTCTCCTTAACATCATCTAGTTTCTCTCCTTTAATAGTAATGTCTAGATGCTATTGAAAAAGGGCATCTAGAACCTCACTTTGCCACATGCCGAAATGACCAGTGCCATAAAAAATCTCCACTATAAATCTAGCATTTATTACAACATTTCTTGCTAAAATTAAAGATGAAGAAGTTATTGACGCCGATGTGGATACTTCTGTGTTGTCTATCATTTCTGCTATAAATTCTATTTAATAGTTGTTGATGCAGAATGCCAACTAGCCCAAGGATATTTTTTCTAATGTGGAAGATCAGCCTAAACTGCAATCACAGAGCATACTAAAATATACCAAGAGCTCTGATACCAATTGTTGTGAAATTCGAGTTAATTTTCACTAATAATAACAAAATCACCTTAAGAACTATTGTACAGATGACTAGAGTGTAAATGATTATACTAAAAATTACCCCAAAGTAGATTCCTAGGAAATAATGGTGGGGTCACAATGGTCCCACTTAAAAACCACACTTTTTAGACAGAATTTCACCAAGACAAGCAATTTAAATAGCACAATAATTAACAACAACTATATTTGATAATAGCTATTAAATAGACATAAAAGAGAATACCAAAATTTAATGAGGTTTGACCAATTATGCCTACGTCCTCAAATACTACTAAAATAATATTTCACTAATTGAGAAAATATTACAAAAGAGAGAGAAATAATACAAATAGCCTAAATATTTAGGAACGCTAATATTTTGTAGGATGATATAACCAAAGGGGGGAGGAGTCTATTTATAGCCTTGGGACTCCTCCCATTCCTTTTAAATTTTCAATATGGGATTGGCAATTTTACCAAAAAACCAACACTATGAAGTATAGTAAAACACACCATAACAATGAAAAATAAAATTACATAAATTTGGCAATACAAATAATGTCATAAATCATCATAAATAGTTGATTATAAGCTAGCTCAATAGTCAATCCATATATCTCTTGCAATATTGTCCCTTAGCATTGCTCCTACCCTAGAGTCAACATCATTAGATATTCTATCACTAAATATAGGAGCACTATCATTTGCTTGAAGAAGTTCTGCATTAACTTCAGCAATTAAATCTTCGTGAGAATCAACACCCATTAAAAAATTATGTAGTATGAGACATGCAAGTATTATTTTAATCATTATTTCAAGTGGATAATGGGGTTCAGTGCCACTGGCTATAATTGTAAATCTTTTCTTTAGAACACCAAAAGCTCTCTCAATGACATTTCAAAGGGACGAATGCCTATGATTGAATAGTTCTTTCACATTCTCAGGTGGATGTCTAGAGTACTCTTTCAAGTGATAATGAACACCTCTATATGGTGAAAGTAAACCACTCTGTAATGGGAACCCGATGTCAACTAGATAAAATTTTCCTATTACAAAGATAAATCAAATTAAAGCATATTGTTTATCATTTTTTTAAAAAATAATTTGTGAGTTTATTTTCACTTACCTTGAGGAATTATGAGTTTATCTTCTCTAATTAATGCATTTTTAATAATTCTTGAGTCTGACGCAGTTCCCTCCCAACTAGGCAAAACGTAAGTAAATTTCATATCAAAAAAACATGCTGCTAATACATTTTGGGTTGGCCAATCTTTTCTCCCTTGAAATCTAAAAGCATCCCCTTGTGGCACTTTAACACGAATGTGTGTACAATCAATAGCACCAACACAATCCTATAGGTGAAAGAACATTCACCTCTAATTAGAGCATGTCATATATGTGTATGTATGTGTCTATATGAAAATTAAAATTCTTAATATTTTTCTAAATGTATAAATCTTACCTTAAAATAAGGATAAAATCTACTATTATTGAATATTTGAGAAGGAACCTTAACTCCAAAAGGTTGGTGTAGGAATTCCCCTTCTAATGTGATAACAGCTTGCAGTACATTATGAAAGTGATAACTAACTATCTCACCCGAGCATTGAAAAAAAAATCCCAATGCTCGATTCTTAAAATTATGGCCTAATATGTGAACAAATTTGGCAACTTTTTCTTCTATTGTTGTAAATTTATAATCTTTTAATACAGTTCCTCTCAATATTCAAAATAATAATGCAAAAGCAGAAGAACTCATGCATATGATTTTGTGACAATGCTTTTCATTCTCAGTAAGTTGAGTTATTAACTTTTGTCTAACAACATCTCTTTCAACATTATTGCTCGGGGATTGTCACGACCCAAAACAGGGGCCATGACCGGTGCTAGGGAATGGGAATTCTTTCGAATTCGGAACCTGTAGCAAGCCTAAAAATAAAATAAAACATGCAATAGTAATAATAACACAATTAAGTAAAATATTATGCAGCAGAATAAAATCATAAATATCAAAATAATATTTACACCAAATGAAATTAAATCAAATCCTCATTTCATATATATAAATAAACTTTTAATACAAATTCAGTGTCTATATAATACAACATCTTTTAACAATTTTACGACTACTGCAATGTCTAGATCATAAAATAAAACTCAAGTGAGCAGTTTACATAGTAAAGCCGGGGCGGAAGAAATCCGGCATACAGGCCTACTACTGAGGTCTGATGAAGATGACTCTCCTGAAAAATAGTCAACGGAGGGGAGTCAGCCCTCACTGAGTGAATTACTATAGTATATATACATGCATACTAAATGCCAATGCACACAATCAAAAGTATATATAATATGTATATATACAAGCAAATACACACAGATGCGATAAAATCATTTTATATATTTTTATTAAAAATCACTATTTATGAAGGATCAAATAGAACCCTAAAATATCGCAACCTCAAAACAGTATTAGACAACACTCTAGCCATACAGGCTCACTTATTCCAAATATATTCACTTGATCCATTTGAACAGTAGACTGGCCCCGAGACACTAAGTCAACTGAGCTCCAGCAGTCTGACTGTTAGTGTGATTGGCCTCGAGATACTTGGTCAACCGAGCTCCAGCAATCACACTCCCAAATCATTTCTCACACATCAAATAATCAAATCCAATTAATATCCTTAAACAAGTTAGTAATATAGCCTAAATGCTATCAGCGTACTGGTACGTACTCGGTCCTAGTGCTGCCCATTAGGTAGCACGTTCTATTGATATCCTTTATTAAAATATAAAGCATACATTCATAAAAATAAATGATGCATGAATTGAATAAAATAGCAACATAAACTATGTATATATACTAGAAATATACCAAAAATAAACCAGGTATATTTCGAGTATATATACGTCAAATAAATCCAATATAATTGTAAAATAAACTAAATATATATTTAAAAACATTTTAAATATAAATTTTTAATAAAGCATGCATATAATTTAAAATATACCAAAAATAAACCAAAGATAAACTAAAATAAACTTAAGTACTGATTAAATTATTTATGCATATTTAATCAAAATAAAACACACATTTCTAAATCATGCACCTTAAAGCATATATATATAGAATAGTAACTCATAATTAGTGCGCTCCACGAGATGGGTCTGATGGGCCTAGTCCACTAGGCCTCGATCTCGGCGCAACTAAATAAGCAAACAACCATAGAATATCAGAATACATCTACAGAAGTTCTAAAGACTCGATCTAGATTACTAGACACATAATTAAATCAAAATCCGACCGGACATCACGTTTTACGAGAATTCTATCAAAAATCCGGTAGAACCTCTCCTGTAAAATGGATATCTCTCTATGCAAATAGTAGAGCCGGCCCTGCAAAGAAACACACTTCGAAAAATAGACACAGAATCACAATCACAACCCCTCGGTCGGACTCCAAACTACAGTTTACCGACCGAGGTCCACAATACACAAAACAATATAGAAATACCAAAAATACCCTTATATCATAGAAATACATTTAATACGTAGAAATTACGTAATTAACCCGAAAGCAGAGTAAAAACCGATAAAAACTCATTTTATTAGAAAAATCGTATATTATATATATAATTGAAAATAATTTACGAAAAATAGTTTTAATTAGTTAAAAATATTAAATAATTTGTAGAAATCATTTTTATACCCTAAATAACTATTAAAACCAATTTAATTACATTTTTAGCCAATTTAGGGTAAAATTACCAAAATACCAAAAATTTACCAAAAATAATATAATTGCACAAAATTAATTTTCTCAACATATTTATCAATAATATCAATAAATAAACTCAATTAACTAATTAATTTCAACTAAAAACACAATTAACCCTATTTTCTCAAAATTACATAAACTAATTAAATTAAAAATAAATACACAAAAATTTCAAATAAATTTCTATAATTCATTTCAACACCTATAATCACCAATAAACACAATTTCATAATTTAATCAATTAATTTTCAAAAATTAGAAAATAATAATAAAATAATCAAAAATACCCAAAAATCAAAATAAATTCCAAAAATTCACACATGAAGATTAAGCTACTAGGATCAACATTTTTAAGGGATTTTTCATGAATCGATCAATTGTAGCTCAAAAAAAATTGAAAAGCTAAAATGGTTGAATTGAAGATTTAGTTCAAACCTCATCAACCACTTGTTTTCCGACCACAAGGAGCTTAGAATAGGAACCACCGGAGCTCAAGGAGTTGATGAAGACCGGCGGTGCACGAAATGGTGGCCAGAATCGCGATCAACAGCGAAGAGCTTCACTCGCTGCCACTACAATTTTCGAGCGTTCCAGCGAGCTTCCGGTGACCTGGTCACGTCGGAGAGGAAGAGGAAGGAAGGGGGAGGAGGTTGGCGGCAGCTGATGGCGGTGAAGGGCGATCCGGCGTGCCAGAACGGGAGGCGCAGTGAGGGCAGGGCGTTAGGAGAGAAGAAGAAGGAGGGAGGGGCAGAATTGTAATTTGGCAAAAATTTTTGATTTTAACACTATAATATGTATATATATATGTATATGTATTATTAAACTATATATTATAATAATATAAATTCCACACACATTAAATATACTCCACACACATAATTTAATATTTTAAAAATTTTATACACCTAAAAATAATTAAATAATATTAAAACTAAATAATAAATAATAAAAATTAGGGTAATTAATTAAACCCTAGTTTCATTTAAATAAATACACACATATATACACTTTATTTAGTAATTTAAAAATATATATGAGTTCATGCAAATGAGGAAATCTATTTAAAATAATTAATAATAAATAATTTACGTATCGATTTCCCCGAAAATGTAGGTCTCGGGAAAATTTTACGTAAAATACTTAAAATAATATAAAACAATTAAAACTAGCTTTAATTAAATAACAAACTCATAAAATATCAATATTATATGCAAGAATTATTAACACTGCATATCCCGATGCAGTATAAAAATATTTAAAAACGCGGGATATTACAGGGACTTATTAAAATGACACATTAAATGTCTAATAAATGTAAAAGATGCACAATATAACAAACTAATTAGACAACCGCATGAACACGTTGATGTTGCCAATTATTCATAATATTTTTTAATATAATTTCATACTTTTGCATAGGAGTTGAAGCATCCAGTAACATGTCATCACAAGTACTCTCCATATTTGCTTGTAAGTAATTCTCTTTATTATCTTCTCTATCCATCTTCAATAAATAAGTATTCAATCATTAATGAAATATATTAAAATATTTTTCCGTTTTAAATAAAAAGCTCCACAATCAAAATAAATGTTAAACTAAAAAAATTAAAAGAATTAAAACATAGAAAACCAAGTGTTGCAATAAAAAACAAAGGTTCAAGCTATGATCATGTAGAAAAATTCAATGAACCAATACCATAAATACATAAACTTGAAAGCACATCCACATGCAAGGAAAAATTTGTAAATTATAAAATGTAAGAAAAATATAAAATTGTAAATATAATATTAATTTACATTTAATATTATAAATTTATAAAAAAAAAATTTAAACATTGTAATAAATTAATGGACTAACCAATATACATTGTTTTATATTTAAAATAGGATCAAAAGTAGGTATGAAACAGGGTCATACCAAAACATGACCAACCTATCAAGAAGCATTAGAATGTCTCCAAATAAGCACCAACAGAGTTGCTGAGACAAAATTTAAACCATAACCAAAATCAAAACTGCTTGAATTGTCAAACAGCTACAAAAATTACCCTAAGGCTTAATATGTTATTCCAAAATAAGATTAGTTCTTTAATTCCCCCATAATTAAAAAGCATCATACAAAGGTATTATTAGAATTTAATTATCCAATACACATTTCGATCAATTCTCCTATATCAAACATCAAATCAAATCCAAATTAAATATCAAACAAAAATTGACAATGCTCAACAAAATAAGCACAGATACATCAAGGGTTTTGAAAGATATATGCTCAATGAAAGGAAAATAAAAGTAGTATATTAGCTTCTATAATCACACATATCGGATCGGTAACACTTCCCAGACAATAAAACATAGCAACAACTAAAAACATAAAATATAGATTGCAAAACTTCACTCAAACCCATTATTATTTTAAAAAAAAAGAACTAAATTTTTTTTGTTCTTGAACAAAGGAAAGAAGAAATGAAAAAACCCTACAGAAACAACCAATTCCGAAAAAAACCGACCACGACCTAAGAAGATAAATCAATGTAGCAGACAGATGAAGCAACGAAGGAAAAATAGAGTTCGAAATGAAGAACAAATGTAAAAAAAAAATACCCTGTAAAAAAAACAAAGGAGAAAATTAGGAAATTACAATCAATAGTATTAAGAATATGAATAATTTGCATCTACTTTCATTCAAGTTAATTTGAGATTCACACACATACACACACACACACACACACATATATATATATATATATATATATATATATATAGAAGTTTCAAAAAAAAAGGGAAGGGGTAAGGTTTTACCTTCACTAGTTTAGTGAGGGAGGTAACGAAGGAAGGAAGGAACCTGAATTATTTTTTCTGTGAGGGTTTAGTGAGGGAGGTAATGAAGGAAGGAAGGAAGTCGAGAAGCAAAAGGAGAAAAATGGGACAAAGAATAGAGGAGAATGAGTAATAAACTATAAATAATACAAAAAAAACAACCAAGAAAATCTCTAGGACCGACAAGATCAAAACAATATAACAAAAGTAAGGAAGAATGCACACTATGACATCAACTGCATTGGAGATGGAAATTAACTTTGGTTCGAAGAAGACGAGTATAGTGAGCATTCGTATGACATCCAGGGGCGAAGAAGGGCCTAAAGGTAAAGACACAAATGAGGATCATTGATTTATAGGGGAGAAACAATCGATGCTCGTTGATTCGTCAATAGCTAAACTCCGATCCTCTCTATACAAACACTATCAACTGAGTTTAATTTTAATTTTAAAGATATAGGGTTTCATGCTTAGATTGAAGAGATTGTTTGAAGGATAGAGAAAGCGAGTTGTGAAGAACTTGGGATTTATAGGGGAGACGATAATGAAAAGATGGCAAAAAAATGAAGGGTAAAGTTGGCATCAGACATGAACAGTGGATTTTTACTCACAGTTTGTGCAGTTTTCTTTCCAATTTGGCGAGACAGTGATTAGTGAAAAATAAACATTATTTTCCTTCCTCTCCAACTTTCTTCACCTCAAAACAAATAAGGAAAAGTGTTTTTCCACCCATATTTTCCTCTACTATTTTCTTTCCTCTCCAACTTTTCTCCTTTCCAAATATAGTGTTAAAGTTAAACCTACTCTAGGAATAGATGTACCATTCAGGTAAGTTGAATTCAACCGAGTAGTCCTAGTCTAGAAGAGGTAGTTGATGAGAGGAAACTGTTTGATGGGATGTAGATAACGTGAGTGAATTTTTAGGGATCCTGGAGAAATTGGTGCCTTTTCTTATTCCATTTAGAATTTGAATTTTAATCCCTAATCCTTCCTCGTTGGCTTAACAAAAGTCCAGGTTCTTCATTACTTCTCATTATCTTAACTACTCCTCTTTTCATGTATTTATTTTCTTAATCATAAAACCTCTTTTGTTCCATTTTCCTTTATACAAAAAGCTTCTCTGTTCCTATTTCACCAGTGACTCATTCCTTTTAGGTTTCTAGAGAATGATCATTTCTTCTCCTATTAGGTACATTCCTTTCACCTTCCTTGCTCTATTTTCACTTATTTATGATGGGTGATTTCTCAATATTCTAAATTTTATTTCGTACGCCTCCTTTAAGCATATAGAAAAAGCCTTAGGAAATAGGATTTATCCAAAAGATGCCATTAATGTGAGAGTTCCTTGCAAAAGCGAGAGAATCATTACTCTACAAGACAGATTAAATATCCACAATGCCCAGGGAGATGATATGGATTTAGTGTTTTTTGTCAAACATGTGGAGTTTGGGCTTGACCTTCCTCCCTCTCCTTTCTTTATAGAAATTTGTAGGTTTTATTTGAAAAACCCTAACACTATGTTTGGAATGGGAGGAAAGTAGGAAGGATAGAAAAAGGGTGAGGAAAATTAGGGAGGAAAATCACTTTTTCTTATTTGGAATGGGAAGACAAATTTAGAAAGGAAATAAAGTTGGCTTTATTTTTCTCCCTATATTGTCTCTCCAAATTAGAGAGAAAATATGGGGAAAAGAGAGGAAAATTTTACTATTTATTTTCATTTTATAATTTTACCCTTATTATATAATTTGTCCCTTTATTCATTATTTTAGTTTATGGGCATAATAGTAAATATATCATATACTTATTTTTTTTTAAAAAATTTTTTATCTTCCCAATAAAATAACTTTCCTTCCTCTCTGTATTATTTTCTTTCAAATTTAAACACAAGATAGAAAAATAAATAAAGGAAAATAACATTATTTTTCTTCATATTTTTCTCCTAATTTATTTTCCTTCCTTTCCTTCCATTCCAAACATAGTGTAAATGTTTAACCCCCCAAGCATACTTATAATGTCCTCATTCTCCATCCTTTGTAAGAAGTTGGATATCCGTCTCTCTATAAGGCTATTTGGAATCTTTTTTTTAGCATAAAAGATTGCCTAGTGGATTCTTCACCTTTAGCAACTGTCGGGCATCAATCCTATTCGGTGATATTCCTAATATTAACAAATCCTGGAGGAATAAATATCTGGTGGCTCGTTTGAAGGAGAATGGTCTTCTGACGGAATAGGGTTTTAACTTGGGAGCTCCTAAAGAGGCTAGAAGTTGGCCAAAGCTATCAAGTGAGGAAAGGGTAGGCTGTGAATTGGTTGTGAATGAGGGTAGAATGTATAAAATACGGGAAATCATAGGTGCAGTCCACTGGGTGAGTCTGGTAGGTGACTTCGATTGGGAGAAAATATGTTGCAATCTCTTTTCGTCTAGCTTTCTATGCAATAGGACTTATATTCATCTTTATTATTTTGGTTGATTGTTTTTTTTTTTTTTTTTTTTTTTTTTTATCAAAAGGATATGAACTTTTCAAAACTTGTGAAGTTCACTCTCACTGCTGACGAGGTTGCCCGGATGGCCAGGCTTAGGAGTCAACAGGAAATAAGTGCTTTAAAGAGTGGAACGGGCAAAGTGCTGGAACAAAAAAAACTTGAGGCTCCTATAGGAGTTACCACCAAGAAACAAGTAGCTGCTAAAAAGGTAAAAGATCCTCTGCCTGAGAGATCAATCGAGGGAAAATAGAAAGCTCTTCCTCTAGTTGAGAGAGAAGCAAAAAGGAAGAGTAAGACAGAAGAGTACGAGATCTCAGTTAGTTCTGACATAGAGAGCGATGAAGGACTTCCTATTTAGGGGTCTAGAATTCCTGAGGAGCTCCAAGCTAGGAACGTAGTGAAAAGATTAATGAAGGAAAAAATGTAGTCAAGGGGGAGAAAGAACTTGTCGTTGACTTGTCTAGGGGAGTGATGTCTGACATTCACCCTGATGTTCCTGTGCAGCTAGTAACAGCTGTGTTGGTGAGCAAGTATCTGGGGATGGGTTTCTCTATGCAGGATTTAGCCACGACTAGCATGTTCAGGTTCATCTATGCAGGATCAGCTAAGCATGTCCGCTTTTTTGACAAATCCCTTACTTCTCTTCGAACTCAAGCGGTTAACACAGTTCATCAGGTATCTCTATTCTTTCATTCATACTTATTGTTTCTTCTAGCATTTCACTTTTACTACCTTTATATTTTTGCCTAAATTGTCCATTATTGTTCATTTTTTACTTTCCTCTTAGTTGAGTCGAATCTTATTCGAGCAAGAGTATAGAGCCAGGGCATACAATGAGGAGACTAAGCGAGTTCATAAGGAGAACATCACTTTAAGAAAATAAATTGGTGAAGTGAAAGATGCTTATAACAAGATGACTCTTTAACTCGCTGCTTAGGAAAAGAATGGTGAGAGATTTGAGCTGGAAAGGAAACGCCTATTGAAGAAGGAAGCTGAAAATATCGGGCTTTTTCCATTTTAGGGTAAATTATTTTCTCAGGGTAGATTTTAAAATATTAGTAATTTATAAAGTTATTTTAAATTTGGAGTATTTTTTGATGATGTGATTTGAGAGGACCATTATCGCTAATCAAATTGATAGAGAGCTTATTTCCGCCAATTGGATTGGCAGAAATGAACTGGCGGAAATGATTTTTTTTAGATGGCGGAATTTATTGAGAAGGAAAAAAAATATACATGCAATGATTACATAATTATTAGTTAGTAATTAGAACATCACAGTAATAATTAAAAATAAAAAAAATACACCACACACTCATATATAAAATAATAATTATTATAAAAAAACTTGTCATATACAAGTTGACTATAATAATAATAATAATAATATAAAATTCAAATAACCTTAATAGTGTTAAAATTTAAAAAATCATAATATAATTATAGTTATAATATTATTTTTAATATTACTATAAATAAATAATTATAATTATTACAATATCAAAATAAAAAATAAACAAATTAAAAATTAAAAAAAGTTCGCGATATGTATAAAAGTTGGCCATGCAACAAAAAAACTAGCTTTTTTTTCTCATTTTTACTATTATCAATATCACTATTCATAAGAAAAAAATTTTATATTTTCAGTCATTTCATCATAAAAGCGATACTAATATATTCATCTATTTTATTTACTTTCATTCGGTGTATTACTAAAAATTTTAAATTACATTTCATAATCCTAATGTTATTTTTGCTAATTCCAAGTAATTCTTTTTTAACTTCAAACAGGCCAAACCCAAGTGTTTTTTTTTTGAACAATTTTTTTTCATTTTAATATCATGATAACTATGATTTTTTTAATTATGAAATTATCAAAAATAATATTATAATTATGATAATATTATAATTTTTATTTTAATACTAATTTGATTATTTTAATTTAATTATAATAATATTTAAAATAATATTATAACTTTATTATTAATGTATTATGAGTCATAATTATATTCCTAATGTTAGATGGCAAAGTTCATTGAGAAAGAAAAAAAAAACATGCAAATGAAGCTCATGATTACATAATTATTAGTTAGTAATTACACCATCATAATAGTCATTAAAAAAGCTACACTACACACACTCATATAAAAAAATAATTATTATAAAAAAAACTTTTGTTATATACAAGTTGACCATAATAATAATATAAAATTAAAATCATCATAATAGAGTTAAAATTAAAAAAATTATAATATAATTATAATTATGATATTATTTTTAATATAATTATAATTTATTATAATATCAAAATAAAAAATAAACAAATTAAAAAAAGTTGTCCATATATATATATATATATATATATATATATATATATATATATATATATATATATATATATATAAAATTTTGGTCTTGCATATACAATTTTGTGCTCAAATTTTTTTTCCTTTCAACCATTTAATCATAATAGCGACACAAACATATCCATTTATTTTGTTTTTTCCCATTTGGTGTATTACTCAAAATTTTAAATGATTTTAGGTAAATTTAATATTCCTAATTTTATTTTTGCTTTGACAATATCACTATTCCTTTAATTAAATTTTATTCTCGGAATTTGTTTATTTTTCAGCCACTTAATCAGTATGATGACAAAAGTAAATCTATATATTTTATTGGTTAAAATTTAGTATATTAGTCAAATTTTTACATTATTTTTGTTAAATTTGCATGGTTTTTACATATTTTGTTATAATTTTTTTACTATTTCGCCCATTTAACCCATTCTTATAGAGGCCAACGCCTCTTTGCCGACACCCCATGGCTAGAGGTGATGCCTCTTATAGGCAATGTCTATTTAAAGAGGCGTAGCCATATTATATTATTTTATTTTATTTTAAATAAATGATTTGTTATTTATTTTATTTTCTTTAATTTATTATAAGGGCTTATTCCTTTTATTTTGAAATAGATATATGTGTATGTTTGTCATTTTAACTTCTTTTCTTTTCTTTTTTGTTTATTCATTTTATTTAATTATTAGACCTATGATAATTTTTAGTCTTATATATATTTATCCTCACATAATTTGTTTGTTTTTTTATGTATTTCTACATTTTCAGTCCTTTTTATAAATAATAATAATTATTTCCATATTCATGCATAAATGCCTTCCACACACAATACTCATGCATAAATAATAATAATAATAATAATAATAATAATAATAATAATAATAATAATAATAATATATTATTATTATTATTATTATTATTATTATTATTATTATTATTATTATTATTATTATGTTAAAATAAAAAAATAAAAAGTCATAATATTATTATAATTAATTTATTATAATCATTATAATATTAAAATTAAAAATAAAATAATATTAAACTTGTCCATTTCATGCAAGATCAACATTCATGCATTATTATGATTTTAGCTTTTTTATTCCCACGTAGTAGTTTTTGGCTCCCATTCATGCATATGCATTAATTTCATGCAACGAAATAGGAGAGTTTGCAGCATTAGGAAAAAAAATATGACAATATAAAGAGTTGAGGAACTGACAAGGGGAGGCGAAAATTATTGAGTTAGCATTATTGAAGTTTGAAAATAGTTTTACTTGGAACATCCATCAATATGATAAAAGCAAAATTTTTATTTTGCTTGCATGGTGAGTTAAGGAACTCTGCAAGCCTCTGCAGCCTTTTGTTCAATAGTTTTACTTTTGTTTTGCTTGCATTATTCAAGATTTTTTTTTATTATTGAGTTGCCTAACTGTGCAGCCTGTGAAGTTGTTCAGGAGGAATAGTTTGTGACAGATTTTCACTAGTGAGGTTGGCGGAGAAGCAAGAAATTTTTTTTTTAATTAATCACATGAAGTCCGTCAGTTTGACTGGCAGACTTCTTACAAGAATGTTGCTTTCGATAGGGCTCCACCATTTTCATTGGCAGAGTTCCTCAGTTTTTATTGTTTTTTAAAAAAAATTATAGTGCCAATTCAACTGGCAGAAATCACTCATCATCTTGTATTTTCACCACTTTAAGTGGCAGATTAAGGTCAATTCTTTTTTAAAATTTTTTTATTATTTTTTTACCCTAAATCCAAAAATACTTTGAAAAGTACCCTATATCAAGAAAATTTTTTCCTTTTTGCCTTATATTGGTAAAAATCCCTAAAATATCCCAATTAGAAGGAGAGCTTCTGAACAAAGAGATAGAGAAAAAGAATGTCATTGATGAAGTCGTTAAAGCATATAAGAATTCAAATGATTTAGTCAAGAAGTGATGTCCTAAGCCTCTAATTTTTACATAAATGGGTGGTATGCCTTTTTAAAGAAGGCTCAAGAGAAAGTTCCTGACTAGGATTTCTCTTACTTTGAAGTTGTAGGAGGGGTCGATGATGGAGAAGATGAAGATACAATGGAGAGTGAGTCCTCAGTCCCCACCCAAAGAACTAATAAGTCTTCCCACCCAACTACCGATGTTATTGAGGTGACCTTAAGGCAGGAAAGAATCAAAAAGCTCCCACTGTGAATATAGATCTTGAGATGGTGGATTTCATAGAAAGTGAGGGACAAGAGAATCCAATTGAGAATCCTTCAATGGAGGCTAAGGAAGATGAATGATGCTCTTTTGGTGTAATTTAATAAAACTTTTATCTAGCATATAATAGTTAATCTGTTTATGAATATTTCATCTTCAAGATGTTTGAACAATATTTCTCTTTGTTTGTTAAAATAAATAAATATATATATATGTCGGAACATCCCTTCAAGAAGTAAGTGCAATTTCCTGTTTTTACTATGCCTTGAGCCTAAAACTCTTCCTTCTAGTCTACCTATGCCATTCTTTTAAATTGAAGTAGATGGACACAAGTTCACTAAAACAGCAGTTAGGCCCTTTCCATAGCCCCTAACTAAGTGACTTGACTTGTGTGGATAAGGCAATAGCCTAAGTTTATTTCATTCTAGGCCGATGATTCAAAACCCTTTGATGGTGAGGAAGTAGCTTTGCCAAAGAAAGCAGTTAGAAGCTAGTGCTTCTAGCTACTTCACCTGCTATTTTCAAATCAATTGATAGAAGCCTGCTAATCTATTCTGATAGATCAAAAGAATAGGAATGGATAAAGAGGGAATCTATCAATAATAAGGGGAAATCCCCTATTTCTATCTATTGATAAGAGAACTTTCTTTTTTTGTCCATCAGCTACATATCGATTTCTTTCTGATAGAGTGTATATATATGCCCTTTATTTAGAAGATATACTTGCTTGTGCCTTTTGTTATGTTTTTCTCTTTGCATTTCCTTTATATGGATAGAAGAATATTCTGAATAGGATATTATGCATTGTGTTCCTTGCCAATAGTATTATTGGGCAAGGACATTAACTTATGTTTGTACAGGAAATCAACAATCTTGTGCACGTTTGCCTGTTTAGGATATGTGGCTGATATTTTTTTTTTCTTTACTTTATGACCTTGTGAGCGTATGAACGCAGGTTATTTACCAAATTATGGTAAAAATTAAAAAAAAATTCCCATTTCATGGTAAGTTGAAAATTTTTTCCCTTTTTTATGGTATATTATGAAATTAATTCCCAATTTATGGTACTTTTTGCTAAGGCGAAGCGGAGAGAAAAAAAAATTTTCTTATACTGCCAATGGCTTTATAATTATACCACCACTGCTACTCGAAGTATGACTGAATTTTTTTTTTTTAAGTTTTCAACGGATCACTCGCATTAGTAATATTATAATTATATAAGTAATGATATGGTTATGATTATGATATTTGTAATACTTAGTAAGTCATTACTAATTATGTAATGATTGTTATTAAAAATAATTAGAAAAGGTATGTAAGTGAAATCATTAGTTAGTCACTAATAATAATGTAATGATTTTATTAAAAATAATTATAATTATTAATAAATTTTGTAGATTGTGTAAGTGAAATATTTAATATAAAATAGGTAATTTGAAATAATAATAAAAGTAATTATATAATATTTGTGAATAATAACAAGAGTGCATAATATTGAAGGAACAGTAATTAAAAAAGTAAAAAAAATTGTATTAGTAATTAATTTATTAAAAGAGTAAATAAAAAGCTAATCTTGAAGAGCTAACTTGTAACATGAAAAGGTATGTTGTTTAAAAAAAAACGATTTAATATGTTGAAATTTGGTAAAATTTTTTATATTTTATTTAAAAAATAGAATGATTTAATATGTTGCATATTGATAAAAATTGCTAAATTTTATTAGATATACTTGTTAGTAATATATTTATGGATATTTAATAGTAAATATGTTAATGTATATGTTTTAGTAAATATATATGTTGTATTTAATTAGTGACAAATAAATTATTTACTCAATATTGAAAATTTATTTCTCAAATTAATGAAAAAAAATTGTTTATTTAGATTAAAAATTTTATTTATAGTATATGTGTTGTTGTTGTTGATGTTAAATCATTCTAATATATGTGTTGTTGGTATTAAAAGAGAGGGTAAAATGGTTACAAGAAAATAATAATGATTAATATGTAATATTTAGTCTTAGAACAAATAAAAAAATAATTAAGGAAAGCAACAAATGAAAATAAAAAAGTGTTATTTTTCAAAAGAAAAAAGAAAAAAAATTAGGTGTCACAGGGTTTATGCTTGCAAACTCTAGAGCGTAATCCCATATTCCAACGGCGATGAACACGTACAAAGCTCATGTCAATGAACTGAGATCCACCACTATCAAAATCATCACCATCTTCATCATCCTAATCATTATCATCGTCTTTGGCATCATCATCATCAATTTTATTGTCATGAGGCACATATATATTTGGATCAAGAAGAGTTGTGTGATGTGATGGAGTAGGCACTTCATGAGGTTGAGGGTGGTAAATGAAGATAGAAAATTTTGGGTTGAAGAAGGAAATGATGGAAAATGAGGAGGAGTTTGTAAAGTCAGTGCCATTTGCGATAAATTTAAAATAGAAGTAAAAGGAAGTTGAGTGAGATGGAAGTCAGTGAATTGTGAGGGGATAAAGATATATAGAGTGTGGTGTGATGAAGAGTGAATGGATAGAGAAGAAAAATGTAATTGGGTCGGAGGAGTGAGAGGTGAAAGATGTAAGAACGGACCAAATGGATCAGTAAAAGAAAAATGAGGGGGAGGAATGAAGATAGTGCCGAAAGGACTAGCTTCTGAAAATAATGTTGATGAGATGGTGCTGACGCCCTAGGTGGAAGGTCTTGAGTGGAACTCAGAATGAACAAAGTGTAGTTAAGGAACGAGAATACATGTAGCACTGGCAGGTGGGGGTGGTAGAGCGGCAACTCGTTAGCGTGCACGATGCTAATGATGTCTCAATGTGACCTCATTAATAGGCCCAACATTAGTCAACTTTTGTAGGAGTGATACAGGTTGTTGTGCAGGATTAAGGCATGGCATATCATTGGTAACTTGTCATCGATGCTCATTAATTGCAATTTCACAATTATTGGTGATATGATTAGCTTGGGATAAATCTCTAGTCAACGCAATATGCTCTAATGCATCCGCCTGTGCATTGTAATGAAATAAATTTATCAAAAATTGTACAAATAATTCGACAAGATTTTAAATGACAAAATAAAATTAATTACGTACAGCTACTCCCATGCAAGCACTATCTGGTGAGATCCATCAATGTGTCATAGAACATACACTCTAAATATTATGAATGGTAATGTATGGATCCATTTAAAGGTTCCCCAATAGCAATATTATGAGTGCAACGGCCCAATCTATGTCATAATCCCTCAAATTATTATGATGCAACGCATCAAAGCAGAATGAAGGATGAGCAATGGGTCGAACACATCCAAATTGTCGAAGTACCCTATTAGGGTATTGCCATTCTACAATATGGTGCATATAAGGGGTACTATCGACCGCCATATGTCATGCCCTTGTATATAATAAGCTGGTAATTGTTGAATGACATCATCAGTGTATGGGTCCTAGTTAATCTGTATTAAAAAAATATAATAATAATAATAATAATAATAATAATATTATTATTATTATTATTATTATTATTATTATTATTATTATTATTATTATTAAATGTAATTATGGCATTATAAATATTGAAAATTAAAGTATATATATATATATATATGATGCTTATTAATAGTAAATTTGAGAAATTCCTTTACAATGAGTATAGTATATGATGATGATTATTATAAATAAATTTTCAAAATGTTGAATAATTAAAGAAATTTTTTTTATGTTTTACCTCATCCTGACGTGCATTATCTAGTCTCAACCGGATGTCGATAATGACATATGTGGGAATAGTTATAATCACATATGGTCGGCTCCATCAGATATAATTATGTCGATAAAATAAAAAAAATAAAACTTAAATTTAGAATAAAATAAATGTTATACCTATGACCCAATGGTGCATGTGACATAATCGATTGGTCAAGCAGTTTAGGGGCGAGAAAAGGAAATCTCTCCCAAGCTCATAGTTGAAGGAGAAAGAGTGGGCCAGCCATTTGGGACACTGCCAGAAGCCTTGATGCACGACATAGCTCACTATATAGGGTAGCCAAACATGCAAATCCCCAACTGTAATGGCCAATTACGTCAATATTATCCAAATATTAAAGGAACAACAAGTTGACTTTGCTAGTATTATATTTAGAGAACAATACCGATAAACAAAGTTGCAATATGTAGGCACGTGTATGCCTATGCAATGTCTTCTAGTTAACTTGTTCAAGCAATTCTAAGAAATGCTCAGTAAACCAAGAACTGTGAACTAATGAATAGTGAATGTCCCTTAGTTCAAGTGAACCCCTAAAAGTGATTGGCATAAATTTAGGTAATCACGTCGAACTCGACCAGTAATAAGACACCATCAATTGGCATTCCTATCAAAATAGCAACATCCTAGAGCATGATTGTGCACTCTCTATCTAGCAGATGGAAAGTATGTGTCTCCGATCACCAACGCTCCACTAGCGCAAAAATTAGGTGCCAATAAAAATGACACTGGCGGAGGCATGCAACTCTAAGAAAGCCCACATCTCTTAATAACGCCTCCATTGCAGGAGTCATGTTTGCATATAAGTCATTCGTCTGAGCCATCCGTAGATATCTTAGGACGGGTTCTTCCAACTGAATATGTCATGTTTATAAATAAATGATGACACTCTATTTTGATAACAATATAATCCATTTAACTTTCTATAATAATCTAATTCCTTTAACATTCTTGAAAATATATATTCCTAAATTTGGTGTACATATGCATTATTCCTAATAATTATAGTTAATATTGAAGATATGTAAATATTTATATGATGTATTGATTAATAAATATTCCTAATTACCTGGCCATTCCATATAGCCTATGATCTATGCTCATTTTGTAGGTATAGTAATGATATATCGTAAGGCCCAGGCTATATATAATCATGTGGCATGAAATTTTGCTCCATAACTAAGGAAAATAACTGACAAATAATATCAAGTCAAAATGTTTAACTTTTAATATAAGCTCTTATGCAATGTATATATATTTATTCATTCATTTCTATTTATTCACATAAATTAGTTGACATTGACAACTCTATGAATTAATTTGACAATTAATAATAGAACCATAACCCAATGACATGTGATACAAAATGACAGAAACAATTATGCTACCACATGGCATGGAAGCATAATGTATTTTGAATGGACAACATAAGTGTGATCTAAATAAATTAATTTAAAAATTACTACTATAACCACAACCCAATCACATGTGATACAACTAGACAAGAATAATTATGGGACCCCCTTGTCATGTGTTTACTAGTAAATTATATTGATTTGAGAACATGCATGCCAAACGTCTGCATTCAATCACATATGGTCATAAATGTGACCTAATTGAATGAGTCACCAACTTTATTTATTGTCATCCATTTCATAGTTTAGTAGTATAAAAACATATATAGTTTTTCTACATAATAACACCACATTCACATACACATACATAAAGACATTATTGCTTATTTTTATATGGTAAGTGGTTCTTCATATGGTTATAAAGGCAGAATATGGCTACTAGTAGAATTAAATGATGGGTATCTCAATTTGAGAGTATCAGATCTGAAAGAATATTATATAGGATTACAACGGGAATGGCATTTTGAGTTATTAAAGTCGAGCTTGTAGTTGAGAAACTACGTGAATTGGGAGCTCCTTCTGTCAAGCATTTATCTTTATCAATGCAACGAAGAAACTTATTAGAATATGAAGTTGTTGTTAAAATAATTTGAGAGGAGAACGATTAAATATTCATAAGAAGATTAAGATATTATCTGTTAAAGCTTGTTAACAATTAAGCTATTGTAATGGGTAGGACACTTTTTGAGACAAAGATTAATAATGTTCTTAATAATCCAACATACATTTTTTACTATGAAATGTCTAATGAAGAATAATTTATTAATGTTATTTCTTATATTATGTTTCTTCATATGACATTTCAATATCAAATAAACATTCAAATGGGTGCATTATTGAATTATATAGTCTGGCTTATCCTACATCTCCATCTTTTAATAGCTCTTATGTACGTCGTTTATAGAATTCTCTATCCAAACGTATTTTGATATGATTATTCTCCTCTCTAATACGATACAAAGCATTTCATATTTTATCCATATTACATCATGTTATTATGATTGCCTGTGCTTTAAGTACACGTATTTTAAGTTCAATAGCTTTTTCACAAAGTGATTGAGATTGTCGTAGCCGATATTGTCATTCTTCAATCATTTTCATCATAACAACATGGCTATTATGTTGCCTTGGGTCTATTGGATATGAAAAATCATCATCTAGAGCCCAATGATATCCTGTGGCCCTAAAAATATCTCCTGGAGAATAAACTCTAGACATTGTACCTATAAAATATATTAATATGTCTATATTTCAAACATATTATTACATTTTTAACAACATTAAATGTATTACAATTTAACAAAATTTTGGCAAACATGAAAAAAGATTACAAATTTAGTATCAATATCACTATAATATTCTACACCTTTAGTGTATATGTCATCTAAAGTATTTTTTGGTTCCATCAAAGACTGTTGTCTGAATGTGTCATTTCGTGCATGATATTTCTCCAAAACCATATCCATAATGGTAATCTCCTTCTCTAATTACTTAACTACATTATCCATTTCTTCATTATTGTGTCTTAGTAGTGTTGATGAAATTGCTTTTGGTGTTGGTAACTTATGGTACCTATAATAAGCTTCCAATTCACTTCTTATTTCCCATAAACAACCATATTTTGGATCTAGTCTAACTATAATGTTAGATGACTGTCCAAAACTATCAATATTTATAGTACGGTACCTAACAAATATATGATTTGCATATCCTTGTTCAAGATATGAATAACTTGGATGATTTTTCAATGGCCTTTTAGTTCTATACCAAATGACACCATTTGGGTCTTTATATTTATCAACAAATTTCATTTCCATTTTACCACATGCTCTATTTAAAGAAGAAGACAAGCCAACCTTTTTTTTTTCACTTTTATTCATTCTTGATAAATATCAAATGGATGACATATTTATTCTCCAAAGTTAATAAGGATTACAAGGACTATAAAAAAGTGAATAAGTTTATAGAAATATACATTACAAATTATAAAAGACAATATTATATTAATTTCGTGAACAAGTCCTAGCGTTGTGTCTAAGCAAACCACATTTCATGCAAAAGTTTGTTACAGCAAAAGAATTTCATTCGTCCATTTCATTTCTAATGCACATTGATCTTGGTCTTCCTTTTTTCCTTCTCCATGCTAGATTTGGAACGAATGGCAATTCATATGTCTTAAGCCAATATTTAGGATTACCTAAAGGAACGAAATAAGTTGACTAACATTTTAAATTTTCACTAATGGAGTGGAATGGAGCAATAAATTCTCTATAATCAAGGCCATATGTCAAACAACCGGTAATCGCAAGAGAACAGGAAAATTTGCTTTATTGGAACTTACTACATGTGCAAAGTTATTATTTGATATCAACAACTTGTTTATGACCTCCTTTTCTATGAGCATTGTTAAAAACAGTAGTAATTTGAAAAATCATATTATCTTAATCATATCATTGAACGACATGCATGTTTGCCTTATCACCATCCACATTACAATCATCATGATCATGATCATCATCTTCATAAAAAAAATGCCTCTCATCCTCATCCTCATCATCCTTGTCACCATTTGCATCATTGACTTCAACTTCATCATCCTCCTCCTCATCAAAACATTCATTGTCATCCTCCTCAACTTCAACTTCATTACAATTAAATCCTAAAGAACTAGCCTCTACATATGGTACAATTCTACCTCTATCAACACTCAATTCAATATACAATTTAATCCTTAGCCACCCCGTGAACTACCTAACCATTTGAAACATATTCCTTACATCAAAATTAAAAAAAAAAATCCAAAAAACCAAACACCATACTTTTTCCAAATCTCATTACTAGATGTCTAAATAAAATTCTCTTAATAATCTGAGTATCACTTATTCCCAATGCATTTGTAACAACAGTATGTAAACCTTTCATATTAGAATCATCACTAAAATTGATCATTCTTGAAGCTGCATTAACCACATTTGGACCGCACTCAGTTTCAATAATTTGACCATCCTAATATATGATTATAGCTCAAGCATTCGACATGTCAGCCTAATATAGATACTTATCGGAATAAGCTTTTCATTATATGTAATGAATATAATTTTTTCTATCTATAAAAATTAAATATTTTTTAAGTGACTAATTTTCTGGCCAATAAATTTTTTTCTTTCATCTAACTACGTCACGTAAATTTTTCAATCTATAGAATCAAATAAAAATTATCACAACAAATATTCCTAATTGATATGGAATAGAAACAAAATATGATATCAAATTTGAATACATCATAATAATTATATCAACCAAAAATAATGCAATACATGACAATTATATCAACCAAAAAATATTAAATTGCCATTACTATTTTACCGATTCATTATATTTAAAAAACATATACAATTTTTTACCAATAAAGAATATATTCATCAGATTTAAATTACTTGAACACACCTGTATAGCTTTACAAGTTACGTCCTCGATATCACCGTCTACAAAATAAAATAAAATAATATATAATAACATAAATAAGAAATATTCCATAAATAAATACATAAAAAGTGTTTAACCATAACATCAACAAATAATGAAATTTATTTTAACTACTTAACAAATAATGAAGCAGTTGTTATTTATATAAATTATAATTTTAAACTCAATAATTAAGAATAAATGAGAAAATTTAATTTTACAAACACTATAATTTTAATTGACCAATTGTATGTAACAAAAAATAATAAAATATTGCTTAAATAGGTGTCCATATATATATATATATATATATATATATATATATATATATATTTGTATGTAACAAAAAATAATAAAATATTGCTTAAACAGGTGTCCATATATATATATAATCCACCATGAATTTTATTAACATTTAAAAAAATATAAGTACAAATAATCCTTACATGATGACATTACTATATCTATCACCTAAACCTAGTTGCCCTTGGCATTCACTTTTCAATTTTTTCTGTATCCATAATACTTGTGGTCTTTTTTTCAACCAAGGAAATTGACCACTATGACTTTTTGCAAGACAAATGTTTGGACTATTAGCAAGTTTGGAAGTCCTATTTAAATTGTGCCAAATGTCATCCTCCAACAATAAATATACATATTCATCGTAGGACAAAGTCCCATCGCTTTCAACCCATATTTTTGTAGAACATTGACTATATTCATCGGGCAATGTATAACATAATCCAAACCACTTATTTATTGCATTCATCCTTTTGCCTCTACAAAAAAGTTCTTCAATTTTTTGGTTCACTATTTGGATATGTTCACACAATATATGCTCAAACTTCATTTTATATGCAACAAAGTTCATTTGTTAACTATGTAATTCTTTCTCGTTGTTCTTGAGTTCTAGGAACATGAGGAGTACTAACTATGCGAGCCCCAATACGACGAGGTCTATTTCTGCATAACTCTCTATAGTCGTTGATTCATTGCATTCACTCGATATACGACATTTTCCTTAAACACATTAAGGAAATAATGACAACAATATTAGATAACGTTTTACATCCAAGTTTAAAACCCTAACTAATTACTTTATTTTTGCAAAACTAAGTATCTAATCATTCTGTTTATCTAACAATTTATATTAACAAAATAATATAAAAGCCATGATAAAAAAAACAATTTTGTTACTAAAATGTTTCACAACAAATTACGTATTTTTACTAAATATGTATTTTAACAAATAACTAAATACATTTTGGTACAAAAAAGGTTTAACAACAATGTAATTATAAAAACAATTTTTTAACTTTTTTTTTTCTCATCATATAAATAAGACCTGCTATAAATAATCAACATATTAAAAGCATGTATTTTACACAACAAAACATTCATATAATATATCAGATAATATCTAAATTTATAAGGTAACAAATATTTTCACTAAAATATTTTTTTATAAATAATTTTTTTCAAATTACATACTATGAGAATAGTAATTGATTAACTACGTAACAACACTTATATAAATAAGAGATGACATAAATTTTATTTATTATCTAATTAAATAAACAAATTACATATTTGTACTAACTACCTAAATACATTTTTTTTTTATTAATTTTTACGAATTTTTACTAAATTTCAAAAAGTTATAACTAATAACATTTTTTTCTTATTAATTAACTATACATTAATCTGTATAAAATAACTATAAAATTAATAATATAAATAATTTTTTAAGTAATTCCAACATATATAAGATAATATACAACAATATTAACTAAATATTGTTTTATTATTCTTACAATATAATGAATTAACAAAATACATAATTTAAAAAAAAAATAACAAAATAAAACTACATATAAAAATGTTAACTACTTGCTATCAAAATATAAATTTTATTTACTACATAACCAAAACTTATATAAAAAAATAAATCATATAAATTATTCTGAGTATCTAATTAATTAACCAATAAATAAAAAATCACAAAAAAAAAATTTCACAACAATTATATCTAACTATATTCATAACAACAATTATATCTAACAATATTCATAAGAACAATTATATAAAAAAAAATATAACAATTTTTTTACATGCATCAATATATTAATTACTAAAAATACGTACCTTTTGTAGTTATTAATTTTCACCTCCGCAAACACGCCTAATAAAAACAAAATATAAGCTATTAATCATAAAATATTGACTAATTATATAAACAAAATTTTATTAAAAAAATAACAATTTTTGTACATGCATCAATATAACAATTTTTGTAAAAAATGCATCAATATTTTTTAAACAAAATTTCATACATTTCAAACCAAAATAATTTACATCTTTTTCACTTAATATAAAAAATCAATTACTTAAATATAACAATACATCAATAAGAATTTACCTTTTTTTTTTTCAAAAACCTGTAGAAAAGATAATTAAGCTAACAAAAAAAAAGGCTCAAAGAAATGAGGAAAGAAGGAATACAGAGGAAATGAGTTTTGAGAGGGAGCTAAGACATGAGCTAAAGGAAGTGAGGAGAGAATTTTTTTCAATGTAGGAAAACTTTTAAAGCGGTGGGGGGAAGGAATTTTTTCATCCATACTGCCACTGTCAAGGAGAATCTCTATCTCGAGAAGATGAGACAAGTATGCCCACTAGAACGGCATGGGTCAACAGAGGCATACCGCCACTGACAAAGGCGGTATCACTAGGTGGAGCTCATTGGGAATGCACAAACTGATTTCGCCACTGCGTCAGACGGTATCAGTTAAAGCTACTACTTGACTGTTTTATCGCCATTGCTACAAACAGTTTGACTTTCATTAACATTGTCTTTTAGCCATACCACCATTGTTAATGGTGTTAAGATTTTTTTAAAATAAAAAAATAATAATAAAAGTACCATAAACCGGAAATTACTTCTATAATTACACTAAAATGGGAAATTATTTTAGTTTTTATATAAATTGGTAA
The DNA here is from genome assembly GCA_947683625.1 of Mallotus nudiflorus. Classification (NCBI taxonomy): domain Eukaryota; kingdom Viridiplantae; phylum Streptophyta; class Magnoliopsida; order Malpighiales; family Euphorbiaceae; genus Mallotus; species Mallotus nudiflorus. The sequence continues at coordinate 1,132,697 of CANTUR010000070.1, read as the reverse complement.
ATAACCCGTATGAATGCATTCAAAGATGGTTGTCTCTATTCAAGAGATGTCCTTTATGAGAAGGAGAGGTGCCTTGTAGATTATGGCTTTCCTATAATTTAGTTTTCAAATGTTTGATATTTATCATACATAGAGTTTTAATAAGAGGGCATTTAATATCTTTATGGAAAGATTTTATCTTTATGCCATAAATCACATAAATAAATATCAACTAATAAAAGCACAACAACCAACACTCAAATATAAGAATCAGTATAGTGAAAATAGGACTTAGCTTGGATTGAAGTGGGAGAAGGACTTTGAGCAGATAAGCCTTCTTTTGATTTTACATAGTAGGGTCTTTATTGATCCCCACGTATAAAAGATCCACACTAGCAAAAGAGATACATCCACATAATCCTATTTCCATAATTATATAGAATATTGCAATAAGAGCATAAGGAAAAAACAAAATACACTACTAATAAATATCTTTTCAAATGTTAAAACTAAATGGACCTTCCCAAGTGGGAGATAGCTTACCTTGGCCCTCTCACTTTCATGTTGCTCCCAACTTCCTAAGTACCGGATCTCCCACATTCAGGGGTCTATGTTTGACTTTAGAGTTGAAGTATCAAGCCACCTGTCATTTTTAAGCAACTATTTTTGTTGAAGCCGCTTCCTTTATTCCATCTAACAAGTCAAGATTCACCCTCAAGTACTCTCCATTCCTATAAATCATAATATGGCACCTACTGTGTTGGCATTCCCGCTTCCACTGGAATCACTGCCTCGGTTCTGTATGTTAATGCAAAGGGGGACAATCCTCCAGTAGCAAAGGGGGACAATCCTCCAGTAGGTTTTGTTAGGGTTTTCATTGTTATAACTGATATTTTATAAATTATTAAATTAATTTTTAGGATATATAGTGTTAATAAATATTTTATTGATTTGCTATATTATGGTTAGTTTGTGTAACTTAATTAAATTTAAGTGTTAGTATTTATTTTATTATATTATGATATTAATATTAAATTGAGATTTTAAAATTTAATTTATTGTTATATATTATTATTGTTATTAACTATGAATAGTGTTAATTTAGTGTATTTATTATATTTTAATATTTTGTGGTGAATTTAATTAGAAAAGTAAATATTTAATTTTAAAATATTATTTTTAAATCATTTTATCTTTTTCTTACATAAAAAAAAGGCTAAAATATTATTTTGTCCATTTCTCCTTTATTAAAGTTAAAAAAAATTACAAAACGTCTAGTACCCCACACCCCCTACTTCTTCTTCTTTTGTTCTTTCTTTCTTTTCTTTTTCTCTTTCTTTCTCTGTAAGTGGAAGCCACCCAACGACACCACTTCAAGGCGTGAAGTTGGTCTTTTTTGGAACTCGTCCTCCGGACTTCTCAAATCTTGAAACTGTTTTTGAATTTCGACTCTGGTAACTATCTCGTTTTTATATATTTCTATTTTTAGTATTTTGAGTTTTTGATTAGTTTAAGCCTTAATTTGATTTTATTAGCTATAGCTTCTTTCAGATTAATTGTTGTAGAAGTTGTGAGAAAACTAAATGTAATTTTTATTTATTTTTCTAAAAATTTTGAATTTCCAAGGTCGAGGGTTACTGTTCATATATTGTTCTGAGCTCAAGAAAATTACATTTTTAATAAATTCTACTAGTTATTTTAAACATGTTTCGTTAAGAAAGTTTATCGAAATTGTGTGCCAATTATTTATTATGAATTTTTGAATGTTTATGTAAAAATTGGATTTTTAGAAAAATTAGTATAAATTAGTAAATTTTGTATTCTAATTGAAATTATTGTTAATTATTATGTTTTGGATTATTTTTGAGTAATAAGTATTATTAAATAACTTTTATGAATTATTTACTATTTTTAGCTAATTAATAATAATTTTCGGAACTATATTTGAATAATTGTTTTATCAATTATGTTTATGATTAAATGGATTTTTAGCTATTTTATTATTTAATTGGGAAATTTAAATAATTATCGGTAATTTATGTTATTTAATTTTGAATATTTGAAAATGGATTTTTTATTAATATTATTTAATTATATTGAGATTTTATTAATTATTTTGAAAATAAATATCTTTAATATTTTTATTATTTAAATAAGTTGAATTGTGGTATTTTATTTATTTTTATGGATTTTAGTGATTTTTAATATTTGTTATTATATGATTGATTGTTTGTGTATATTGGTTATCGGTTGGGCAATTTGTGTAGTTCGGGGGCCTAACCCTATAAGTTGAGCATTTGTGAATATTTGAAGTGTATTTGCATGCAAGATCGACTCTACTTTTAATAGAGAGATGTCCGTTTTACAGAGGAGACTACCAAATTTTTGGTAGAATTCTCCTAAAATATAACATCAGGTCGATCATGAGTTTTGAATTTTTTGTCGAGTCGTGTCCTAGGTCGAGTTGTTCTTTAGATATTCTAGATGTATAAAAATTAGGAATTTAATTCTAATATTATTATTATTATTTATTTTTCTATAGTTGCGCCAAAACCAAGGCCTACAAGACCAAGCCAGTGTAGTCTTTTTAGAGGAGCGCATAATTGTGAATTATTATCTCATGTATATATTGCATGTAGATTAATATTATGAGCATTCATATATAAATATGAATTTAATTATGCTCATTTCGTTAAATCATAATTATTATTGTTAATATTCATACATATGATTTTCTATAGAAATATTGAGAATATTTATTTTTGATAATATACGTTGTCATATTTTTTTTATATATTAAACTTTTATTATTTTGATTACGAATAAAATATTTTAGAGGATAGCAATAGAACATGTTACCTAGTGGGCTACATAGAACTGTGTGTGCACCAGTACGTTAAAATGTTAGGATTCATATTATAGAATTTATTAATGTGAGAAATGAATAATTGATTATTGAGATTTGTGGTGAGAAAGTGATATGATTGCGGGAGCTCGATTGACCTAGTGTCTCGAGGCCAATCACACCAACATAAGACTACAAAAGCTTAATTAACTTAGTGTCTCGAGGCCAGTCTACTGTCCAAAAAATTGAGAAGAGAAATATTTTGGAATTAAGTGAGCCTATTGGCTAGTGAGGTTCAGTGATTGAGATTGCAGATTATTTTAGGGTTCTGCTTCGATCATTCACTTAAAAAATTTTATGTATTTATTACTATAAAAAGTGTATTTTAACCATCTGTATGAAATGCATGTATATATATAAATATATATATTATTATACTGATGCTTAATTGTATATGGCTTTAGGTTGCATGTATATATATTATAATAATTCATTCAGTGAAGTCTGATTCTCCTTAATATATTTTTAGGATCTTCTACTTCAGACCTCCCTAGTATAACTAATCACCAGACTCTTTCTTCTCCGGCTGATTTATATAAATACTGAACTATTACTCTTCTTGTATTTTAGTAAACGCTGCAATAGTAGTGTATCTTATTGTAGTAGTTGTATTATTTTAGACTGTGTTCCTGTATTTGAATATTGTATGAAGATATTTTTATTTTGTTATGATATAAAGATTTATTTTATATTAATTAAAGTTTTAATTTTAACGTATTTTTGTATTATGTTTGCATGTGTTTTTATTTTAAGTCTTGCTACGGATTCTAGATTCGAAAGAATTTTCATTCCCTAACGCCGGTCATGACTCCCTGGTTTGGGTCGTGACAAAGTTAGTATTATAGCCTAGGTTTAGTATTGTGGACCTAGGTCAACGGGGTTGTGTTTTCCTTGAAACTATTACAGCAAATTAGGTTCGACTATGTCTTCGACTTCCTTATTGTAGTTTTCCATGTAATCATTAGGATGTCTATTTATTTTTTCTTTGTTGCTTGTCTTGTCTGAATTTTGTTGGTTTTTATCTTTTCAAAATGAGGAGGCTAGCATGTGTCGATCCACCAGTCGTTAAGGTTGAGGATGATGAATCCTTTCAAAATGAGGTTTTACCTCCTATGCCGCCAGTTAGGCAAAAAGGTAGAGGTAGAGGTAGCCCTCGATGAGTGACAGGTCACCATAGGCAAAGAGAGCTACAAGATGAGGAACCTATAGAATAGGAGTATGAGGAAGCTATTATACCTCCAGCCGTACCGTAGATGCAATCTAGTTATCATCAGGGCATGTTTAACCCTCAGGCAGCTTTATTTCATGCTAGAGTCGGTAGGATATCATTCAACGAGACTATAGATCCTTTGGATTTCCTGTATGCCATTAAGATGAGGACTCAGACTATTTACACCGAGTACCAGAGGATCATGATCATCGAGTTATCTGTTGAGGGACCAACACTAGATTGGTTTGTTCAAGTTATCTAGCCACACATGATGACATTCACCTGGGCTCAGTTTCGAGAGAGATTCATGAGGCATTTTTACCTAGAGCCTATGTGGATGAGCTATAAACTTTGACTAATGGGTATTACCAAAGGTGATAGGTCAGTAGAGGAATATACTTGGTCAATATGCAGAGGACCTGATGAGAGATCAATATTTTAAAATCACTATATACGTCATCGGACTAGGTTCTATGTTCGCTAGGATGCCTACTGTAAGCTTGACTCTTAAGTCTGTAATAGAGTTAACTAAGGAGACAGAGCTCAGATTAGTCAGGCATGGAGTTATGCCTGATTATTATCAATTGGGAGGTATCCAAGCAGGAGGATCTCAGAGCACCTAGTATACCATATTTTATATTAGCGTTAGCAATCGGCAAAGAGGATCTTATCTGCAGGGCTAGAGACCTCAGCAGAAAGTCCACAGGAGTAGCAAACATGGCCGTAATGGACCACACAAACCTATTAGATTCGGTTCAGGTGCTACCAGTAGTAGCAGCAGCCAAAGTTCTGGTTATAGCAGCACGGGATCAGTAGCCAATGCTTGTCAGATGTATAGGAGAGTCCGTTAGGGACCATGCTACATGGCTCTTGGAGCATGTTTTAGATGTGGACATACAGGGCATTTTACTAAAGCATGTCCTTATTTAGGTTATTAGCAATAGTTTTCACAACAGTCTATTGCCATTTTAGCTTTAGCTCCTTATCAGTTACCTTCAACTAAGTATTCGAGTATATCACAGTTTATAGCCCAACAAGGCATGGCAAAGGTAGTGCCAGAGGCTTTGCTCAGGCTTTCACTAGCCAGCAAGGAGGTCGAGGTCAGGCCAGAGTTTTTACCCTCACCCAGTAGGACACTCAGACATCCAATGCCATTATTATAGGTATACTTCTAGTTTGCTATTTGGATGCTAAATTCTTGATTAATTTAGGTGCCATATATTCTTTTGTGTCCCATTTTTTGCTTTCAATTTGTATTGGCAAGCTTCAAGGATGGCATTTCCTTTATCTATCACCATTCCTCTAAGTGATTCGTTAGACACCGACATTGTTCTTTATGGATGTTCGGTGTTAGTGGGAGGCAGAGAATTGTCAGTGGAATTAGTATTATTAGATGTGATGGAGTTTGATGTGATCCTTGGTATGGATTGATTATCTCAACACTATGTTGTTATTAATTGTTGAAGTAAATAGGTGATTTTCAAAATTTCGGATGAAAAAGAGTTTAAGCTTATAGGTGACAAGAGTTCTGCACCTCAGAATCTTATATCCGCTATCACGGCTAAGAAGATATTAAGGAAAGGTTGTTAGGGATACTTGGCACTAGTCAGGGATAATTCAGTGGAAAAGATGTCTCTCATAGATATTCCGATAGCTTATGAGTTTCCTTATGAGTTTCTAGGTTTACGACCTCACAGAGAGATTAAATTCTATATAGATGTAGTCCTAGGCATAACTCCTATTTCAATGCCACCCTACAGAATAGCTCCTGCAGAGTTGAAGGAATTGAAGGAGCAATTGCAAGATTTATTGGATAAGGATTTCATTAGACCTAGTGTTTCTCCTTGAGGTGCACCAATTCTATTTGAGAAGAAGAAGGATAGTAAAAAGAGATTGTGCAATGATTATAAAAACTGAATAAGGTAATAGTGAAGAACAAGTATGCTCTTCCAAGGATAGATGATGTGTTTGATCAACTTTAGGGTGCATAGTTCTTTTTCAAGATTGACTTGAGGTTGGACTATTATTAGTTGCGGATCAGTGAAACTGATGTTCCTAAAATGGCATTCTGCACTCGATATGGTCATTATGAGTTTCTGGTGATGTCCTAGAAGTTAACTGATGCACCAGCTGCTTTCATGGATCTGATGAACAAGGTATTCAAACTGTTTATGAATTAGTTTATAGTAGTCTTCATTGATGATATATTGGTGTATTCGAAGAGTATAGAGGAGCACGTATATCACTTGAGGATAGTATTATAGACATTGAGATAACATCAGCTTTAGGCTAAATTCTCGAAGTGTGATTTTAGAATAAAGAGTGTTGCATTCCTTGGACATGTGGTGTCTAAAGATGGTATTCAGGTTGATCCACAGAAGATTAAAGTAGTGTCTGAATAGCCCAAACCAACATCAATCACTGAGGTTCGAAGTTTTCTAGGTTCGGTTAGTTACTGTAGGAGATTTATGTAGGATTTCTCAAGAATTACAGCACCTATGACTAGCCTAACTTAGAAGAATATGAAGTTCATGTGGTCAAATGCTTATGAGAATAGTTTTCAGTTATTGAAGGAGAAGTTAACCATAGCCCCAGTTCTGACTTTACCTAATAGAGAGGATAAGTTCACTGTGTATTAGGATGCCTCTAGAATCGGCCTAGGTTTGGTATTGATGCAAAATGGTAAGATGATAGCTTATGCTTCGAGGCAATTAAAAAAGCATAAATAGAATTATCCTACTCATGGCCTAGAGATGGTTGTAGTGATCTTTACTCTTAAAATTTGAAGACATTATTTATATGGAATGACTTATGAGATTTTCACAAATCACAAGAGTTTGAAGTACATTTTTCAGTAGAGAGATCTAAACTTGAGGCAAAGGAGATGGTTTGAATTGCTAAAGGATTATGACTGTGATATTCTATACCATCCAGGCAAAGCTAATATGGTAGCAGATGCTTTGAGTAGGAAGTCCTCGGGTAGTCTTGCTCACATTATTGTGGAGAGGAGAACTTTGATCCAAGAGTCATACGAGTTAGTGGATCAAGGTTTAATGATGAAGATAAGTATATCAAAAGGACTATTAGCTCAGTTCAGAGTCAGATTAGTGTAGAGGGATAGGATTAATGCAACTCAGAACTGAGATCCTGTTTTGGTAAAGCTTGAGGAGAATGGTCATGAAAGGAAGTTCACTAATTTAATACCTGATGATAAAGGTGTTTTATGGATAAGTGGAAGATTATGCATTCCTAATGTGGATAATTTGACAAAAGAGATCCAAGAAGAAGCACATTCTATAGCTTATAGTGTACATCCAGGTGTTACTAAGATGTATCATAATATTAAGGATTTGTACTGATGGGATGGATTAAAGAAGGATGTAGCTTATTATGTTTCTAAGTGCTTGACATGTCAGCAAGTGAAAGCTGAGCAACATACCTTCTGGGAAGCTTCAACCTCTTTCTATTCCTGAGTGGAAATGGGAGAGAATTGCTATGGATTTTGTAACTAGGTTACCTCATTCAAAGGATGGATGTGATTCCATATAGGTGATTGTGGACAGGTTAACCAAATCAGCTCACTTATTACCAGTTAAAGCTACTTATTCTGTAGCTAAGTTAGCTAAGTTGTATGTTAAGCATATTATATGCCTACATGGAATGCTTGTTTCTATTATATCTAATAGAGGTTTAGTGTTTACCTCTCAACTTTGGTAGAAGTTACAGTAAGCAATGGGCACTAGGCTTGATTTCAATACTACTTTTCACCCTTAGGAAGATGATTAATCTGAGAGGATGATCCAGAAACTTGAGGATATGTTAAGAATGTGTGTAATAGATCTTGGAGATTGTTGGAATGATCATTTGCCACTGGTAGAATTTTCTTATAATAACAGCTACTATAACAGTATTGAAATGGCACCGTATGTAGCTCTATATGGAAGGAAGTGTAGATCTCCTTTGTGTTGGGATGAGATTAGAGAGAGAGAGTTGACTAGACCTGAGATTATCTAGGATGCAGTTGAGAAGGTTACTTTGATCAAAAGAAGATTAGAAATCACAGCTAGCAAACAGAAGAGCTATACGGATCCGAAGCGTAAAGATTTGGAGTTTCAGGTTAGAGATTATGTGTTTCTGAAGGTATCACCAATGAAGGGTGTGATGAGATTTGGCAAGAAAGGGAAGTTAGCATCGAGATATATTGGACCGTTTGAGATTCTAAAAAGAGTAGGCATGGTTGCATATTAGTTGGCTTTGCCTCTGAAATTGTCTTAAGTGCATCTAGTGTTCCATATCTCGATGCTGAGGAAGTACATTTTAGATCTTTCACATGTGTTGCAGTCGCAGAGTGTGAAAGTGAATGAAGATCTGACGTACGTGAAAGAACTAGTTGCGATTGTGGATTATCAAGTTCGTCAGTTACGTTTGAAGTAGATCCCGATGGTCAAAGTGTTATGGAGAAGCACACATGGGAGATCGAGGTTGAGATGCGGGTAACTTACCCTTACTTTTTCCCTCGATGAATTCTTGTATTCTATTCTTTTATTTGAAATTTGAGGATGAATTTTTGTAAGGGGGGAAGATTGTTATAACCTGATATTTTACAAATTATTAAATTAATTTTTGGGATATGCAATATTAATAAATATTTTATTTTTTTGCTATATTATGGTTATTTTGTGTAATTTAATTAAATTCAAGTGTTATTATCTATTTTATTATATTATGGTATTAATATTAAATTGAGATTTTAAAATTTAACTTATTGTTATATATTATTATTGTTATTAATTGTGAATAGTATAAATTTAGTGTATTTATTATGTTTTAATATTTTGTGGTGAATTTAATTAGAAAAATAAGTATTTAATTTTAATATATTATTTTTATATTATTTTGTCTTTTTCTTATATAAACAAATTTTAAATATTATTTTGTCATTCTCTCCTTTATTAAAGTTAAAAAAATTACAAAACGTCCAGTACCCCACACCCCCTACTTCTTCTTCTTTCTTTCTTTCTTTTTTTTTTTTCTTTCTTTCTCTGTAAGCTGAAGCCACCCAACGCCACGACCACCAACACCAACCACCACCTCAAGGTGTGAGGTTGGTCTCTTATGGAAGCTTGTACTCTGGGCTTCTCAAATCTTCAAACCGTTTCAAGTTTTGACTTTAATAACTATCTTGTTTTTATATATTTATATTTTAAGTATTTTAAGTTTTTTGTTAGTTTAAGCCTTAATTTGATTTTATTAGCTACAGTTGCTTTAAGATTAATTGTTGTAGAGGTTGTGAAGAAACTAAATGTGATTTTTATTTATTTTTCTAAAAATTTTGAATTTCTAGGCTCAAGGTTACTGTTTATGTACTACTATTCCGAGCTTAGGAGAATTATATTTTTAATAAATTCTACTAGTTATTTTAAGCATGTTTCATTAAGAAAGTTTATTGAAATTGTGTTCCGATTATTTATTATGAATTTTTGAATGTTTATGTAAAAATTGGATTTTTGAAAAAATTAGTATAAATTAGTAAATTTTGTATTTTAATTGAAATTATTGTTAATTATTATGTTTTGCATAATTTTTTACTAATAAATATTATTAAAATAATTTTTATGAATTATTTATTATATTTAGCTAATTAATAATAATTTCTGGAAATATATTCGAATTATAGTTTATCAATTATTTTTATGATTCAATGGATCTTTAGCTATTTTATTATATAATTCGGCAATTTAAATAATTATTGGTAATTTATGTTATTTAATTTTAAATATTTGAAAAATAGATTTTTTATTAATATTATTTAATTATATTGAGATTTTATTAATTATTTAATTATACTGTTGAGGTATGAGGAAGAAGAATCTCCTAAAAAATCAACTCAGGGGAGTCAGACCTCACTGAGTAAATTGTTATATTATATATACATGCATCTTCTAATGTCAAATACAATCAATCATCCATATATAATAAATATATATACAAGCATTTCACACAAATGCTGAAATCACTTTATATATTAAATACTGAAAAATCATTTGTTTATGAAGGATCAAATAAAACCCTACTTAATCATAACCTCGATCAACAATAACTCTCTAACCATACAAGCTCACTTAATTCCAAGTTAATTCACATATTCTATATGGACAGTAGACTGACCCCAAGACACTAAATCAACTAAGCTCCAGCAGTCTGACTGTCAGTGTGATTGGCCCCGAGACACTAGGTCAACCGAGCTCTAGCAATTATACTATTCAATCACATCAAATCTCAAATCAATCAATCAATCTCAAATCAAATCATAGTTACCACAAGTAATTCTCACTTAGCCCTAAATCAATCACACCAATACGTAAACGGTCATAATGTTGCCCACTAGGTCACACATTCTATCGATATCCTTCATTTAAATAAAAAAATTCATATGGAAAAATAAATAATGCAAAATATCATTCATAATGACAAAATAAATCATATATATACCTAAAATAAACTAAGTATAATTCGAGTATATATATATATATATCAAATAAATTCAAATCAACCATGAAATATACCAAAAATAAACCAATAATATACTAAATACATGCTAAGTATTTATCGAAAGTAAAACATGCATTTGTTTAGAAAGATATCAAAAATATACTACAAATATACCTAAAATATACTAATTATCTAATGAAACAATTTATTAATAAATATAAATCAAAACATGAATATATACTAAAACATGCATTATAAATGCCACGTATATATAAAATAACAACTCACAAGTTTGTGCTCCTTAAGACTGGTTCGATGGGTCTGATCCACTAGACCTCGGTGTCGGTGCAACTAAATAAATAAAATAATAACAACTATCAAAATAATTCTAACTTATACTTCTAGAGAGACTCAATCTAAGAATACAGAATTTAGATAAAACTGAAGACTCAGGATCGACGCGATGTCACATTTTATGAGAATTCTACCGAAAATTCGGCAAAGTTTCCTCTGTAAAACAAACATCTCTCTACTAAAAAATAGAACCGATCTTGCAAGAAAACACACTTCAAGACACAGAATACACAACACTTTCGGTTAGGATCCCGAACTACATAATTTCCCAACCGAAGTTCATAATTCACCAAAAAACCAAATAATATAAATAATGTAAATTAATAAAAACAATAATAAAAATAATAATGCACTAAAATTAATATTATTAAAGTAATACTATCCAAAATAATAAATATCAATAATGCAAATTAAATGGTTAAAATATTAAGTTTCTAAAATAAAATATTTACGTAGAAAATATAATTTAATATAACGATAATAATTATTAATCACAAATAATAACATAAATAAATATGACTTTTGAATTTATTAACATTGCATATCTCAATATATATTAAAATAATTTAAAATTTAGAGTTATTATAGATAATATATGTTGTCATTTTTTTTATATATTGAATTTTTATTATTTTGATTAGGAATAAAATATTTTGGAGGATAGCAATAGAACGTGTTATCTAGTGTTAGGACTGTGTGTGCATCAGTATGTTAAAATATTAGGATTTATATTATGGAGTTTATTAATGTGAGATGTGAATAATTAATTATTGAGATTTGTGGTAAGAGAGTGGTGTAATTGCAGGAGCTCAATTGACTTAGTGTCTCAAGGTCAATCATGCCAACAGTGAAACTGTGGAAGTTCGGTTGACTTAGTTTCTCGGGATCAATTTACTGTCCAAAAAATTGAGAAGATAAATATTTTGAAATTAAGTGAGCCTATTGACTTGTGAGGTTCAGTGATCGATGTTGCAGATTATTTTAGGATTCTGCTCCGACCCGTCACCTAAAATTTTTTCTGTATTTATTATTATAAAATATGAATTTTTGACATCTATATGAAATGCATGCATATATATAAATATATATATTATTATACTGATGTTTGAATGTATATATATTATAATAATTTATTCAATGAGGTCTGATTCACCTCAATATTTTTTTCAAAATCTTCTACTTCAAACCTCCCTGTAGAACTATTCGCTGGACTCTTTCTTTTCCGGCTGATTTATGTAAATATTGAATCGTTGTTCTTCTTGCATTTTAGTAAACGCTGCAATAGTAGTATATCTTATTGTAGTAGTTGTATTGTTGTAGATTGTGTTCTTATATTTGAATATTGTATGAAGATATTTTTATTTTATTATGATATGAAGATTTATTTTATATTAATTAAAATTTTAATTCTGATGTATTTTTGTATTATATTTGCATATGTTTTTATTTTACAGCTTGTTACAGATTTCAGATTTAAAAGAATTCTTATTTCCTAACACCGATCATAACTCTCCGATTTGAGCCATGAAAATCTTATATGTCCATAATATGCTTGAAAGCTCTTTTGCCCAGCTTGCTTTTCCCCCATCAAGTCTCTTCTTCAACCGTTGCAATATGGTCCGGTTAGATATCTCGGCCTAGCCATTTGTTTGAGGTTGGAAAACAAAACTAAAACAGTGATCTATCTTCTATCCCTTTGTAAACTCTTTGAATTTATCATAATCAAATTGTTTGCCGTTGTTAGAGATGAGGATCTTAGGCACTTCAAATCGGTAAATGACATCTCTCCACAAGAAATTTATTGCTTTCTAGGCAATAATACAGGCCAAGGCTTCCGCTTCCTCCCAAATATCATGTATGTATTTTATTTATTAATTCATGATTAAATTATAATTGTGTTAAAATTATAAATAATATATTACATTATTTTAAAATTACATATATTATGTCAAATTGTATTAGTTTTGTCGAGTTCTTAAAATTTAGTATGGATATACAAAACGTAAAAATTGTTGTCATTTTTTATAACAATAAGCCTAAAAAAATGATGTTTCCTCTATGGTTTTAGAAAGGAAAAGAAAAATTGAGAAAATAGAAACCCATTTATGTTAAAAAAGAAAAAAGAAAAATATTCGCTTTTCAAAGTTGAAAGTATTTATACTTTTCAAAATGGAAAAATATGTTATTTAAAAGACTATATGCTATCATTTTTATTTTTTGCTTTCCATTATTTGAATTTAAAATGTTTTATTTTTAAACAAATAAGTCAAGCAAAAATTATTATTCCTTCAATTATGAATTAAATATATTTTTCTTAAAAATCAAACAAGAAATTGATGTCATTTTAAAAAAAAAAAAAATTAAAGCTGATCATTTAATGGTTCATCAGGCTTATATGATTATTGAGAAAAATATAAAATTAGACCACTTTTAGATTTAATTTACAAACAAAAGTCCTAATTTTCTCGTTTAATTAGACCTCTTTTCCTATTCTTTTTGTTTGGTTTTAGACTCTGTTAGTTTGAATTTGTTATTTTTTTATTGTTTTCCTTTTTATTTATTTATTTATTTTTATTTTTACTTTATCTTTTTTCTTTTTCCTTTTTCTACTTTCTCCTTTATTTTATTCTTCCTTTTTTTCCTTTCGTCTTTTTATTTACTTTTCTTTTTTTTTTCTCCTTATTTTTTTCTCCTCTTTTTTTCCTTTTTTTAATTTTATTTTTTTCCTTTCCCCTTCTTTTTCATTAACTTTTTACATCATGATATTTATAATACTCAATAAGTGCTTCATAATTTTTTATGAAAAGCAATATGAGACCCAATAATACAAAATAAAAGTACTTATTATTATTATTATTATTATTATTATTATTATTATTATTATTATTAAATGACTAAAAAATACATAAGACTTAGTTTTGAAAAAAAATTACAATTAACATATTTAAATTATAAAACTAAAGGTAGCTTTTAATAAATAATTAAAATTTTAAAGAAACAATTGAGGTAAAAGAGAATAGAATACCTAAAGTTTGTAAGGAATCCATGTGTGTGTATGTGTATATATTCTCTTTAATTTGATCTTTAGAAAAAAATAAATAAAAGAGCAAAAGCTTATCATGGAGGCATTTATATTCATTTTTATTTATTTTAATATACGGATAGTATTTTTATTTATTTATTTATTTATTTATTTTTATTTGAAGGCCAATTATTTTTTTGATAATTTTTCTAACAATATATACTTATCCAAACTATCATATTTTTTTTTTTATGTTTTGAAGTGTACAAAAAACAAAAAATATATAAATAGTATACTTGTTGTATACTATTTTAATATACAAATAATATATGAATAATATATTATTCATATAATATACGAATAAGAAGACCACTAAAGATAAATTCTTTGAGATCAATTCCCAACACTATGACATTGTACTCCTCATCCATGATTAAATTTTATTTCAAAATCAGGTTAATTAAATTAGTATATTTTTAATATACGAATAATATACTATTGAATGTGCACGCAAAGCCAACTGTTTGTTTGATAATTTTTCTAACAGTATATACTTATTTAAATTATTAAATTTTTTTAATATTGTGAAGTATATAAGAAACAAAAAAATATGCGAATAGTATATTTAATGTGTACTATTTTTAATATATGAATAATATATGCAAAGTATATTTACAATATGCACAGTATAATATTCATATAATATATGAATAGTATATTTATTTTATATTATTTTTATATTTATTGTAAACTAAACAAGTGACAACGCTTGTACAACATTGCTTAGGATTATAATTATTTTTCTATTTTTATAGAATTCATCCTGAGACTTGTTTAGGTGCTATTATTACATTGTGGGCCTTTCGTCATGTGTAATTTTCTGCAGCCTATATATTATCCTGAATTAGATAGATATATTTATATGTTGGCTGGTCAAATTTTTTTTTTTTGCATTCTGCTACGTATTTGAATTTGAGCATCCTTTACTTTCTTCCTTTCCTCTATGCTGAAATGCTGAATGAAGGACATACTAACATGTCATTGCGTTTCTAAAAACAAACAAAGACAAATCAACTGGCCAAAAAATAAAGACAAAGCAAAACCAAAACTCGATGTAATCAGAGGTTTTCATTCATCACGCAAGATATTGACAAGAAACCTTTCGAATGGTGCTCTAATCTGCCATTTGCAAATTGTACCAGGTTGAAGGTTAACAGTTGTCACCTTTGATTTAAGATTACAAAAATAAATCCTTTATGTGCTCTCTCTATTGGAAACAAGAACATGGAGTGTATATAGCAAAATCAAGCCATTCATTGCTATTTCCCCACTCACCACTTTGCAAGTAATTTTCACCTTCGCAGCCGCCGCCTCCTCCACCATCATTATTAGTGCCTTTTCCATCTAGACCTGGGTTCTAAGCAGAATGCAAGTCTTCACCAAACCCACCAATTTGCACCATTTGAATTTAAAACCTTCAAAAATACCTCCATATTGACCACTTAATGCCAAGAGCAAGCTAAAGCTCCCACCCATGTCCAATATCTTCCTCTCTTGGCCTGCTTCCAACCCATATATATGGGTCAGATCACCCAAATCTGAATTCCCATTACCCAATAATTGAGAACTCGATGTTGTTGTTGCTATAGTTGTAGTCATAGTTGATATTAATGGAGATGAAGCTTCTGGGACCGAGCTAATTCTTCAAAATTGACATCAGGATGAGCATTCATCTTCCTTGAGTGGATGCCTCCAAGAAAGTGGATTTTAGGGTTTTAAAGATCAGCAATGGTTGTTAAAATTGAAGAATAGGAAAGTGAACTAGAGAAAGAGAATGTTGTTATGGCATAACCAAGTTGAAACTTAAAAATAGCAAAGAGTAAACCAAGCTGAAATCGATGTGGTTGGGAAGAAGAAGACCGGTGGGAAGAAGACGGAGAAGAAGGGACAGGGAGAAGAAAAAAAAAAGCAGGGAAGAAAATGAAAATTAAAAAAACAAAATGCGTGTAATTTATTGAGAAAAAAAGGTATTTGATGTAAATGATCTTTCTTTTTATGGTATTTTTGTAAGTAACCCTACAGGCCCTACCTAATATGAGGGAAAGGTGCAAATTGGACAATGAATTGAGCATCAAAGTTGATATTATATTTTTATATATATTTTTTAACATTTTGAATCTTAATTTTTAAAAATTCATACAAATTGGCCTCTTTTTTAAATTATTATTACAATTAAGTTTAAAAAATCAAAATTAATCTTATTAATAAAAATGAGTTCGAATAGTAATAAAATTGATGAAATTGGTTTCAAAATATAAATTTATGAAGTTTTTAAAATTTTTAAAATTATATATATATATAGAAATATATTTTGCTAATATTTTAGAAACTTTGAAAAATTAAAATTGTTTTATCTGTAAGAGAAAAAATTTCAAAATTTTAGAAGTTTATAATTAAATGACATACATTTAAATAAAAAAAAAAGAATAAAAAAATTCTTTGCACTCAAGAATTTTGTAATAATTTTTAAATCTATAAAAAATTTGAAAATGTATTAACTGTATAAAAGATTTATAATTCTTTATATATATATATATATATATATATATATATATATAACTTAATTCTAAAATTTTAAAAATTTTTTAAAAATTACTAGGCCAATAAAAAATATTTTTTCACTTTTTTGAAATTTTTAAAAATTAAAAAATATTTTTTATAATAAAATTTTTTAAAAACTTCATAAATATATATTTTGAAACCAATTTCATCAATTTACTTTGTTATTCGAACTAATTTTTATTAATCAACATTAAAGTTAAACTTGAATTTGATTTTTTGGACTTAATTATAATAATTCTTTGAAAAAGGATCCAATTTATACAAATTTTCAAAGATTAAGTTGAAAATGTAAAACAATATATATTAAGATCTAATATCAATTTTAATGTCTAGTTCATGATTCAATTTAATATATTTTCCCTAATATAAATATGAACTGGATCAAAAATTTTAAAAGAAAATCACAAAATTAAACCACTTTTAGGTTTGATTTACAAATAAAAGTCATACTTTTCTCATTAATTATGCGTTTACGTTTTTATTTTCAGTCGTGCCTATTTTGCCTCTTTTCCCCTTTCTTTTTTTGTTTTGTTTTAGATTATTTCGGTTTTGGAATTGGTTATCTTTTTGTTGTCTTCCTTTTGATATTTGTTTTTATTTACTTTTATTTTCTTCTTTTTTTTCTTTTTTTTCTTTTGTCCTTTTTTTTCATTCTTCAATCATTTTTTCCTTTCTCCTTTTTATTTTTTTTTTCCATTTTTATTTTTATTTCTTCCTTATTTTCTTTGTTTATTTTTTTCCTTAGTGAAAAGTAATGTGTCACACATTAATGCATAACAAAAGTACTTATTATTATTATTATTATTAAATTTAAATTTTATTAAAAAATTGAAATAGCTAAAAAATACAAATGACTTAATTTTTAAAAAAAAATTACAATTAACATATTCAAATTATAAATTAAAATTAAAATTCCACTCAATAGCTCGTCAAGATTGGATTGGAAAATTCATTTGATGAAAGTGATAGAGAAGAAGAAGCCTGCAGAAATGAATTTCACTATAAATGTTGATATCTAGACAAGAACACTCTAGGACATTGTTTGCAAATGATCATCATCAGCTGCTTGTTTCTATTCTGATAGAGTTATATGTATTTGAACTTGGTTTCATGAGTTATTTATATATATATATTTATAATTTCTTATATATATATATATATATATATATATATATATATATATATATTCTTTATATTTTATCTCTTTAATATTAATTTATATATATTCATATAATTTTCAAAAACTTCTTCTATTTTTTTAGATTAAGGTTCAAATCCTCTCACCTTTAGTTTGTAATAGTAAAAAAACTAAGATAAATTAAAATAATTTTTGGTACATATGTTGAATTGCACACAAAAAAACCTCTTACTCTAGTATACATTTAGCTTTTGGTACATATTTTAAATTGCACATTCATAATTTAGAGTAATTAGAAAGTGAATTATTATTATTCTTTGAAAATGGTAAAAGACCATAAGCATATTATTTAAAACAGTCAAGTGGGGTGGAAACAAAAATATATAAATAGTATATTTGTTGTCTACTATTTTTAATATATGAATAGTACATGAATAAGATACAAATAATATATGAATAATATGTTATTTGTATAATATTTGAATAAAAAAACCACTAAGGATGTATTATTAAGATCAGATTCCAACAATATAGTATTATATCCCTCATCTATAATTAAATTTTATTTTAGAGTCGGGTGAATTAAATTAATATATGTTTTACATACGAATAATATACTATTAAATACACACTGAAGGTCAACTATTTTTTTGATAATTTTTTTTAACAATATATACTTACTTAAATTATTAGATTTTTTTTATATTTTTGAACTATATAAGAAACAAAATATATATATATATATATGAATAGTATATTTATTGTATACTATTTTTAATATACGTATACTATATTTATTTTATAATATCTGAAAAATACACTAATATTATACTCATTATATACTATAATATAGTTGTTATTTCTTTTTTTTTTTTTAATTTTTTATGTTAGAATAGTTAGTGATATATTTTCCCATATTGATAAAGAGAAGGTGAATGAAAAGGTTTATAATAATTTATCCACCATGCAAGCTCACTGTTGGCTGGGGAAATATTAAAGGGAAATTTTAGACTACAAAATATAAGTAAAGGATGGGCATCTAAATTTAAATTAATTGATATGAATAAATGAATTATTTTTATTTATTATTTATTTTAATTAATTTAATACAATTTTTTTGTACACTATTTTTAATATATAAATAATATACAAATACTAATCTATGGTATACTATTTTTAATATATGAATAATATACATATATTACTTATCAAATTATACTATATTTTAAACTCAAATTATCAATTTTTTTTATGTTTTGATGTGTATAATTGTATACTATTTTTTTTTTATATTTTGAAGTGTATAATGGTATACTATTTTTAATATACATATAATATATAAATAAGAAATAATTACAATTTTAATCTCTGTAATTTTTCCTTTTGATAAAATCAGTTTTGTATTTTTTTTTTCGCTTTTAAATACCATGTGTTTCATATTATTTTATTTTTAATACCCTTCTAATAAATATTATTTAAAATATATATTTTAATATAAAAAATAATATGCAATTTCAATGCTAAAATCATATAATGAGTTATTCAATTAACTACAGTAAACTTATAAAAAATTAAATTTAAATATATTTTTAATTTAATTATGAATAAAAAGAAATAATTTTTTAAAATAAATTTACAATATTTTTAAAATAAATGTTATTTGACTTCGCTAAAAAAATAAAGCCAGTTAGCTTGTAATTAATCTTGTTTATATCCCAAATCTCAATTCACAACCTTTTAATCAAAAATCAACTTTTTATGGCCCTATTGTAATTACACAATTAAATCTGTAAAAAAAACTGCATTAATTTTAGAAGGCTCCCATTTTTTATCTTTATTGAAAAACAATTAATAGCTAAAGATTTTTTCTTTTGTAGGCATGTACATAGTACAACAAGTGGCATGAGAAGAGAATGGTTAAATGATAAAAAGATGGAGTGGGGGTCAGCACCAATGTTACAATCTTACGCAACTAACAAACTTTTGGTGTGCTTCCATGGCGTACAAGGATTACACAAACCCAGTTCACAAAATCACCGGCAGCAACCTTTGGATTTATATTTAGAAAGAAAGAAGAAAAAAGAACTCACAAACTTAACCATAATAAATGAAAAACATGGAAGAACAAAAAAAAAAAAAAAAAAAACAAGAAGAAGAAGAACCCAGTTTTGATCGCTTGTAGTCAGCACTTTATTCACTGAATCCATAGAACCAAAACACAGAGACAGAAACAAAAGAGAAGGAAAAAAAAAGATATGAATCCAAAAGAAAAAAGAGTAAAGAGCTAATAATTTTCACCATTTATAAAAAGAAAAGAAATATATATTTTTTTTTTTGCTCCTAAAATTTGTAATAGTCAAATAAGATGAGAGTTTGGTTTGGTAAGGGAGGAAATTTGAAATTTTTTCTGTGTTTAGGCTCAGGAATGCATCACCTAACTTTACTAAATTTCAAATTACTAAACTTCAATTTTTTTTTTTTTTTCATTTAAACCTCTAAATCTCTTAAAAACTATGTTAATACTTCAATTTATTTATTTTTTTAATTTAATCAAAAAGTTTAAAAATTTATTTCTCATAAATATCTCTCATAATAAATCTGCTCTTACTAAATAGAATCAAAATAATTTTTAAAATTTTTTTTATTTTCTATAAATATATAAAAAAACATGGACTTATTTATATAAAAAAATTAATTTTAAATTATTTAGATATCGAACATTTTTTTAAGTCATTATTATAAAATTAAATAAAAATTTAACATCTAAAAAATATAAATTAAAATTTAAAACTAAATAAAAATAAAATTAAAATTAAAATTCGATACACTCTGAGTAAGACTCTTTCCTCTCATACATTTAGTAAGGCTCTTTCGGTTTTATTTAACTAAAAAACAAAAACAACATACGAATAAATCGCCTACGGTGGGGACTGAGATTCTTCACAATTATGTAACTCAATGTCTTAAGAAACTTTTGCAAGTTACGAAGCCCAAATTATCAATTCCTGATTCTGATGAATAAAATAAAAATAATATAAAATTCCACACGAAGAGCAAAACCAAGAGAAGTCATAAACATCATTTGGCCAACAAAAGTCTCTTACAATCTCCGGATATACTACAAATCATACAAATGAGAAACAACCTGTCTTCAACCAGAATTCTGGAGAAAATGATAGAATCACAACATCATCCATAAAGGATCTTTAAGAACCTGAATGATCACCAGTAGGCTGTAAAGCAGCTAAAGGCCGCAGTTCCAACAAAAACAAGCTTCCATACATATAAATTATTGAAAATCCCAAAATATTGGTTAAATCTTAATCCTAGTTTTGACTTATGATATGAAAAAACCTGCATAACCAAATCATTAGTTAAATACAACCAGCAAAACAAAAAAAAAATCAAAATTAAATATTTCATACATTATTTCTGTAACAGTTGGGAATCATTACATGCCCTGCCCATGACTGTAATTTTTAGGATTTCTTAAATAGGAAAAGAAAAATAGATCATGCACAGGCAAACAAAGCAACATTTTGCGCAGTATAAATAAGAGTATGTACCATCTCTCATTTCAATTAAGTTGTGCAAGCCGCAACTGAACTCATTATAGCAGTGAATCAAGAACAAAAGACCTACAAAACTTTCATATCGAAGTATTATTCCTGTCCAAGAAAGTACATCCATCCCAGATGTTTAGGAAACTCATGAAATGACAACCCATTTTCAGCTTAATCTTCAAATGTCAAGCAGCAGCCTCCGTGGATCCTCCACCACATCTTTGATACGTCGCAAAAAGAAAACAGCCTCTCTTCCATCAATCAGCCTATGGTCATATGTTAGAGCGATATACATCATTGGCCTGGGGACAACATTACCTCCAACAACCATTGGGCGGGACACTATCGAGTGCATGCCCAAAATAGCCGACTGCAAATAAAATATTTGACAATAAGCCTTTGATCTAATAATCAGAAAATCCAATGCAGAACAATAAATCTGCACCATGTGGTAAAGTTAACCTGTTGAGTAAACACTGTAATTTACTTTTGAAATACAGCTTTACTCCAATTGAGATTTATGACATCAAGTGCAAAAGATAATAAAAGCAATGCATATGAGATCCTAAACTTTAGGTATCTATCAAATTATTATTCTAGAAGAATAACACACCTGAGGAGGGTTAATAATTGGTGTACTCAGAAGGCTTCCGTAAACTCCTCCATTGGATATTGTAAATGAACCTCCAGCCATCTCATCAATTGAGATAGTTCCATCATTTGCCTTCTTTGCAAGGGTGTTAATTCCCTTCTCTATCTCAGCAAAATTCATCTTATCAGCATTGCGAATAACAGGAACAACAAGGCCCTGCATTAGATAAGGATGAAAATAAGAGATCTCATGCAAGAATCCAGTCTGTACAAGTAGCTTAATCCTTCATAATTTAAATTAGAATGCAGCATGAATGCACAACTCAAGCCAGATATATCTCCCCCCTTTTTTTGTTCTTGCTCTCTCATGATGCAACAGCAGCTAATCCAAAAAGAGGTGTAAAAGAATAGTTTTCTTCTTTCTGTTCTTATAGGAATATGTAAGGCTGTTGCAAACCTTATTACGAATGTTATCAAATTACAAATTCAGACACCGCAAAAACCAGATGCTAAGCAATTTATCAAGTTGAAATAAAAGTAGAACAAAACAGTCCAAACTGATAAGGGCAGTAAAAAGGCCAAGCTAATCTCAAGCCTGCCCTTTCCTGTGCACCTTCCTGGGCTTGTTCTCCTGTAAAAACAATTTTCTTTTGAAAAGGGAGCCTAGTTCATGATTGTTGAGCACTTCTATATCTTTATGAAATGCAATGACAACAGGATAAGGAATGGAACAGTGGCATTTAAATCATTTAACTTTTGTAAATGAGGAAGTGAAACCTCAATGATTTAGTTTGAAGCCTCGCTGACAATGTTTTTAATAGAACAAAGCACTTGCACAAGTAATGTGAATAAGATTCTAAGAAAAATTACCACATGATAGTCCTCAAAGAAATGTGTAATGCACTCAAAAGTTAATAAAGACAATTATAATATTTTACAGATGGCATAAAAAACCTAGCCAGGAAAACATTAATTCATAACATATCTGAGCATGAAGAAACAGTCAAACAGCAATGTTATGAACTACAAGCCTAATAATTTGTGCTTCAGTTTGTGACAGCTAAAAATTTTGCATATTACATTCTCCAATTATTTGAATAAATTATATTAACATCCAGAAAGAGTACTCCTATTCTGTCAAAAGAGTCCCATCAAGAAGACAAATAGTATGATTATTTAGCATAAAATGACTTTCAAAAATTTCAAACTACAGTTTACATACACAACCATGTCACATTTTACTGAAGCATATAGACATATAAAGGTATCTTGACAAAATGCATAGGCCTTGAAAGGCAGAAGCTACAAACAACCCTATTACGGTTTCTAAACATGCATTATGAGCAAATTCACCAAACAATTAAACATATGAAGACAAACCTTTGGAGTGCCAACGGCGATACTGATGTCTATGTAGTCTCTATAAATTATATCATCTCCATCTATAACTGCATTTATAATAGGCTGATTCTGGAGCCCAGTTACAGCAGCCTGAAGTATTGTATAAACAGAAGGAAAAATGAATGTTACATTTTAGGGACAAATTTCAGTTACAAACTGTTTCCTACATCAATAAAAGCATTGCATACCTTTACGAATCCTGACATAAGTCCCAATTTAACTCCATGTTTTTCAACAAAAGCATCCTTATAATCAGACCGAAGCTTCATCAAGTTAGTCCTACCAAAGAGCAAATAAGATTGAGAAGCCATCACGCCAAGAATGCAACTTAAGATTATCAAATCTGAATTAATGCAGTTTACAACTCTTCTCGAAACTCCGAAGGAAGAAACCAAAGGGCTCTCCAAGCATGGACAAAATCATCTGAAACACACTATAGCGAACCAAGACCACGAAAGTTGAGGAAAACTTTAAAATTATTTTATGAGCATTTATTATCATGCTGTCCACTCAAATATTCATGTATAAGGTGAATGTTATGAGATGTGCAACTCTAACAATAACGAAACAGGTTCATAGTCTACTTCAGATTTTTATCCGAGATCAATCTAAATTAACAATAATGAAAACTAAATTTTTCATGCTTTACATCGACCAAGCAGCAAAAACACTTTAAACCAGAAGTTGTGTTAGCATGAGTTTAACACAATGTCTAGCATGCTCAATACTTCAAGTTGTATAAATGATAATTCTTCATAAAGGTCTAGCAAAGAACTGATGGATGGACGAGTAAACAACTATAAGTTGACACAAAACAAACAGAAATTGATTGTATGGCTTTGTGTTAGACAACCAAACCAGAATAAATGGCTTATGAGAGAATTGATACAACAATAAACAAAGAACAAGAAGAAAGAGGGAAGTGATGCAAGCAACCAGTAAAAATAAAATTTAATACAACTCACATATCAACTTCATTGAATGTTGTTAGCATGGCAAACGTGTTTTGGGAGTCCTTCAGTCGGTTTGCTACTCTTTTCCGGAGCCTTGTCATTGGAACCTGAAGTGAGGATGAACTTATGTTACCCCATCAATGTTGTTCAAAGAACTTTATTTTCCTTGCTACAAGTAATGAATACCGCTTAAAGAACATTCTAAATTATAATAAAAAGCCACAAAAGACTTACCCGTCTTTCCCTTTCCTTAGGAGGGAGCTGGGGTTCTGACGCAGAGCGTTTAGGAGGAGGTGGTTGTGGTGTTTTAGGCTTCTCAGTCACAGGAGCAGCTTCAACTTTGGGCTTTTGCTTCTCTTCATCTTTCTTTTCAGAAGCAGATGCTTTCTTAGGAGAAGCTTTCTCTGGAACTTTTTCAGAGGGAGCCACATGAGCGACACCTTCGCCAGACTTTGAAATAATAGCAACTTTGGTACCCGGTTCCACGGTCTCCCCTTCCTTGGCTACATACTGCCAACAATTACATACAGATCCTAGAATCAACATTTACAATCTAAATCATTCAAATTTGAGAGCATAACAATAATTTGACAACATTTATCAGAAAAAAAAAATTACCGATAAATTAAAATTACACAAGATATCAGCAGAAGCATTACCTCTTTCAATACACCTGCCTCTGAACTGGTCACGTCAATTGTCACCTGAACAAACAAATTGAACATTATAAGATACAAGCAAATGATTGCACTGCACCAGGAAAGGACTGACAGAAGAAATGTACCTTATCTGTCTCAATTTGAGCAATTGGCTCATCAACTTCTACCCTGTCACCAGGATCTGCTCTCCAGATATCATATTCACATGCCGTCAAGAATTTTAGTCACAAAAATAACATATTTACAAGCAGATAAATAGTCAGGAAGCATACTCTTCAGGAATTTTGCCAAGGTTCCATCTGTTATGGATTCACCCATAAAAGGGACAACAACATCAACAAGGTCTCCTGCATCGGAGAAACAATATGAGAACATCGTCAAATTTTCAGATAACAATAGCTGTATTAAAATTGATACTGGGTCCTTCAAAAGACAGTAATCTTCAAACCAGTAGAGATGGAAGGCTCAAAAGCCAGACCATTCCTCCAACGAGCCCATAAAAAATCAATAGCTTCCTCAACGATTTTCAATAAAGTGACACTGAACCATACATGGCAATCAAATCCAGGATATCACAGGAGTTTAATATAGGTGAATAGATTATTAAAATAAAGGTACAAGAACACAAAACAATGAATGGAAACCAAAAGCAACGTATGATTTATACACTTCATTGAAACCTTAGTATAAACAATACCCGTTTTACAAAACCACACTTCCCAAAAGCTTCTAAAGAAATTGCTAGCGTTAAGAGTTATGCTTATCAAAAATGGTCCCCTAGTACTAGAATACTAGTATCCAGCACTAAAAAAGGAGTAACGAATTTATGTATCACATATGTGATCACAAATAGAACAATAGAACCTACAATGAAAAAAACAGTACTACAATCAATCGATTGAGGCTCATTAAAATAATTACCCCCACAAAAAACCAAAAAAAAAAAAAAAACTTAGATATATAAGAAGTTTCTCAAACAGATGTGGATTTGAGTATGCATGTGTACATATACAAATGAGAAAATTCACTAAAACTAGTTAATGTCATACCACTATCTGAAGAGAATGGCCTAATCCACATTTGCTTGGTCTTAATGAACTGCATGCTGGAAACATCCCTGCATAAAAGTTCTTGGTGAACAAAAACTCTCAATAAAGTTACAGATAAAAAATGGTCTATTGACATTAAAATATTTCATTTTTGAAGACATTGCCTTTTAGTGTAGTAAATGTTAGATAGAAATCACCCATTTCAAAAGTTACTTCCGGATAGGAAATAGATATTGAAAATCTATAAACATTGAACAGGCTAATCAGTCAATGCATTCCATCTAACTCAATTAGCATCATTTACTGAAGGCGGCTTTATTAAAACTGCCCAGGCCTAAACTCTGGAGAAGATAAAGGAAAATATAAGTTACTAGCTCAAATGCCAAGGGCAAGAAACTATTTGTTTAAAACAAAATTTTAACTTGACATGCCTCTTTCTCTTTGCAGAGAAAAGCATAATGTAATCCACTTCTTAGCTTATCTCAAGATTGCACAGCAAGAGCTCTCTTTCTAAGGCCCTTATTCAGCAAGAAGAATATACAGACCTGTGAACTTAAATGACCAACAGAGAATCCTACGGCAGCAAGCCTAACCTTAGCCTATTTTTCTTCTCATTCATTATTATACAAGCCTACAATCTGGCAAATAAAATGCATTGCTTCAACTTTAACAGTTAGCTATAAACACACAAACATAAGTAGCTAAACTTAGATCTACTCTTCAAGGATGTGGTGCTGCATTATCATCACTTGTTTCTTTTTATTTATAAACTGGATTAATGAAAGTACAAACACACAGAAGAGAAGGACATGGATATCCACTTTCATCAGTATTCTAACCACACTAACAAACAGAATAAGTTAAAGTCTTGTGGAGGACAGCAAAAGAAGAATTTTGTAGAAGCCTTTACAAAAAACACCATCCGCACAAAAGAGGGGTAAAAAAGATATCGCAATTGTCAAAATAGAATGGTGTCACTAACCTTATGAGCTTTGAACTAACCACGGAACCTGAAACAAGAATTAATTTCAAGATCACAATTGCTTTCAAGCAAAGAGCATTAAAAAAAATATCTACACAGAAAACAAAAGGCAGCTAAAAATTACCAGATGAAATAAGGTTACTGAAGTTCCTTACGTTCCCCAAAGCCCTTGGATTAATTAAAATCTGTTAAAAAATTTTACTCATAAAACGAACCAAAAGGACGAAAAAGAAACAGCAAAACAAGCCAAATTATACGACGCCAAGCAGTACATTAAAAAAAAGGACAAATTGACTCCATGATCACTCCAAAAAAATTGAGTAAATTGAAAAAAAAAAAAGCTAAAAAAATCACCTCCTTCTCAGAAATAGAAGAAACTCTTGGCGTAGAAGAAGCAGGCTTAACACTCTGCAAGGACTGCCTCAAGACCTTAAAAAAAAAAAAACAAAAGAAAACAAAACGCAAATCTTTCAGTTACAGTAAACAAAATTCAGAAAAAAAAAACTATCAGAGGAAAAAAAAAAAATCCTAACCGTAGAAGGAGCGGAGGAGCCTCCAGAAGCAACTCTTCTCCTTAAAACTCCTAACATCATTCACTTCGATCTCTGCAGAATTCACAATCAACAAAAAAAAAAAAAATGAAACAAAATTATTCCAAAAATCGTCAAACAAGTGACAACGTAAGATCGATCGATCTGTCAAACAATCAACAGTTTTAGGAATTTTGACCTCAATGGAACGGAGGATTTGAACAGAGCTAATCCACAAGATGACCTTTTTATATATATATATATAATTTTTTTTTACTGTTGATGTTATTAGTATTAGGAAAAAATGGAAATGGAAGTAGGGTTTTTGGCTTTTGGTTTCCCTTTGAGAGAGAGGCCGCGAAGCTGTACGATTTTTCTTTGGCGGCGTAGCACGTTGAATGATATGAGCGTGGCAAATTTTGTACCAATTTTGGTAACGTGGCAGTTCTTGATTGGTTGTATTTTGAAATAATAATAAAAAAAGAAATTGTACCACCAGCTGAGCGTATGTTCGTTTTCTTTTTTTGATCCGGATAATCAAAAAGGAAAGTCTATACTTTTCTAGAGGCATTACAAACGTCGTCGTTTGGGATATAATAAATGACAGCATCATCTAATTTTATATTTTTAAGCAACCTTTTATGTTTTAAATATAAAGAAAAAAAATAACACTATTCCTTTTTTATTTGAATCAGTGGCATTCAAAGTTCGGTGGATAAATAAAATTTTTTTATTATAATTTATTTCATAAAAAATTAAATTTTTGTTAAATTTTTTTATTATAATTTATTTCATAAAAAATTAAATTTTTGGTAAATTTTTTTATTATCTATTTTTATATGAATTTCAAAATTTAAATTTTAAATAAATAGTTTGTAAGAAAAGATTAATAGAAATTAATAATTTTAACTCCTTATTTTGTTCAATTTAATTAAAGAATTCATTTAATTTTTTAATAAATTTTAAATAGAATTTATTTATAAATTACAAATAACTTACAAATTCATTTAAATCAAACACATTTCATTAATAAGAATGGACTTCGTTTTTAAGTTTAGTGTTAAACAATTTTACAAAATTAAAAAGTTAGAATTAAAAATTAATTTTACACAATTTTCATTTAAATTAACTACACTTAGTTGAATTTGTAAATTAATTTCATGAAATGTTGTAAAATTTATTTCAATCAATCACACTTGTTTATGTGGTGGTCACTAGTAATAAAAGAAGAGTTTTGGTCAAAAAATAAAATAATAATAATAATAACTAGACATATGCCTTTGCAATGCGCGGATAATATAAAAAATATGAATATAGTAAAAACACTTACTATAAGAGAAATGGACAATAGTGAATAAGTGAAAGGAAATAGGAATTTAAACAAATTCAAGCTTTAATAATTAGTTCAAAAGATTGCAGTTTGTGATCTATTCCCAAAAAAAAAGGTAATGAAACAAATTTTATGTAAAGGTTGCCAAAATGAAAATAGTTAATCCACATGAATGTCAATCTAACATAACATTCGTTAATAGCTTTTCTTTGCAGTGGTGAAATTGAACTTTTAATACCATTTTTTAGAAGAGAAGAAGATACCAACTTCGTAATACCTCAACCACTTCTATCACATGTTTTGAAGATAGGACCATCAAGTTACCTTATGGTTCAATTGCAACAGAGTATCTATACTCTGATAACGAGTTTCTTAAAGGAGGGTTGACAGAACCAAATGAATAAGAGAACCTTTATCACTGCCTTCTATATAGTTATTTAAAGCATCTAGCCCTGGCTGAATTGGAAGTCCTTTAGAAAGTGCATGTTCTAAAGCCAATGCTGACTGAAATCAACATGCAAGATATAAGTTTGCCAGCAAAACCCCCAAAAAAAATTAAGGAAGCCTCAAGATTAGTAGAAACAAAAAAGTCAGTGAAAGCACATCTCTTTATATCATGCATAAAATGCCATACACAGGGCATTTATTTGTAAAAGCATAAGAATTCTCACTTATTGATATGATAGTGAGATCCATGGCATTACTTAGTTATTGATTGAACGAAGTCAAATTCATGAAACAAATAAGAGGCAAAACAAATTAATGCTTACAAACACCAAAAAATGAGTTAATTATCAAAATAAAACATGTTTAAGGTTCAATCAACTCAACCAATCAAATAAGCGAATAACTCCATGTGGGAAACACAAATTGTACTCCTATGTTATACTACACCTAAAAGGGAGAATAAGTTACATCTAATATCACGAGAAGCAAAATTTCCCAAACTTAGTTCTGCCAACTTGCTTCGATTATAGTCCATGGCATCATTCTTCCTTTATTCTATCCACTCTAGCAGTTCTGCAATTATTTTTAGTTCTTGCAAAAATCTCACAATTTTAAGGGAGATTGATACCAACCACATGGCTCATTAGAAATGTATTAAGTGACCTACTTCACATTTAGGTAATTCTTAAGCCCCTTTGTAAAAGTTAAGAAATAAAAAGATAGCATTAGTCATCCATTGGAGATAATTAAGATAATTTAAATAGTTGAATAAACTCAACTCTCCTTATTTTATTCCCAATTTTCCTTCTAAAAACAAAAAAAATTGTTTGTTGTATGTTATTCATTGAGTCCCTAAATGTTTAGATTATTTAAGACAATAGTGTTTTTGTATCTAATTTATAATTATGACTTGAGGAACTCTTACGCTTGAGGCCTCCCTAAAGTGCTTGATAGAAGCATGGCTGTGACCAATTGACTCACACAATACCTTATTAGAAAGCCTGTAAAACAGGGATAGAAGTAGCAACTAAACTCCTTAATCAAGCAATCTCTATCATATGATTACAAAAGGATTATTGACATAATAAGTTGTTACTTCCAACTCTGACCTTGCTCATGCGATCACACCTTTCCAGATCATTTGATATCACAGCAGCACCTAAACCATAATTGCAGAACAACTATATTTTATTTATATACCTTTAATTAATAGACTTTTCTTTCTAGCATGTTTATCATTTATAACCTTTTTTAAGTACAAAAATTGAGCAAGAACAAAATTGAACTGAATTATTAACTTTCTGACTTTTGAAAGGCTGCAAACAAATAATAGCATATGACAATTGTAAACGGTCGGGTTTTGCATGCGCTCAAGATTTTAGTAACCACGACACTGTTTTGGCCAGGGCACTAGGGAACACACTACTATATCACAAAGACATAACATAGAGATAAGGAGTCATCACCCACGATAATAATTGAGACAAATTGAAATGGTGGTACTCGATTCTCTAAAAGAAAGCTAGCACCACAACCAGGAGATTCTGGGAACAAAATACTAACTTCTCTTAGTCTCATGTTCATTTAGAATTACTTTATGAATTACTATCTTATTCTCTAATTACATGCAATTTTATTTAAACCCTAATTAAACATCTATTTAACCTAAAAACAATAATTCATAAAATTACATGTTAAAATGCATACAACAAGCATCGTCCCTATGTTGTTAATTAAAGTTAGCTAACTCTACATATTTTATTTATAAGTAAAATGAACTAAAGATGGACCTACATTTTAATTGAATTAGTGAGCCTAAATTTACTTGTTTTAATTAACTAAGGAAATGAGTCTATTATTTACAAATTTTAAAGATTTTGAAGGGCATTCAAATTTGTAAATTTAGGCTGGACTAAAGTTTGAGGTCTAATTAATTTAAAAAAAGATAAAAATACATTAATGAGCTGGACTAAAGTCTAAGTTAATTTTATTAATTAAAAGTGGGTTTAAATCTAATTAATCTAAATGGGTCTAAATTAATTAAAACCTAAAAATCATTTTTAAGTCTATTTATTAAATGGGTTGATCCTGCCATATGCTTGGGGCCCAAAAGGCATGAGAACTAAAAACAAAACTCAATTCAACAAACATACCAAAAATAAATCAAAATAATAATTTTTACGTGATTTTTCTAAGAAACCCTAATTCAATTTCATGCAACCCTAAAATTAATCTACTCCTATCATTGATTTTAATTGAATTTTACCAAATTGAGCCTAGATTACTAATCAAGTTTTAGTGCAGAGAATTAAAATTTCATTAATTTCCCTTTATTAGGGCTATTACAAACTATAGTGTAGGAAATTAAAACAAATTAATTAAAATACTGCAGAAAAAACAATGAAAAAAACAATGAACAAAATACTGTAGAAAATAATAAACCATAAATTCTATAGGGATTTCACAAAATTCAGTATGTGGCATCCCATTGATTCTTTAATGTAGTCACTGCCAAAATTTCACATTACCAACCTCACATCTAAAGCACCATAGAACACCAATAAAAAAAAAACACAATAAAAGATTTAATCAGTAATGACTCAATCAATAAATAAAATAAAGAAGTCAAATCAAAATAAAAAAAAAGAATAGAAAAAGAGTAGGGGATGTTGTGCAAATATTGTTTGAATGCCCTTCAGATTGGGATTGTCACCATTTTGAAATTGAATCTGTTTTTTTTTTCTTGATTTTTTGGACTTTAAAAGCAAAGAATGTATTTTTGTTGATTTCTAGAAGGTTTTAAAAATTAAAAATGAAGAGTTCAGGTCTGTGGCTTTCTGTATAGTAAAGAAAATAACTAGGGTTTTATTTTTAGACTCAAAAGAATTTTTTTCTCTTTCCTCTCCTCTCTGATTTTTTTATCTTCTTTTTCTCCTTCCTTTTTTTACAGACTCTACCTCTCGGCTTTTAAAGCCTGGCCTAGCAACCTCTAACCCCTGCAATCATGCAGGGAAGTTGTGCGATATTAAGAGCAAGAGGAGGAGTCTCAGGAGTTTGGATTTTTATTTTTGAACTTTTAAAATCAAGATAAAAAGATGGGTGATAGAGTTTTGAAAAAAATCAAAGACTCACACACGCAGGGACACATGGTGTCTTAGACCAATGAAAAAATTAAGAAATGACAAAAAAATCAATTTTCAACGTAAAAAATTAATTTTTAGTGAAAATTAGCATTTTGAAATGTTGACCAATGTCCATAATGCCAACTAACATTACGTAATGCTGATCGGTATTACGTAATGTTGTTGATCACTTTTTAAAAAAATTATATTACAAAAAAGGTCCTCAAAAGTTTTTAATTTTTGTAATCAAATCACTAAAAAAATCAATTTTGTAATTAAATCTACAAAACATAGCAATTTAGTCCTTTAAATTGTGAAACTCGACACCGGAGATCAATTCTTGATTAGATTTTCATCATAAGGGCTTTCATCACACGCATGCACAATTGTATCTAGAAATTGGGTGCTTATAGCTGCCCCCCTTTATCGTTGTTTGCTTGAAAAATTATGAAAAAGCAATAATAGCACATAATTTCGAAAGAAAGAATTAGGGTACTTCATTGTATCCTAAATGACATATTGATGCTTAAGTTGCTAAGCAAATTTAAGCAACATGCTATGTTTAATATGTTTCACTATATTTCCTATGGATCATCTAGTAAACTTATGCATTTCTCTATATTTCCTATGGGACGTCTAACGAATCGTGATTTGAAAATATGTTATAGTTCCTATGGAACATCTAGTAATAATACCGTAACTACTATGTAGTGTCTGGCAAACTGCACTATATTCCTTTTAGGACGTCTAATGATAGTGGATTTTGTTATATTCCACGTGGGACATTTTAATGAAATGAATACAATAATTCTCGCTATATTTCCTTTAGGACGTCTAGCGAGCCTTTATTTGAAAACATGTTATAGTTCCTGTGGAACGTCTATCAATAATACTATAACTACTGTAAAGTGTCTAACAAACTACACTATATTCCTTTTGGGACGTCTAGTGATAGTGGATTTTGTTATATTCTCCATAGGATGTTTTAATGAAATGAATGCAATGATTCTTACTATATTCCCTGTAGGACGTCTAGCAAGCTGTGATTTGAAACATGTTATAGTTCTTATAGAACATCTAGTAATAATACTGTAACTATTGTGTAGTGTCTGGCAAACTGCGTTATATTCCTTTTGGGATATCTAGTGATAGTGGATTTTGTTATATTCCCAGTGGGATGTTTTAACGAAATGAATGCAATAATTCTCGCTATATTTCCTATAGGACATCTAGCCAGCCTTGATTTGAAAAAAGTGCTATAGTTTCCATGGAACATCTAACAATTTGATAAATTTAAAATTTCGCTATATTCCATGTAGGATGCCTAGCGACAATCGATTAGCAAAAAAAATGTGCTATAACTCTTGTGGAATACCATAGTGTCTGGTGACAAAAGGTTTGAAAATTTTTATATTATAACTGCTATTGAAGCACGTAACATGCCGAATTTAAAATTCATGTTATGACTACTGTGCAGTACATAACATAATAATTTTGAAATTTCTATTTCAGCTACTATGTAGCATGAAATAAATTTTAAAATCTTTTAATTTAAAATGATGCATGTAAAAATGTAAAACTGAATTCTGTAATTATATTCTATATTTCATACTTGACAAAAAAATTTATAATTTAAATACAAACGTAATTAATAATAATTCATTAATTAATGACATGGGTTAAATGAATTAATTAGGAATTAAATCCTAATTAAGATGCAATTATGGATAAAAAAAACTTGATTTTGAATGCAAGTATAGTCAAGGGACCAAAATAGATATTTGCTATTTATAAGAAGCTTCCCTCCTTATTTTTTGATGCAAATCTTTCATTTCCCTCTCCATTTTTTTTCTTGCTTTGATTTTCTTCTTTTGATTTCTTGCTCATCCGAAGTTCGATTCACGATTCGTCAAATCCTATGTCTGACCCACAACACAGGCTATACAGAGGAGTAGAGATTCCAGTTGACCCCCCTAGCCATTATGCCTCTCTGTTTTCCTCAAAAAAATCTTGGACTTCGAGAGGGTTCTACTGTGCTTCCTTTGACTCACCTTTACCTTTATAAGCGCATAGATATAGGCAATGAGGTAACACTTCCTCATTTTTATTTATTTCTACAAAAATTAATTCATAATATTAGTAATCAAAATTAATTTCAGAATGCAAATTATTCTGTATATTATTAAAATGAGATTAAAAATCACTAAAAAAATGCATGAAAAATTTAAATTTAACCCAGGAACATAGGAATTTAGTTGAATGGCCGATCGAAGGTCTAAAAATCTTATTCGAAAGTCTAAAAATTAGTCGATATTTGTGCAATGCCGGTCAACATTGTGCAATGTCGGTCAACATTATGGATATATATATATATCCTCAAAATTCTCCCCAATAACCGATGAAATTTACGGGCTATTTTTACATAACTCGTGAACTATTTCACGGGCTGCCGGAGAATATGGTGCAACTAACATAGGCCTCCGAATTTAGACAATTTATTGCTAGGCTTTGGACAGCTCGAGGGAGGTCCGATCACCATTCTTTATTCTCATTGATTGAGTAGTGGATGAACACCACCTACACGTTTTATACTCGTGTAGGCAAGTTGACTATTTTGCCTATGAGTTTTCTGTAATCACCGAGATTGCCTTTGAAGGGACTCCCATTTCCTTTGATATTAGCTACTACAGTCTCCCTGAGCATGCGCAGAGTTAGTATGTGTTTGATTGGGTTCCATCTGACGTGGAAGAATTAGAATAACGTTCTTCTTTCATCGTTAGTCAAGGGATTCAGACATCTTCCTACCACCACTCCTCATCAGATTACTTATAAGGCGAGGTGTCTCCTTTTGATATTGCTCAACACGACCCTCTTCTACGAGACTAGTCATGAGGTCAGCATTGTCCTTCTCAGCCCTTTTTGAAACTTAAACCAAGTTGTCACCCTTGACTGAGGATCTACTGTGTTGGCTTATTTGTATTATAGATTGGACACTGTTTGTAAAGGTGCTATCACCATGTACGAATTTTGGCATGCTTTGCATGTACATCATCCCTTTTTTTGACTTATTTCCTCTTTCTATATATGGAGTCTAGAGATTGGGTTGATTTGTGGCTTTAGTGTTATCAGTTCTGATAGAAGGCTCCCTCTGATGTAAAGATAAGGCTCTTCCTATCTAGCAAGCATTAGGAACACTCTGCAGACTTATTGTGATCAACTGAACATTATCGAGTGGCACTTAGTAGGAAAATAGAATCATTGATATTTTATAATTTAATGCAAGTTAAACTTAGTAACATGATTTTGTAGGTTAATTCTAATTGGCTAGAGGGAGTGGATGACATCTAGAGGTATGATTGCATAGTTACTACAGTACAAATCAAGGACATGAGGATTCTACTCCCTAATTATGGTTATCGATGTGGTATTTAAGAGAGTGGGTGTATTAGTGGCATTCTGGACCTTCTCGACACCGTATTCCCTCTAATATTCCTCTTTTAATGTTATATAGTTCTCATTTGACGAGTTCAAAATTGAGAGAGGCATTACAGGGATATGAAGCCATGATTTTTCTTGAGAGATCTCACCATTATCGGCAGTTCATCCATGAGAACCTCTTAGAGTAGGTTCCTGTTGACCAAGTTAAGGTAACTTTTAATCATTTCTCTTTTGAAATGCTCAAATCACTTATTTTCTTTTCTCGTAGTTTGAGTAGATTGGCTCCCTTACTAATGAGTTGATGAAGGAGGCGGTCGGAACTACTCAGGGGGTTGAGACTACTCCTAAGCCTAAGATTGTGCCTGAGGTATCTGGGCATAAACCTAGTCATGCATAGCATACTCAGCACGTTGGGACCAATTGTGAGGGAGCCTTTGCTGGTGCTATTTTTGGTGATGTCCCCCTTCCTAATAGATATATGCTCTACTGGGCCCTACTATTCAAACTCTAGTAGAGCAGCAGATGCATTTCGGTGATGTTTAGCTCCCTAACTTTTCTCTAGCAGATGCTTCTCAAGTGAGTTTGTTTAACTTATTTCTTGTATTACCTGTACACTAGGTATTGATGTTAGTACAACTTTACAAAATAGGTCCCCCGAACACAGGCATAGTATTTGTACGGACTTACCTCGTCTTAAAGGATATTTACCATGCAGGTCATAGATAGTTAGTGGATAAGCATATACACTTATTATGCACATGTATGCATGGAATACATATGATATGATGCTTCCTGTGTGTGCAGAGTTATTCTAGGGATCTGGAGTGAAAGAATGAGATGCTTCATCGGTGGCTTACGGACTTAGACATAGACCCTTATAGTATTAGTACTTCATCTATCACACTTCCAGATACTTATCATTATGATGACCTTAGTAGAGGATGGAGCCCATGGCCTAATAGTGGAGCCCCGGGATGACTGATTCCAAGCTATCTTCATTTCTGATTTGTAGTTATGTCAGACTACCTTATTGTATTGATCTATTTCAAATTTCCCTTTCTTGAAATTAAACTTGGATGAATAGATGGTCCTAAGTGAATTTTTTTATTTTTTTAACTTTTGCTTTAGTTGCCCTTTTGGGTTTTCAGCTTAGTAGGCTTGCCCTAACTTTTGCCTAAGCCACCCTTCTGGGTTTTTAACTTAGTAGGCTTCTTTTATGTACTAAAGCAAAATGGTCTCATAAAGCTAATTTTAAGCTTGTATGGTATGTTTTCCTTTCTAATACTTAATGCATTATAAATAAGATAAAACATGTAATGTTATAACAAAATTCAATTTCAATAAGATTTATTAATTAAGGACAAAATGAATACATTTACTACATCACATAACATAACTCATGTTATCAGCCAGTCCTTTCGGATTTTTTAACTGAATATTTTTCATTCACATTTTAATTCCCTAACTTTTGCTTAATTAGCCCTTTGTGGGTTTTCTAATCAGCAGGACCTTTTTCTTTTATTTATTCCTTAATTTTTTTTGCCAGCCCTTTACGGGTTTTCTTAGTAGCAGGTGTAGACACCCAATTTCAGGATGATATGTTATGCATGCAACAAAGGACTCTAGTGATGAAAATGTCTTCGATACTTAATCTTTAAAAAATTCTAAGGGCTTTTAAAGGAAGGATTTAATGTTTTCAAGGACTAAATCATAAAGTTCTTTTTAGGACCTAATTGCAAAATTTAGAGTGTGTCAGAATTCCATAATTTCGACCGGAATTATGTAATTTCAATCAAGATTAATTATTGGAATTACACAATCCCGGTCGGAACTGAATTCTTTCATTTTTTCCTATTTTTAATTATTTCCAATTCAGTGTTGTAATTGGTTTAAACTTCCTAATTAACTCAGTCCTACCCAGTTTAAAATTCTTAAATACACTTTAGGAATTCAAATCACATTAGGATTAGGGTTAGGCTTCCTGGTTTTACTATAAAAAGAAAGGAAGGGAAGCAATAGGAAGAGAAGCAGAAGAGGGCGTAAAAAAGAAAAGAGAAAGAAGGAGAAGAGATAGGAGAAGAAGAAAAAATGTGCTTTTATTCTTCTTGAGTTTTTTTTTTACCCAAAAAAATTCCTTTTGATTCAACAATTAATTTAAGACTCGTGAAGAATTTTTGAAGAAAAGATTCGAAGATTTATTAAGAACGGTGAATCACAAATCTGAGGTGTACCCTAAATCACTCATAAGCATATCATCTTCTTCTATTCATTATTTACTTATTTGTTTATTTATTTATTTGATTATTTTACATTATTATTTTTATTATTATTCTTTCAAGTTATTATCATAATTTATTCATTAATTATTGTTTTATCTTATTTTTGTGGTGATTGTAGAGGAAAACACATGATGATCATGTGGGAGGGATGAATTTCATAAGATGTCTGAGATAGACTATGGATAAAGCCTCGTAGAGACTTAGTTTCTAGGTTTTTATTTTGTTTTTTTATCATCTTTATTTTTATTTTTTTATTTTTATTAATTATTTTATGAATTAATGTAATAGCCCCAATAGTGGGAGTAATGAAATTATATGTGTGGTTGCATGTTTATTTTAATTAAATTGGTTAGTAAAAATTAAGCTTTCAATTAGGTAATTATTTAAAATTAATGGAGGAAGTAGATTAATTTAGGTTGTATGTTAATAAAAATTAGGATTTTAGTAAGGAATAATTTAATTATTTGTTTGATCTTATTTAATTGTTTTCTTGTATTTTTATTTGTTTTTAGGCTTATTTATTATTTTTATGTGTTTTGGGCCTTAAGCCCACTTTAGGTCTTGATTTATTTATTTAAGTTTAGGTAATTCTTTTAGCTCATCCCATTTAATAATTAATTAGGTTTAATTAATTAATATACATTTTTAGGTCCATAATTAATTAGATTTTAGGTTAGAAATATCCTTAGACCCCTTTAGTTAATTTGACATAGGTCCACCTAATTTAATTTAATTAATTTAGACTTACCTCATTTATTTTAAAAAAATTTTCATAATTTGTAGATTTAAAATCATTATTTAATTAAAATATATAGAATTAGACCCACTAATTTAAATACCTTTATAACATATAGAATTAGGCCCATTTTTATTAAAATACATAGACGTATGTTTGTTTAATTAAAATTAAAAGGAATTAGGTCTTTAGGTTCGCTTATACATTTAAAACATGTAGATTTAACTCCTTTATTTAAAATCCATATACATTAGACTAACTTAGGGATTATATGATTTATTGAATGCATTATTTACTTGTATAGTTCATGACTAGTTTGCCTTGGAGTTGATTGTTTTGGGTTTATATGAAATTGCATGTAAATAGAGAATAATATAATAATTCATAAAGTAATTCTAAATGAACACAAGATTGAAAGAAGTTGGTATTCCATATCCAGAATCTCCTGATTATGGTGCTAGCTTTCTTTTAGGAAATCGAGTACCACCTTTTCAATTTGTCTTAGTTATTATCCTGGGTGGCAACTCCTCATCTCCATGCCATGTCTTTGTGACAGTGGTTAGTGTGTTCTCTAGAGCCTTGAGTTCAAACAGTGTCGCGGTTGATAAAATCTTGGATGCAGACTAAACCCCATCGTCTATAATGGGAATGTCTTAATTTTTACCTGACTAGCCTTTTCAGATTTTCTAGTCAATAGACTTTATTTTCTTTATACTACATGTATTTATTTTTACAATTAGTATTTCTTGAGGCGATCCAGATTAACAAGCTCTATAAACTTATTCCTTTCAAGATTAAATATCTTGGTAGCTCCCTTTAGTAGAACTGACTTGATTGAGTACAGTCCTTCGCAATTCGATTTGAATTTTCTTCTCAGATCGAACTCCATTTCTCTAAACTATTTTAACACCATGTCACCAGCTCTTATTTTCCCTAGCCTTACTTTCTTATTAAACAACCTTGTTATCCTCCTCTGATATATCTAAGTGTAAAACAAAGCATTCATCCTCTTCTCATCTAAAGATACCAGATGATCATA
The DNA here is from genome assembly GCA_947683625.1 of Mallotus nudiflorus. Classification (NCBI taxonomy): domain Eukaryota; kingdom Viridiplantae; phylum Streptophyta; class Magnoliopsida; order Malpighiales; family Euphorbiaceae; genus Mallotus; species Mallotus nudiflorus. Next base: position 1,092,856 of record CANTUR010000070.1, on the reverse strand, counting down.
TCTCTTTTGTTCCCATTCACTTTTAAGTGTTTTGGCCTCCATAACCACTCTTAGATACTTAATCTCAGTCTCTATGGGCAAAACTGCTTCATAACCATACACCAAGGACAATGGAGTTTGGCTTGTGGTAATTTTGGCTATAGTTTTGTATCCCCACAAGGTAAAAGAAAGGTACTCAGACCATTGTTTGTAAGTTTTGATAATCTTAGTTAGGATTTTCTTAATATTCTTATTTGCTGCTTCCATTGCTCTATTAGCCTGAGGTTGATACACTGAAGATATATGATGCCATATTTCTATAATAACTCTGCAGTCTCTGCTTGAAACTGAAACCCATTGTCCATCACAATGTGATGTGGAACCCCATATCTACAAATAAGATTCTTCTTAATAAATCAAGCCATTTGCTTCACCTTTAAAGTATTAAAAGATTTAGCCTCTACCTATATAGAGAAGTAATCAATTACCATAACTATATACTTATGTCCATTCGACGTTGTTGAACTTATTTCTCCTATGATATCAATCCCCCATGTTGCAAAAGGCTAAGGAGATGATAAATTATTCAGCGCCATTGGAGGAAGGTGGTTGAGATTTCCATAAATCTAACACTGATGGGATTATCTTACTGTCTTAATGTAATCTCTTTCCATGCTTATCTAATAGTACCTTTGTCTGATTATCTTTTTTGCTAGGACTACTCCATTCATGAGAGAACATCAAGCTCCCACGTGCATCTCATTCATCACCTCTTCTGCTTCATCTTTCTTAAGACATTTGAGTTGTATCCTATTCGGTATTCTCTTATACAACACCCCATCGTAACTTGTAAAATTACATGCAAGAACACGTGGGGCATATCTTTCTTTTGAAGTAGCTTTATATGGATATTTTCCATCCTCGATAAACCTTTGAACATTATAAAACCATAGCTTCTCTTCAAACCCTACTTGAATTCCAATAATTTGCTCACCCTCATAATATGGTGCTTTTGATTTCATTATCACTAATGGCTTCATAGTCAATCTAGTTACATTTTCCCATATTGAGGAGAGTGTTGCTAGAACATCTGCCATTTTATTATCATCTTTTGATAAATGGGTAAAAAGACATTTAGTGAAGTTCTTTATTAAAGTCCTCAAATAGTAGACGTAAAGTTTCAGCTTTTCCTCATTCACTTCACATTTTTCATTAGCCTAACTAATAACCAACATCAAATCCCCATATACTAACAACTCTTTTGCTTCAACTGCCATTGCTGCTTCCACTCCATGAATGTATGCCTCATACTCAGCCATATTATTGGTTACTTTAAAATCTAGTTTCTTGGCCATCAATATAGTTTCCCCTTCTGGCATAATAAGGATCACTCCTAATCTAGCTCCGTTATTATTTACAGCCCTATTAAAATAAAGCTTCCATTCTTGATGCTCTATAATTGCTAGGTTCTACAGTTCATCACCCTCTACTGCATTATACTGCCCTTCCTTTAATAACCTTTATGGTAATGTACTCTATATCAAATTCAATTAGGAGTACGAGCCATCGAGACATCCTTCCAGTTAAAGCAGGTGTCTACAGTAAGTATCTTAAGGGATCTATCTTTGAAATAGCTTGAACCCTATAAGACTGAAAGTAATGCCTCAATTTTCTTATTGCCTAGATCATTATCAAACACATCTTTTCCACCAAATCATACTTTTCTTCATATGCCAAGTACTTTTTACTAAGGTAATATACTGCATGCTCTATCCCATCCAATCCTTTTTAAGCTAACATTGCCCCTAGAGCTAAATATAGGATCAATAGTTTAGCTTGCCTTTGTGGTCTCAGTATAGGTAGATTAGTGAGATGTTCTTTTATCTTATCAAAGGCCTTCTGATAATCATCATTCCACTCTACAGGTTGATCTTTTTCGCTTGAAGATTAGGTTACAAATATTAGCAAGCTTTACAATGAACCTGCTAATATATTATAACCTACCAATAAACCCTCTTACTTCTTTCTCTATCTTTGGTGTTGGCATTTCCTAAATAGCTTTATACTTTATCTAGATCTACTTTGTTTCCTTTATTACTAACTATATGCCTCAGCAGCTTCCTTGAAGTAACTTTGAAAATGCATTTCTTCGGGTTGAGTCTCAGATTATACCTCTTAATGCATGCCATGAACTTATCCAGTGCTTCAAAGTGTCCCTCTCTTGTTTCTAATTAGACCATCATGTCATTTACATACACTTCAACTTCCTTACGCATCATGTCGTGGAAAAGAGAGGTAGCTGCCCTTTGGTATATTACACCTGCATTTTTCAACCCAAAAGGCATAACCTTATAACAATAGGTCCTCCATTCCATAATACAAGTTGTCTTGATCTTATCCATAACTATCATTATTATCTGATTATATCCAGAGAACGCATCCATGAAAGAATACATTGCACTTGACATCACACTATCCACTATAACATCGATGTGGGGTAAAGGAAAGTCATCTTTGAGACATGCTTTATTTAAATCTCTGAAATTGACACACATGCGCACCTTACCATCTTTCTTGGGTACCGGGACTATGTTTGCTAGCCATTAGGGGTAATTTACTACTTCCAATAAGTTAGCCTGAATTTGTTTAGCAATCTCCTGTCTTATTTTCTTAGTCCACTCTAAAGGCCAGTGCAATTTATATTTAACTGATTTTATTTTTGGATGAATTCAAATATGATGCTTTGTAATTTCCCTATCTAAAGTTAGCATATCTTCATAAGTCCAAGCAAATACTACCTTCCTTTTTGTTAATATTCTCTCAAATTTTTCCCTCTCTTCAGGAGTTACATAATGTGATATAGAAATACTTTGGATTATCATTCGTGCCCATATTAAATGAATTAAATTGAATTGAACTAATGTCAAACATGCATGAACAATCAAAATTATAATGCATAGAACTATCAAGATGTACATCACACAAGTAAGCAAAACCAATATTCATATCATTAACCATGGAAAAAACACAGTTTTCATCCTCATAAAGATCGAATATTATTACATCAGTTTCCTTATAAAAAAACATCATTAAAACTATTACTAATGATAGTAGCTAAATCTTGGGTGGCTTATCTTCAGGTGGTAGACACAACAACTCTTCAACAGTAGCATTCCCTATTCTTCCAGCTACCTGTTTTATAACCTTCTCTTTGTTGTCCTTAACTAGGTTTTCCACAATCTACTCTTTGAAGATTTTAAGCCCAGGAATGTCTTTTCTAGCAACGTTAAGAGATTTTGTAGGACCCAAGTAGTACTTGCCCTCTCCTAGATTGATGAAGTTTTTACTCAATAACCCAATTCTTCCCAAGGGTCTGTTTCTCTTGGCTTTCTCTTTTTTCTTGCCCTTCTGTTGGTAGATCCTATCTCAATGCTCCCTAATCCTTTGGTATTACTCTAACTCTTGAACTCTAGTAGCCTAAGGCTTCCTTGCTCATTATTTTCCAGTCCTTGTCCAAGTCGTTAATTCATGCTCTCTATCGTCTTCTCAACCTTTGGGTCCATTTATGTTCTATTAAATATCCTAGCAACTTGGAAATTAGGAGGAATGCACACTTGCTTCTGTTTTGCCAGTATGGCAGCCACAGCTGCATCGATTCCTTCTTCTATAGTCACTACATCTCCTTCATGAGGGAATTTTATCTTATGGTGCATAGTTGAGGGTACTCCTCCCAGAGCATGGAATCATGGCCTACCCAGTAATAAGGCATAAGTGATAGGGATATCTTGCACAGTGAACTCAAAGGTGGATTTCACAGGCCTTGTTTTAACCAGAGCTTGGAATGTCCCCCCCCCCCACATTCCTAGTGCTGTCATCATAGGCTCTTATTATTAAGTTTGAACTTGTTAAGTCATCGACTTTTAAACCTAAATTAGGCAGGATCTTTAATGAACACACATGAATAGTAGAACCATCATCAACCATTGTAAAGTTAGTTCGCTTCCCCTTCACTTTAGTTGGGATAAACAATGCTTTATTATAATTTCTTCCTTCCAAAGGTAAATCATCATTTGAGAACATTATCAGCCCATGTTTCTTTTTCATAACCTTTGTTACCATGGCCTCAAGTGTAGCTATTGTTTCAATGTTCATATTTGATTGAACTTTAATAAGAGCTCTTTTATGACTACCTGAATGCATCAGTAGCTCCTAAATACTGACATTTACCTTAGCCTTCTTTAGCTATTCCAAAATCAGGTCTTCTTTTTCTTTGCCTTATGTTTCTACATCCTCTACTCCTTCTCTTTATACAACTCTCTTGATTTTCTTTTCTACTGGCTTGTAATTCCTCCCACTCCTAATGACATGATTCACATTGGGGTTATCGCTCCATACATTAAGACTGGCAGGACTTTCCTTGTCAATGTCATACCATATGCCTACAACCCTAATAATTCGATCCTTTTTTCCATTTTTCCATACTTTCACTGTGCATGTTTCTTTTCCCTCCATGTTAAACTTTTTCAAATGCTCACTCAATAGATCTTTAATCCCTTGCTCAGGAGTTAAAGACCCTTTACTCTTCTTTTCAAACTCATCACCCTATCCTGTAGGCACAATCTCCTCAAGGGGTATGTCACTAGAAGCTGGTTTTGAATAGAATACTCTATAATTAAATTTGCCTGAGGGCTACCCCAATAAATCCTTGACTCCTCTTTGTGGCTATTCTAGAGTTTTAACTTATTTTTCTTCTTCTACTAGCTCATTATCAAACTCATCACCCCATCTTGAAGGTACTATTAATTCAACAAGGATATCAGTAGAGGGTGGTTTAAAGTATAACACTTTTTAATTAAATTTGCTTGAGGGTTGTCCCAATAAATCCTCAACTCCACCAGAGACATCAAGAGATTCCTTACTGTCTGTAGGGTTTAGGTTTTTAAAGGATTCTAGTACTTCCTCCTCACTAACTCCTGAGTTGATCATTATGGTGGCTAGTGGTGGGACATTTTCATAGTTTAAGAAAGGATTGTTACTAATGTTTGGGTTAAGATTGGATTTTTCGAGATCTATGATTTTTTCAGAGTTTATCAGGTTTTGGATTTCATGTTTAAGGCAGATATAAGTATCTATGGAATAACCAGCTACTTGGTGAAAATTACAATAGATCTTAGGGTCATAGCCTAAGACATTTGGGTAAAGTGGTTTGGAAAAGGTTAAAGGAGGCCTTTCTGGATTAATCGGCCTAGGACTTTTGAGAGTGGTTGATTGAAGTTAGAGAATCTCCTAAGCAGCTGAACTATGTGCACCTCTACAGCTAGGCTAGTGCTTCCCTATTGTGTACCCCTAGTTGAGTAATTTCGGGTTCCGATGCCTCTAGAGCTTTTTTTTCTTTTCATTCACAATCTCTTCAGCTTGTAGATTGTCATCATACAGGTCTATGAATGTTTTGGGGTTCATCATTTGCAATCTATTGACAAGATTAGGTGATACATTATGGACTATCATCTTAACCTGATCTTTCTTAGCCAACTTATTCATCATCAGTCTTGCTTTATTCATGAACCTAGTAAGAAAATCAGAGAAGGATTCATTCGATTTTTGCTTTTTCAATTTTAAATCTCTGATGGATACTTCCAATCTAGGATTATAATCATACTATTTCAAAAAGGTAGTACATAATTCTTTCCAGTTAGCCCCGATAGATTTTTTTAGCCCATGATACTAATTTACAACCATTCCCTTTAGAGACAGTACAAATAACCTAGTGATCACTGCTAAATGGGCTTTAGTAGTGCTCATAGTTATTGTGTATTGACTACGATGAATCCTTAGGTCTCCTTTTTCATTAAATTTTTACAGCTGCGACATTTTTCATCATCTTCCATTTACAGCATGTCATCGAAGTTAAATGAATATCCCATGCCTTATCCTCTAATTTGCTCCTCCATTTTCTATATCAGTGTTTGCATTTGCTAAGACTCATGGTCTTATACCAGTTCAAGTGATTCTCTCTTTTCCTTCTCTACTATATAGTTCTCAACATTCTCTAACTTCACATCAATAGAAGGTGGATTTCTAGCAACGGGTTTCCCCCCAGCATTATTAGCAATAGGTGGAGCATCCATAATAGGTAGTTATTCAATTGCAAAGGGTGGTATAAAAGTAGTGGCATGTTGCATCAGTCCAGACAATGCTTGTCTTAGTTCATCTTACATTATAGCCCTTATATCATCCATCAAAGCTCCTTTGATATCTTCTAAGGTCCAGTTCCCTCCTTGTTATTGTTCCATCTTTATAGGTTCAATTGTAGTTGGTTTAGCTTCTAAGTAAAGCAGATTGATATGACTCTTCTCTAGTCTGGGAAGGATCTCTTTTACTATGGCTTTAGGACTCAGATTTGTTCTTCTTAGTCTGCCACCTTTCCGTCCCCAAAAGCGAGAAAACCCAGATGAATCTATAATGGCTACAAAATAAGGTTTTAGTATGATGCATCTAATGCATGTATGCATGATGCATGTGCTATGCAACAAGTAGCAAATAGTAAGTATCAATCAAGTGTACAACATTCATCCTTCCAACCTTATTTCTCCCATACACATAATCAATGGCGAGTTTCTTTTCCTAGGATTTTTTTACTTGGCCCTAATATCAACAGGGGATATCAAGAACTGACATGCATGCTAAATCTCTCTTAAAGCAATAAAAGCATGAAAATAATATTTCTAGGTATAAAGGTCTAGCCCAATCTTTATTAGCCCAAATGGGCTCTTTGAAGTATGAGCTTGGGCTTTTATAGATAGAAATACCTCATGGCAACATACATAGGCAATTTGGGTAAATTCTAGGGGAAGTAACTAAGCCATTATATATGGTTAAAGTTTGAAGAAAAGTCAAGGTTCCCTTAGCATGATGACCTTCTTTAAGACTTGAGTTACAGGCTAAGGTCAAAGGGGCCCAACATCCTTTGCAAACTTAAGAGAAGACTACCCCTTTTTAGGACTTAAGTTATAAACTCTTATCAGATGAGCCCGGTAATCTCTCTTAAATTGAGTTAAGGCTAAAAGTGATGGTTAACCAATTTACAACTCTATAAAGCTAATTGAATCATTGAATTATAAACCAACGTTGTTAGTTAATATGGACATACAAAATGAATGCAAGAATAAAATAATAATTAATAAAATAATTCTAAAGAATACAAGTAGAATCAGTATCTCTTATCACCAGTAGAGTCACCACTATAGACGGTAGAGTTTAACACATGCCCAAGATTTTAGAAACCATGACACTCAGACCTAATGAAACACACTATTATATCACAAAGACATAGCATGGAGATGAGGAGTCGCCACCCAAGGTAATAACTAAGACAAATCGAAATGGTGGTACTTGATTCTCCAAAAGAAAGATACCACCATAATCAAGAGATTTTGGGAACGGAATACTAACTTCTTTTAGTCTCATGTTTATTTAGAATTACTTTATGAATTACTATCTTATTCTCTAATTAAATGCAATTTTATTTAAACCCTAATTAAACATCCATTTAACTCAAAAGCAATAAGTCATAAAATTACATATAAAAATACATACAAAAGGCAACATCCCAATGTCTAAACTAGATTTATTAATTAAAGTTAGCTAATTCTACATATTTTATTTATAAGTAAAATGGACAAAAGATGAGCCTACATTTTAATTGAATTAGTGAGCCTAACTCTACTTGTTTTAATTAACTAAGGAAATGGGCCTATTGTCTATAAATTTTAAAGAAGAAATTAAATTATTAAGTGGGCCTAAGTCTAACTTAATTTTAGCTCAAATAAAAAACAGAGCCTAAGTCTATTTATTTTAAAAGAAATGAAATTAATGGGCTGAGCTAAATTTAAATTAATTTTAATTAACTAGAAATAGGCCTAAGGTCTAATTAATTTTAAAAAGAAATAAAAAAACATTAGTGGGCTAGACTAAAGTCTAAGTTAATTTTATTAATTAAAAGTAGGCTTAAATCTAATTAATTTAAATGGGCCTAAATTAATTAAAATCTAAAAACTATTTTTAAGTCTATTTATTAAATGGGTTGATCCTACCGTGGGTTTGAGGCCCAAAAGGTATGAGAACAAAAAATAAAACCTAATTCAACAAACATATCAAAAATAAATCAAAACAACACTTTTTACGTGATTTTTATAAGAAACCCCAATTCAATTTCATGCAACCCTAAAAGTAATCTACTACCATCATTGATTTTAATTGAATTTTACTAAATTGGGTCTAGATTACTAATCAATTTTCAGTGCAGAGAATTAAAATTCCACTAATTTCTCTCTATTTAGGCTATTACAAACCATAATGCAAGAAATTAAAGTAAATTAATTACAACCCAATAAAAGCAATGAACAAAATACCGCAGAAAATAATAAACCCTAAATTATATGGGAATTTCATAAAATTCAATCCATGGCATCCCATGTATTCTTCAATGTAGCCACTGCTAAAATCTGACATTACCAACCTCACATCCAGAGCACCACAAAACACCAATAAAACAAAAACAAAAGATTTAATCAGTAACGATAGAATCAATAAATAAAATAAAGAAGTCAAATCAAAATTAAAAAAAAAAGAAAAAAGTAGGGGATAGTGTGCAAATGTTGTTTGGATGCCCCTCAGATTGGGATTGTCACCATTTTGATATTGAATTTGTTGTTTTTTTTTATTTTCTAGACTTTAAAAGCAAAGAACATATTTTTGTTGATTTCTTGAAGGTGTTGAAAATGAAAAATGAAGAGTTAAGGTGTATAGCTTTCTGCACAGTAAGGAAACTAACTAGGGTTTTATCTTTAGACTCAAAAGAATTTTTTTTATTTTTCCTCTCCTCTCTAATTTTTTCTATCCCTTTCTTCCCCCTCATTTTTTCATAAACTCTGCCTCTCAGCTTTTAAAGCCTAGCCTAGCAACTTAGGGAAGTCGTGATATTGGGAGTGAGAGGAGGAGTCTCAAGAGTTTGGATTTTTATTTTTGAACTTTCAAAATCAAGATAAAAAGATGGGTGATAGAGTTTTGAAAAAAAATTAAAGACTCACACACATAGGGACACGTGGTGTCCTAGACTAATGAAAAAATTAAGAAATGATTAAAAAATCAATTTTTAGCGAAAATTGGCTTTATGGAATGTTGACCGACGTCCATAATACTGATTGACATTGCTTAATACCGACTAGCATTATGTAATGCTAGTCAGCATTATGTAATGTCGGTCTACATTATACAATGCTGGTCAACATTCAATTTTGGCTGATCATTTTTTTAAATTAAATTACAAAAAAGGTCCTCAAAAGTTTCTAATTTTTGCAATTAAATCCCTAAAAAAATCAAAATTTTAATTAAATCCATTAAACATAGCAATTTAGTCCTTTAAATCGTGAAAATTGACACCATAAATCAATTCTTAATTAGATTTTCATTATAGAAGCTTTCGTCGCACGCCTGTATAATTGCATCTTGAAATTGGGTGCTTATAAGAATAATATCAAACTTATAATCCTTTCTTTAAGAGATCAGATTCACAAACCATATTAACGACCACAACAACAAAAACAAATGGTAGTCAGTTTGGTAGCTTGTGAAAATTGCATAACGAAACAGTTTCTTAAATAATAGGGAACTAAACAGTTTTTCATAGTAAAAAAATAATAAAAAAATAAAAAAATCAAGAAAATTAAAATTAATTAATTTTAACTCGCGCTTATGGTAGTTTATTTCAAAGGAAAACATGGTTGTTATAGATTTAAGTAATTTTTTTTCTTTTAATCACCTAAAAATTTTAGTTAAACTAATCAAAATAAAAATTAGATTAAGGATGGATTAATTAAATACAAAATTAGTTGAAATAAAAGAAGAAATTAGTGTATGCTGCAAAAGGTAGTTTTTTTCATGTTTTACCTTTTTTTTCTTCTTTCTGCAAGACTTCAAAGAAAAGAAAGCTCGAAATCTTTAGGCTTCTCAAAATAATCTCTGGAACTGTAAATATGGGAATTGAATTGATAATTAGTGACAAAAACAGGAAGAGAGATGCTTGAATGAAAAGCTCACAACATAATATAGCAATTGAAGATAAATCAGTACAAGAATTGAGGAATAGAGAGAAAACCTACGATGTGAAGTGATGGTCGATTGAGAGATAAGAGAAAAGATGAACAATGCAACAACAGCAGCAAAGGCCAAACAAATGAAATGTTGAATTGTCTCCTAGATTATGAACTTCCGTAAACTCCCTTTTATCTTAACAGTTTGCTCAAAATGTAAAGCAAAAGCATTTGCAATGCATTATACACAATTTCATATTCTTAATCAACTGACATTAATTTATTCAGTTCCCAATCTCAAATTTCAATTATGCACCAAAAAAAATCAAAATTTTAATAAATCTTGTTGCCAATAATAGTTCCTACCCATAACCCAAATCAAATCCGGCTCCATAATTTCAAACCCAAAGACCATTAGAACATTGAAAAAAAACTGAAAATTCACTACAATTGATCGAAAAAAACAATACTAAATCAATTAAAAAAAAGACTAACCTTAAGAACCTCCTCTACTGTCAATGGCTTCCTAAGAATTTGATTCCTCTCATGCTTTATTTTCTCCACATTTTACCTCCTCTGCTTGAATTGAACCAACAGTCCCTATCCATTTTTTATCAAGCTTACCTAAATCGAATGAGGAAGATTGCTTTGGTTCACGAAACCAAATTGGCTGAAGACCTAGATTGGATTCCAAGGTTACATAATTAATTGATTGGATTGGAGAAAAACAATAATGGAGAAAAGAAAAAAGAAATGTAAATTGCTAAAGGAGGTTCCTCTCATGCTTTATTTTCTCCACATTTTACCTCCTATGCTTGAATTGAACCAACAGTCCCTATCCATTTTTTATCAAGCTTACCTAAATCGAATGAGGAAGATTGCTTCGGTTCATGAAACCAAATTGGCTGAAGACCTAGATTGGATTCCAAGGTCACATAATTAATTGATTGGATTGGAGAAAAACAATAATGGAGAAAAGAAAAAAGAAATGTAAATTGCTAAAGGAGGAATTGTGATATCCCACATCGGTTGGGAAGGAGAACGAAGCACGCCTTATAAGGGTATGGATACCTTCTCCCATCAGACGCGTTTTAAAACCGTGCGCTACGGGCTGGGCTTGGGCAAAGCGGACAATATCTGATGCGGGTTGGTCTGGGCTGTTACAATGGTATCAGAGCCGGAGCCCGGATCGATGTGCCAGCGTGGACGCTGGGCCCTAAGGGGGGTGGATTGTGATATCCCACATCGGTTGGGAAGGAGATCGAAGCACGCCTTATAAGGGTGTGGATACCTTCTCCCATCAGATGCGTTTTAAAACCGTGCACTACGGGCTGGGCCTGGGCAAAGCAGACAATATCTGATGCGGGTTGGTCTGGGCTGTTACAGGAATAAGAAAAGAAAGGAAACTCAAGGGAAGGGAAGAAACGTAAATTAAAAAGCAAAGGTGAAATGGAAAAAAAAAACAACGAACCTAAACCATTCTCTCCTAATGACTCTAGTGTTTTCAAACTAACACATGGCACAACCTAGGCACAATTGAGACAAGATGGCAAAATTCATATACATTTATTATATATTTATATAGAAGATATAGATATGGATAGATAGAAGAGTCATGCACAGCCAGCCATATGTTGACCAAAATGCTCACCCATGCATTGCTAAAAGGAAAATTCTAAATGTTCGTTGAATGTCTACCATGTACAAATGCTTATAATATATAACCCTTTATTAGCACTACCATATAATACAAGGAATCCATTAGGATATTTATTTTCTTATACTAGTGAACATCGCTAATTATGTAGATGTAAATACATTACGTTGCTAATTATATATTTATCAATGTAAGAATGTTGCAACATAATCCATCAATATATATATATATATATATATATATATATATATATATATATATATATATATATATATATATATATATATTAAGAAAGTCCACCAATAATTTGAGTACCATAAAAAATAACACTTTTACATGCATTGATACTTTTTTATAAATTTATTTGCAATGTGAAAAATGAGCTGAAAATATTAAAATTTACTTGACGATAAATTTATGATAAAATATTTTATATTTAAATTTTATTATACTATTGTCAATTACCATATAAAAATAAAATATAATTTTTTTATTTAATGTGATGAAGATATCTTATAAATTTGTAAAAATTAAAAAAATATTAATTTAAGTCCTTTATTTTAAAAATGTTGTATTAAAAAATATATTTTATAATCTTTTTGAAGTTTGATGTGTTTCTCTAATTTTTGGGATTTTAGGTGTATGCCAAAAGATTATTTGCAAGCATGTCAAAGGATTAATTCCTTAAATAAGAATCTGACTTCTTTCAGACAATTGTGAATTTTCAAACTCAATTACCACAATTCATTTAAATTTCACGTAGATGAAATAAAATTTAATTGAAAGTTGAATTTCTTGAACATTAAAATGAAATTTTATTAATTTGAAATTTAATACAAGTTAAAAGATAATCTTTACTTTGAAATTAACAAGAAAAGTGCTATAAACAATAATTGAAAATTTACTAATGATGATTATTGTTTGTGTTGTGTTGATGATTAGTTGTGTGTTTTGATTTGTGTTCTTCCTTTGCTTTTATAGAGATTTTTGCTTGTAGACCAATTCTTTAATTTATCTCTCCAACTCAAGAGTCTTTGTTGTTCCTAGGGAAATAAATTCACGTAACTTGCATTCTTCATCTTCAAGCTGATCTTTTTCCCCAAGTCTTCTAAAGTTCTATAATTTTTTTACCTTGTCACCAAGCTACTCCCTTTTCCATAATCTTCTTATGCTGATTAAGTTGCACTGGTTTGGTTATGGCTGAGCTTTTCACTTGTTTTGGGCTTAAAAACTTTAATTAAATCAAATGGATTAATGGCCTTAATATATCTCAGCAAAAAATTTTAAATATGACACAAATAATGTCCCGACATGTAATTAGCTTGGGCACACCAAAGCTAATTTACAGGAAAAATAAAAGCCCGTAAAACTTTAAACTCTAATTTAGACATCAACAATTTCTGCAAGAAAATGTTATGATATTTGCGTTTCCCCAAACTCTCAAACTCAACCCAGTTCTTCTTTTTTCTCAAAAATTCAAATTTAAATTTTTGCAAAAAATTAATGAGAAAAATCAATTAATTTCTCCAACTTCTCCAAGGCAAAACTCAATGTTCTTTCATCAAATTGTTCTCAAATTCAGGCTGCATTTTCAAATTATTTTCAAAATTCAAATACCCAAATAATTTATTGCTCAAAATCCATTATACTAACTTTAATTTCCTCACTTTTCACAACTCCCAAGGTTCAAATAATTCTTAACTTTTATTTTCCCCAAAATTATTATCTTATTTCATTTTTTTAAAATTTTAACTCCTTCCTTTTTTTTTTCTTTTTTTCTTATATTTTGCTTCTTCTTTTATCGACCAGTCACCCACCATTATTGAATAACAGCTTGCCTCCGCCTCTATGAGCAACACCACCGTCAACCCACCTTCGTCACTTGCGAGGAGCACCATTGCTACTGTTGCCCGCAATGTCACAATGCAATGTGATGTTGCTACTGCTATTCGTGAATTGCAAGGCATTGCGATCCATAGACGTCCACCGCTCAACCCTCATTTCACCTCATTAGCTTTGGCTCAAGCTTCAATCACTAGACCACCTCTTGAAGTTGTTGATCTCTCCAAACAAAGCCAACAACAACAATAGAGCTACTATCCCAAGCTGTTTTTCAGCCCCAAATCAATAATTCTCTCTTCTCCCCTTAGTTTTGCAAATTTTGAAAATCATTCAAGAAAATTTAAATTATTTCCCTAAGATAAATTCTTCTCCAAAGTTTATTTCCAAAAGCATCAAAAGGGTAATTTATTTTCTTCCTTCTTTAAATAAATTGCTTGAGAATCATTGTTCCTTGATGTTCATACATGTGGTTTTAGTGATTTGATGTTACAACAATTCATTTGTTCCTTAATTATATTTTACCTTTAGAGAAAATATTTATGATTTAGCCGAAAATAAAATTTTATTTCAGAATTGTTCTATGAATTTCTAATTTAGCTTAATTATTTATTTCATTTGTGAATTTTGTTATTTTTGCTTTAACATACTTGTGCATTTGATAATTGAATTAGCAAAAAAATTGATTGTTGCTACTTGGGTTTGCTCCAAAAATTTCAATTATAGCATTTGATGTTTTTAGACTATCTTGACTCTTAGCTGAAAATTTCATGTCTAGTATTTCAACTTATCAAAATACACAGCACAATCACCAAACCAGGTTGCTCTAATCCGGTGCTCTAGGCTTGGGCCCCTCTCCATCACAGATCTTATAAAAAATCCCTTTTGGATCGAGCTCCCAAAATATTTCGAGTTAGGTCATAATCTGAGTCGCACATAAAAATCTAGTCATTTATTAATTTTGTTAGTAAACCTGAAGTAAATGGCCAATTTTAGCTTTAACTAAAAATTAAATTCTTTATTCACCATGGCTCTTTGAATATATTTTAGCAATTTATGCCAATATAAAATAACAACTATACTCCAAAGAATAAAATTCGCTTGCACTTGCTTGTTTGGCCATCATTGTGTATTTTTATACTTTAAAAGAATGCTATTTTATTTAGGCATTTAGGCTAGCCAAATTTACTTTAATCAAAATTATTAAAATTTTGGTTTGCCATTAGCTATCTTCCAAGAAAATTTAAAATATGGCTTTAGAACATTCCATCCTTCTAACCAAAATTCTCCATACCAATTCTTGACTTTACTCCTCTTTAAGTATTGCCAAAATCTTGTGTTTTTAATACGACTACACACTTGTTTAACTTAAAAATCATAAGCTTAATGTTAATCACTTAAGCCAAAAAGCAAATTTAATTGTCTTTTGGCCTTAGGTTACCTTGGCACTTGGGTTGGTATCAACATACTTGTTTTTTATTTAGCAAAAATTTACTTGTTTAGCTTTAAGAACTAAGAATTTTGGCAATTTATTTTTGAACATGGACCACCTCTTTACTTTGCCAAAATTTATTTTCTTTTGATTACTCATGAGTATCTTTAGAGCAAATAGTCATATTTTGCTTTCAGCCAACAATTTAATTAGCCTAGTTTAGGCTAATTATTATTTCAGAAATTTAGTTGGCCCTTTATAAAAATGGTTACTACTTGTTCCAAACTTTCTTGCCTTAACCAAGTTAGAGAATGCCATTTAAACTTTGTCCTTTTTGAATTTCAAATAAATTTTTTGGCTTTAATCCTTTTCTCTTTATCTATTTTAGCATAAGGTGCCAAAATAGGACAATGGGAAGTAAATATTATTCTTGGCTTTTAAAACTAAGGATTCCAATTCTCATAAAAATTTTGGCTTTCATAGCCAAAATAAAATACAAATTGTGCTTCAATTACTTCTTCCTCTTATTTTTAGCGGTTGTAGCCAACATTTATCTCCCTTGGATTTTTAGTGGGATTTTGTTGGGCCATATGTCACGACCCAAAACAGGGGCCATGACCGGCGCTAGGGAATGGGAATTATTTTGAATCCGGAACCCATAGCAAGCCTAAAAAATAAAATAAACATGCAATAGTAATAACAATATATAATGCAGCGAAAATAAAAATCATAAATATCATAACAATATATGCACCAACTAGATTTAAATCAAATCCTCATCATTTCATATATATAAATCTTTGAATACAAATCTAGTTCAAATACAATACAATATCTCTTTAAATATTTAATGACTACTGCAGTGTCTAGATAAAATAAATCCAAGACTCAGAGAAGCAGTTTACACAAAAAAGTCGGGGCGGAAGAAATTTGGCGTACAGGCCTACTACTGAGGTCTGAAGACGATGACTCTCCTGAAAAATAGTCAATGGAGGGGAGTCAGACCTCACTGAGTGAATTACTATAATATATATACATGCATACTAAATGACAATGCATACAGTCAACAGTATATATATAATATGTATATATACAAGCAAATACACACAGATGCAATAAATTCATTTTATATATTTTTATTAAAAATCACAGTTTATGAAAGATCAAATAGAACCCTAAAATATCGAGACCTCAAAACAGTGTTAGACAATACTCTAGCTACACAGGCTCACTTATTCCAAATATATCCACTTAATCCATTTAGACAGTAGACTGACCCCGAGACACTAAGTCAACCGAGCTCCAACAATCTAACTGCCAGTGTGATTGGCCCCGAGACACTAGGTCAACCGAGCTCCAGCAATCACACCCAAATCACATCACACATCAAAATAATCATATCCAATCAATATCCACAAATAGGTTAGTAATATAGTCTATCTGCTATAAGCGCACTGGTACGTACTCAGTCCTAGTGTTGCCCACTAAGTAGCACGTTCTATTGATATCCTTCATTAATAATATAAAACATTCATTCACAAATAAATGATGCATGAATTTAAATAAAATAGCAACATAAACCGTATATATACTGAAAATATACCAAAAGTAAACCAGGTATATTTCGAGTATATATACGTCAAATAAATCCAATCAAATTATAAATTAAGCTAGAAATATATTTAAAAACATTTTAAATATAATTTACTAATAAAACATGCATATAATTTAATATATACCAAAAATAAATCAAAAATAAACTAAATATAAACTTAAGTAATAATCAAATTATTTATGAATATTTAATCAAAATAAAACATGCATTTCTAAATCATGCATCCTAAGCATATATATATAAAATAGCAACTCACACTTAGTGCGCTCCTCGAGATGGATCCGACGGGCCTGGTCCACTAGGCCTCGGTCTCGGCGCAACTAAACAAACAATAAATAATAGACATCAGAATAAACCTAACAGAAAATCCTAGAACTCGATCTAGAATATTAAACACAGAATCGAAATTAGGGTTCGACCGGATATCACGTTTTACGAGAATTCTACCAAAAATTTGGCAGAACCTCCCTTGTAAAATGGACATCTCTCTACTCAAAGAGTAGAGCCGACCCTGCAAAGAAACACACTTCGAAAAACATGCACAACAACTCATCCACAACCCCTCGGTTGGACTCCAAACTACAGTCTACCGACCGGGGTCCACAATTCACAGAATAATTCTGATATACCAAAAATACCCTTATATCACAGAAATGCATTTTATAAGTAGAAATTACATAATTAACCTTAAAACACTGTAAAAACCGATAAAAACTCATTTTATTAGAAAAATCGTATATTATATATATAATTGAAAATAATTCATGAAAAATAGTTTTAATTAGTTAAAAATACTAAATAATTTGTAGAAATCATTTTTATACCTTAAATAACTATTAAAACCAATTAAATTCCATTTTTAGCCAATTTTGTGTAAAATTACCAAAATGCCCTTATATATGTAAATATACTAAAATTCATTCAAAAATTCACCAAAAATAGTATAATTATCCAAAAATTAATTTTATAAACATATTTATCAATAATATCAATAATTAAACTCAATTAACCAATTAATTTCAATTAAAAACACAATTAACCCTATTTTTCAAAAATTCCATAAACTAATTAAATTCAAAATAAATACATAAAAATTCATAAAAATTCCAAATAAATTCCTATAATTCATTTCAACACCTATAATTACCACAAAACAAAATTTCTTAATTTAATTAATTAATTTCCGAAAATTAGAAAATAATATTAAAATATTCAAAAATACCCAAAAATCAAATTAATCTCCAAAAATTCCAAAAAAATTCATACATGTATATTAAGCTACTAGGATCAAAATTTGTGAAGGGATTTTTCATGAATCAATCAAATTGAAGTTCAAAAAAATCAAAAACCCTAATATGGCCAAAATTGAAAATTCGAAACCTAAGCAAATCAAGACCAATTCAGCTCAAACCAAAGCTAGAATCACACTCACCGGAGCTCAAGGAGAAGAAAGAGACTGGCGGTGTCGAAAACGGTGGCCGGAATCGCGAGGTGTGAAGAAATTGCAAACTCTCGGCTTCCGGCCAAAAACCAACCTCCAGACGCCGGAAACGGCTGCTACAGGCGGCGAGGAAGGCTGGAGAAGGTGGTGGCACACCGGACGGCACACCAATGGTAAGAAATCAGCAGTTGCAAGCGTCGGACGGCGAAAGGAAACGGTCGGGAGGAAGAAGATGCTTCGGGGGCAAAAGTGTAATTTTCCAAAATTTTCCTTTTTTGACTTATAATGTGTATATATATATACTTTATACTATATAATAAAATAATATTAAATTACACACATTAAATATACACCACACACATATAATTTAATATTTTAATAATTTATACTAAATAAAAATAATTAAATAACAATAAAACTAATAGATAATTAATAAAATATTAGGGTAATATTAAACCCTAATTAAATAAATAATTACATGTATACACGGTGTTTAATATTTTAAAATATGTATGAGTTCATGCAAGTCTGTAAATATATTTAAAATAATTAATAATAAATTATTTACGTGAAAATTTCTCCGAAAATAAAAGTCTCTGGAAAATTTTACGTAAAGCACTGTAAATAATACACAATAATTAAAATAGGTTTTAAATACATATCAACTCGTAAAATATCATAATATATATATAAAAATTATTAACACTGCATATCCCGATGCAGTATTAAAATATTTAAAAATACGGGATATTACACCATACCTCTTTATGCCAAGCCTAACCATTATTTCCATGGCTTATAATGTTGTTTTGCTGCCAAAAATTAAAGATATTTCTAGCCAAATTTCCATTAACTTTAAGTTAAGAATTATTTCCTTTGTCAACTACTTACCATAATTTCATGCTTTTAGTACAAAACTCAACATAATTATTTACACTCATTTAAGCATTTTAAAATGCACTTTCATCTGGTTTAATACTTTTGCATAAAATTCTGTTAAAATTTACCTTTTTAGTTTTCAAATTTTCATCTTTTATAGGATTTAGCCAAGATAAAATGAGCTTCTCTTGGCCTGAAATTTAATTAAAGATCGTAGGTAAATTACAAAACTTTATCATGAATTTCTCTTACAATTTAATTTTCAAGCAAAATTATTTTTAACCAATTAGACCAAATTAACATGTCAAACTCATTCTTCACCTTTACCTTTTTTAGAAAATTAGTCCTCCTTACTCTGGAAAAATGGATCAAAATACATCACTGCTTCTCTTTTAAACACTTTTTCATATTTATTTTAGCAAAATTTTGCCAAAACATCTATTGTCGAATTTATTTATTTAATTCTGCTTTTATTAAACTGAATTAAATGTTTTTTAGATGGTCATCACTTATCCATCTTTAGGAATTAATTTCCTTGGGGAAAAAGATGCTTTATTTATTTTCTATGCATATTATGCATGTTCTAACATTTGTAACTTGGTAAAATTTAGTACAACATTCATTATAGTATGAACAAAGCAAATTAACATGTGGTTTATGAAAACCACAAACACCCTACACTTCAAACCACACATTTTTGTTCATGCTTGCCTCTATATAGCCAAAAGGCACATCTATTTATTTTAGTAATATATTGCCAAAATACAACATATTTTCATGATAAATTATATTTCCAAAGAAGCTCTTATGTTATGACCAAATTAATTGCATATTTAGCCTATTTGCTTTGTTATTCTTTTGCCTCAAAATTTGGGAATTATGCAATCTGTTTGCATTTGCTTCTTGCAAACTCATCTTTATTATTTTGCACATTGGGGATTTCAATTTGCATCAAGTTCTAACAATTAGTTTGCATCATTTCTTGATATTTCTCTTGTTTTTTTTTTCATAGGGAAGACAAATTATTATCCTCTGATCATTTTGCTTTGTTTTTGCCTGTTTATTTTTCATTAATCAGATTCTTCAATTTTTTGCACCACTACTCACACCACATATATACACCACAGTCATACATTACCAAAATGTCAAATTTTTAGTTGTTATACTGTTGAAATTTCGTCAACACATAACCATTCACAGTATTTATTTCACACACTAAAAAAACACACTAGAGACAAACAATAATATATAGAAATACACCAAAATTAAAACTTGCAATAGTAATAGAAACGCACTAAAAACTTGCAGAATTCAAACTTTATTTATTTAATATAATAGCTATCAAGGTAATTTTAGAACCCAAAAAGAAAAATATTACCACTAAGTGGCAAATTCCTAGCCAATGACCAATTATTTATTCTTATTTACTTAGCTTTTATTTTTCCATGTAGTGAGATATATTTTCAGCTCCACCTCCATTCACACCCTTATTAGACTTAACATGGAGGTAATATTCAACCACTTGATATGCAAAATAATCCCTTTTAAAGCTTATAATTTCAATTGGATTTTCATAAAGAAGATATTTTAAGGATTTTTGGTATTAACAATAATTAGAAAACCATTATTATTGCATTGATTACTTTTCCTGATAACTTTTCTTAGATGACTCCTTCCATCTCTCCTACGAAAGTTACCCCCCGAGTGTGGAACCTGGTAACATCTTCCTTAGCCTTTTGCAACACAGACTCCTTTTTGTTAGAAAGTGGATCCTCTGTAGCTTTAAGCCTGAATTTGACCTTGACCTCATATTCTTTTTGCTTTCTCTTAAATGCCCTTTGTCTTTGCAATCTTCTTTTATGTGTATAAGTCAATGGCTAAGAAAAATTTCTATGCTCCATTTTATGCCACTACTTGTTTAGTGGAATAAAATGTGGCACCTTAAATTCATTGTTGAATTTTGGTGACTAGTATTTGTGATTATTCTTAAAGAACTTAAAGCAGGTGACCTTTTGTCTAGTGCTAAAAATTTATTGTGAGGAACTAACCTCCAATAATTTCTAAAAATTTATTGTGAGGAACTAACCTCCAATAATTTTTAAACCTGTTTGGATTCATCTTGGAAGGCTGAACCACCTCCTTTTCTATGATTTTCTTTTTTAGATCCCCCAGTGTTCTTGAATCCATATTAATAGATTTGGTTGATGCCATTGAGGAAAGTGAATTTTCCTCTATAAGTATTGTCTCTTTTCCTACCCTTGGGGGTTGAGGTGAAGACAAGCAAGCTTGATGCATCAATATTTAACCTTGAGGAACTAGTGTTTAACATTGAGAAATTGATTGTTCCTCAAGTAAAATGTCACCTCTGTGTTTTTTTCCTAGTCCTTGGGGATTTAGCTCTTGGCCCTGAGGAAGTGGTGTTTGAGCTTGAGAAATTAATTATTCCTCATGTGTACTCCATGTGCTTTACTTTTGTCCTTAGGGAAGTGACACATATGCCTAGGGAAAAGGCATTTGAGCCTGGGGATTTGGCATGTAGCCCTGGAGAATTGGTTATTTCTCATAAGAAATATTGCCCCTGGAACCTTTTTTTTTTTATGAACAACCTTCTGGTCATGAATTTCGAATTGTGGATTTGAATTTAACCTATTGTCATCATCATAAATTTGGATTCATTTAACATTTGGGTTGATAGCATATGAATGTTCAGATTTCTTTTGGTGTTTAATCTCCATTTCTAGTGCAAATTTTGACTTTCCAATTTAGAAAGTTTTTCATTCATTCTAGCAAATGAATTATTCACTTCCTGAATAGCATTATTGAATTCTTGCAAGGAACTTTTTATTTGCAATATTAAGTCATGCATCTGCTTCATTCCGTCTGTAAAAATAGTATGGGCATTAGTGCCCTTACATCTAGCAGTAGTATCAATGATATTCAAATTCTGGCCTAAATAACCAAAAGGTGCCTTGGTCCAACAATGATCCTAAAGTACCAAGCCTTCATTCATTTATTTCTAGAAATTACCTTGTTTTATAGGTGAATTGTTGATCTAGTAACCAACTTTGAAATTTTCTTTTTCAAATATGTTCATCTTGTTAAATCAAGTCCCACCGGGTGTGCCAAAAATTGTTTCTCCAATTTTTGGTTTTTTAGGTGCATGCCAAAAAGATTATTAGTGAGCGTGCTAGAGGATTAATTTCTCAAATAAGAACCTAACTTCTTTTAGACAATTGTAAATTCCCAATCACATTTACCATAATTCATTTGAATTTCAAGTAGATGAAATAAAATTTAATGGAAAATTAAGTTTCTTGAACACTGAAATGAAATTGTATTAATCTGAAATTTAATACAAGCTTAAAGATAATTTTTGCTTTGAAATTAACAAGAAAAGTGTTGTAAATAAGAATTGAAAATTTACTAATGATGATTATTGCCTATGTTGTGTTGATAATTGATTGTGTGTTTTGATCTGTGTTCTTCATTACCTTTTATAGAGATTCTTAGTTGTAGGCTAATTCTTCAATTTATCTCTCCAGCTTAAGAGTCTTTGTTGTTCCTAGGGAAATAAATTCACAGAACTTGCAATCTTCATCTCCAACCTAATCTTTTTTCCCCAAATCTTCTAAAGTTTTGGAATTTTCTTACTTTGTCACCAAGGTGCTTCCTTTTCCAAAATCTTCTTGTACTGATTAAGTTGCATTGGTTTAGTTATAGGCTAAGCTTTTCACTTGTTTTGAACTTCAGAACTTTAATTAAATCAAATGAATTAATGACCTTAATATATCTCAGCTAAAAATTTTAGATATGGTACAAACATTATGTATTTAAAATAATACTTTTTATAGTTATTTTAATTTTCAAAATATAAATTTTATTTTATTAATAGTCATCATTAAATCATGAGAAACATATTTTAGAAGCTCCCTTAAAAAATAATCAATAAAAAATTAGCAATTATTTTTTAGAATAAAAATTATTTGTTTAGAAATATTATATTTCAAAACGATACAAATTTATAAAAATTCATTAAAAATAACCCTTCTGAAAGACAGCCCATATATCCATACATATGTTGAATGTTCTGCTATTGCATTATTGACTAAATAGTATTTAGTTAAATAATTGACTTATATAATAATCCTATTTTTTATTTGAATATTTATTTTAGGATAAATGTATAATTACTATTTGAATTTTTTAATTTTTACTTTTTTTATTGTCAGATTTTTTTTTCCAAATAAGTGCTTAAACATTTTATTTTTCTCTCAATTAATTGCTTCTAGTCGGCAACTGGTAGCTTTAATGCTGGCTAAGCACTGGTGAGTATGTCACATATGCAGGTAACTTGATTTGTCTAAAATGTCCTTAATTAAGCAAAAAGAAAAGAATAAAGGTGCCAATTTAGTACTGAACTTTAGAATAAATACCAAATTGGCTCCTAAAAATTACACTTAGCTCCTTATTTTTTGATAAATTAGTAAAAGATCCTCTATACATTTACAAATACATCCTAATGTTTTAAATAGTTTACAAATTAGTCCTTATTTTGGTAAACTAAAAATTTAATACCTTTATTCCAAAAAAATTAAATTCTCTGAGAAAGGTCACTAGATTGCCTCCGCTGCGGCTAAAGTATTCACAAATTCAATCGCTCAACACCAGCAAAATTGAAACAACAACAACAACAACAACAACAATAATAATAATAATAATCAATCTGTCGTGCTATGTCTGCTCACACCAAGCAAATTGAAGAATTGAAGAATTTTGCAATATCTCCTCCATTTCACGCCATTGATTACTTAGTTCTTTGATTCACTCAGTACATGCAGTTCTTCTCACACCAAACCTTGGTTCAGTACCTGCAAAATTCAACTAAGAGCTCTAAAGTCTCTTGAGCTGTAACTTCATTGTCATCAATTCAAAGATTCAAAAAACCTACTTCGATCAGCGGAGCTATTCAAACACTGAATAGAATTAATTAACCACAACGTTAAAAGTAGCAATCTTAATATCAAAATTAGACAGTGAATCCAAATATTGTAAAAACATAGTGTGCAGCTGCTCAATAAAAGAAAAACTCAAAACTATTGCTAATATACTACAATAGCTGAGAAAAAATCACCATACCAGTTTTTTTAAATCACCAAATTTAAAAGAAATGTTTTAGCAAGAATAGTGGACTACTGATGAACTTGGCATTGTAATGTAGAGATTCTCTTCTCTACATTAAATTTTTAATAAAAATTTAAGAAGGTTGACACACTTGATTAGGAAAAATGGTTAAGTTGTCTCCTGAACTTATATCAAGGGGTCAAAATATTCTGAATTTTAACCTTTTCAATAAATATACACAATGCTTTCAATTTTATAACTAAATGAACTCAAATTAAGACCAAATGTCGCACGCGTCCTACAAATTCTATGAAAATAGAGTAAATATCTATACTGAATAAAACTAAATTAGATTAAAAAATATTAAAAAAATCTAAACTAATTAAATTGGAAGAAAGTATAAATCGGACCCTCAACTTTACGCCTAAGTTTACATTTGATCTTAATGATTTTTTTTTGTCTCATTTAGACCTTAATTTTTACAAAATTAACTTGGAATAAATTAAATAGAGACGTAGGTTGATTAAGGAACCAAATTCTTTAAATTTTGTGTGCAAATTATAATTATCCTCAGTCTTTTACATTCTCTTTGAACCCTTTTTAGTTATCTTTTAATTCAAATTATCCCTATTCACCCCTCCAAGACCTTTCAAACTCGACTGTGCCTTCATTGGTCAAAGTTGTCCTTTTAAAAACAAAATAATTATGTTTTATTCTAATTCTTATCAGATTTAATTTTAATTTTGTCCTATTTTTCATTCAATTTGATTTTTTCCCAAATAAGTTACAATTTTTGTAATTGAGATTTATGTTTCTTGGAATTTTTTTCAGGTGAACGTATTCAAAAAAGTCTAATGACTTAGAGTAGTGCATATATTTTTCAAAAAATCAATAAATAAACATATAAGCGAAGCCAATAGATTAATCGTTATTTAGTTATAGTTATTGATATAAATTAAAAATATTAATATATAAAAATTAATCATCTCTTATAATTAAATAAAAATTAATTTAACAATTTTTAATTTTATTTTTATAGATACATATGTCTGCCATAAATAAGTTATATATATAATTTTGCTGTAAAAGAACTTGCTACGAATATTATGAAAACAAACACTTCAACTAACATTTATTACATTCCATCATTATCAGTGTTCGTTCTCAATCTATATCTTATGCTGATGTCTTAGTCATAATCCATATCTTATAAGAAAATTTTATTTTATTTTTATTAATTACAACATGTATTAATTTCATCGATCGTTTTATTCGGGTCATTTTCTTTATAGTAGAATGTGTTCCACATAGTATAATTCTATTAAAAATCATTTTAGCACTTATAATTATTTACAAAATTAAGACAGCTAGGGCCACGACCAGGTTTTTTTCCAGTTCTAAATGAAATCATCATAGTAATCTAGAAATATTAGACTTAATTTTTTCAATTAATATAAAGCTTTAATCAGTATTTCTTTGAATTTAAATATATGTAAAACCATAATATGAAAACAGAAGCCGATAAGACCGACATTAAATAGTCTAAATTGAGACGTGTGAGATTTTAAGGTCTTATGTTCAAACTTCCATGACCTTATTAAGTATTCCACACTCATAAAATAATAAATAATAATGAGTTTTACTAATTTTTACTACTATTTTTTTACTGACAATTAATGGAGAATGTATAATAATGAGTTTTTATTGTCAATGAAACTCACGTGCATGCTATGGGTAAATCTTTATTAGGATGACTAAAAGCTTAATTTTCATGTCATATAGTGAATCGAGCCGGGAGTTTGTTCCTAGTTTTTGTGGCTTTGCCACTGCATGTAACCAATTTTTTTATTAAAAAAAGTTATTATAATTATGAAATTTCATTTCACATGGTAGCAGAAAAATACATAATAAGATTAATAAGGTATTTGTTTGTAATTTTGGGAGAAGTTTTTCATCACTTGAGATCTTTTTTAAGTTTTTTCCCCTCATGTTGTCCATTAAAGCTAATTATCTTATTATAAAAGAAAGGTGTGTGTATATATATATATATAACCATGTCTTAAATTTAAGTTTTGATGTTAAAATTAGTTGTTAAAATTTTTTTACAGTTTTTACAGTATTGTTCATATGAAACCAAACCAGTCAAAATACAATAATTTTTGGGACTATTTACTAATTTAGGGGGAAAAATTGTATTTTTCAAGTTATGATGGTTTTAAAATTTATTTCCATTTTATGATTTTTTTTTTATTAACAAAATACAAAACACTACTTGAAATAACGTTATAGCTACGGACAAAATTCAACTAAATTTAAAACGCTACTTCAAGTAGCATAAGTAGCATTTTTTATCACTATTTTTTTAGCTTTTTCCTGCCAACTTTCACCTCTTCCCAATGCTAGTTTGCAGAGCCAAAAAAAAAAAAAAAAAAAGCTAAAAATTAGTTTAAGTAGCGTTTTTGGATTGTTATTGCGCCCCATTCCAAGTTATGTTATCCATATAAAATGCTCAACATTATCTCAAAATAACCATAATATGAAATTTTTTTCATTACGACTACAAAATTAGACAATATGTGGCAAATAATCCTAAAAGGTATATTAATAATTATTCTTATTTATATTTTAATTACTTATTTTTAATACATTAATTACTAATAAATTTTTTTATTTAATTATTTTCACAAATTAGCTACTCTTATTATTATTTATACAAATTCATAATAACTTTTATATAATTTTAGTATGTAAATCTACGTAATTATTATTATTTTTATTTTAAATTTCTTAATTATACAAAACATTTCAATAAAATAACTATAATTATTGACTATTATTGTTGCGAATAAGATATATTATTATTATTATTAAATTAACAATCATTACACAATGATTGGTTTCTAAATATTATTAAAATTAATATAATCATAACTTAATAATTAGGTACTATTTATAATAATTAAAAAGTTAACATAATCATTACACAATTTTATATATATATATTAGGAGAGAGAAATTATTTAAAAATGAGACTAGGGCATGATGTTACAATTATTAAAAAAATAAAAATATAAAATATTACTTGAAGTAGCATTTTATACATTACGTTACTTCAAGTAGAGTTTTGTACCCTATCTCTATGACAACCTGTTAACTCAACCAAAATTACTATAAAATGAAAAATATTTTTCTATTTCACCATATGAGTGGCAATAAGTTTTAAAATCATCATAATTTGAGAAATAAATTTTTTTTTCCCTAAAATGGTAAATAGCCCATAAGTTTTGAATATTGATAATTTGAAAAAAATTTTGAAATTTAAATTTTGTATGGTGGAATCTTTGGTTCAACTATATCGCTATGCAGTGATTCGTATTTCTTATTAATTTTTTGACAAAATTATCTCCTACTTATATGGAGATAGTTTATTTTAGAGGGACTTTTTGGTAAAAAGCCCCTGCCGGCTTCGTAAAACATTTTCGATGATAAAAATACGTATGTTGGCAAGAATCCCCTTTGCTAAAATATTAATTTAGCATGCACGTTAAATTTACACTGCATGCAACAGCAAACTTGATGTAAATTGCATGCAACACCACAACTAGTCGTAGTTAAGCCAGTGCAAGAAATCAGTATATGGAATTAGGCACAAAGCACAGGGAATCGAAAATCTTCTTACACACTTTTTTCTTTTGCAAAATTATAATATTAATCCTATAGTTTTATTTGAGTCCAGCCATTTCTTCATGGAAATCCACCACCAGCACCAAACCCACCTCCAAGTCCACCACCACCACCACCTCCAAAGCCACCTCCACCACCAAGGCCTCCACGAGAACCACCTCCAAATCCACCACCAACTCCACCTCCAAAACCTCAACCACCACCTAGTCCTCCACCACCACCACCAATAAGTCCACCACCTGATCCACCTCCAGCACCGCCACCTCCACCTACCAGGCCACCGACAAACCTAGGGCGGCCAAATAACTTTTGATCCTCAAAAGAAGCCTTCGCATTCACAAGCTTCCTAGAAGCGGTACTAGTGCAAACAAAAGCACCAAGAACCAACACAAGGAACAACTTAAAAGCCCCATAAACCAATAAGGGTTTTAGAGCTAAAAGATGATTCTATGAGAAGTTGGGGGCTCAAGGATGGAATATATATAGACATGAGAAGGTATACTACAACCGAGACAGGCTCCATAAATTATTCTCATCTTCTATCCAACAACTGTGCTGAGACATTTGGTTCAGCCACTTTGATCTATTCAGAAGGATCATTAATACGTTTTACATATCCCTCTCGTGTCCGAAGTCAAAGAGAAGCTTTTTTTTTTTTTTTTTGAGCTAAAAGACGACTTTTGATTTGGTTAATTAGTATTATCTCCAAGTTGCAAAGGTGGAATTAATTTGCGTTCTTGTATTAATTAGGCTGCAGATGTTCCATCCCTTCACGGGTTTTTTTTTTTTTTTACAATTGTGAGCTTCCGAGTACATACATACTACATCCATCCACGCTTATATTGTATATTAGAGGTGTTTGAACGTTTAATCTCACTTTTTTTTTTTTTTTGGGTGTAGTTAGCTCCTAATTTATTTGCTGCTAGTAAATCAATAAACAGATCCAAATGACGAGTTTTAATTCTCTTTTCATGTTGGAACCTTATGCATGGAGAAAATATGTATTATAAGAGTTTTATCCTCCTCATAAACTCATTCACCTTAAACTCTGAATTAATCAAAATTTTTATAAATATTAAATATCGAGCCAAAAAAATTACATAAATAAATAAATAGGCAGATATAATTATAAGATATGTTAGTTCTTACATTGTATGTACAGATACACATGTGGGTGTATATTTAGTTTCACACACCTTAAATATATGGAATATTTTTACGGTTACTAATATGGGAATATATAATATTAAAAAAGTATTGGAATATATAATTTCAATTATTAACTTTTAGATAGTAAAATTTAAATTATAATAAATCATAATGGTTGATTGTCATAACTTGTTATTTTCCATTAGAGATTATTTGATTCATACTTCGAAATCGGAATAGGAATGAAATGAAATTGAAAATGCAATGAAATTTTAACAAAATATTATTAGAATAAAAAATAATTAATATTTTTATACATGAAAAATATATTAAACAATTATTTTTATTAGTTTATTTATTATATTTCATTAGTTCAAAAAATACATTTTATTTCATAAATTTTAATAATATATGACAATACTTAAATATTTAACTAATTTATAAATAGTTTGCCGTGATTCCCTTAGAAATGAAAATTCATTCCTTCCATAAAGGAAATGAGTGATTAGTATTGAGGAAGGAATCCATTTTCATAATCATGCAAAACTTTAATTAACTAAATACTAAAAATTATAATAACTACTAGTCAAATGACAACTCTTATCTAAAGGTATCTTGAGGTGTAATGCTTGATTCATGCCGTTGTTGATATAAAAGGGAAAAACTGTCATCTGTTATGCATTTCATTAATATTAAAGGTCATATAACTTCCTAATTTATTCAAAAAAAATTATAATCACTTATTCTAATTCTAATTTCCACCCTTATTTTTTATGAAACAAAAACATTCCTCAATTATAGGTTCTCATTTAATTAATTTCTCTGTAAGTGTGATAAAACAATATAATAATATAAAATAAAATAAATTTACAGGAATTAACTCAGTGATAGATTTATTAGATAAAATTGTTGCCCAATTAATGTAGCAGTTTTTTACTTAATTTTAATTCTGTTCTACTTTCTTGTTAGCTCTGATTTTTTTCAAAGCAAATTAAAATTTTCATAATTGAGGTCTATATTTTCTGAGATGTTTTCATATATAGTTAAAAAAGTTTAGGTTCAAAATCTTAAGTTGGGTGTACTCGAAAGTCTAAGGACTTTAAATATATATATATATATATATATATATATATAGATATGTATGTATGTATATATATTTCTACGTGTAGAACATGTTATAAAGACAGACACTTCAACTAAGATTTATTACATTCTGACTTAGTTAAAACATTTCTCAATGCATTACCTTATACTGATGCCCTAATCGTAATCATTGCTTTGCCCCATCTGGTAACAAATTTAACTTATTTTCTTATGTTAAAAAAAAAATTATTTTCTTATTAATCAAATATGTATTAATTTTATGGGACCTTTGAATACATAATATCTTACAAATTTTAACTGTTAAATTCAACTTTTAAAATTTTATATTTAAATTTTATTTATTTCATTGACCAGTTGAAATAATTCAAATATATTTTTAAGATATTCTTACTCACATGTACTTTATATGTCACCACAAAAAATTGATTGATACATGTGATGGTGTTTTACTTAAAGATTAAACGATTGAAATATATTTAATTAATAAATACTAATAAATATGTGTCAATGATATAATGGACTGGTATATATGTGGAGACATATTAAAGTGCAGGGAATTTAATATATATATATATATATATATATATATATATATATATATCATTTAAAGTTATTATTATCTTACATAAATATTTAAATTAACTAAAATTAATCATAATTAAATTAAATTTTTTGTTAGCATCAATAAATAGAGAGAACTAAATATTTAATAGTCAACTATATATATATATATATATATATATATATATGAGATCATATATGTATAAGGATGTGGAAATTGAGTTTCTGCCTTCATACATATACAAGCTACATGAAGACAATATATCAAGAAAGAATCAACCAAGAAATGATAACACACCAGAGAAATTAAGCAATGGCCTAATAAGAACATTCTTTTAGAGAAGGATTATGATGGAGACCCAAGAAATTCTCCAGCCTTTAATTCCTTTCAAGGTCCTGGTCCTCTGCTTAGAATTACAAACTATTCCTAATAAAGGGACACACTGAGGCTAGCTAGTTTAATGACGCTGTTGAAGGAGGAGGTGAAATAGGTTGTCCAGTGCAAAATTAAACTAAGTTTTCCTTTTATAGTGTTTATATAGTAACGTTTAAGTAGATTAATTGATGAGACTTAAAAAATGAAATTAAAAT
The DNA here is from genome assembly GCA_947683625.1 of Mallotus nudiflorus. Lineage (NCBI taxonomy): Eukaryota > Viridiplantae > Streptophyta > Magnoliopsida > Malpighiales > Euphorbiaceae > Mallotus > Mallotus nudiflorus. The sequence continues at coordinate 1,061,713 of CANTUR010000070.1, read as the reverse complement.
TTTGTATGAGGATGGCATTTTTGTTCAACTAATTCAAAACAAAGAAGTAAATGGTGTTTTCTTTTTGGGTACAAAGGAGGTATTAAGCACGAGAAGGAAGAGCAATACCCACTTCATCATGTGTCATTCCTTAATGCAATCCTTGAAAAGGATTTTGCAACCAATCAACTGCCCATCAATACTCACCAATATACAACTTCACTATATATATATATATATATATATATGTAGTAAGCATGCACGTTCACATTGCATGCAGCAGAGTTGTGTAATTATCTTTTTATTTGTATTAATTTTATGTTGCTTTTATTACAACAAGGAGGAAAAACCCATAAACTAGATAATCAAGAAACCAACCCAAAGCACAGAGACTTGAAAATCTTCTTACGTTACTTTTTAATACAATTGTAATTTCATGGTCTTTTTACTTGAATCCATTCATTTCTTCAAGGAAATCCACCACCAGCCCCTCCACCAGCACCGAACCCACCACCAGCTCCACCTCCACCTCCACCTCCAAGTCCTCCACCACCACCTCCTCCAAAACCACCTCCGCCTCCACCGCCAAGGCCCCCACCAGAACCAGCACCACCTCCAAACCCACCACCAGCTCCACCCCCAAAACCTGAACCGCCACCCAGTCCTCCCCCACCCCCACCCCCACCTCCATACCCTCCACCCCCACCGAGTCCACCACCTGCTCCACCTCCAGCACCACCACCAAATCCTCCTCCTTTGCCACCACCTAACCCACCACCACCTCCTCCACCAAATCCACCACCACCTCCACCTCCTAAGCCACCACCAAACCTAGGGCGGCCAAATAACTTTTGCTCCTCAAAAGAAGCCTTCTCATCCACAAGCTTCCTAGCAGCAGTACTAGTGCAAACAAAAACACCGAGAACCAACACAAGGAACAATTTAGAAACCATATTTGCCATATAGCTACTAGGGTTTTAGAGGTAAAGATGATTTGATGAGAAGTTGAGGTTGAAGAAAGGGATTATATATAGACATGTGAAGGTGTAGTAGAATCGAGAGGTCCATAAATTGTTCTCATCTGCTATCCAACAACTGTGTTGAGACATTTAATTCAGCCACTTTGATCTATTCAAAAGGATCATTAATACGTCTCATGTATGCCTCCCGTCTCTAAAGTCAACCAGAGGTTTTGTCTTTCTTTTTTGAGCTAAAATATGACCTTTGAGGCTTTGACTTCGTTAATCAGTATAAGCTCCTAGTTGCATAGATCGAGTTAATTGCAGCATTCGTCTTTTCCTTGTTTCGGTTGAGTGATAGAGATCGATTTGGTATATATTTATATACAAAAATAAATCATCTCTAATTCTAAATATAATTAAATATTAATGTTTTAAGAAATAAAACATTAAAATCTTGATAATTTTAGGGTACCAATTGAAAGTATAAAACTGAAATTGCATAATGTTGACAAAACTAGAAGAACGCTGCAAAAAGTAGCTATATATTAGCACAATCTAAAACCTGAAAATGCATAAACGTTTACAAAACATGGAGCTATAAGAAAAAATTCGTTTAAGAATTAAAATTAATTAAAAATTATAAAAAATTAATTTTGAAGAAATCAATTAACTAAAATATATACAAATATATATAAGAAAAGTTAATGTTATATTTTATTATTATTATTATTATTATTACATTTGATACCTCTAATATTCAGTAGTTATAAAAAATTCAACTATTACAGAGTTCAATCAAGGTAGATTTACAGGATGACAAAACTCCTCTCAACATCTATTTAAAATTCGAACCAAAGATCTTATTTAAGAGAGTTCAAATTTCTTACCATTTGAACCAACAAATATTGGTGTTAGATTTTTTATTTTAACTTGTATTCATGTATATACACATAATGAAAATCTACGTCACATAATCATATATCAACACTTTCAATGTGAAAACCAGAAAATGAGCTGCATGCAACCATGTATATAATTGTGATGTATGTTTCCTTCCAAAGCACTGTGATTTTCAATATATTGTACACTTGCAGGGTATAGATAATAAATTGTTTTCTACTCTAATTCTGCTTATACTCTTAAATTTTGAGAGACAGCTGTTGAATTTGTGTTGGGGTTATAAATTAAATGAAATCTTGGACCAAATAATGCTCTAATTTTCTTTAATAATATTATTCAGCTTAGCTGCTTATAACAAAAGTAATATTTTTGTATATAAATATATATGTTTACAATTTTGTAATATATTGAAGAAGATTTCTAAAACACCTTATTCTCGAAGTTAAACCCATATTTATAACCTATAATCCAAATTAAATTGTCACTTTTTTTTCGTCTAGCAAAAATTTGCAAAATCGATTAATCAAAATAGCTTGCATGAAATTGATGTAGATTTTCAATTTGATTTTATATAATTTGAACAATTCCTCTATTTTTTTTAAATATTTTTAAATATAAAAGAAAAAATTGAATTTATGTTTTAATTAAAAAGGAATCAATTTGATTAAAATTGCTTCTCATATATCTAGTCTGGGAAAAAAGATACATGTGGTTGTTCACAACTATCGCGATATATACCTTTTTATCTCTTCCATTTTTATATATTTACATTATAAAAAATTTATAAGTTATAAATATTTTAATTTTCGACAGGTTTATTCTAGTGCATTTTAAATTTTGAATTTTAAATAAAAAAAAAATTAAAATTTCAAAAAAAAACAAAAAGAGTAAATTTATAATAACATTGAGAATAATATAGAAATTGGCTCTAAATTTTTTTATCGCGACATCGAGTAACACATATTACTATCCTTAATTTGGATGATTAACACTCATTAAAGCGGTGCCTTTTGTGGCAGTTTTGAACCACGTTCCTCTGTGCTCTAATCTAACTCATCAACTATATTTAAAAAAAAAAAAAAAGTAAAAATAGGAGAAATTATAATATACTATCGTGATCATGGTTGTGCAAAACCGTACCGCACCAAAATCGAGCCGACTTAAATTGGTTAAATTTTTACTTTCATAAATTTGTAAATTTTCGGTTGGAACCGATTCAACCGAACAGAGGTGAGCAAGGTGCAAAGACTTATGCCAAGACTGTCACCACTTGGGGTTTTGCTACTTTCATGTTCTTTTAATTTTGTTAATTTTCTATACCCACCCGAACCCGCACATAATCTTGGAATTTCGGTTCAATTTTAATTTTTTTTAAAAATTGAAACTGAATCTGACCCGAACTCGACTGATGCACAGTCCTAATTGTGATTCCATATCAATATGTAACAGTGACTTACTCCTTGCCGCGTCAACTTCATAAAAGATCTGGGACGTTTTTTTTTTTACAGATAAGATTTGTGACGTTTGGCCAATATTTTTGTGGCAAAACAAACTATAAATCAAAAAATAATAAAATAAATCATTAAAACTGTATAGGATGGCTCTTCTGTACTGTTTTTAATCCTATATAGGCAATCACATGATGAAATCAATTTAGAAAACATAATAAAATAATCTACCAGGAATTTTCAAAATTTTTAAACAAATTTGAATTTTTTAATTATATATATATTTAATTAAACTTTATCTTATTATTAAATTTTCGTTTAGTTTTGATTCTACTAACAATAAATCTTGATTAGTGTCAGGGGGCACTTTGAAGTTTTAGAGGTATTTTAAATTTTTTATATTTATTTTTATTTTATATAATTTTAAAAGTATAATGGATAAAATATTTTGATATATACTTCTACCAATTTTTATTATGTTCCTTATACTCTTTAAAGGAAGTGGCCAGTGATCAAGGGCATTCATTAGAATTGTAATCAATATGTATAACCCTTCTCTCTTGTAGGTTCCCTACCTGTCCATTTGAATTTACTGTAGCTTGAATCGATGTAATCATTTTCAGGAGAATAAAAAAAATAGTCTTGATTATATTAATTTTTTGTTTCTTGTGTATATTATAATTGTATATGTGTCTATTATTATGTTTATGCATGTATAACTTAATACTTTATCTCCCATGTTATGACCCTTATATTAATTTATTTTTTTGTGCAATAAAATTACTTATTTATTCTTGTGAGTGACTTGCTAGAAGATGTTATATACAAACATCCACAATCTTTTTGTTAAGTTTTTGAGCTGTGACAATTACTTGTGACTAATTTATCAAAAACAGATGCTTAGAGCATATTTTGTCGAATAAGTAAATGACTATAATTATACTTGACTAATTAAAGAATAACACATACTTATTCTCATTTTAACTTGCTACTATTTTTAATTAGCTGAAATATATTCCTGTGACCACTGCAAATTCCTTGTCTGATCTAGCAAAATGAAATCGCATTTAAAAGGGCTTGAAAATTGAGCACTCTAAAAGGGAAAATTCATTATAATAATTCGTAGTCAGTGTCAAGGTGTTGAAATGATGGCCAATTGCATAAACTTCATACATTTGATAGAAAATTTATAAGTCATTGCTGTGCTGCTACTACTACTAACCCCTACTAAATAAACCAGCTACAAATATAATTATTATTCTTTCAAAGCATGATCGTTCAAAATAAAATAAAAAATCTTACGACGTATGAGAATAGCTAGCTAGCTACCATTATTTAGATGCATTAAATGTGCTGACACCAAATGATGTACGAAGTTGAAAATTGAAGGTTAATGCTAGTGAGAATAGGGTTGTGGTCGTTGCTTTTTAAGAATGTTATGAAATGGAAAATCCGAAGTTTATCATAGTTAATTAACAAAGATTAATTTTTATTTAATTTAAAGAGAAGAAAGCTGTGTCGTACTATAATTCAATGTATATATTGCAATCATCAAAGTCTGAGTTTTTGGAGGCTTCAGAAATTGCCTCATGAGTTACTTAATTAATAGTAGCAATGAAATTTAGAACGGAATAATTATTTATATAGATAATCACCACATGAATAGTATTATACATAAAAAGTAAAATTCTTTTTACACCCTTTCATCTCATTCGTAAAAGTAAAATTCATAAATGCGGAATGGCTATCTTTACAGCTAGCAAAAAAAGTATGTTCGATTTTTCCACCAATAATTTTTTTGCATTTAATATATTTGATATTTGAGTGTTTCATGTATTTTGATTATCTTAAAATTCAAATCAAATGAATTTTATAACTGGTAAAAAATTTTCGCCAATTATTTTTTTACTAAAAATTTAAACTCTAGCAAAAATTAAAGTTTATTAATTTTATGCTGCATATCAAAAAATAAGTTTTTTTTGGTTGTTGTTGTGTAGTTAATTGTACATTATATCTTCATAAAATAAAAATATATATAGAGCAAAAGTATTGTCAAGCCAACTAATATGCTAATTTTAATATGAAGGAATCATTACTGATTTCTTTTCATTAATAATTAGAAACAAGAATCAAATTACAATTATGGTAGAAACAAAAAAAGCTTTGTAAGCAACAGAACAACATGAAATACACGCACATTATCTTCTTCTACATAAATAGTAGCATAGTTGAGATTAATCTTTGGAATAAAATGGAAAAGCTGCATTCATTGTGTCTTCAGGGTAATCCACCTCCAAGTCCACCACCAGCGCCACCACCAGCACCAAACCCTCCACCAGCTCCACCACCTAGTCCACCACCACCTCCTCCTCCAAATCCTCCACCACCTCCAGCTCCACCACCAAGTCCAGCTCCACCTCCAAAACCTGCTCCACCACCAAAACCAGATCCTCCACCTACTCCTCCACCAGCACCACCTCCACCTCCAAATCCACCACCACCACCAGCACCTCCACCAAGACCACCTCCAGCTCCACCGCCAGCTCCTCCTCCAAATCCAGCTCCACCACCTGCACCTCCTCCTGCCCCTCCTCCAAGTCCACCTCCTCCTCCTGCTCCCCCACCAAGTCCACCTCCACCACCTAAGCCACCTCCCCCACCAAGTCCGCCTCCACCACCTAAGCCACCTCCACCTCCAGCACCACCACCAAGGCCACCACCAATTCCACGATGGTGAAACAAGTTCTTCTGCTCCTGAAGCAAACCCTTTTTAGGAACAGGGTTCCTAGCTGCATTAGTGAAGCAAACTAAGGCACCGAGGAACAAAACAACAAGCAACTTAGAAGCCATCTTAGCTATATAAAATTTCGATGTACAGCTAAACAGATGACTGATGAGAAGTTAAAGATGAAAGAATGTTATTTATAGAGCTAAAGCTGAGAAAGAGGAGAAGTAGCGCAGTTGGGTGTCTTAAATTTTTTGCATCTTCTCATCTAAAAACCGTGTTAAAAGAATTAATGCACCCAACTGTCTGTTTTGAAAAAGAAAAACCCTAGGCATGCCCCACCCCTTAGCAGTTCAGTTGAAGCATTATTTTTCTTTATCCATATCATGGTCCATGAACATTTTCTTTGTGGCTTCTTCAAAACTATTAATTAACTTATGGACATGGAGTACTCCATGCATGAGGTGGAGTTTAATTGTTTCAAGTTTCATGCACATGCACTAGTACGTCGAGTAGGTGCAAAGAAGATGACTTTTGTCCCTTAAATTTATACAGTTGTGCCTACAGATAGGTCTCTGTATAAGGTCAGAATTTCTATATCAATCAGAAAATGTTTATCAGGCGAATATAATTAGACACAATCTTTTTGAAAGCAAAACATTTTTCACACTAAATAGGCAATTAGTTAATGATTTTTATTTGTTTGAATATATGGCACTAATTATAGCAAGGAAAAGGATAGATGTCGAGACATTGTGAGTCCCGACTTTTACCTTTATATCCTTGGGCATATTTTATATTTATTTTATTAAAATTTAAAAAAATTATTTAAAGGCTAAAGATCTTTAAATTTTTTTACGATAAATGCATTTTTAGATTTTAAATTCTAAAAGAAATTAAATTTCAAAAAAATAAATATTAATTAATATTTGATGTAAAATAAAAAATGCTCCCAAAATATTTTTGTCATGCGACACCTATTAACACCCTTATAGCAAAATAATTTCTTTGCAATTTTTTAAAATTTTGACCTTTCCTTGTTTTTTTTAAAAACTATCAATCAGAGTTATTTTATTTATTTTTAAAATGAAAGTTAAGAATAGAAAAATTAATTATTTTTCTTTTAATTTGGAGATCAACAAATAATTTACACATATATATCATGTCAACTTAATATATCAAAATATATATATATATGTTATTTTCATCGTGGATAAATTTGTAATAAATTGAAAAGATGAACACCAATTCATTACAATTTTTAAAATAAAACAAATTAAAAAAAATAATTAAATGGTAAAGTTAATGAAGTAATACTTTAAAAAAATTGGCTTGTAAAGAAAAATTTCAAGCTTAAAAGTACAATTTAAGCTGCCTGAAGAATAACTTCATCTTGAAACACTACAATTCATATTAATACATATTGATATTGTATACCCAGTGAGGCCTGGAACAGGCTTCAGCAGCATCACTAAGTTTCTTTTTAGATTATCAACGTAAGGAAATCAGGTGAGATCTATTAGTGTATGGTGTTACATACCTATAGATAATAGCCTAAATATTTTTCCATTAATATTAACAACTACCATATCATGATCGTATGGAATACAAGTTCAAACAAGTATCAATTGTAAAAGGAAAAAAAAAACATATATATCGTATAGCAGAACGTGTAGTGTCCAACATATAATTCCTATATACTTTACTTTCATGTATCTTGTACCACCGACAATAAGTGCCGACAATAATACACCGAAGTCTATGAAAATTTAAGAAACCATGGGGGAGCACTGGTTTTTTTTTTTTTTTTAGCAAATTATAATTTCCTCTCTAATATTTTATTTAATTTACATGTACCTTTTTTTATTTTAAAATCGAACTTTATTTCCTTCAATTTTTATTCTATTAATATTTAAAAAATTTTGGTAAAATTAGATCTTTTTTCATTATGAAAAAACCAAAATTTCTTTTCAAACAATTAAAAAAATTATAATTAATTATAAAACATTAATAGTATTTTAGTCCTTTATATTTAATAACATTAAATACATATATTTTTCACTTACTAATAATATGGTTGATAAAAAATGAATCATATTATTAGTGTTTTATAATTAATTATATATTTTTTTATAATTTAAAAAGATATTTTAATTTTTTATATAATACTGAACCAAAAAAATATCTAATGCTAACATAAGTTTATATCCTTATCTGTTAACAAAAAAAAAATTGAGGATGTAAAAATTTGACTTTTAAATAACATAAAAGTAAATATTAATTAGATAAAATTTTAAAGAAGAAAATATAATTTGCTTTTTTTTTTTTTAGCAAGTTAACTCAACTTCGAGCTGTGGGGACTCAAAACTAACAAAACTAGGTCGAAGGTACAAATTGCATACAACGTTTTGCCCTAATTTTGTATTAAACTTTTTCATTTTTTTTAACCAAATTGAAATTTCTCTTTTTTAGCAGGCAGAAGATCATTGCAGATCCTAGGCGTAGAGATGTGGAATTTCAAGTTGGAGACTTTGTTTTTCTGAAGGTGTCTCCGATGAAGGGTGTTATGAGATTTGACAGGAAGGGTAAGCTAGCACCGAGATATATCGGACCGTTCGAGATTCTGGAGAGAGTTGGCACTGTTGCATATCAGTTGACTTTGCCTCTGAGTATGTCTCAAGTGTATCCGGTATTTCATATCTCAATGCTGAGGAAGTATGTCTCAAACCCTTCACACATGTTGCAGCCTGACAATGTGAAAGTGAATGAAGATCTAACATTCGTGGAAGAACCTGTGGCGATCGTTGATTATCAAGTTCGACAGTTGCGATCAAAGCAAATTCCGATGGTCAAGGTTCTGTGGCACAACAACAGGGTAGAGGAGCATACGTGGGAAACTGAAGCTAAGATGCGAGCTTCTTACCTGTCACGACCCAAACTAGGAGTCATGTCCGACACTAAGGAACGGGAATTCTTTCGAATCCGAAACCCGTAGCATGCCTAAGAAAATAAAATCATACAATAAATAAATAAAAAGTATAATATAATTAAAATTTTTTTGAATCAATATATAAAGTAAATTCTCCAAATCCTTTCATAAATGTATACATATTCGTACAATGTTCAAATACAATTTCTCAGAGTATTTAATATCCAAACAAAATAATACACTTCCAATATAATAACACTACTACTGCAGTTTCTAGAATACAATTCAAAGTTCAAAATATACATTTGCATAAAATAGTCGGGACTGAAGAACACCGACGAGGAACTCTACAACTAAGGTCTGACGATATGGGATCTCCTAAAAAAATAATTGAGGGGGGTCAGACCTCACTGAGTGAATTATTATACTATATATACATGCAATCTAAACCATAATAATAAGACATTATTATATATATATATATATATATATATATATATATATATACACACACATTTCACACGAATGCCAAACTCTGCCTTTATAAATATACTAAATATAGAAAATGTATGTTTTAATTCATTAAGGATCCATAGAACCTTAATAATAGCAACCTCAAACAATCTCATCATCACTCTAGCCATACAGGCTCACTTGATTCCAAATAGAACACTTATTCTAATCTGGACAACAGACTGGCCCCGAGACACTAAGTCGATGAGCTCCAGCAGTCTGGCTGTCAGTGTGATTGGCCCCGAGACACTTAGTCAACCGAGCTCCAGCAATCACACTATCTATCACCTCACATCTCAATCAACCCAATAGATTCATTCCACTATGGACAATAGATTGGCCCCGAGATACTAAGTCGACCGAGCTCCAGCAGTCTGACTATCAGTGTGATTAGCTCCGCAATCACACTATCTAACATACTATTAATCTTAGTCAAATCAATTAAATCAATTATAATCACCCAAAATTAACTCTCACTCAATCCTTATCTATCATACCGGTACATACACCGTCCTAGTGCTGCCCACTAGGAAGCACGTTCTATTGATATCCTTCACTTAGAATAAATCATTCATTCAAAAAATAATTAATGTAGAACAATATTCATAATAGTAAAACTAACCATATATATATATACCAAAAATATACCTAAAATATACCAAGTATATTTCAGGTATATATATATATGTGTCAAATAAAATATAAAATAAACTAAAGATAAATCATTAATATTGTTAAAAACAATTTAAATGAGTAACAATAATATGACATGCATTTTCTTAAAAATATACTTAAATATACAAAAGATATACCCTAAGTATACAAATCATTTAATAAAACATTTATGTATAAATATTCATTTAAATATGTGTTTGTTTTTAACATATATTCACAAACATACTAAAAATGAACCTAATTATCTAGCATGCATATATCAAAAATAAACCCTAGATATACCACTAATGTGTTAGGTTTAATTTAATAATAAAACATGTATTTATTTGAAAATAAATCAAAATATACCAAAAATAAACTTAAAAATAATTTAAGTGTAGGTTTATAATATAGCATGCAATTATTTAAGAACAAACCTAAATTATACTAATTATTTAATAAAAAAATTATGGTTCGACGCACATTTAAATCATGTATAAATATTAAATTATAACAAACATAAACCTAAATATCTAACATACATATATCAAAAATAAACTCTAAGTATACCAGTGATATATTAAATATATATAGAAAATATATAAACATTTATATATCAAGATATACTAAAAATATACCAAATCATATTATAATTAAATTACTATTTAAACATATAATGAAAATAAAAATCCTAAGTCATGCATCCTATATGCAATGCATATATATACAGTATAACAACTCACATATTAGCACTCCATGAGACAAACTCGGCGGGCCTGATCCGTTAGACCTCGGTCTCAGCGCAGCTAGACAAACAAATGACAACATGAAATCAGAATAAATTTAACGAAAATTCTAAAGACTCAATCTAAAATTTTAGACACAAAATTAGAATAGGAATTTGACTGGATATCACGTTTTATGAGAATTCTATCGAAAATCTGGCAGAACCTCCTCTGTAAAATGGACATCTCTCTACTCAAAGAGTAGAGCCGGTCCTGTAAAGAATACACACTTCAAAATATCACCAAATTCACAACCACAATCCCGCGGTCGGACTCCAAACTACAATTCACCGACCGAGGTTCACAATTCACAGAATATACACAAAACACATTTAAATGTCATAAATATCAAAAATACCCTTGAATAATCAAAATATAGTAAATCAGATATTTAAAATACTGAAAATAATTAATTCACTGATAATTATAATAAAAATCCAAATTTTAATAAAATATTATTAAAATTCAACAAATTCTCAATAAATTCATAAAAATCAACTAAAATACATTTTATAAATTCAAATTACATAATTAACCCTAAAACATACTAAAAATCAATAAAAACTCATTTATTTAGAAAAATAGTATATTATATATAATTTGAAAATAATTTACAAAAAATAGTTTTAATTAGTTAAAAATACTAAAAATTTGCAGAAATCATTTTTATAGCTCAAATAATTATTAAAACCAATTTAATTATATTTTTAGCCAATTTAGTGTAAAATTACCAAAATACCCCTATATATATATATATATATATTACTAAAATTAATAAAAAATTCACCAAAAATAATATAATTACTCAAAATTAATTTTCTCAACATATATCTCAATAATATCAATAAATATACTCAATTAACCAATTAATTACAATTTAACACACAATTAACCCTATTTTTCAAAATCACATAAACTTAATAAATTCCAAATAAATATATAAAAATTCACAAAAATTAAAAATAAATTTCTATAATTCATTTCAACTCCTATAATCACCATAAAACACAATTTAATAATTTAATTAATTAATTTTTGAAAATTAGAAAATATTAATAAAATAATAAAAAATTCACAAAAATTAAAATAAATTCCAAAAATTCTAAAGCAATTAAAGCATGTAGATTAAGCTTCCAAGAACAAATTTTGTGAAGGAATTTTTCATAAATCAATCAAATTGAAGCTAAAAAAAATTTAAAACCCAAAATGGCTGATTTGAAGAAATTGAAACGTAAGCAATTCTAGACCAAATAAAATAAAAAAAAAAGCTTGGAATCACACTAACCAAAGCTCAAGGAGAAGATAGAGACTAACGACATTGAATTTGATGGCCAAAAAGTGTTTGATCGGAGTTAGGAGCAACTTTCAGCCTTTTGATGAAAATCCGGCCAAACAACACCGGAAATGGAAGCTTGGGACGTCAGGAATGACTGGAAGGGAAGGTGGCACACCGGAAAGCACAGTGACAACAAAGAAAACCAGCTTGAAATGGCTGAAAATGGCTGAAAACGGCTGAAAACGTGTTGGGAGGAAGAAGATAAAGGGAGGGGCAAAATCATAAATAAGGTAACTTTGATTTTTTTTGTTAAAAAAAACGTGTATATATATATATATATATATATATATATGTCCACCTTATATATATTATAATAATGTAATCCCACACACAAATGATATTCACCACACAAATATTTTATTATATTTAATAATTTATACACTTAAAATTAATTAATTAATATAAAAATTAAGAAAATTAATTAAGCTCTAATTAATTTAAATAAATACACATATATACAATTTATTTTAGCACTTTAATATTATATATGAGTTCATGCAAATTCATAAAACTAGTCAAATAAATAGTATTAAATTATTTACGTGTCAATTTCCCCGAAAATACAATTCCCGAGAAAATTTTATGTAAAGTACTTAAAATAATGTAAAATAATTAAAATTAGCTTTAAACAAATAACAACTCTTAAAAATGTCATAAATATATACAAAAATTATTAACACTGCATATCCCGATGCAGTATAAAAATATTTAAAAATTTGGGATATTACGTTACCGTATCTCTTCCCTTCTTGACTTATATTATTCTTTTTCTGGAATTCGGGGACGAATTCTTGTAAGGGGGGAAGACTGTAATATCTCGGATTTTTAAATAATTTTAAACTGCATCGGGATATGCAGTGTTAATAATTTTAATATGTATATTTGATTATTTAATTAGTTTATTATTTATTAAAGTTTTTTTTAATTATTTTAAGTTTCTTATGTAAAATTTTTCTGAGAATTTAATTTTTGAAAAAATTAAAACCTAAATAAATAATTATTAATTATATTGGTCAGTTTTGTGAATTTGCATGACTTCATGCATGATTTTAATTGTCATATTAATATACATACATATACATGCATATATACACATTTAATAAAATCAGGGTTTATTTTTAATTAAATCTATATTATATAGTTTTAATAATTAATGTGTGTTATATATATGTATATGTATATAGATATTATTATTTTAACATGTGGTGTATAAATATTTTGAATATAATAATAATATATTGTAATATTTAAAGTTTCCTATATATATATATATATAAACAAAAAAAATAAAAGTTTGTTTATTTACAATTTCTGCCACTCTCTTTCCCCAACATTCCCGACGCCATTTTTCCCCCTCCACCACTGCAACTTTTGTTCTCACACCAGTGGAGTGCCTCCCAACCATCCTCCTCCTTCCCAAGCTTCCTCCGCCGCCCTCTCTTCCCTTTTCTGGCGTCATTTGGCCATGAAAAGCCAAGGAGATCGAAACTCACCCTCATCGTCGATCAACGTGTTTCCGGCCATCATTTTGAACGCCACCGGTCTCTATCTTCTCCTTAAGCTCCGATGAGTTTATTTCCAAGCTTGGTTTCATGTGAATTGGTCTAGATTTTCCTAGGTTTCAATTTTTAATTTCTTGATTTTTTTGACCTTCAATTTTAATGATTCATGCTAACTTCATTCAAAAATATTGATCCTAGTAGCTCAATCTACATGCTGTAAATTTTGTGAAATTTTTGGGAATTATTTTGGTTTTTGTGAATTTTTTATTATTTTATTAATATTTTCTAATTTTTGTAAATTAATTAATTAAATTATGAAATTGTGATTTATGGTGTTTATAGGTGTTAAAATGAATTTTAGAAATTTATTTGTGATTTTTGTATAATTATTGTGAATTTATTTAGTTTAGGTGATTTTTAGAAAATTAGGTTAATTAAGTATTTTGTTGAAATTAATTGGTTAATTGAGTAGAATTATTGATTTTATTGAATTATATGTTGAGAAATTAATTTTTGAGTAATTATATTATTTTTAGTGAATTTTTTTATAATTATTGTATATTATGTGAATTTATATATATCTAGGGGTATTTTGATAAATTGGTTAAAAATTTAGTTTAATTGGTTTTAATAATTATTTGAGGTATAAAAATGAATTTTATAAATTATTTAGTATTTTTAACTAATTAAAACTATTTTTCGTAAATTATTTTCAAAAAATATATAATGTACTATTTTTGTAAATAAATGAGTTTTTAGTGATTTTTAACATGTTTTTGGGCTAATTATGTAATTTGGAGTTATAAAATGTATTTTGGTCAATATTTATGAATTTATCGAGAATTATGGATTTTGAATAATATTTTACTACAGTTAGGGTTTTTATGTATTTATCGGTGAAATAATTATTTTCAATGTTTTAAATATCTAATTTGCTTATTTTGATTATTAAGGGTATTTTTGACATTTTCATGTGTTCTGTGATACCTCATGAATTGCGAACCTCGGTCGGTGAAATTGTAGTTTGGAAGTTCGACCGAGAGGTTATGTGATTGTTTATTTTCGAAGTGTGCTTTATTGCAGGATGTAATATCCCGTGTTTTTAAAAATATTTTTACACTATACCGGGATATACAGTGTCAATAATTTTTATGCATTATACGATATTTTTATGAGTTGATATGTATTTTAAACCTATTTTAATTACTGTCTATTATTTTCAGTATTTTACGTAAAATTTTCTCGGGACTTTCATTTTCGGGGAAATTTTCACGTAAACAATGTATTATTAATTATTTTAAATGTATTTACGGGTTTGCATGAACTCATACATATTTTTAAATTATTAAATAAAGCCTGTGTGTGTATATTTATTTAATTAGGGTTTATTATTACCCTAATATTTTATTATTTATTTATTATTATTTGATTATTTTATTTATTATTAAATTATTAAAATTTATTATTTTATTATTATTTATTTATTAATATTTAATTATTTTAATTTATTTTATTTTTTTTTCTTTTTTTTCTTTTCCTTTTTCTTTCTTTTTCTTTTTCTTTCTCTTTCCTTTTTCTTTCTTTTTCTTTTTCTTCTTCTTCTTCTTTCTCTCCCGCGGGCGCCGACCACCACCATTTCCTCACCGCCGTTTCTCCCTCCTCCGGCCACCGTTTTCGACACAGCCGGTCTCTATCTTCTCCTTGAGCTCCGGTGAGTGTTATTCTAGCTTTGGTTTGAGCTAACATGGTCTAGAATTGCTTAGGTTTCGATTTGAATATTTCGGCCTCTTTGAGTTTTCGATTTTTTTGAGCTTCGATTTGGATGATTCATGGAAACTTCCTTCACAAATGTTGTTCCTGGTAGCTTAATCTTCATGTATGAATTTTTACAGAATTTTTGGAGGTTTTTTGGATTTTTGGGTATTTTTGAATATTTTAATATTATTTTCTAATTTTCGGAAATTAATTATTCAAATTATGAAATTGGAGTTTATGGTTGAATTGAGTGTTGAAATGAATTATAGGAATTTATTTGGAATTTTTATGAATTTCTAAGTATTTATTTTTAATTATTGAAGTTTATGTGATTTTGTAAAATTAAGTTAATTGTGTTTTAAATTGAATTTAATTGGTTAATTGAGTTTAATTATTAATATTATTGATAAATATGTTGAGAAAATTAATTTTGGATAATTGTATGATTTTTGGTGAATTTTTGAAGTAATTTAAGTATATTTATATATATAGGGGTATTTTGGTAATTTTACCCTAAATTGTCTAAAAATGTAATTTAATTGGTTTTAATATTTATTTAAGGTATAAAAATGATTTCTACAAAATATCTAGTATTTTTAACTAATTAAAACTATTTTCCGGGAATTATTTTCAATTATATATATAATATACGGTTTTTCTAATAAAATGAGTTTTAATCGGTTTTTACAGTGTTTCAAGATTTATTTTGTAATTTCTACGTATGAAATGTATTTTTATGATTTAAGGATATTTTTGGTATATTTGATATATATATTCTGTGTTTGTGGACCCCGGTCGACAGATTGTAGTCTGGAGTCCGACCGAGGGGTTGTGAGTGATTGTGGTGTTTATTTTTGAAGTGTATTTTCTTTGCAGGGTCGGCTCTACTCTTTTGAGTAGAGAGATGTCCGTTTTACAGGGGAGGTTCTGCCGGATTTCCGGTAGAATTCTCGTAAAACATGATATCCAGTCGAACCCTAATTCTATTTCCGTATTTTAATACTCTAGATTGAATTCTAGGATTTCTGTTAGGGTTATTCTGATGTCGATTAATTATTTCTTGTTTAGTTGCGCCGAGACCGAGGGTTAGTGGACCAGGCCCGTCGGACCTGTCTCGTGGAGCGCATTAGGTGAGTTACTATATTATATATATATGCTTAGGACGCATGATTTAGAAAATGCATGTTTTATTTTGACTGAATATGCATAAATAACATGATTTATATTCAAGTATATTTTTGGTATATAATAAATTATATACATGTTTTATTAATAAAATATATTTAAAATGTTTTTAAATATATTTTTAGTTTAATTCATGATTTGATTGGATTTATTTGATATATATATACTCAAAATATACCTGGTTTATGTTTGGTATATTTTCGGTATATATATGGTTTATATTGCTATTTCATTTATATCCATGCATCATTTATTTTTGTGAATGAATGTTTTATATTTAAGAATGAAGGATATCAATAGAACGTGTTACCTAGTGGGCAGCACTAGGACCGAGTACGTACCGGTACGCCTATAGCTTTAGGCTATATTACTAACTGATTTGTGGATATTGAATTGATTATGATTATTGAGATATGTGAGATGTGGTTTGGGTGTGATTGCTGGAGCTCGGTTGACCAAGTGTCTCGGGGCCAATCACACTGGCAGTCAGACTGCTGGAGCTCGGTTGACTTAGTGTCTCGGGGCCAGTCTACTGTCCATATGGATTAAGTGGATATATTTGGAATCAGTGAGCCTGTATGGCTAGAGTGTTGTTTAACACTATTTTCTGAGGTTACGATATTCTAGGGTTCTATGTGATCCTTCATAAAAGTTGATTTTCAGACAAAATATATAAAATGATTTTTCTGCATCTGTATGAACTTGCCTGTATATATACATATTACTCATATACTGTTGACTGTATGCATTATCACTTAGAGTGTATGTATATATACTATAGTAATTCACTCAGTGAGGTCTGACTCCCCTCCGTTGACTATTTTTCAGGAGAGTCAACTTCCTCAGACCTCAGTAGCAGGTCGATACGCCAGATTTCTTCCGCCCCGGCTTCTTTATGTAAATTGTATACTTAAGTCTTATTTATTTTATCTAGACACTGCAGTAGTTGTGATTTTCAGTAGTTGTGATTTTCAGAAGTTGTGAATTAAAGTATTTGTTTTAAAGAGATGTATTATAGTAAAACTGGATTTGTATAAAGATTATACATTTATGAGATTATATATGCGATGTGATGAGTTTTGAATTAAATCCAGTTGATATGGATGATATTGTAATATTTATGATTTTATTTTCCGCTGCATATTATATTTTTATGGTTATTATTGCATATTTATTTTATTTTTAGGCTTGCTACGGGTTCCGGATTCGAAAGAATTCCCGTTCCCTAGCGCCGATCATGGCCCCTGTTTTGGGTCGTGACAAAGTTGGTATCAGAGCGAAGTTCGTTTCAGAGTGGAGTTCTGTGTCAGGGCTTAGTTATGTGAGTTGTGGCCCTAGTTTTAAAGTTGTGTTTTCTGTTGGACTACTGCAGTGTATTAGGTTCGAGTATGTCTTGATGAGTATTCCTTGCTTTAGTTTTCAGCGTTATTCCTCCGTTGTATGTTTTGTCTGAATCTTTCCGTTTGTCTTTTCAGAATGAGGAGGTGAGCGCGTGTCGCTCCACCGGTCGTTGAGGCCGAGGATGATGAGTCTTTTCAGGATGAGGTTTTACCTCCTGAGCAGCCAGTTAGATGTAGAGGTCGTGGCAGGGGTAGACCTCGAGGAGCGGCAGGTCGCCGTAGGCAGAGAGAGTTACAGGACGAGGAGCCTGTTGAGCCTGAGTTTGATGTTCCTGTTCCTCCAGTTGTTCAGCCTGCCTATCAGCAGGGTATGTCTGACCCTGAGGCAGCTTTGTTCTATGCCAGAGTTGGCAGGATTGCTTTTGATGGTACTTCTGATCCTTTAGATTTTCTGCATGCGATTGAGACTAGGACTCGGACTGCTCATACCGAGTACCAGAGGATCATGATCGTTGAGTTATCTGTCGAGGGACCAGCCTTGGATTGGTTCATTCAGATGATCCAGCCTTATATGATGACGATGACCTGGGCTCAGTTTCGAGAGCGGTTTATGAGGAGATTTTATCCAGAGCCTCTTCGCTTGAGCTATCGTCTCCGTTTGACCAGTATTTCTCGTGGAGATCGATCAGTAGAGGAGTATACCCGAGAGTTCCTTCGTCTGGGTAGATATGCTGAGGATCTGATGCGAGATCAGTATTTCGCTGTTACTACCTATGTTACTGGTTTGGGTTCAGCTTTTGCTGGTATGCCTACAGCAGGTCTTACTCTGGAGTCTGTGATTGAGCTAGCTAAGGAGATTGAGCTGAGGTTAGTTAGGCAGGGAGCGATGCCTGATTATTACCAGTTGGGAGTTCAGTCGAGTGGATTGCAGGCTACTCCGTATTCGAGTTTTCATGTTGGTTCGAGTAGTCAGCAGCGAGGTTCGACTCAGCAGAGTCAGAGACAGCAGCAGCGAGTGCATCGGAGCAGTAGACATGGTCGTGGAGGTCAGCGTAGATCATTCAGATTTGGGTCAGGTGCTTTGAGCAGCAGCAGTGGTCGTAGTTCTGGATCAGCGGCCAGTGTTTGTCAGACTTGTGGTAGAGTCCATCAGGGACCGTGTTATCTGACACCGTTGACATGTTTCAGATGCGGGCAGACAGGACATTTTGCCAGATCGTGTCCTTATTCTGGATATCAGCAGCAGCAGATTCCGCGATTCCCACAGCAGTCGATTGCTAGTGCAGCACCCGTGCCATTTCAGTTACCACCAGCTCAGCATCAGAGTTCTACTCAGTTTGTTCCACAGCAGAGTCGTGGTAGAGGTACTAGAGGAGGTGCCAGAGGTGTTGGCCAGGCTTCTACCAGTCAGCAGGGAGGTCGAGGTCAGGCGAGAGTCTTCCATCTGACTCAGCAGGATGCTCAGGCATCTAATGCAGTCGTGGCAGGTATTCTTTCTGTTTGTTACCTGGATGCTTTGGTTTTGTTTGATCCGGGTGCCACGCATTCGTTTGTTTCTCCCATTTTTGCTTCTAAATCTTGTTGGCAAGCTTCGAGGATGGCTTTTCCTTTGTCTGTTGCCACTCTTCTGAGTGATTCCTTGGACGCCGATATTGTTCTTTCTGGTTGTCCAGTTCTCGTGGGAGATAGAGAATTACCCGCTGATTTGATTTTGTTGGATGTGATGGAGTTCGATGTTATTTTGGGAATGGATTGGTTGTCTCAGCACTTTGCCGTGGTTGATTGCAGGAATAAGGAGGTGATTTTCAGAATTCCTGGTGAAGAAGATTTTAAGTTTGTTGGTGACAGGAGTTCAGCACCTCAGAATCTTATTTCTGTTATATCAGCTAGGAAGTTGTTGAGGAAAGGTTGTCAGGGGTTTTTGGCATTGGTTAGGGATACGTCAGTGGAGAAGTTGTCACTCACAGATGTTCCTGTTGCTTGTGAGTTTCCTGATGTTTTTCCCGAGGAGTTGCCAGGTTTACCACCTCATAGAGAGATTGAGTTCTGTATAGATGTGGTACCAGGTACTACTCCTATATCTATGCCACCCTATCGTATGGCTCCTGCAGAGTTGAGAGAGTTGAAGGAGCAATTGCAAGAGTTGTTGGAGAAAGGTTTTATCAGACCTAGTGTTTCTCCTTGGGGTGCACCAGTTTTGTTTGTGAAGAAGAAGGATGGTACCCTGAGACTGTGCATTGACTATAGAGAGCTGAATAAGGTGACAGTGAAGAACAAGTATCCTCTCCCGAGGATAGATGATTTGTTTGATCAGCTCCAGGGTGCACAATTCTTTTCTAAGGTCGACTTGAGGTCGGGTTATCATCAGCTGCGGATCAGTGAAGCTGATATTCCTAAGATAGCTTTCCGCACTCGATATGGTCATTATGAGTTTCTGGTGATGTCTTTTGGTTTGACTAATGCACCAGCAGCTTTTATGGACCTGATGAACAGAGTATTCCGACCGTATGTGGATCAGTTTGTGGTAGTCTTCATTGATGATATACTGGTATATTCGAGGAGTATGGAAGAGCACGTATATCATTTGAGGATTGTACTACAGACATTGAGAGATCATCAGCTTTATGCTAAATTCTCGAAGTGTGATTTCTGGATGGAGAGTGTTTCTTTTCTTCGACACGTAGTGTCTAAAGAAGGTATTCAGGTTGATCCACAGAAGATTGAAGCAGTATCTGAGTGGCCTAGACCTACTTCAGTTACTGAGATTCGGAGTTTTCTGGGTTTAGCCGGGTATTATAGGCGGTTTGTGCAGGATTTTTCCAGGATAGCAGCCCCTATGACTCGCTTGACTCAGAAGAATGTTAGATTCGAGTGGTCAGAAGCTTGTGAGAATAGTTTTCAGTTGTTGAAGGAGAAGTTGACCACAGCGCCAGTATTAGCTTTGCCTAATAGTGTGGATAAGTTCACAGTTTACTGTGATGCCTCTAGAATTGGTCTTGGTTGTGTGTTGATGCAGAATGGAAGGGTGATAGCCTATGCTTCGAGGCAGTTGAAGAAGCATGAGCAGAATTATCCTACACATGATCTTGAGATGGCTGCAGTGATCTTTGCTTTGAAGATTTGGAGACATTATCTGTACGGGGTGACTTGTGAGATATTTACTGATCACAAGAGCCTTAAGTACATTTTCCAGTAGCGAGATTTGAATCTGAGGCAGAGAAGATGGTTGGAACTGTTGAAGGATTATGATTGTGAGATTCTTTACCATCCGGGTAAAGCTAATGTGGTAGCAGATGCCTTGAGTAGGAAGTCCTCAAGTAGTCTTGCTCACATCGGTGTGGAGAGGAGACCATTGATCCAGGAATTGCATCTGATGGTGGATCAAGGTCTGATGATGAAGATCAGTAGATCAGGTGGACTGTTAGCTCAGTTTAAAGTACGATCTGTGCTAAGGGATAGGATTAAAGCAGCTCAGAGCCGAGATCCTATTCTGGAAGAGCTTGCAAAGAATGTCAGAGCAGGGAAGTTCACTGATTTCACACTCGATGATGATGGTGTGTTGTGGATCAGTGGTAGATTGTGTGTTCCTGATGTGGATGATTTGAGAGAAGAAATCCTAGAGGAAGCACATTCTACAGCCTACAGCGTTCATCCTGGTGTTACTAAGATGTACCACAGTATCAGAGATCTATACTGGTGGGATGGATTGAAGAAGGATGTTGCTGATTATGTTGCTAAGTGCTTGACATGTCAGCAAGTGAAAGCCGAACATCAGAAGCCTTCTGGGAAGCTTCAGCCTCTTCCTATTCCCGAGTGGAAATGGGAAAGGATAGCTATGGATTTTGTGGTCGGTTTACCTCGTTCGAAGGATGGATACGATTCCATCTGGGTGATTGTAGACAGATTGACGAAGTCTGCACATTTCTTGCCTGTGAAAGCCACATATTCAGTTGCTAGATTGGCGAAGTTGTATGTGAAGCATATTGTATGCCTTCATGGAGTACCTGTGTCCATTGTGTCAGACAGAGGTTCGGTATTTACTTCTCGTTTTTGGCAGAAGTTGCAGGAAGCGATGGGCACTAGGTTGGATTTCAGTACTGCTTTTCATCCTCAGACAGATGGTCAGTCTGAGAGGACGATCCAGACACTGGAAGATATGTTGAGGATGTGTGTCTTGGATTTGAGAGGTAGCTGGGATGATCATCTGTCGCTTGTTGAGTTTGCATACAATAACAGCTACCATAGCAGTATTGGCATGGCACCATACGAGGCGTTGTATGGAAGGAAGTGTAGATCCCCGTTGAGTTGGGATGAGATTGGTGAGAGAGCTTTGACTGGACCAGAGATGATTCAAGATGCTGCAGAGAAAGTCACCGTGATCAAGCGAAGGTTAGAGACCGCAGTTAGCAGACAGAAGAGTTATGCGGATCCTAGGCGCAGAAATGTGGAGTTTCAGGTTAGAGATTTCGTTTTTCTGAAAGTATCTCCGATGAAGGGTGTGAGGAGATTTGGCAGGAAGGGTAAGTTAGCACCGAGATATATTGGACCGTTTGAGATTCTGGAGAGAGTTGGCACTGTTGCATATCGGTTGGATTTGCCTCCGAGTATGTCACAAGTGCATCCAGTATTTCATATCTCGATGTTGAGGAAGTATATCTCAGATCCTTCACATGTGTTGCAACCTGACAGTGTGGAAGTGAGTGAAGATTTGACGTTTGTGGAAGAACCTGTGGCGATCGTTGATTTTCAAGTTCGACAGTTGCGATCGAAGCAGATTCCGATGGTCAAGGTTTTGTGGCGTAGCGACAGAGTTGAAGAGCATACGTGGGAGACTGAAGCTGAGATGCGAGCTTCTTACCCGTATCTCTTTCCTTCCTGATTCTGTAATCTTGTTTTTAGAATTCGGGGACGAATTCCTGTAAGGGGGGAAGACTGTAATATCCCGTGTTTTTAAAAATATTTTTACACTGTATCGGGATATACAGTGTCAATAATTTTTATGCATTATACGATATTTTTATGAGTTGATATGTATTTTAAACCTATTTTAATTACTGTCTATTATTTTCAGTATTTTACGTAAAATTTTCCCGGGACTTTCATTTTCGGGGAAATTTTCACGTAAACAATGTATTATTAATTATTTTAAATGTATTTACGGGTTTGCATGAACTCATACATATTTTTAAATTATTAAATAAAGCCTGTGTGTGTATATTTATTTAATTAGGGTTTATTATTACCCTAATATTTTATTATTTATTTATTATTATTTGATTATTTTATTTATTATTAAATTATTAAAATTTATTATTTTATTATTATTTATTTATTAATATTTAATTATTTTAATTTATTTTATTTTTTTTTCTTTTTTTTCTTTTCCTTTTTCTTTCTTTTTCTTTTTCTTTTTCTTTCCTTTTTCTTTCTTTTTCTTTTTCTTCTTCTTCTTCTTTCTCTCCCGCGGGCGCCGACCACCACCATTTCCTCACCGCCGTTTCTCCCTCCTCCGGCCACCGTTTTCGACACCGCCGATCTCTATCTTCTCCTTGAGCTCTGATGAGTGTTATTCTAGCTTTGGTTTGAGCTAACATGGTCTAGAATTGCTTAGGTTTCGATTTGAATATTTCGGCCTCTTTGAGTTTTCGATTTTTTTGAGCTTCGATTTGGATGATTCATGGAAACTTCCTTCACAAATGTTGTTCCTGGTAGCTTAATCTTCATGTATGAATTTTTACAGAATTTTTGGAGGTTGTTTGGATTTTTGGGTATTTTTGAATATTTTAATATTATTTTCTAATTTTCGGAAATTAATTATTTAAATTATGAAATTGGAGTTTATGGTTGAATTGAGTGTTGAAATGAATTATAGGAATTTATTTGGAATTTTTATGAATTTCTAAGTATTTATTTTTAATTATTGAAGTTTATGTGATTTTGTAAAATTAAGTTAATTGTGTTTTAAATTGAATTTAATTGGTTAATTGAGTTTAATTATTAATATTATTGATAAATATGTTGAGAAAATTAATTTTGGATAATTGTATGATTTTTGGTGAATTTTTGAAGTAATTTAAGTATATTTATATATATAGGGGTATTTTGGTAATTTTACCCTAAATTGTCTAAAAATGTAATTTAATTGGTTTTAATATTTATTTAAGGTATAAAAATGATTTCTACAAAATATCTAGTATTTTTAACTAATTAAAACTATTTTCCGGGAATTATTTTCAATTATATATATAATATACGGTTTTTCTAATAAAATGAGTTTTAATCGGTTTTTACAGTGTTTCAAGATTTATTTTGTAATTTCTACGTATGAAATGTATTTTTATGATTTAAGGATATTTTTGGTATATTTGATATATATATTCTGTGTTTGTGGACCCCGGTCGACAGATTGTAGTCTGGAGTTCGACCGAGGGGTTGTGAGTGATTGTGGTGTTTATTTTTGAAGTGTATTTTCTTTGCAGGGTCGGCTCTACTCTTTTGAGTAGAGAGATGTCCGTTTTACAGGGGAGGTTCTGCCGGATTTCCAGTAGAATTCTCGTAAAACGTGATATCCAGTCGAACCCTAATTCTATTTCCGTATTTTAATACTCTAGATTGAATTCTAGGATTTCTGTTAGGGTTATTCTGATGTCGATTAATTATTTCTTATTTAGTTGCGCCGAGACCGAGGGTTAGTGGACCAGGCCCGTCGGACCTGTCTCGTGGAGCGCATTAGGTGAGTTACTATATTATATATATATGCTTAGGATGCATGATTTAGAAAATGCATGTTTTATTTTGACTGAATATGCATAAATAACATGATTTATATTCAAGTATATTTTTGGTATATTTTTGGTATATAATAAATTATATACATGTTTTATTAATAAAATATATTTAAAATGTTTTTAAATATATTTTTAGTTTAATTCATGATTTGATTGAATTTATTTGATATATATATACTCAAAATATACCTGGTTTATGTTTGGTATATTTTCGGTATATATATGGTTTATATTGCTATTTCATTTATATCCATGCATCATTTATTTTTGTGAATGAATGTTTTATATTTAAGAATGAAGGATATCAATAGAACGTGCTACCTAGTGGGCAGCACTAGGACCGAGTACGTACCGGTACGCCTATAGCTTTAGGCTATATTACTAACTGATTTGTGGATATTGAATTGATTATGATTATTGAGATATGTGAGATGTGGTTTGGGTGTGATTGCTGGAGCTCGGTTAACCAAGTGTCTCGGGGCCAATCACACTGGCAGTCAGACTGCTGGAGCTCGGTTGACTTAGTGTCTCGGGGCCAGTCTACTGTCCATATGGATTAAGTGGATATATTTGGAATCAGTGAGCCTGTATGGCTAGAGTGTTGTTTAACACTATTTTCTGAGGTTACGATATTCTAGGGTTCTATGTGATCCTTCATAAAAGTTGATTTTCAGACAAAATATATAAAATGATTTTTCTGCATCTGTATGAACTTGCCTGTATATATACATATTACTCATATACTGTTGACTGTATGCATTATCACTTAGAGTGTATGTATATATACTATAGTAATTCACTCAGTGAGGTCTGACTCCCCTCCGTTGACTATTTTTCAGGAGAGTCAACTTCCTCAGACCTCAGTAGCAGGTCGATACGCCAGATTTCTTCCGCCCCGGCTTCTTTATGTAAATTGTATACTTAAGTCTTATTTATTTTATCTAGACACTACAGTAGTTGTGATTTTCAGTAGTTGTGATTTTCAGAAGTTGTGAATTAAAGTATTTGTTTTAAAGAGATGTATTATAGTAAAACTGGATTTGTATAAAGATTATACATTTATGAGATTATATATGCGATGTGATGAGTTTTGAATTAAATCCAGTTGATATGGATGATATTGTAATATTTATGATTTTATTTTCCGCTGCATATTATATTTTTATGGTTATTATTGCATATTTATTTTATTTTTAGGCTTGCTACGGGTTCCGGATTCGAAAGAATTCCCGTTCCCTAGCGCCGGTCATGGCCCCTGTTTTGGGTCGTGACACAGGACCGGCTCTACTTTCTGAGTAAAGAGTTGTCTGTTTTACAGGGGAGGTTCTCGTAAAATGTGACATCCGGTCGAATTCCTATTCTTATTATGTGTCCAGTGTTTTAGATCGAGTCTCTAGAATTTCGTTAGATTTATTTTAATTTCGTATTATCGTTTGTTTGTTTAGTTGCGCCGAGACCGAGGCCTAGTGGACCAGGCCCGTTAGACTCATCTCATGGCGCGCATAGCTGTGAGTTGTTATTTTATATATACGTGTTTTAGGATGCATGTTTTAGAAATGTGTGTTTAAATTTTATGAAATATACATAAATGGTTTAATAATTGCTTAGGTATATTTTAGGTATATATTGGTATATTTTAAGTTTAATGCATGTTTTATTATTGAATTATACTTAAATATTTTTAAGTATATGTATAGTTTATTTATGGTTTATTTTGTAATTAAATTGAATTTATTTGACGTATATATATACTCGAAATATACTTGGTTTATTTTTGGTATATTTTTAGTATATATATGGTTTATATTGTTATTTTAATTAATGTCTTGCATCATTTATTTCATGAATGAATGGATTTATTTTGAATGAAGGATATCAATAGAACGTGCTACCTAGTGAGCAGCACTAGGACCAAGTACATACAGGTACGACGATAGAATTTAGGTTCTATTACTAACCTATTTGTGGATATTGATCGGATTGATTTATTTGATATGTGATGTGATTGGAGAGTGTGATTGCTGGAGCTCGATTGACCAAGTGTCTCGAGGCCAATCACACTGATAGTCAGACTGTTGTAGCTCGGTTGACTTAGTGTCTTGGGGCCAGTCTACTGTCCAAATAAAATAAGTGAATTTATTTGGAATAAGTGAGCCTGTATGGCTAGAGTGTTGTCTAACACTATTTGAGGTTGCGATTATCTAGGATTTTATTTGATCCTTCATAATCATATATTATTTTCAGTATTTATATGAAATGATTTTGCTGCATCCGTGTATATTTGCCTGTATATATATTTATTATATATACTATTGAATGTCTGCATTTTTCATTTAGTTATGCATGTATATATATTATAACAATTCACTCAGTGAGGTCTGACTCCCCTCCGTTGACTATGTTTTAGGAGAGTCTTTATCTTCAAACCTTAGTAGCAAACCCTTACGCCGGATTTCTTCCGCCCCTGCTTTATTATGTAATCTGCTCACTTGATTTTATTTGGTATTCTAAACACTGCAGTAGTTGTTTTAGTAAGCAGTATGTATTATATATGTTTGAGATTTGTATTTTAAAGAATTGAACGAAAAATTTGTATTAAAAGATTGTCTATATAGGAGACGAGTTTGTTTTATCTAATGAGTTGGTGGATTATTATTATTGCATATGAGATTTTAATTTCCATTACAAAATATTTTATTTATGTTATTATTATTGCTTGCTTTTATTTTATTTTAAAGGCTTGCTACGGGTTTCGGATTCAAAAGAATTCTCGTTCCCTAACGCTGGTCATGGTCCCATGTTTTGGGTCGTGACAATAACTTTTTTTAGTACAATTAAGTCAAATAAATTAAAAAAAAATAACTTTAACGGTTAACTAATAAATAAAATTGATAATTTTTTTTAAAAAAAATATGTAACCTAATTAGAAAGTTTTAAGAGTTCTCAAACCTACATGATAAATTTTAAAATTTTTCTTGTATTTTAAAAATTTTGCAATCAACTAATATTGATTTCAAAAAAATGAACAATTTTATTCATTAATAAAAAAATTTTAAATTTATTTATTGGTTTAAATTTTTAAACCTATATAATATTTTTAAATCTACACAATAATTAATGAACAAATTTTTTTTATTCTAATATTAAAATCATATTGTTAGGTCAATCATCATTTTAATATGTATGTTAACAAATAAAATTAGTCATTTTGTAAAATGTAAATTTTAAAAATTCAAGAAAAAATTTTAAAAATTATTTTGTACGTTTAAAAACTTCTAAAATTATATATATTAATTTTATTTATTAGTTAACTGTTAAAATTATACATATATATATTATTAATTAATCATTAAAATTATTTTTTTAAAAATTTATAAGATTTAATTGTATTTGATCTAATTTTACAAAAGAAAAGTTTCAATTTAACTAAAAAAGGGAAAAGATCCAATGTAAAATTAAGACATAAAGTGGGGTACAATTTCTGTCTTCCTCCAGAAAGAAGCTAATAAGTGTTAATTTAGGTAAAAAAAAAAATCTCAAATTAATTTAAGAGAAAAAAAAAATTTATCAAAATTTTTTTTAACCCTTTTATAAATTGATATGAATTGATCCAAGTTAAGTAAAATTATTGTAACTATGGAATGTCAAAAATAATTATAAAAAATAAAATGCCAGAAAGCCAGTTGAATGTGCAAGACTTAGCTAGCAAGTTATTGGATTTTTTACCAATTTAGGGTGATTTTTAAACTACTTTTCAATTTGAAGTAAAAAAATTATTTCCACCATTACAAATTACAAAAATATTAAATGATAAAGCATTTTTGCCAATAGAGTTGACAGAGTTCTGCGAGCATGCTTTTGTAACTTTTTTTTTTTTTTTTTAATTTTGAAAGACAACTCCTCCATCCCAACTAACAGAGTTGTCGATTCAATTTTTTTTCTTTTTTTTTAATTCTGTATGCCGGCACTTTTGTGTGCTTTAGAGCAAATAAATTTCTTTGTTTTTTGAGCTAACGTGCCATTTGCAAGAATTGTATCTAACGTGTTTTGCCCAAATTCTGCATGAGAAATTGAAATTTTAGTTTGGTAAAATTCATTCATGCAAGATCAACGTGTTAACCTAATAATTTCAGGGCAATATATATTGTATAATGTTAACTTAATCATAATTTCAATAAATTTTTACATTTTTATATATTGAAAATAATGTGTTGGCAATTCATATATGCATTTTGTTCAATATATATTGTATAAAATTAATAAACTATATATTACATACATTGAAAAAATAATGGAATAATAATATTATGATTTTTTTATTTTTAACATTGTTATGATTATTTGAATTTAATATATTATTATTATTATTATTATTATTATTATTATTATTATTATTATTATTATTATTATTATTATTATTATTGTTATTGTTATTGTTATTATTATTATTATTATTTATGCATTAATTTTGTGTGGGGGCTTTTATACATGAATTTGCATGAGTGTTATGTAATTGGTCTAGTTTTTTTAATTTTTAATTTTTTTAATATTATAATGATTATTATAAATTAATTATAATAATTTTAAAAATAATGTCACAATGGACCTATTATTGGCCTAGTTTTTAAAATTTTTTATAATAATAATAATAATAATAATAATAATAATAATAATAATAATAATGTTAACATTATTATTATTATTATTATTATTATTATTATTATTATTATTATTATTATTATTATTATTATTATTATTATTTGATGCATGAATATTTTAAGTGTTTGGCTTACTATTTTTATTTTTTATTTTTAATTATTAGTATTTTCACTTAATTATTAATTAATAATTAACTAACTTATCATACTCTCAAAAAAAAAAAAAAAAAAACCTAACTTATCAACGGGCAATTGAAATGAGTGCATGGCATTGTTTTTTGTCCAAAATTAGTTGGCTAGAAGGAATAAGTGCATGCCATGGTATTTTCTATTTTATGAAAAATACTTGGCTTGAAGTACGTTCCTTTTATATTCTTGCATTAACTTGGGCTAACATTAAAAAAAAAATCATATAAATTCCGCCATATAATGGTGGAGTTGATTAAAATTAAAAAAAAAATTCAGACTCACCTCTGTCAATTTGAATGATGGAAATAGACTCTCCACTATCCAATCTAGCAGAATTCCTCCTGTCAAGCCACATAAATAAAATTCACCTCAAATTTATAATAAGTTTTTAAAATGCCCTAAATTTAGAATTAGTTTGAAAAGCAACCTAAAGTGGAGAAAAAAAATTCGTTTCCACCCTAAATTAGTACAAAGCCCCAGGTCATTTCGCTAGAACATATAACTGCATTGTATCTCTACTCTGATTATTTCTCCTACGTATTTAGTTACCTTAAATCATGTATTTATCTGTAACTAGTCATGACGCGCAGACTATAAGTTAATATATATTTTATTTAATATTTTTAAAATGTAAATAAATTTAAAAATATTAATTAAAGAATTTTAATAAAATATAACTACAAACTATATAAAATAAATTCAAATATATTAATTAAATTATTTTAATAAAATAAAAATTATTAACTAATTACATAGATTTTATAGTTATACTTATAAGGTTATTTATATTTATTTGTAGGAATAAAATATAATAAAATTTCAGCTGTTTCATTAACGAATATAGAACTAAAAAAAGATAAATTTTATTTATTTATATGTTCACTATTATGTTTTATTTATTTTTTAAAATAATCAATATATATATATATATATCATTACAATTTGCTTTCAAAAAAATCTTATGTATTTACAGGTTACATGCAATATACATATTGCACAAATTGCAAATAATATATATTTTTAAAATTATTTTAAAATAATTAATTAATAATTTTAATAAAATTAAAAACTATAAATTAATTAAATAGTTTATAAAATTATTGCAATAATGTAAATTAAAACAAAAAAAAGATAAAAATTAAAATAAATAAAATAAAATAATTGTTAAAGTAACGAAAATATAAAAGGTGTGATGTTTCTTTTCATTCACCTACTATTTACAATAAACAAAAGCTTATTTTAAGGAAGACTATCATTTTTATCCTTTTCTATAATATTCAAAAATCATATTCAACATGTGCCACCAATGATAGCATCCAATTATACAAATTAAACACTACCTATAAGTCCAAATATAACTAAGATAAAAAAAAAGCCAGCAATTTGTACACCTAAAATATCACAAGTTTCTCTTTCAAAAAAAAAATCACAAGTTTAATTTAAGAATAAATATATTAAGTGACAAATATAAAGTAACATATAAACAAAATATGAACTATACAATGTAAATTAATTACCTTTAATTGAGAAATACTACCCACATAGACTATTGATCGGTAATGATTTATATTTTAAAATTATTTTAATATAAAATAATTTTGTAGTATTAACACATTTTAAAAGTTAATTTTAATTATTTTATTATTTGTGGTTAATATTCATTATTTTATGTTTAATTATAATTTTCTACGAAAATATGTTATTTTGAAATTTATTATTTTGGACATTTAATTTGCATTATTTATAATTATTATTTTGAATAGTATTATTTCAATAATATTTAGTTATGTGCATTATTATTTTAATATTATATTTTTAGATAAATTACATTAATTGTTTTATTAGTATTATTATTATATATTTTTATTTTATGTATATGTTAATGTATGTATGTGTGTGTATATATATATATATGTGTGTGTATGTGTGTATTGAGTGGTTGAGATTGATTTATGTTAAAGTATTATTATTATATTATAATGTTTTATTAATATAATATATATATACATATACACATGCATGCATACAAAATAAACATACATACATGCATTAAACACCAACACACAGCATATGTATACATATATACATTTACAGAAACTTAGCAAAAGAAAATACAAACTCACTGTGCCCCTTCTCCCTCTCCGTTGTTGTCCCGATCGGAGACCAGTAAAGTGCCTCTCCTTCCTCCGCCTATCGCCGCCTACCTCCTGCTGTCATCACTGCCTCTTCCTTCTTCTCCAGTGAGCTGCAGATCGGCAACAACAAAGAGAAACCGAAAGTTGAGCTCTCCTTCGTTCCTAGTGTTTCGGCCACCATTCTTCTCACCACCGGTCTCATTTTCTTTCTCTCTTGCCGGTGAGTGTAAATCCAAGCTCCCTTTTTGCTGAAATCTCAATTTGGTTGGGTGTTGAGTGATTTTTACTTTTTGGTTCATTAGAGTTTTGAAATTTTTTTAGGTTTTTAATGGTTGATTCACACAAAATTCCTTTAAAAATGTTGATTCTATTAGCTTAATCTAATTCCATGAATTTTTGCGTGATTTTTGGAATTTATTTTAATTTTTGTGAATTTTTGAATATTTTATTATTATTTTCATAATTTACTTAAATTAATTATATAAATTATAAATTTGTGATATTTGGTGTTATTATTAATTGTTATTAATTTTAGAGTTGATTTTATAATTTTTGTGATTTTTATGTAATTTTTATAATTATTTTTATTTTATGTCAATTTTGAAAAATTAGGTTAAATATGTATTTTGGTAGAAATTATTGTTTAAGTATATGTTTTTGTTGATAATAATGAGATATATGTTGAGAAATAATTTTTATGTATTTATATAATTTTTATTGAATTTTTGAGTAATATTAGTATATTATGCGTATTTTTGAATGTTAGGGTTAATTGTGTAATTTTTGTGATAATTTTAGTTAAATATTATGTTTAGTTGGTTTTAATATTATTTGAGGTACTAAAATGATTTTTACAAATTATTTACTAATTTTAACTAATTAATACTAATTTTTGAAAATTATTTTCAAATAATATATTATATACTATTTGGGTAATAAAATGGATTTTTAGTAATTTTTAATATGTATTTAGACTAATTAAGTTATTTGGATTAGTAAAGTGAATTTTTATTAAATTATATTGAATTATCGAGAAAATTGGATTTTAATAATATTATATTATTATTTCAGGATTTTTACGTAATTATTGAGGAAATAATTATTTTTGGTGTTTTAATGTTAAATATGTTATATTTTGATATTTTGAGAATATTTATGGCAATTATTGATTTTTAGTATATTTATTGAATTATTTGAATTTTGGTGAATTGTGGACCTCGATTGAGAAATTTTGTAGTTCAGGATCCTATTCAAGGATTTGTGTAAATTCTGGTTTAGAAGTGTATTTTTTTTTGCAGGGTCGACTCTATTTTATAGTAGAGAGATATCCATTTTACAGAAGAGGTTCTGTCAAATTTTCGGCAAAATTCTCATAAAATGTGATATCGGGTCAATTCTATGTCTATTTGTGTTTAGTAATCCTAGATTGAGTCTCTAGAAGTTAAGTTAGATTTATTTTAATTTTCGTGATCATTTTATTTGTTTAGCTACATCGAGACCGAGGCCTAGCGAACCAGGCCTATTGGACCACTCTCGAGGAGCGCACACCTGTGAGTTTTTATTCTATATATACATTGCATTTAGGTTGCATATTTTTGAAATACATGTTTTAATTGAAATTATTCATAAATTGCTTTAATAAATGATTAGTATACTTTAGGTATATTTGTAGTATACTTTTAATATATTTCTAAATAAATGCATGTTTTTGTAATGACTTATATTTTTAAATATTTTTATTTTAAAATGAGATATGCAGTGTTAATAAAATTTTAAGTTAAATTTAATTATTTTATTTTAATTTTATTATTTTATGATTAATTATTATTATTTTATGTTTAAATAAATTTCCTACGTAAATATAATATTTTTGGTCATTTGAATTACGTGATTATTTTAACATTTTTATTCTATTATGATTTTATTAATTTTCCTAATTATTTTATTAATTGTATTATTATTTTACGTGTTATATATTATAATAATTAGGCTTTATTATTATTATTGTGTGTGTTATATATGTGTGTGTGTGTATATGTATGTATGTATATAATAAGTGTGTGGTGTAGATTTAAACTATATATTATAATATTATTAAATAAAGTTTATTTAATTATATAATATATTATTATATACATATAATATATACATTCAACCATATAAACACAAGCATATACCCATATATACAAACCTTCTTGTAAACCATCACCCTCCGCCCGTCACCGTTCGAGCCCCTATTGTCAATGTAATGTTTGGCCTTTCAGCAGCTCCAGTCACCTTCCGCCTCCTCCTCCTTCTTCTCTAGTGAGCTACAAATTGACGGCAACAAAGAGAAACCGAAACTTGAACTTTCCGGTCATTCTCCTTCGTCCGGTCATCGTTTTCCTCACCACTGGTCTTGTTTTCTTCCTCTCTCACCGGTCACTAATCTAAGCTCGGTTTGAGCTTAATCCTTCTCATTTGTGTGTATTGTTGGATTTTTAGGTTTTAGTTCATTAGGGTTTTGAATTTTTTTTGAGTTGTTAATGGTTGATTCACACAAAATTCCTTTACAAATGTTGATTCTAGTAGCTTAATCTACTTCCATGAATTTTTGTGTGATTTTTGGAATTTATTTTGATTTTTGTGAATTTTTGAATATTTTATTATTATTTTATTAATTTTTTTAAATTAATTATATAAATTATGAATTTATGATTTTTGGTGTTATTATTAATTATTATTAATTTTAGAGTTGAGTTTATAATTTTTGTGAATTTTATGTAATTTTTATAATTATTTTTAGTTTATGTCAATTTTGAAAAATTAGGTTAAATATATATTTTGGTAGAAATTATTGGTTTATTATATTTTTTTTAATAATAATGAAATATATGTTGAGAAAATAATTTTTATGTATTTATATAATTTTTATTGAATTTTTGAGTAATAATAGTATATAATGTATATTTTTGTATTATAGGGGTAAATATGTAATTTTGTGCTAATTATGGCTAAATAATACATTTTAGTTGATTTTAATATTATTTAAGGCACTAAAATGATTTTCACAAATTATTTACTATTTTTAACTAATTAAAACTAATTTTTGAAAATTATTTTCAAATAATATATTATATACTATTTTGGTAATAAAATGGATTTTTAGTAATCTTTAGTATGTATTTAGAATAATTAAATTATTTGGATTTATAAAATGAATTTTTATTATTAATTGTGTAATTATTGGAAAAATTGGATTTTAATAATATTATATTATTATTTAGGATTTTTAAATAATTATTGAGGAAATAATTTTTTTTGGTGTTTTAATGTTAAATATGTAATATTTTAATATTTTGAGGATATTTATGGTATTTATTGATTTTTAATATATTTATTGAACTATTTGAATTTTGGTGTACAGTGGACCTCGGTTGGGGAATTTTGTAGTTCGGGATCCCGATCGAGGGTTGTGTAAATTTCTATATTCAAAGTATATTTTTCTTACAGGACCGACTCTACTTTTTAGTAGAGCGATGTCCATTTTACAGAAAATATTCTGCCGAATTTTTTATAAAATTCTTGTAAAACGTGACATCAGGTGTCACGACCCAAAACAGGGGCCATGACCAGCGCTAGGGAACGAGAATTCTTTCGAATCCGGAACCCGTAGCAAGCCTAAAAATAAAATAAATCATGCAATAATAACAATAACCATAATATATATATATGCAGCGGAAAATAAAAATCTTAATTATCATAATAACATTTTCATCAACTGGATTTAAATCAATTCTCAACTCATCACATATATATATATCTTTTTAATACAAATTCAGTTTCAATATAATATATCTCTTTAAATATAATACATGAAATCCAATACTTTAATTCACAACTACTGCAGTATCTAGATTATAAAAACAAGACTCAAGTAGATAATTTACACAAAGAAGCCGGGGCGGAAGAAATCTGGCGTATCGACCTGCTACTGAGGTCTGAAGAAGTTGACTCTCCTGAAAAATAGTCAACGGAGGGGAGTCAGACCTCATTGAGTGAATTACTATAATATATATACATACACACTAAATGATAATGCATACAATCAACAGTATATAATATATATATATATATATATATATATATATATATATATATATATATATATATATATATATATATATATATATATATATACAGGCAAATACACACAGATGAAATAAAATCATTTTTATATATATTTTATTGAAAATCATCTTTTATGAAGGATCACATAGAACCCTAGAATAACGCAACCTCAGAAAATAGTGTTAAACAACACTCTAGCCATACAGGCTCACTTATTCCAAATATATCCACTTAATCCATTTAGACAGTAGACTGGCCCTGAGACACTAAGTCAACCGAGCTCCAGCAGTCTGACTGCTAGTGTGATTGGCCCCGAGACACTTGGTCAACCGAGCTCCAGCAATCACACCTCCAAACCATATCTCACACATATCAATAATCATATCAAATCAATATCCACAAATAGTTAGTAATATAGCCTAAAGCTATAGGCGTACCGGTACGTACTCGGTCCTAGTGCTGCCCACTAGGTAGCACGTTCTATTGATATCCTTCATCATTAATAATATAAAACATTCATTCACAAAAATAAATGATGCATGAATGTAAATGAAATAACAATATAATCCATATATATACCAGAAATATACCAAAAGTAAACCAGGTATATTTCGAGTATATATAAGTCAAATAAATCTAGTCAAATCATAAATTAAACTAAAAATATATTTAAAAACATTTTAAATATATTTTATTAACAAAACATGTATATAATTTATTATATACCAAAAATATACTTAATATAAACTTAAGAAATAATCAAATTATTTATGCATATTTAATCAACATAAAACATGTATTTCTAAATCATGCATCATAAGCATATATATATAGTATAGTAACTCACCTAGTGCGCTCCACGAGATGAATCCGACGGGCCTGGTCCACTAGCCCTCGATCTCGGCGCAATTAAACAAGCAATAAATAACCGACATCAGAATAATCCTAACAGAAATCCTAGAATTCGATCTAGAGTATTTAAATACGGAAACAGAATTAGGGTTCGATTGGACATCACATTTTACGAGAATTCTACCGAAAATCCGGCAGAACCTCCCCTGTAAAATGAACATCTCTCTACTCAAAAGAGTAGAGCTGACCCTGCAAGGAAATACACTTCAAAAAACCACACAAAGCACAATCAAAATCCCACGGTCGGACTCCAAACAACAGTCCACCGACCGGGGTCCACAAACACAGAATAATTCCAGATATACCAAAAATATCCTTATAACATAGAAATTCATTTTATAAGTAGAAATTACATAATTAACCTTAAAACACTGTAAAAACCGATAAAAACTCATTTTATTAGAAAAATCGTATATTATATATATAATTGAAAATAATTCACGAAAAATAGTTTTAATTAGTTAAAAATACTAAATAATTTGTAGAAATAATTTTTATACTTTAAATAACTATTAAAACCAATTAAATTACATTTTTTTCCAATTTAGGGTAAAATTACCAAAATACCCCTATATATGTAAATATACTTAAATTACTTCAAAAATTCACCAAAAATTATACAATTATCCAAAATTAATTTTCTCAACATATTTATCAATAATATCAATAATTAAACTCAATTAACCAATTAATTTCAATTTAAAACACAATTAACCCTAATTTCTCAAAATCACATAAACTTCAATAATTCAAAATAAATACTTAGAAATTCATAAAAATTCCAAATAAATTCCTATAATTCATTTCAACACCTAATTTAACCATAAACCCCAATTTAATAATTTAAATAATTAATTTCCGAAAATTAGAAAATAATATTAAAATATTCAAAAATACCCAAAAATCCAAACAATCTCCAAAAATTCTACAAAAATTCATACATATATATTAAGCTACTAGGATCAACATTTGTGAAGGGAGTTTCCATGAATCAATCAATTCAAAGCTCAAAAAAATCGAAAACCCTAATGTGACCGAATTGAGTTTTAGCTCAAACCTCAAAATCCACTTGATTTCAGGCCGAAAGGAGCTTAGAATTGGAATCACCGGAGCTCAAGGAGTCGATGAAGACCGGCAGTGCACGAAATGGTGGCCGGAATCGTCGTCGACGGCAAGAAGCTCAACTTGTTGCCATGGCGGATTTCGGGCGTTCCAACGGGCTTCCGGCGGCCTGGTCACGTCGGAGAGGAAGAGGAAGAAAGGGGAAGGAGGTTGGCGGCAGCTGGTGGCGGCGAGGGGCCGTCCGGCATGCTGGAATGGGAGGCGCAGTGAGGGTGAGCGATCGGGAGAGAAGAAGGAGAGGGAGGGGCAAAACGGTAATTTGGTAAAAATTTTGATTTTTAATGTATATATGTATATATATATATACTTTACACTATATAATAAAATAATATTAAATTACACACATTAAATATACACCACACACATAAAATTTAATATTTTAATAATTTATACTAAATAAAATTAATTAAAGAACAATAAAACAAATAAATAATTAATAAAATATTAGGGTAATACTAAACCCTAATTAAATAAATATTTATATGTATATACGGTGTTTAATATTTTAAAAATATGTATGAGTTCATGCAAGTCCAAAAATATATTTAAAATAATTAATAATAAATTATTTACATGAAAATTTTCCCGAAAATACAAGTCCCAGGAAAATTTTACGTAAAGGACTGTAAATGATACACAATAATAAAAATAGGTTTTAAATACATATCAACTCGTGAAAATTTTGTAATATATATACAAAAATTATTAACACTGTATATCCCGGTATAGTGTAAAAATATTTTAAAAACACGGGATATTACATCAGGTCAATTCTGTGTTTGTCTATATTTTGTAATTCTAAATCGAGTCTCTAGAAGTTAAGTTAGATGTATGCTGATTTTTGTGATCATTTTATTTGTTTAGTTGCGCCGAAACCGAGGACTAGCGGATCGGACCCGTCAGACTAGTCTCGAGGAGTACATCCCTGTGAGTTGTTATTGTATTAGAAAATACATGTTTTAATTGTATTTATTCATAAATTGTTTTATTAAAATGTTTAGTGTATGTTAGGTATATTTTTGATATACTCTTAAATAAATACATGTTTTATTATTGATTTAAACCTAACATGTTTTTAGTATATTAATAGTTTATTTTTGGTATATTTTATGATTGATTTGAATTTATTTGATATATATATACCCGAAATATACTTAGTTTATTTTAGGTATATTTCTGGTATATATATATGGTTTATTGTGTCATTTTGAATGATATTATGCATTATTTATTTTCTTGTATAAATGATTTATTTTAAATGAAGGATAACGATAGAACGTGCTTCCTAGTGGGCAGTACTATGACCGAGTACGTATCGGTACGATAGATCGTAGGGTTAAATTACTAACTTATTTGAGGAAATATGACATGATTGATATGATTGAGATTGATGTGATTGAGGGTGTGATTGCTGGAGCTCAGTTGACCTAGTGTCTCAGGGCCAATCACACTGACAGTCAAACTGTTGGAGCTCGGTCGACTTAATGTCTTGGGGCCAGTCTACTGTCCAAATGGATTAAATGAATTTACTTGAAATTAAGTGAGCCAATATGGCTAGAGTGATTTTTTTACTATTAATTGAGGTTGCAATCATTTAGAGTTATATTTGATCATTCAAAACTTATATTTTTCAATATCATGAAATAAAGTGATTTTCAGCATCTGTGTGTACATGCCTGTATATATATTTATTATATACATATGATTGTTTGCATTTGACATATAGTAATGCATGTATATATATTATAACAATTCACTCATCAATTGATATTTTTACAAGAGAGTCTTCTTTTTCAGACCTCAGCAGTAGGCCTATCGGCCAGATTTCTTCCGCCCCGGCTCTATTATGTAAATCATCCACCTAGTTTTATATTGTACTCTAGAAACTACGGTAGTTGTATTTGTATCAGTTGTGGGCTGTATTTATATTTATTGGTTGTGATTTTAATTCAAAGGCTATTCTCTAAATAGTGTATTAAAATATTTTATTTTATAATATGAGGAGATTATTTTATCATATGGATTTGAAATTTAAATTTTGATGCATATTTATTTATTTATTTTATTGCATGTTTTTATTCTTTTAAGGTTTGCTACGAGTTTCGGATTCGAAAGAATTTCTATTCCCTAGCACCGGTTATGACCCCGGTTTGGGTCATGACAGTTTTATCTTCAATAAATATACCTAGCATGTTTTAGTATATTAATGGTTTATTTTAGTATATTGTATGATTGATTTGAACTTATCTAACATATATATATATACTTGAAATATACTTAGTTTATTTTAGGTATATTTCTGGTATATATATGGTATATTCTGTCATTTTACATTATTTATTTTCGATTGAATGGTTTTTTTTTTAAATGAAGGATATCGATAGAACGTGCTACCTAGTGAGCAGCACTAGGACCAAGTACGTACCGGTGCAATAGATTGTAAGGTTAAATTACTAACTTATTTGAGGAAATATGACATGATTGATATGATTGAGATTGATGAGATTGAGGGTATGATTGCTAGAGCTCGATTGACCAAATTTCTCAGGGTCAATCACACTGACAGTCAGACTGTTGGAGTTCAGTCGACTTAGTGTCTCGAGGCCAGTCTACTGTCCAGATGGATTAAGTGAATTTATTTAGAATTAAGTGAGTCAGTATGACTAGAGTGATTTCTATTGTTAATTGAGGTTGCGATCATTTAGGGTTCTATTTTATCCTTCAAAACTTATATTTTTCAGTATTATAAAATAAAGTGATTTTCAGTATCCGTGTGAATTGCTTGCACATATATTTATTATATACATATGATTGATTGCATTTGACATATAGGAGATGCATGTATATATATATATATATATTATAACAATTCACTCAGTGAGGTCTGACTCCCCTCAGTTGATATTTTTACAGGAGAGTCTTCTTTTTCAGACCTCAGCAGTAAATCTATCCGCCGGATTTCTTCCGCTTCGGCTCTATTATGTAAATCATCTACCTAATTTTATATTATACTCTAGAAACTGCAGTAGTTGTATTTGTATGAGTTGTGGGTTATATTTATATTTACTGTTTGTGATTTTAATTTAGAGGCTATTCTCTGAATAGTGTATTAAAATATTTTATTTTATAATATGAGGAGATTATTTTATCATATGGATTTGAGATTTAAATTCTAATTCATATTTATTTATTTATTTATTTTATTTATTGCATGTTTTTTTTGTAGGCTTGCTACGGGTTCCGAATTCGAAAGAATTTTCGTTCCTTAGCGTCGATCATGACCCCCAGTTTGGGTCGTGACACAATCAACAAACTCTATCTATATTTCTATAATATATAATAAAAGAGGAAAAAGAAAAACAAAAAACAAAAGATGCATCACAATTATTTGTAACAAAAAAAAAATTAAATTTTAAAAAAATCTCTGCCTCAAATTTGGAGTGAACTAAATCAGGATACAATTTTTTTTTATCATTATTTATATTTTTTCTTTAAATTCTCATCCTTTTGTCGTATAATTCTTCTCCCTATTTTAATAAATTTCAGCTAGAAAAATCCACATAAATAAAGCTAATCAAAATGCTCAAGCAAATCATGAGCAAAAATTCAATTGAAATTTGAATAGTATTTAATGTTAAAAAACTTAATAAAATATTAGAAAAAAAATAAAAAATGGTATACTACTT
This sequence comes from Mallotus nudiflorus, assembly GCA_947683625.1. Taxonomy (NCBI): domain Eukaryota; kingdom Viridiplantae; phylum Streptophyta; class Magnoliopsida; order Malpighiales; family Euphorbiaceae; genus Mallotus; species Mallotus nudiflorus. The sequence goes on along the minus strand of CANTUR010000070.1, from coordinate 1,020,100 downwards.
TTTTTTAAAAGTTAAATAGAGAATAAAAATGTGTTCATATCGGTGATAAGTAATTAAACAAAACTAAACAACTAAACATACATTTGCCAAAAGCAACAAGAAAAAAAAAAAAGCTAAATTTGAAAATACCTCACGTCAAAAGTTGAGAAACAATTATCAAAATTTTCAAGTTGAATTTTGTCTCCATGGCTTAATTTCCCGTCTAAAGACACAACAAGAAGTGAAAGCTCCATAAATTAGAGATTAACATAATAAAAAAAATCTATAAATCACCATATACAAAATCACTAAAAAAAAAAAAAGAAAGCCAAAACAAATCACTTACGGGAGGCTCTACTTTTGATGGGTGCAAACATATATAACAATGTTTGATATATAATAGTGTTTGAGGTTAGTATATTTATTTAATAAATAGAATTTCTATAATACATAAATTGCTTAAATGTGGAATGAAAAACAATTTTTTCTAAAAAAAATAATTTTTATTAAAATATTATGAATTTTAATAATTCAACATATAAACTTTTATAGGTTAATACTAAATTATGAGGATGAACACTTATCAAAAATTGGACTTAATGATTTTAGAGCTCAACATTTAATATATAAGATTAAAAATACTATTATATAAAAACTTTAGAATTTAAGTAGTATTAGAATATGTATAATAATGTTTTACTTAAAAAATAATACTAAAAAACTATAATAAATATTTTAGTTTTAATAAAAAAACAAAATTTTTAAGAAGTTGACACATTAGATTTTAGAATGAATACTCAAATATGAAAATAGACAAATGCTAAACTTTTAGCGTAGTAACTTTAAGGCTTAACATGTAATCAATATATATATATATATATAGAATTTTTTTTTTTCATAACAAAATAATTATATTAGAACATTTTGCAGGGGAAAAAAACAGTTTAGAAAAATAACTGTTCATGTTCTTCATTTGATAGGTAAGAAAAAAATATACATATATATGAAATCAAAACATCAATTACTAAACATGTATGTGATTATGTGTTATTTTTCAGTTAATTATTGCTCCAACTAAGCTTGTTAAGTTGGAATCATGGTCCTGTTAATTAAAATTGATACATTATATGGATGGAAATTTAAATTTATCGTACTCCCATTTATATATAGTCTTGACCCCAATGATGTTTTTTTTTTTCCTTGTATTCTTTTTGCTGGTTTCATAAACAAACAGAATTCTATGTACTGCATAATGGAAGAAATTAATTTTTTTCATCACAAGTTATTCATTATTGTTGTCATTCATAAGTGATAAAATATATATGAATATTCTATTCATAAGAAGAGTAGGTTTCGAATCTCTTACATTTCCTATCAGGCTTTATAATGTTGAAAATTAACTATCTCTAGTACTAGTTGTTAAAAAATATATATAATTATTATTTTAATAAATGAAATAATTAAAGTAATTTTAAAGAATTTTTCATATTTTATATTAGTTCTACATCATTTTTTTTTTCTTTAAAACTAGGTCTAATGGTCATCATCAAGAGAGAAAGCCGGATGATTAAATAATTAAGTGACATAAATCACTTAAATTTTTTGTATTTATTCAATAAAAGACAAAAATTTTCCACAAATGTGACAATTGAACCAGACAGAACCAACCCTTTGAGACATATAATGGTGCCTTATTGTAGCCCAAAACCTGTATCAAGAGGCCATGTGGTCCATATTATCACAAGATGATATCTGAACTTCAAAATATCTCGTTCTGCACATATATTTTCCACATTCAATGCTGCTAAACAATTGAAAGAAACTAAGCTGAACTACCAAACTATTTTCACTATGAGATGCATCCAATTGCACTCTTCATTTCCTTCCTTGAATTTACCTGCCAAACACAGCCAAGAACTAATCAGGAAACAGCACAAGTTGTTGAACCCTTGTAGCCGGGAACTTACTACAAGCACTAGCCTAGTTAAAATTGCGCAGAGAATGCCAACAAGACCGAGTGTCATCACCAATCCTCTCATTCTTGCTGAAACTTCTCCGGTTTTCCTTGGTGATATATGGGTCCTCCTTCGAACTGGGTGAGTTTAACTTATGCTTGTTGATCATATACCATTTTTCTATATCCACTAGCAATTGAGAAGACTTAATTAGTCTTTTAGAAGATTATGTTAAATTAGTCGTTAAATGATTTTTACCATTTTTATGATTTTATTGGAGCTATTATTAGGCACATTTTTTTAACATGTCCTGCTTATTAGAATCCTATATACAAAAGTCACTACTGCTAATTGTCTGTGTTAATGCGAGAAGAGAAAGTCAACTTTAAGTCGTAGGCCTCTTCCATTAATCGGTGTAGGCATCATTGACAATCAATTTTTGGTATCGGTCCATAATTGAATATATGATTAATCAGTACTCCCATAGAATATATAGAATAATTTCTACTAAAATGATGATTGGTGGATTCTTGCTCAATTTTTTTTTCTTTTTGTACGTGTAACAGTGGCTTGCTTCTGTTCATATATGGGCTGGCCAACTTTGTTGTGCCGGCTTTCATCTTCAAATCTGATGAATCTACAGTGCCTGATAATGGTGGCTCGTCAGATGATGATGAGGCAAGTAAACCGAACAAGAAAAGGAGCTTTTAAGTCACTAGGACATGCACTAGAACAAAAAAATGCTCATTAGCAAGGGAAATTACTGTTATTTCCTGCAATGTACGAACTGTTTAGGCTTACCTTATTGTTATTTCTGTGAACATTTGTTTTATAAATCCAGCTAGAAGCTTCTTTTTTTTTTTTTACTCTGGTCTCGAAAATTAATATAGTTCATAAATAACTATCAATAGTCCGAATCTACCTTCGTCGAGCTGGTATTATCATTTATACCATGATAGAAATTATTTTAAAAATTGATTTTGGACTTGAGCACTTTTAATAAACTGATTTAGTAGGGAAAATGGTGATATAAATGACTGGGAATAATCATTTAGTTGGTTGGACTTTAGCATTTTAAATTTCTTTATTATTTAGTTTATTATTAACGTACAATCCATAACAACTGCGTAAACATCATGAAAAAGTAAAGATGAAAAGAGAACTTAATGAGAATATTAAAAACGATCCTTTCCTAAAATCAAATCTAAATCAAGTGATCAAGTCAAACATGAAGTACTCAATAATTCTCATTTTCTTTGATAAAATCTTCATTAATAAATTTTATCCCGTAAAAAATAGATATAATTTAAGAGAAAAGAAATTGATTTAAATTCATAAGTCCAAATAGTAAAAATTGTGAACATTCAATTAAAAAGAGTATATTTCAAACCATTTTTCTCTCCCCTCTTAATTGATAAAAAAAAAAAAATCCATTAGTTACCTTCCCTCGCAAAACTTTCCTATATTTGCACTTGCACAATTGACCGTCTCAACATTATTTTACCATTGAATATAATAAATCAGTTCTGCAGAATTTCAAATTTGTATCACAATCAACCAGTACAATACGTCAATAGGGGATAGTACAAACTAGTAATAGAGCATAAGGAAACTTGGCAATGCTAACATCACTACCGAAACAGAAATTAACCTCCGAAACAAGAGCTCACCTAATGCATAAAATGCTACATGGCTTGGTGCAGGGGTAGGGAGACGGCGTGAGCATAGATAACTTTCCCCTTGCATTTTTACAAAGAGGCTATTTTTTACCTCAAGCTCAACAAAGAAGCAATCTTACACGTGCATACATGTGCAAGCATGCACATAAATGTGCTCCATTGATGTTGCTCCTATGCACAAAAGGATATCCTGAGGAGTCTATATAATGCCATTGCGTTTTCTACAGCATTTAAAATGAAGAATCAGCAAACGCTAAATCCGCACGCAGTTGAATGATCACCTCTAGGTTGAGAAAGGCTACATGGCAGAGATTATCTGCTTCTCTCACTCCAGCTGCTTCATTGACAAATGACAATAATTTAAGTCTTTGCAGTCCTTAACCAGCTCTGGCAAATCACTGGAAGATTTAGAATTGGCCACTACAGATCCTGAGCCAAGCTAGAATCTTTGGTACATTGAACATCATTAGCACCATAAACGCTGGACGTTGTCTGATTGGGCATTTGCAGATGACGTGTCAGAGTAACCAATCACATTCCCATGGTCAAATCATGTAAAAGGAAGAACAATAGACATGCTTCTCCGTTCTTTAAGTGAATAGCAGACTTCCATCATGCGCAAGTATCATGTTGCAGGATAGAAAGTGCTTGATATATTTAAACAATACTGTTCACTGCAGCTTCAAGTAGTATACGACCTGTGGAAATCTTCATTAAAAATCAGGCTTCTTCCTATGCAATTGAAGCCCTTCAGCTGATCCTACAAGATCTTGGAGCTCCTTCAGATATTTGGTCATCCCTTTACTTGAATAAGCTTTAATCATAGTTCTGTATGTAACTTTATCAGGTTTCACTCCTTTCTGTTCCATCAGAGAAAGCACTCCTTTCATCTCCGCAAAGCAACCCATTCTCCCATAAGCATCCACCAAACAATTAAAAAATATAACATCCAGTGTTATATCTGAATTCTCGATAATACGCAAGACCCCTTCAATTTTTTCAGGTTTCTCAGATTGCCCATATGCTCGCACAAGAGAGCAAAATGTAACACAGCTTGGCTTGATCTTCTCTGACCGCATTAGCCTAAACAAATACTCCATTTGTTTCAAATCCCCAGCTCTCCCAAATGCATCTATCACTACATTGTAGGTTATAATTGTCCATGAATAATGGTATTTTTGCATGTACTCCATCACTGCACTCATTTTCTTGTAATCTCCAGCTTTTCCATAGGAATCCAGGAGAATGTTGAAGGTCCTAATGCTGGGTTCAATTCCTGCACCCTGAAACTTCTCATAACACTTCTCCATCATTTCAATTTGCCCACTGTTGCCAAAGGCTCTCAATGTGGAGTTCATGGTCCAAACATCAGGCTTACAATTCTGCTTGCTGAGCATCTTCACCAACGTTGCTTCCATCTCTTCAAACCTTTTAACAAATGGAAACGATAAGTTGTCTTTGCAATTGAAAAGTTCCATCTGGTTGCCAAGAACATATGAAAATCAATTTCTTCTCTCAAATTGTTTAGGTAAGAAAATGCTCAATAGAAAAAATGAAAAGGAAACAGCAATATAAAGGTCAATATGATGAAAACAATTGAATTTATGACTGAAAATTGACTATCTTTACCTCAATTATTCTTGAGATGAACATATAATTGTGTTCTGCATTCCTATTTTATGCTATTTACGGACTAGACTGCAGCACAATTAAAATCAAATAACTGTTTCCTATTTTATGCTATTTACGGATTAGACTGCAGCACAATCAAAATCAAATAATTGTTTTTCCATAATATTCTCAGCAACCAGATGGGGCTATAAAAGCTTTAAATTTGGGAAGACAGACAAGTTACATTTTAGCTTTTCCATATGCATCGATGAGGGTGTTATATGTTACTGTGTTGGGACTAATCCCCAGGGACTCCATATCAGAAAGCAGCGCCTGCGCTTTATCAAAGGCAAAAACATGGACACATGACTTTATCAGGATCGAATAGGTATGAACATCAGGCTGGCAATTAGGATTGCTCTTCATTTCCTCCAATAAAGAAAATGCTTTATCCAAGAGACCACTCCTACCAAAAGCAGACAACAAAGCAGTATACGATTCATGATTTGCAGCACAACCTTCTTCAATCATAGCTTGAAAAAGCTCATAAGCCTTCTCAGGTTGCTTACACTTCCCAAGCATCACAATTAGCTTCACATACATGCCAGCATAGGGCCTATACCATAGCTGATCTCTTAGTAATTCAAAAACCTGAACAATAATAATGATAACAGTAACAACAACAAGTCCTTACACTTAATTAAACTAAATTAACTTACATAAATGAGTCATTCTTCAGTATCCATATGTGTATCTATTAATCTTTGTTTAACTATAAATATCGATATATATTACCAGTAGTATATATCAATGGTTATAGTTAAGCAAGGACTAATCTAATGGTTTTTATATTCATTTGTATAGATATAGCAAGAGCATAAATTAAAAGACTAAAACATCTATGAAGTTAATTTTTAATACATTAGCATTTTTAATCCCTAAGGTTTTGATAAGGATATTTAAACTTTAGTCCTTGCTAGTAATTTTTTAGCATTTTCAATTGTTTTTTTAAGTCGCTAATTTTACAATTTAACCCCACCAAAGTATTAAATTTAATTACACGTCGGTCCCTGACGAAGTTATGCTGCAAAACCACTTCAGCACCTCAAAATCATGCAAGTTTCACCAATCAACAATGGAAAACTATGATTACAGAAGGACTAAACGTGCTAATTACGAAACAATAGGGAGCAATGTGCTAAACAAGGTAAATTTGGAAGGCATTTTAGCAATTAACAGACCTTGAGAGCAGACTCCCATCGCAAAGCAGTGATTCGTTCATGAAGAGCTTCAAGAACAGTCCTCGGAAGCAATTTCTTAGAATTCGTAGGACCTCTCTTCTTCTCTATAATAGCTTTTGTTGCTTCTCTTCGAAGTATCACTGAAATCGCTTTCCTCGATGCAATTTTTCTGTTCGTTTCCTCCTTTTGCTCTTTTGCTTCTAGTCTCCTCACCTTTTCCCAATCTGCCGCTTCTCTCCGCCACTTCTTTACGTTATTATCATCATAATTGTTCGCAGGAGCAAGAATCGAGACTGATTCTGGTTGTTCGGGTTCGGTTCTGTGCTCGGAACCCGGCACTGATGCGTAATATGCTGGTTTCCGGCCTGTTGGTTGTTGCGGGTTCAGCGGCTGCCAGAATGGATAGGTAGAGCTGGAGAGCGCCGCCATTGAATTGTCTCCACACACCAGACGCTCGATTTTAATATCACAAGGTAGATGGAATTTGTGCATTGATGGGCCGGAATAAGCCCATTAAACTAATTTCAATAGCCAAAAAATAAAAAATAATATTAAAACTCACATTGAAAAAATTCTGATTTTTTTTTTTTCAGATTTATAACATAACTCTTCTAAAAACTATTTAGTCTTGTAGAAGACTGTATAATTTGACTGCTAATATCATCAATTTGATCCTTTTATTTTTTTAAATTAAAAAAAATTATCCTTTTTTTAAATCAAATTTGATCCTTTTATATTTTTGAATCAAACATTTTTTTCTATATTTTTTATTTTTTTCTGAACATTTTTTGACTAATTTTTTTAATTTTAAAGTACTTTTGTTATCAATTTATTTTATATTTGACATTTTTTTTATTTTTAAATTACTCTTAATATTTTTTTTTTCAACATTGTTTTATTTTATTTTTTACTCAACATTTTTTTCAGTGTGTTTACATAATGTTTAACATATGCACGTAACAATAAGTCCTCTTTAACTCTCCAACACTATTTCTCCTTCATTTTTAGGTGTAAGTGCCGCTACCCATTACCTTAAATTTTTCATAATGTATCTGAAAATTATACATGTAAAAAATATTAGTTTTCTAAACTTAAGCCCAACATATAAATAACCAAGTTTTCTATGGGGTTCAATTTCTTAAAAAAGTTTATTCATTTGCTAGCTTATGAATGTTTGGCACATGTATTACAAGGAGTGAGTTTTAATACATGTATTAAAAATATTGTAACACATCTTTAATACAATAAATAAAAATAAAGTTTATTTATGAAGTAAATATGTATCATATAAAACATGATTCTCTTGTCCTTTTTTATATCAATGCAAAGTTGGTTGGTGTTTCATTTTTCAAAGATATCGTAAGTTAAAAGTAAAAATATTTAACAAAAAAATTAACTAAAACAAAAACTTTTTGGTGTATTTAACTAAAATTTTTTATAGTGTATTTATAACATCCACAAAAAAACAAAAAACAAAAAACAAAAAGCAACAACATTAAAAAACAAAAAGCAACAAAACTGAAAAATAAAAAACAATAATGGAAAAAAAGCAACAACGTTGAAAAAACAGAAGTAACAACATTGAAAAACAAAAACAATAAAAAACAACACTAAAAATTAAAAAAATAACAAAAAATAACAACATTAAAATATAAAAAAGCAACAAAAAGCAACAAGAAGTTATAAGTGCAGTAGTTCATTTTTATTAATAAAAAGTCATGATAGAAAACATTAGTGATATGGTCTCAAAATGTGAAAAATTGATTTTCTTTCTTGATAACAGTAAAAACATTTTCGACATACTTCGTAGTAGTTTGTAAAAAACTTCGCAACAAATCATTTTTCATTTAACAAGGCTAGGTGCAACATATAATAATTTCTATTTTTTTAATAAAATTTTTATCCGACCAAAAAATAACACACACTATGTTAGACAATATTACTGGGGACAATAATAATATGGTGGGGGATTTTTATGTCAAGTATGTCAATAATAGTTTTGCTTTTTTCTACAGATTCTTTTGCCCAAAAAATTTCAAATCAATAATATGAAAGCAAATATGAATGATTACAGGCAAAAAGATTATAATCTTCATTTTACTTTTTTTTTTTTACAATATTGCATTCTAATCCTTTTAACTCTTAATTTAATTTTAATTTTTGATAAATTTTAAATTAATTTTTTTAAAAGGAATTTGAACGTTGGAACCTTTCCTACAAGATAATGGTCAAATACAATTGATGAAGGAAATGAAGGAAAGGGTGTTACATTTTAGTTTATTAACTACCCTTAAATAAATTCTTTTAAAAACCTTTTAATTTTTTAATTCATTTATCACTCAAATAAAATTTTCAAACTCCAGTCATGCAAGTTGCTCACAAAAATACTATTTCTCAAATAAAAGGAAGTCACTGTTATATTTCAAACTACTCCAACTTTCACACCTAAAATTCACATGAGGTCAATGGTACTACATACTGAATTTTGACAAAGCGTTAATAAGTTACACTTTCATTTGCCATTCTCCCCTTTTCTTCAAGTTCCTCAATTCCATGCATTCTATTGCCCAATTCTTTTGACTAAGACTCTATACGCTCTTTAAGTAAATGCACTTTTGCCCTTAACACAATGACATGGAACATAAAAAGAGAAATATCTAGCAAGTACATGATACATGATACATGATACAGATTTGCTACTGATAAGTTACCTTTTGAGTTTATCATAATCCACATACAAGGTGAAATAAAATATATAAAAATTTAAAGAGGAAAAAAAAAACTCATAGAGGGATATTTGTAATACAGGACAACTATGAATAAACTGTTCTACTGGTAAGTTTGCAAAAAATAGAAGATTTCAATAACAGTTTGTAGAAAATAGAAGATTTCAGCAGTTGAAATCCATTGTCAATAGTAGTAGAGTAGAACTAAGAAAAATACTAGAATTCATACCACAACATGGGAATCATACCCAAGTTTGGCAAATGTCCTTGTATTTTTCTTTTCATCATTTTTTACAAAACTGACAAACTAAAGAATGTCATTGTTTATATTTCTACCTGTTCTCCTCATTTCATCTCTTTTTATCATTCCTAATTCTTCACCAAATTTTATTTTCCTCAAATTCTATCTCTTATTTTTTAATCTATAATATTCTCGGATCAAAACCATAAATTATGCACATAAACATGCATCATCAAACTTCTGAACTAGATTAAACTAAAATATCAAATTTTATGTCAGAAGTCATATCTAACATACAATGCATAATTATTAGATTTATTTATGTAAATTTTCTTTCTCTGAACAAAAAAATTACATCTTTGACCTCGCAAATAAAAAATTGTCCAATTTTTCAAATCTTCTCCATGATTTAACAGAAATGTAAATAAATGAACCTAACAAAAATCTCCAAAAAAAAAAATAAATAGTAGGTCATGATATCACAAATCAGATTCTATACCATACATCACAAACCACACCAAACAAAAACTACTCACAGATCAAATTCAAATCTAGAAAAGAAAAAGCTTAAACCACAAGAACAAGAACAAGCATTAAGAAAGAAAAAAGAAATGAGGTGAAGAGAATATAATGAAAAAATGAAGTTACCGTTGTCGCTGACAAAGAGAAGCTTTATGAGGTAATTGTAATCGACGCTAGCTCTTGCTGGTGGAGCGGCCATTGAAATTAAAATCAAAATGAAACAATCAAAATTTTTCGTTGCTACCATCGTTTCCTCAGTCCTACATTCCTCTTCTTTTGTTACTTGCAATTCATCAATCACAATGTCATGACCCAAAACAGGGGGCCATGACCGGCGCTAGGGAACATTAATTCTTTCGAATCCGGAACCCATAGAAAGCCTTAAAGAAAATATAAAAGCATGCAATAATAATAAATTAAATAAAATATCTTGCAGCGGAAATTAAAAACCTCATATGTAATAATATAACTCATCCACTGATTTAATAACATAAACTCATCTCATATAAATATAATCTTTCAATACAAATTCTAGTTTTAATCCTTTAAAATTTAAATCTCATACATATATAAAACATACATTCCACAACTTAATTACTACAGTGTCTAGAATACAAAATAAAATCAAGTAAGCAGTTTACATAATAAAGCCGGGGCAGAAGAAATTCGGAGTAAAGGTCTACTACTAAGGTCTGAGGACGAAGACTCTCCTGAAAAATAATCAATGGAGGGGAGTCAGACCTCACTGAGTGAATTGTTATAATATATATACATGCATAACTAAATGACAAATGCACACATTCAATAGTAAATATAATAAATATATATACAGGCAAATACACACGGATGCAACAAAAATCATTTTATATAATACGAACAATAATAATCGTTTATGAAGGATCAAATAAAACCCTAAATGATCGCAACCTTAAACAGTGTTAGACAACACTCTTGCCATACATGCTCACTTATTCCAAATAAATTCACTTGTTCCATTTGGACAGTATATTGGCCTCGAGACACTAAGTCGACCGAGCTCCAGCAGTCTGACTGTCAATGTAATTGGCCCCAAGACACTAGGTCAACTGAGCTCCATCAATCACACTCTCAAATCACATCACACATCAATCCAATCAAGCCAATCAATATCCACAATAGGTTAGTAATTTAACCTAAATTCTATTATCATACCGGTACGTACTCGGTCCTAGTGCTGCCCACTAGGTAGCACGTTCTATTGATATCCTTCATTCAGAATAAATCCATTCATTCATGAAATAAATGATGCATGACTTTAATTAAAATAACAATATAAACCATATATATACTAGAAATATACCAAAAATAAAAGTATATTTCAAGTATATATACGTCAAATAAATTCAATTTAATTATAAAATAAACCAGAAATAAACTATACATATACTTAAAAACATTTTAAGTATAATTCAATAATAAAACATGCATTTAATTTAAAATATACCAAAAATATACCAAAATATACCTAAAATATACCTAAGCAATTATTAAACCATTTATGCATATTTCATAAAATTTAAACATACATTTCTAAAACATGCAATCCTAAAACACGTATATATAAAATAACAACTCACAATTGTGCGCTCCACGAGACGGGTCTGACAGGCCTGGTCCATGTTACCACCCAAAACAGGGGCCATGACCGGCGCTAGGGAACGAGAATTCTTTCAAATCCGGAACCCGTAACAAGCCTTAAAAATAAAATAAAACATACAATAATAATAATAACATAATTAAAATAATTTACAACGGAAATAAATCATAAATAAAACAAAATAATAATCCACCACAGGATTTAAATCAACAACTCATCTCATATATATATAAATGAACTTTTAATACAAATCTAGTCCAAATATTTAAAGTACATAACTCATACCAATATAATACAATATCCTTTTTTCAATTTTACAACTACTACAGTATCTAGATTAAATAAAATAAAACTCAGGTGAGCAGTTTACATAATGAAGCCGAGGCAGAAGAAATCCGGTGTAAGGGTCTGCTACTGAGGTCTGAAGATAATGACTCTCCTGAAAAATAGTCAACGGAGGGGAGTCAGACCTCACTGAGTGAATTACTATAATATATATACATGCATACTAAATGACAATGCACACAGTCAAAAGTATATACATTACATATGTATACAAGCAAATACACACAGATGCAATAAAATCATTTTATATATTTTTATTGAAAATCACAGTTTATGAAGGATCAAATAGAACCCTAGGAAATCGCAACCTCAAAACAGTGTCAGACTCACTTATTCCATTTGGACAGTAGACTGGCCTCGAGACACTAAGTCAACCGAGCTCCAGCAGTCTAACTGTCAGTGTGATTGGCCCCGAGACACTTGGTCAACCGAGCTCCAACAATCACACTCCCAAATCATATCTCACATATCAAATAATCAAAATCCAATCAATATCCACAAATGGTTAGTAATATAGCCTAAATGCTATCAGCGTACCGGTACGTACTCGATCCTAGTGCTGCCCACTAGGTAGCACGTTCTATTGATATCCTTCGTTAAAATATAAAACATACATTCATAAAAATAAATGATGCATGAATTGAATAAAATCTCAACATAAACCATATATATACTAGAAATATACCAACAATAAACCAGATAAATTTCGAGTATATATATATACGTCAAATAAATTTGATTAAATTACAAAATAAACTAGAAATATATTCAAAAACATTTTAAACATAATTCATTAATAAAATATGCATATAGTTTAAAATATACCAAAAATAAATCAAAAGTAAACTAAAAATAAACTTAAGTACTAATTAAACCATTATGCATATTTAATCAAAATAAGACATAGATTTCTAAAATCATGCACCCTAGAGCATATATATATAAAATAGCAACTCACTATTTGTTGCGCTCCTCGAGATGGGTCCGACGGGCCTGGTCCACTAGGCCTCGGTCTCAGCGCAACTAAACAAACAAATAATGACAGGAATCAGAATAAATCTAACAGAAGTTATAAAGACTCGATCTAGAACACTAGACATAGAATCAAGATTAGTGTTTGACCGGACATCACGTTTTATGAGAATTCTATCAAAAATTCGGCAGAACCTCCCATATAAAACGGAAATCTCTCTACTCAAAGAGTAGAGCTGACCCTGCAAAGAAATACACTTCGACAATAAACATATAACACAACCATAATCTTTCGATCGGACTCCAAACTACAATTCACCGACCGAGATCCACAATTCACAGAATATTCACAAAATACCAAAAATACCCTTTAATAATAAAAATACATTTTATAAATCCAAATTACTTAATTAACCCTAAAACACATTAAAAATCGATAAAACTCATTTTTTTAGAAAAAATCGTATATTATATATAATTTGAAAATAATTTACGAAAAATAGTTTTTATTAGTTAAAAATACTTAATAATTTATAGAAATCATTTTTATACCCTAAATAACTATCAAAACCAATTTAATTACATTTTTAGCCAATTTAGGGTAAAATTATCAAAATACCCCTATATATATAAATATACTAAAATAAAATCCAAAAATTCACCAAAAATAATATAATTGCACAAAATTAAGTTTATCAACATATATTTCAATAATATCATTAATTATACTTAATTAACCAATTAATTTCAATTAAACACATAATTAACCCTATTTTTTTAAAATTACATAAACTCAATAAATTCAAAATAAATACATAAAAGTTCACAAAAATTACAAATAAATTTCTATAATTCATTTCAACACCTATATTTATCATAAAACACAATTTCATAATTTAATCAATTAATTTTCGAAAATTAGAAAATAATAATAAAATAATCAAAAATATCCAAAAGTTCCAAAAAAATTCCAGCATGAAGATTAAGCTACTAGGATCAAATTTTGTGGAGGAATTTTTCATGAATCAATCAAATTGAAGCTCAAAAAAATCAAGAACCCTAATAGGCCGAAATTGCAAAAATGAAACCTAGGCAAATCTAGACCATTTTAAGTGAAACAAAGCTTGGAATCACACTCATCGGAGCTCAAGGAGAAGATAGAGACTGGCGGTGTCAACAACGGTGGCCGAAATCACATCGATCGATGGTAGCTTGAAGTTTCGACTTTTCGGCCAAAACAAGCTTCCCCGACGCCGGAAACGACTGCTGCTGGTGGCGGGGATGGCTGAGGACGAAGGTGGCACGCCAAGAGGCACACCGATGGGAAGAAAACGGCGTAATATATTATGTATATATGCATATATATATACTCACACTAGATATTATAATAATATAAACTTTCACACACATTAGATATACTCCACACACATATAATTTAATATATTTAATAATTTATACACTTAAAAATAATTAAATAATATTAAAACTAAATAATAAAAATTAGGGTAATTAATTAAACCCTAGTTTAATTTAAGTAAATACACATATATACACTTTATTTTAGCACTTTATATGAGTTCATACAAATGCGTAAATCTATTTAAAATAATTAATATTAAATTATTTACGTGTCAATTTCCCCGAAAGTGCAAGTCCCGGGAAAATTTTACGTAAAGTACTTAAAATAATATAAAACAATTAAAATTAGTTTTAATTATATAACAACTCATAAAAATATCATAATTATATACAAAATTATTAACACTGCATATCCCGATGCAGTATAAAAATATTTTAAAAAAAATTCGGGATATTACAGTCCACTAGGCCTCGATCTCCGTGCAACTAAACAAATAAATGACAACACGAAATTAGAATAAATCTAACGAATTCCTAGAGACTCAATTTAAAATACCGGATACATACTAGGAATAGGGATTTGATCGGATGTCAAGTTTTACGAGAATTCTACCAAAAATTCAACAGAACCTCTCTTATAAAACGGACACCTCTCTACTCAGAAAGTAAAGCCGGTTCTATAAGAAAATACTCTTCTAGAATATACAGCCACACAACCTCTCAGTCGGACTCACAAACTACAATTCTACCAACCGAGGCTCACAATTCCCGAAATAAACACAGAACACATTTAAATCTCAAAAATACCGAAAATACCCTTTATATATCAACATATAGCAAATTAGGGATTTAAACGTTAAAAATAATTATTTTACCAATAATTACAATAAAACTCTAATTTTAATAAAATATTATTAAAAATCCATAATTCTTGATAAATTCATAAATATTAACCGAAATTCATTTTATAAATCCAAATTACATAATTAGCCCAAAAACATGTTAAAAATCAATAAAAACTCATTTATTTATAAAAAATAATATATTATATATAATTTAAAAATAATTTTCAAAAAATAGTTTTAATTAGTTAAAAATACTAAATAATTTGTAAAAATCATTTTTATACCTCAAATAATTATTAAAACCAATTTAACTTAATTTTCAACCAATTTATTACCAAAATACCCTTAATTATATATAAATTCACATAATATACTATAATTATTCAAAAATTCACTAAAAATTATACAATTGCTCAAAAATTAATTTCTCAACATATAATTCAATAAAAAATAATCATACTCAATTAACCAATTAATTTTAACAAAATACTCATTTAACCTATATTTCCAAAATTCACCTAAACTAAATAAATTCATAATAATTATAAAAAAAATCACAAAAATTAAAAATTAAATTCTAAAATTCATTTTAACCCCTAAAAATACCATAAATCACAATTTCACAAATTATTTAATTAATTTACGAAAATTAGAAAATATTAATAAAATAATAAAAAATTCACAAAAATCAAAATAAATTCCAAAAATTTCACAAAAATTACAGGATGTAGATTGATCTACTAGGAACAATATTTGTGAAGGAATTAAGCTTGAATCATTAGAATCAAAGTTCAAAAAATTAAAGAACTCAAAATGGTCGAAATAGAAAATTGGTCACCAAAGAAAATCTAAACCAAATCAAGTGAAACCAAGCTTAGAAATGCACTCACAAGAGCTCAAGGAAGAGATAGAGACTGGCGGTGTCCAATTTGGTGGCCGGAATCACGGTGAACAGAGTTAAGCTTGAGTTTCGATTTCTCGGCTTAAAAATGACCAAAACTCACCGGAAATGGAGGTAGCAGGTGGCAGAGGAAGCTGGAGAGGGTGGTGGCACGCCGAAAGGCACACCGATGATGAGGGAAGGAGTTAGCAGCGGCGAAAGTGGAGGTGGGGGCGTCGGAATAGTGAGGGAGAAGGGAGTGGCACAAAACATAAATTAATTTAACTTTATATATATATATATATATATATATATATATATATATAACTTTAATAACTTATATTATAATATAATAATATTATAGTCATCCCTACACCACATGTTTAAAAATAACAATATCTATATACATGTACATATATATAACACATATTAATTAAATAAAACTATATATATACATACATAATTAAAAATAAACCCTAAAATACTAAATATGTATATATATGCATGTATATGTATATATATTAATATGATAATTAAAATCATGCATGGAATCATGCAATTACGTAAAACGGACTAACGTAAATAATTATTATTTATTTAGGTTTTAATTTTTCCAAAAATAAAATTTTTGAAAAAATTTTACGTAAAAAATTTAAAATAGTTAAAAATAACTTTAATAATTAAAAAATTGATTAAATAATCAAATATATTTATCAAAATTATTAACACTGCATATCCCGATACAATTTAAAATTATTTAAAATCTCGAGATATTACATACAAGTTGTGCAAGGTTTATGGAGAGAGGTTGAGATAATCATGTTCAATTAGAATTGAAAAGCAATGGTTTCTTCTTCAAATTGGAGCTTCAATTTGAAAAGCAATGGTGAACTCTAATCGCATAGGAAGTAGAGAAAAGGAACAAAGAAGATGAGAAAGGTTGAAAAAAAAAAATTGAGTTACCATTGAATTGATTTGAGCGAGAGCAACTTAAAATGGAAAGCTCACGAGCTTTCTTCATCAATCCGATTTTTCTTTTGCAGTCGATTAACTTCAATAGGAGAAAACAAGGAATAATGTCGGTAAAGTCATTTTTGAAACATAAAAGAAAGGTAGGCCATAAGTAAAAGCGTAAAAATCATTTGTGGAAAAATAAAAAGTGTGGGACTATATATATATAAAAAAAAGGAGTCTGGTCAAATATGTCATTTTTTGAAATTTTTTTTTTTAAATCTTTACAATTTTTTTTTATGAAAAAAAGTTTTTAAAATTTTAAGATTAAAGTTTTATAGGAATATAATATAACAATTTAAAATAAAAATATGTTATAATTTTTTTATAATATTTATTTAAATACATATTAGTTTAATCATAGTTTTTTCAATTTTAATAATAAACTATGACATTTTTCTCATTTCTATCATATGATCAAATTAATATTAAAATTACAGTATTTTTTTACTAAGTTGGCATCATACATAATTTCTTAATAGTTAAAATTGAAAATTAATGAGTCAACTACAATTTTACCAACTTAATAATGTGATTTTAATTTTAATAATTATTTATATTTTTAGAAAAATAGTGAGTTTTGTAACAACTATAGTGCCATTTCAAGTAACTGTAAATTTAAAGTTAATTGAAGGGAATACTAAAATTAAAAAGAAATATTCATTATTTACTACTAAAACTAAAAACTTTAATCAACAACCACTATTAAAATCAATTAACATGAAGTTGTTCTCGTTTAAATTAAATTTCAGATTTGAGCTCTATTATATACAATCATATTAAATTAATTATTAAAAATTTTTTGATATCTGTATATAATCCTACTCAGATCGAATCAAATTAATTAGAGTTCAGTATACTATAAATATTGTCATTTAAAAAAAAATCTGAAAAAATAGTATTAGATTTGTAAACTAAGTGTAAAGCTAAGAATTTACTACATCGCATTTCATTACATTGAGCCAAAAACAGGCGCTATTTTTTTTAAAATAATAGACTCAAATGTTTGACATAGATCTTATGAAAGTATTAATAATTTTGACTTCAATTTGTACAATATTACATTTCGTAAACCAATATAAATAACTTTCAACATTAAATAAATGAAAATATGTAATGTCCATTTGAACTTCAGTTCGTCAAAAGACAAAATGCTATACTTCATTTACCTATTTTCTTTTGATCATATAAATGGAAGGCATTCCAAAATAATTTACAATTTCCTGGAAGATACAACTTCACCCCCA
The DNA here is from genome assembly GCA_947683625.1 of Mallotus nudiflorus. Classification (NCBI taxonomy): domain Eukaryota; kingdom Viridiplantae; phylum Streptophyta; class Magnoliopsida; order Malpighiales; family Euphorbiaceae; genus Mallotus; species Mallotus nudiflorus. The sequence continues at coordinate 1,001,851 of CANTUR010000070.1, read as the reverse complement.
AAAAAATAGATTTCAAAAAAATTTGAGTTATGTATTATGTTTAAACAAGTGTCCAATCATTATCGTCAGGACATGGTGTTTTGTCAACTGCGGATGCACTCTCAGGCTTAGGAGGCTTCTTTAAAAACAAGGACGATTTACCATCAAAGAAGTTAGAGAATGGTTGGCCAGGTGACATGTCTGAGCTACTATCATCTCTTTGTGATGCTTTTCTCAGGTTTTTATCTTTGTTGCCAAAGTTAAGACCGAGCCTCTTAAACAGTCGCCTGGGTTCCCCAGCCGACATGGTGGTGGTTTCTTCTGCGTGCTTTACTGCCATTATGGCTTCTTCAGGATTTAGCAGTAATTTCTCCACTGTCTCATACACCTAAACCAAAGGATAATGAAGTAAGCTATACTTCACAAAAAATCATCATACATGACTTAAACGTTGGACTATTAAAAAGAAAACAAGTCAATGCAGAAGCGTACAATTGTTGATTCTTTTATCTATAATAATTTTTGAATAAACTTGGCAAAGCAAGGAAGAAAGAACAGAGAAATTGTATGTTTTTGTTGTGCACTACAAGCATACGTAAATCATCTCCAAGTGATAACCTACCTGACAGATATCATCCACTTTCTCACTCCAGCTGGTTCCTTGACAAGTGAAGACAATGTAGTCTTTGCACTCATTAAATAACTTTGACACATCGTTATCATTGTTGCCAGAGAGTTTAGTCTCAGCCAATACAAACCCTAAACCAAGCTGAATAGAATAAAATCAGGCATTATTAGAACCTCAAAAAGATGATGGATGTTGATTAATTAAGCATTTCCTATCAGATGTGTTAGCACAATAATTATGGTCAAATCATGTAAAAGAAAGAAGAATAGACTTCACTTGCATATCTGTCTTTCTGTTCTTCAAAAAACAAAATGTTTGCCATTGTGAATGGCATAGAGTTCCATCATGTGCATATATAAATTGCAGGCTAATGAAAAACCCAAAATAGCATAACTACGAAATTAATTGAAGAAGGATGAAGTTTGATGGCAATAACTTCATATGATGTTTTAATATTAATTTAAGACACATGACTTTTAAAGATGAACTATTCTTATATTTCAATGAGCCATAACGGATATGAAGACAAATATGACATCCTGACATGTATAATACCGGCTGCAGAGTGTAAATCAATTAGATAACTCACCAACGAAATAAACAACTGTTCAAACAGCTCAGAAGGAGGAAGGTCCTCTAAGTCGTTTAGAATACCTTCTCTGCAAAATTAAAACACCATACTACTCTTGTAATTCATATAATATTATGCTCACTAACTATAACTCGGAAAAGAAAAATACATATGACAATATACAATAAACATATCAAACTTACACTGCCAAATCTTCATCGTATAGGGGAGCCTGTTTAACTGCTGGTACTGCTTTGGATGTTTCCCACAGTTCACGCCACAAGTTACCTATCATCAATGCAAATCACTTATCAGCACAAAGGGGTAACACCACTCCCATAAAGTTGAAGGCATGCCTGACTTCAAGATACTTTAAGTGCTTAAATATTTTTAAAAAATAAGTTATATCAAGCATAACATGAGCATTTAAGATACAAAGTAAATCAAAATAGATCATAATTTCAACAGATAAAGATATTCTGCCTCATGCACAACACACATCAGTAAAATCCACAACACGCAATAAATACAGTAAAAACCGTCACTACTCATTGGCATACATCTTTTCAGCAATTTGTGCCACAAAAAAAATAAAAATAAGAAGATAAACAACATTAATCAATGCACAATAATAGCTGTCACAACAAACCTATTATCAGTAGAATGATGATGAATGGATGATTAAACAGCAATTCACTGATTTATTAAGTAAAAAGGATAGGACAAAGGCAAAACCTTCTTTTTGCATTCGACTGCTTAGTTGACCTCTTGTAGAAGATGAATCACCTCCATCAAAAAACTCATTTACCTCACCACTTTCTGTCCAGTCAGGTGGAGAGTGCCACCTCACAAAGTCTTCTAAAATACAACCAGGATTTGCAGCCTAACATATACATATACAAGTACATACAGAATCCAGTTACATTTGTATTCATCTTGATTATGATCAATAAGAAAGATAAACTTCCCAATTCAGAAAAATGTACCTTGAAGGCCTGCATGTCAGAAAGAAGTTGAGAACATCCAGCACCAACACTGATGATAAAAAACAATACAATATATTATTTCCAACTTAATCTCTTAGCTACATACCAACAAGTTTCAAATCTCAAAGACAACATCATTCCTGAGGCAACAACAATGAGATTATTATGGTACATAGGAAAGATGCTTCTTCACACACTGCTTAGTCTATAGCAAATAGCATACATGAATTAAGCATAGCCAAGAAAGTTAATTCAAAGAATTAATGATCTGGTTTACAGTTCCTGAATAATGTGAATTGATCACAAGTATAGGAAGTTAGAAAAAAGGAATTATGAAAATGCACAAAAGAAAACTTCAAAGAATATATTAAGTAGTCAACTACTTGAATATAAAAATAATTGACTGAGACAAGTACAAAATACTTGATAAACTAACCTCCCAGTTCGAAGCACAAACTCCTCATTTTCTTTGATAAGATCTTCTGTAAGCAAAGGCCCTTCCTAAACACATAGATGCACATAGATCAGGATAATGAAAGTTTAAATGCAAAATTATCTTTTACTACAATTCACTAGCCGTGCCTGCGTAATTGGAGAGTATATGGGTTCACCAGTTTCCAACATGGTTAAATTGTCAGCTGGGTGATCAGCACCCAATCGAAGGACAAGTTCCCCATTGCATAATCTAGCATATAAGATACCACTTGAACCGTTCTCTTTAGAAATAGCCGGCTCTTCAAAAATTGAACTGGCATCCTTCATTACTGATTCTAGTGATTCAGTGGCAAGATATTGACGCCGTTTCCTTGAGACACAGCAATTGATAACTTGGAATTGCTGGTATAGAAGACAGGAATTTAGATCTGGAAGATCATCCAATGGGATGCCAGGTATATGTAGCTCTTCAGACCAAAGTCTTCTCAGCTGCATGTGTTATGATTAAGCATACTTGTCAGGCAAAGATAAGAATAAAGTGTCATAAATGCTTGAACTTCAAAGAGTAAGGGAGGACGAAATCGGAAGATGTTATAGCTCTGATCCATCATTTTCATAAAAAGAAAGAGAGGGGGAATGTAAAAAAAAAGAAGAAGATGAAAAATTTTTACTATTCAGTTTGTTGTCAAATAAATTCCATAACAAGCACTTGAGACTTCATTAAGAGAAGCTTCCTTCTATAAACATAAACCATGCATTCTAAACTTAGCATTAGCAGCACAACAGTCCTAAGAAATGTTTTCCTTCAGCATAATTATTCATTTTAGTTCAGATGCAGAAATTCTGCAAAAGCTACTCACTTCAGCAACAATTTTGCACCACAGCAATGCCATTTTCCTTAGGGTTTTAAAGCTTCCAACTACTTCAGATAACTTAACAAGCAAGCTTTCAGGAGGAGAACCATGAATATCTTTAGGCAAAGAAGATGCTTCCAAACCACAGTTGATATTCCTTCTGAGAAACTTCCCCTCTGCGAATATCTTGCAAATATTACAACGGAAGTGAAAGATCATCACAGGATAGTGCAAAACAACCAAGATAAGTAATTATTCTAGCAAGAAACACTCTCTAAATATCACCTAATCATTAATCTACCTGCGTCAAATAGTGAACGTATCAAAGACATAACTTTCTCATCATCACCACCAAACTCAGACACAAGCTTATCCTCCTTCTCACGAAGCATTAATGACTTCATTGCAGCAAGACTCAAGCTAGCCCTCTCCAGAATAGGAGAAGAGCTTCCAGATGATGCCAAAAGATCTTTCATTGACTTGTGTTTCTTTCCACCACTGAAGCATATATCCAAAAAAAAAAAAAAAAGAGCAAAAGCAATTAGGACCACCATATACCAATTGGTTGAGAACTAAATGTTTTAGGTTAAAAAGACATTTAAATAAAAGGTTTAAAGTTCAAATGTCAAGAACAAAGCTTACTCGATGGCCATAGCAAGTTGCTTCATAACAGATGTGGAAGGAATGCTATTTGGGTTAGTGGCATATAATCCTTCAGCTATGAAGGACACTTGTGAACCCTATAAAAACACCAAATAACCATAAAAAAACAAGAAACCCACCATTTATTTAAGCTGATAATGAGATAAAAAAACACGAGTGCAAAAAATTCATCCCCCAATCACAAGTCATTCTAGTTCATCTACCACACATGAAAGACCATTGGTATTGATGCATAACAACAAAAATAATTAAATATATACAAAATCCATTACCTTTGCTTCAACATCATTTTTCATATTCAATATGTACAAATTTTCATCATAAAATGGAGCAGCCATTGTTGAATTTTCAACTTTCTCAGTCTGATTTTCAGCTCCTCTTTTTCCTATTCTTATGTTCTTGAATTTATCTTGCCACTCGTGCTTCGCCACTATATTTGAAGGTCTCCACTTCAAATGCCTCCCTTCATGGTTACTCTGCATTAACCCAATGTTACACTTCATTATTCAAAACGCCCAAGAAGCAGAAACAGAAAAGCAAGCAAAAAATAAAAATAAATTGATAGAAAACTACAAGTATCCTTATTAAAACATTCATTTCTAATCAACTTAGTTTAATCCAACTAAATTCATCCCTAAAAATACAACAGCATGCATGGAATGCAACAAGTCGATTCAATTCCATTATACTCAGTCAATTCTCATGTTTGTAAAGTTTACGGTTGCTGGAATTCATTATTTCAATTTCATTTCCAATATACGTATTTTCATTTTCTAACCAAAAACAAAAATCTATAATTCAACCTGCATTACCTATCAAAATTCAAAATTCATATCAAAATCAATCGCACTGCAAGTACCTTTGGCTCGTCTTCAATCTTCACCGTCTCATATTCTAATTGCGTTCTGGATTCTCTATCAGAATCTTTCTCCGATCGAACAGAATATCAACAACATGAAAGAATTCAAACAATAAATAACTGAAATTAGTAAGGAAAAATTAAAGAAATATACCAAAAAATAGGGAAAATTATTATTTTTCAGATAAAAAAAATCTAAGAACCTGCTCGATCGGATATAAAGTCGGATTTAATATCGGTAAAAACTCGCTCCGCTTTAGCAGCAGCTGAATGGAAGGCTGTCCTTGCTTTGGATACAAAAGAAGGCGCCTCCATATCGTCCGTTGAAAGGTTAAGGTTAAGGTTAGGGTTAAAAAAAATTGCAGCAGGTATTATTATGGATTTAGCGTGCTCAAAGACGAAAATGCTGGCATGTTTTTAGGGAGGAGAAGAAAAGGGAAGGCTACGAGGAAGAGGAAGAGGAAGAAGAAGAAGAAGGACAAGCACGAAGAGAGTGACATCGAAATACGAGTGCGCTTTTTTTAATTTGTTAAGAAAATAAATAAAGTAGCATATTAGTTAAATATTTTTTTAAAAACTTATTTAAGATTAAGAATTTTTTTTAAAATATCTATATTTGAAACTCAAAATTAATTTATTTTATAAAAATATAATTTTTTTATATTTTATAAAAAATAAATATATTTTTAGAATATTAAATTTTTTATAAGTATAAATTTTTATTTTTTTAGAATTTTGTGTTTTTATAAAACAATAACATATTTTATCAATTTTATATTACTTTAATTTAGAATATATTTTCGTATAATCTATTTAAAGCACTTTTTACTAAAAATTTATACGTTGAAATTTTTAAAAATATATTATAATATTATTCTTTACGATATGATAAAGATTTCACCAAATATATATATATATATATATATATATATATATATATATATATATATATATATATAACAATTAACTCGATAAATTAAATAAAACAAATTCAATAAAAATAATTGAGCAATAAAATGTCTTAAAATGTCTCAAACTCTAAACCAAATTGTCACAATCCATAAATACGACCAAAAATATTGAGGAAGTCTTTGGAGGAAACTACAAGTTACTTGAGCAAAATTTTATCCGGTCTTTTTTTTTTTTTTTTTTCGAACTCATGTTTGGAAGTTATAATTTTATTTTATGCTTATCCTTTATCCAAATCCTTTAATTTTTTCATCTATTGGTTCATATTTGGTTCATATATATATATATATATATATATTGCATTTGTAGTCATAAGAACTCCAACTATTTCGGAGTTCAGTCAAGTGAATCTATAAAAAAAATAAAACTCTTTCAATATTTATTTTTTCAATACATAAAAATCAACCTGATACCTTAATTAAAATAATTTAAACTTATTACCACTTAATCCAATAAATGTTAATTATTTATTAGTTCACCTAGTTTTATGCAAGTGAATAAACAATTTAACTTTATCCTAATTTCATAAATGAGATATTATAAAGAAAAATTCATGATATACAAGCTTTTAAATTGCCTTGTCAATAATAATTATTGAGATTATTTGATAATAAATTTATCGTTTAAATGATGTTTTGAACTTAAATTATAATGCATGTATCATGTTAAATTAATTATTAAGAAATTTTTATAATTCTTATAGTTCTCCCTTAAATAATGTTTTAAACTCAAGTCACAATATATACACCATATTAAATTAATTATTAAAATTTTTTTATGATTCTCATTTAAATAATATTTTCAACTCGAATTGCAATATATGTTTCATATTAAATTAGTTATTATAAAATTTTTATATAAATTAAATATATATATCTAAATTGAATCAAATAAAATATAATATAATAGGTTATGAATAATGATAGATTAAATTAAATAAATTTTAAATAGAGGTCGTAAAAAAAAAAGCCTTTTATCTAGAAAATTGAAAATTTATATCACAATTAAATTTTACTTTTCTTAATTTATTATCTAAAAAAACTCATCAACTATCCATACAAACAAATAATTGAGCATATAACTAATACAATACACGATTAAAAGGTTGACATTTTGTTCGGTGTTCTGTTTGCTGTGCACATAAACACCATGCATTCACTAGTTGACAGCTTGTGTTTATCCGTGTATGGATGATGTATCCTATGCTTATGCAGACCAATTCCAAACCACCGTCGCAAGGGTATAAGCGGAACCAAAAGAATTTAACTTTGATTAGTTAAAATTTAGCTCATTTACTATCAAATTATATTGAAGCTCACTTATTATATTATTTATTATTCACGAGCTGACTACATATTTAATCTGAACATAAATATATTGAAAAATTTAAAATATATATGTACAGGTCCATTAGATTCTCAAATTTGGATATTGAAATAATTTGAATTTAGCTAATTTAATGAAGTTAATATAAAAGTTTAAATAAATTTTATGGAGTTCGATGAACAATTCAACTCGACTATATATAGTTGTACAAAAATATGTATATATATACATAAATATTATTCATGATATTCATTTAACCTATATCAAAAGTAATTGGTTGATGTTGACCTAATTTTCACACGTATACATTAGGTAATTCTTCCAAAATGATATATTTAAAGACTTCTTTTATATCAGTTTTATTGTACTAATTGTTTATAGATTTATTATTTACTTAAAACTTTTTAAAACCTTTTCTATTTAAAAATTAGAGGAGGAAAATTTGGCAAAAAAAATATTTTTAAAAATTTAAATTATTATCTAAATTACATTTGTATTTAATTATTGTCAAATTAAGTATATGGGTGCACAATGTTTAGATATTTATTGTGCTATGTCTTAATATTAACTTTTATTTTTTTTACAAGCAAAGATTTTATTTTTTGCAGTAAACCAGTGATTTATGATGTCTTAAAGAGAGTTTTTGCTACTTGACGTTTCAACTTTCGATAATCTCAATGTTAATTTAAATCTTTAGATTATGACTAAATAATTTATTGTTGTTACCGTTGCTGCACGCATCATTTACTTGTCAAAACAAATATGGCATAAGAATGGTATACAGCAAAAATTATTCATGAGTCATCCGCTGCTTAGTTGTGATTACTTGCAAACTTGAACTAGACTATCATTTTAAATGATCACTGTAGACAAGCCAAGGCTGAAGTGCTGGTAGAAAATTTACCACTTGCCTATTTGGCAACATACCCCTTGACTATTTCTCACTTTTTTATAAAGGAAATTTTTTATATTACACCCGACTGCTGTTGTGAAATATAAAAATATATATTTTTTTATTTTTATTAGTAGAGTGCGTTTCTATGATTGATATAATTTAAAGTAGGTGATATTTAAAATAGGTTTGATGACAACAGATGTTGAACTTATAACCTTAAGTTATAGGTTCGATTCAGCCATGAGGTTAGTTCCCCTAATAATCAATAAAAAGAAAATTTTAAGTAGGTGATATTTTTCTTGCAACACATTAATTATACATTTGATTCAATTTCTTTTTTTTTTTTTATTAATAACACAAATCTGTAATGAAGAGATAAAAATATCATATAAAAATGTGTATTTTCTTTTTGACAATCAATAACTTTTTAATCTAATATTATTTACCTAATAGACGCATATAAATAAATTAAATAATTAATCAAATTATGCAGCAGCAAAAAAACAATTCACATAAAAAGATGTTAGTTTTGAACTAGGGCACTAGTACAATACGAGAAAAAGTTAAATATTATCTTTAAATTTTAAATTGATTTGAAATTTAAAATATTAGTGAAAAATGGATAATTTTTACTCATGTTAGTTAGTTTTTTATCTTTATATCACTGTAGTATTTAATTTTTAAATCGTAATATAAATTTTTTTTATTTTTAATTTAATTATTAATAAAATGTCCGAACTGAATTTTCAAATCATAAATATAACAGATAGACTGATATAGATCAAAAAATACTATATTTATCTAATAAATCGTGACATGTTAGTGCACTTGATGACATGGTGCCACATATTTCTACATCAGATGTCATATTACCTTTTTTAAAACATTTTTATTTTCTCTCATTTCTCATTTAACCTTTTAATTTAAAATAAATAGTACATGTGACACTATTTATTATCTTTCCTCTTTCAATTTCTTAGAATTAAATTTATCCTCATTTTCTTGTTTTTGTTCCACAAACTTTTTTTTACTTTCGTATACTTTCTCGCCAACCAAACACTCTCATTTAATTAAAAAAGTTTCTTGAAAAATTATGTTCAATTAATTAAATGGTATTATGAATGTGAATGAACAATATATTGCTTGTGAATGAACAATATATTGCTTGTGAGAGAATAGTACTCAAATAGTGAAAATAAAATCTCTATATAAAGGGATTGAAATTCATTAATGAGAAGGTTAAGATTAAGAAGAAGAAAAGATAGATTACTCTCCAAATTCTTTCAATATTATAGTTCTCTAAATTCTCTCCAAACTCTTTCTAAATTCTCTCAAAATCATTCTACTATAAAATATTTTTCTTCTAGTTAAATACTACTAAATTCAAGTTTAGTTCTATAACAAAATAAGTAATTCAATCTTTATTTCACAACACGTTATCAGCACGAGGAGCTCTCGATCAAAATAATAAGGTACATATTTCTTAATATTTAATATTTATGAATATATTAGTTGATTATATATTATCATGGATGGCTATGCCTCCTACTAATTTATATATTTATATTTATTTCTTCAATCTAACTTTATATTAATTGTTATTTTTATTTTGTTTTACTAACTACACCATTGATGCAAATATTGCTAGAAATGGTTCTAACCTTATGGATGGCTATGCCTCCTACCAATTTATATTTATGCACATTTATTTTTTTTATTATTTATGTTAATGGAAGGCTATACCCCATTTTATATTAATGGACGGTTTTGCCCCATATTTATACATATCGTTATGTTAATTCACTTGCTATAAATAATCATATCAACATTATTTATTGATTTTACTTTATACAATTTATTTCTCAATATATTATATTAAAAAAAAAAAAAAAAAAATTTCTAACGGCTATATTTTTATTACCAACGGTAATATAACGGTAATAAACGGCTATATTTTTCATTATAAATAGATGAGCTATAAATGTTATTCATTCACACAAATTCATACATTTTCTCTTTCTCTCTTTACTCTAAATTGTAAACATGATTTGGTATATTTATATTTATGTTTTGATCATGACTATTATAATTGTTTTAGGAATAATTAATATGGAAGATGATTTTCTATTTGATATAATTTCAAGTATTATTGTATCATTTTTTGTACCACTATTATTTCTTGCAATATTCATTCATGATATAATTAATTAGTAAATTCTGATCATGTTTGATTTTTTTTAGTAGTCATCAAATTTATGAATTCTAATTGAGTTATATTTTTTTTATTAGTTATCATAATGACAAATCTAGCAAAGCTTGAGTTCGTTGCTCTTGACATCACGGGAAAAAATTATATGTCTTGGATTCTAGATGTAGAAATGCATCTTCAATCAATGGGGTTAATTGATACCATAAAAGAAAATAATAACACCTCATTGCAAGATAAGGCCAAGTCTATAATTTTTCTCCGTCGTCATCTTGATGAAGGATTAAAATGTGAATATTTGACTGTCAAAGATCCAAGTGTTCTTTGGAAGGATCTAAAAGACAGATATGATCATCAAAGAGATGTAATACTACCAGTAGTCACTGATGAATGGAGAGCTTTACGCTTTTAAGATTTCAAAAAAGTGAGTGACTATAATTTTGCAATGTTCAGAATAGTATCACAATTAAAATTCTGTGGACAAACAGTCACAGATGAGGATATGCTGGAGAAAACTTACTCCACATTTCATGCATCAAATGTTACACTGCAACAACAATACAGGATGCAGAGATTTAAAAAATATTCTGAACTAATTTCATGCCTACTGGTAGCTGAGAAAAATAATGAACTCTTGATGAAAAATCATCAGTCCCGTCCCACTGGCTCAATAGCATTTCCAGAAGCAAATGCTACAAATTATTCCAGATATAAAAATTATAATAGCCGTGGACGTGGGAGAGGTAGAGGTCGTGGACGTGGAAGAGGTCAATTCTTTGGCCATGGTCATGGAAATAAATATAGTAATACTCCACAACAAACTCAGACTCAACCTCAAAAGAAGTTAAAATCAGTCATCAGTGGTGTTCAAGAAAGGCCTCAATATAAGTCTGAAACTGTGTGTTTCAGATGTGGTAGTAAAGGACACTGGTCACGAATTTGTCGAACACCACCACATCTTTACCAACTTTATAAGGCATCATTGAAAGGCAAAGAAAAGGAAATAAACTTCAATGAGCATCATACTCATGTTAATGATACAACTCATTTAGATGTTTCTGATTTTACTGATGATTTTACTGACAATGGAAATTGAGACATCTATAATTTTAAGTATATTGTTATTACTTATTTGATTCTGAAGAATATGTTATTGTTATGTATGTTATTTTTAAATTAAATAAAATGTCCTACTTTATAATTATTTTATGTTTTTACCTTAATTGATTAATTTTGTGTTTATCTATTTTGAAGTTTAATATGGATTGTACTCAACATAAAGACAATATTGGAGATCTCTGCATACCAGATAGTGGTACTACACATACTATCTTGAAAAATAGAGATTATTTCTCTAAAATAAAGCCCACAAAGGCAGTTGTAAAAACAATATCAGGTCCTGTAGATCTGATTGAAGGAATTGGCAAAGCTAAATTTATGTTACCAAATGGAACAAAGTTTATAATTGATGAAGCTTTGTTTTCACCAAAATCAACAAGAAATTTGTTGAGTTTTGATGACATATATCGAAATGGGTGTGATACCCAATCTATTACTATAAATGGTAACAAATATTTAAATATAGTTTCCTATGAATCAGGAAAAATGCAAGTATTGGAAAGACTGCCAAAACTCCCTACTGGATTGCATTACATGCATATACATGTAATTGAATCAAATATGGCAGTAAAAGAAAAATCTTATGATCCTTCAATAATAAATTTATGGCATGACAGATTAGGTCATCCTGGATCAGTAATGATGCGAAGGATAATTGAGAATTCACATGGGCATCCCTTGAAGGGGCAAAGAATTCCTCAATCAAATGAAATGCCATGTACAGCTTGTTCTCTTGGAAAATTAATCTTGAGACCTTCACCATCTAAAATTCAAAATGAATCACCTATGTTTCTTGAAAGAATTCAAGGTGATATATGTGGGCCAATTCACCCACCATGTGGACCATTCAGATATTTTATGGTATTAATTGATGCATCTAGTAGATGGTCACATGTTTGTCTATTGTCAACTCGTAATGTTGCATTTGCAAGGTTGCTTGCTGAAATTATTAAATTACGAGCACAATTCCCTGATTATACAATCAAGAGGGTAAGACTTGATAATGCTGGTGAATTTACATCTCAAGCATTCAATGATTATTGTATGTCTATTGGGATCATTGTTGAGCATCCCGTTGCCCATGTACATACTCAAAATGGTTTAGCTGAATCATTGATTAAACGACTTCAGTTTATTGCTAGACCATTAATAATGAGAACAAAGCTTCCCATTTCAGTTTGGGGTCATGCAATCCTACATGCTGCTTCATTAATTCGCATCAGACCTAGTGCATATCATAAATACTCCCCACTACAATTGGCATTTGGTCAAGAGCCAAATATTTCCCATCTCAAAATTTTTGGTTGTGCAGTATATGTACCCATTGCGCCACCTCAGCGCACAAAAATGGGTTCTCAACAAAGATTGGGAATTTATGTTGGGTTTGAAACACCCTCGATTATTAGATATCTTGAACCTCTAACTGGTGATGTTTTTACAGCACGTTTTGCTGATTGCCAATTTAATGAGGTTATTTTCCCAACATTAGGAAAATGGGAGAAAGAAGTGAAAAGGGATATTTCATGGAATGAACCATCATTATTGCATCTGGATCCTCACACAAAACAATGTGAATTAGAAGTGCAAAAGATTGTGCACTTACAAGCAATTGCAAATCAATTGCCAGATGCATTTACTGATACAAAAAGAGTGACTAAATCATATATACCAGCAGCCAATGCTCCTGCTCGTATTGAAATTCCAGAAATAAAATCTGAGAATAAAGACACTCATGAGTCTAAAACACACCAGAAGCGTGGAAGACCAATTGGTTCTAAGGATAAAAATCCTCGAAAGAGAAAGGGAGTAGATAATCATATTGATAGCGAAGAAAATATCCCTGAAGAAATAGAAAATAAAGAAAGTCATGAAACATTGTCATATACTGTTGCATGTGAAATCATAAATGACAAAGATGATCCTGAACCAAAATCAGTCATGGAATGTCAAAATAGGCATGATTGGATAAAATGGAAAGATGCTATGCAGGCTGAATTGGACTCACTAAACAAACGAAATGTTTTTGGGCCAATTATTCCTATGCCTAAAAATGTGAAACCTGTAGGATACAAGTGGGTCTTTGTACGAAAGAGAAATGAGAAAAATGAAATAATAAGGTACAAAGCTAGACTTGTAGCTCAAGGTTTTTCACAAAGGCCAGGAATTGATTATGATGAAACGTATTCTCCTGTTATGGATGCAATTACGTTCAGGTATCTGATTAGCCTAGTAGTTTCTAAGAAATTAGAAATGCGTCTTATGGATGTTGTGACTGCTTATTTGTATGGATCACTTGATAGTGACATTTATATGAAAATCCCTGAAGGATTTAAAATGCCTGAAGCATTAAGTACAAAACCCAAAGAAATGTATTCGATCAAGCTCCAGAGATCTTTATATGGGTTAAAACAGTCTGGGCGCATGTGGTATAATCGTTTAAGCGATTATTTGATTAATAAAGGATATGTGAGTAATATTATTTGCCCATGCATTTTTATTAAGAAAACAATATCTGGATTTGTGATTATAGCTGTATATGTTGATGATTTGAATATCATTGGAACAGAAAATGAGATCCATGAAGCAACAGTATACTTAAAGGAAGAATTTGAAATGAAAGATCTTGGAAAAACCAAGTATTGCCTTGGTTTACAAATTGAGCAAATGCACAATGGGATATTTGTGCATCAATCAAATTACACAGAAAAGATCTTGAAACGCTTTAATATGGATAAAGCAAATCCTTTAAGTACTCCAATGGTCGTTAGATCACTCAATATTGAAACTGATCCATTTCGACCCTGTGAAGAAAATGAAGAAATTCTTGGTCCTGAATTTCCATATCTCAGTGCCATTGGAGCTCTAATGTATCTTGCTAATTTTACTAGACCTGACATTTCTTTTGCAGTTAATTTATTAGCGAGGTTCAGTTCAGCTCCAACAAAAAGGCATTGGAAAGGGGTCAAACATATACTTCGATACCTTCGAGGAAATGTTGATTTGGGTTTATTTTATTCTAACAATTCAAAACAAGAATTGATTGGTTATGCAGATGCAGGACATTTATCTGATCCTCATAAAGCGAAATCTCAAACAGGCTATGTGTTCACAAATAATGGAACTGCAATTTCTTGGCGTTCCCAGAAACAAACGCTTGTCACTACTTTCTCAAATCATTCTGAAATTATTGCACTACATGAAGCAAGTAGAGAGTGTGCGTGGCTTAGATCAATGACACATCATATTGAAGAATCTTGTGGTTTTCCAGTCAACAAAAGTCCAACAATTTTATATGAAGATAATGCAGCATGCATTGCACAGTTAAGGGAAGGATATATCAAAAGTGATAGAACCAAACATATACCTCCAAGATTCTTTTCATACACTCAAGAGCTAATAAAAGACAATTATATAGATATCAAGTATATTCAGTCTAGCCAGAATTCAGCTGATCTTTTCACAAAGGCACTTCCAACTGCAATCTTTAAAAAGCACGTTCACGATATTGGAATGCGACATCTACATACTATGTGAAGGAAGATTATACATATCAACTTGAGGGGGAGAATATCATGCACTGTACTCTTTTTCCTTAAGCTAAAGTTTTTCCCACTGGGTTTTATTTAGCAAGGTTTTAACGAGGCAGTTGCAAAATATTGTTATTCAAGGGGGAGTATTATGAATGTGAATGAACAATATATTGCTTGTGAATGAACAATATATTGCTTGTGAGAGAATAGTACTCAAATAGTGAAAATAAAATCTCTATATAAAGGGATTGAAATTCATTAATGAGAAGGTTAAGATTAAGAAGAAGAAAAGATAGATTACTCTCCAAATTCTTTCAATATTATAGTTCTCTAAATTCTCTCCAAACTCTTTCTAAATTCTCTCAAAATCATTCTACTATAAAATATTTTTCTTCTAGTTAAATACTACTAAATTCAAGTTTAGTTCTATAACAAAATAAGTAATTCAATCTTTATTTCACAACAAATGGTAGTAAAAATAACTTAAGCAATATTATTACTATTCTTCCAATTTAGTGGCCACAATAGCTATTTTGACTTCTATCTACGATTTTTGAAATAAAAAATTTTTTGAATTTTTTACTAACTCAAAAGCAAAACAAAAACGAACCTTGAAAAATCCAAAACCACTCATTTCATGACCAAAGCCGAAATCCAACCAAATTTCTCTCAACAAGAACAACATGACAGAGTCAATAGCTTTCCAAGATCAGTCCTCACTGACCAGAGACTACCAACCAGACCTCGACAAAAGTCTCTCTTATGGACGATGCCACCATTGTTGTTCCTCATAGATCCCATCCACTATTTGTCCTTAATGAAAGCGGAGACAGAAATTTCAATTAGATCTAAACATTTCTCATCTAAAATTTCAATAGACCTCATGTTGTTATTGTTGTTTGGTGGTGGCGACATCAACGATGATGGTGGTGGTGGCTACAATTTTGTGCTAATGGTGTTGTTGTTTGGTGGTGTTTGTTTTAATGGCAGCCTTTCTGAGCAAGAAGTTGATTTTTTTTTTTTGAAACAACAAAAATAATTGATTATTTTTCCATTGTTGTTGATCACTTTCTCTTTGCTTTTTTAATCCTTAGTTCTCTCACAATCTTTCCCTTACTGGGTTCTTGGGTTTTCTTTAGTTTTCATTTTGGCTATGGATTTTTGCCGAAATGTGTCCGTTTCCAGTGTGTATCACTAGCAGGAGCAAGTGCTTCAGTCTTCTCCTTTTTGCTCTAAACTTGGTGCTGCTATGACATCCATTAGTCCTCTTGATGACCTTTTCTCTGCTCAGAACATGGTTGATGTTTTGTTTTCCCTTACATTTCTTCTACTTCTTTTTATATTGAGCTGAGTTTTGGTCATTTTGGTGATGAAGTTTTGCCTGTTAAAGTTGGAGTCTTTCTTCTTGTTTTTGGCCTTTTCTTGTGCTTTTGCAAGTTTAGCTGCTCAAAGATGTAATTTTTACTGGGTTTTAATGTTTCTTGGTGTGTTGTTGTTTTGTTGGAGGGTGACATTGGTTTGAGGGAAACTGTGCATTTTTGCCCCTAATATTTTCACCGAAGCTCTTATAAGCCTCATCGTTTTTTTTTGGCTCAAACAAGCACAACTTTTTGAAAAGCAACCTATGTAAGCCCCTCTATCTATTTTGATTCTAACAGAAGTTTGCCACCGTTTATAGATGAATGATGTGGCGTTAATGAGTCCCACTAAAAGAAAATAACTTTCTAAAAGTAAGATAAAAAGATTAAAAAAATCTAAGAAAAAACAAATTCCCTCTCCTATAACAAACAGTCTATGATATCAGCTACTTCTCACCACTGCCATCACAACTCAACCCATATTTTTTTTTTGAGAAACGCAGCACAGAGCAAACTAGAAATGTGGAAGAAGGCACAATATGTTCACTTGAACTTGATGAAAGAAAAGTCAAAATATTTAAGGATGCGATTGAAAACAGCTATTGGTTTGAATTCTTCATGGGAATGTTTAACATCCTATTCTGATAAATATTACTTTTTATAACGAAATTTCAGTGAAATTATTGCTGACTATAATCAAATATCTAAGAAAACATTGTGAAAAATCCCAGATATTTCAAATACAAAGTGTGATTTAATAGGAATGTCTTGATACTGTACAAGACACTCTTAGTAGTGAAGGGTGCATGCTAACATTGACGCTGTAGTCTGCAAGGAAAGCCACATCAGAATTATGCGATGACATTGGTGATGATGAATATAATGATAAATTAACAGCATTTGTTTTTATTAGAGTACAAATGGAAATCACACCTGTCTGAATTTGAGATGCATAAAAATGAGTTGTTTCCTGTATGCAATATCACTTTTCTTTTTCCTAATTATGCTACCTCCAAAACACCCTCAAAAAAATTTAATAACACTCCTTTTATTACGTTCAGTTTTCCATCAGTTTCAAGATTAAGAAAAGTTCCTTTGGTTTTCATTACTTCCTAGAGTTCAAAGGAATGTATAGAATTTTTTTATGCAGTATACAAAAAAATGCCTTCGTAATTCAGTTGTCTTTGTACGTAGTAGTACTATAAATTGTGTCTCACATCATTTCTGATAATTTATCAGCTAGAACTCCTCTAATTTTTGCTAGCATGTGGTGTGTATTACATGTATACTTAATGCGCATTATTATTGGAGCATTATGTTATCCTTGGTTATATTGAGGTGCTTACTATTCCCTTTTCTGTGCTTTTTTCTCATGCTTCTTGATATTTGATGTTCTAATTGCAAGTGAAGCTGATCTGCCATTGTAGGGTATGTATTCATCCAAACTATTCTTTCTTTCTATATCTCTTCCCCTCTCTGTTAGTGCATTATGTGATAGCGGAAATTTTATGATCTTCTAGGCTTTGTTCCAGAAAGAGAATTAAACAAAAGTTCCAAATCAACGACTCCTCATGACTCATCGTATTACCTCATCCTCTTGACGCTGATTATTGATCCTTAGTTGCCCTTCATCATCCTTATCGTTATCTTCAAGCTTCTTATTCCATGAACCGACCTCAAAAATTAAAAAGGTTTCTAGTTCAGAATTAACAAAAGACACTACAGACGCAGAGGCATCCGCCCCAGAAGACTACAAACCGTTGTTTGGATGTATAGTTACGCCTACTACGCGAAAACCACTTGGAATTTCGATAAGTTCTAGGAGATTTGGTTCCCAGAGATTGTTGTTGCTGAGAAGAAGTTGAGGCAAAAGAAGAGGATTTAATATTAGATTTCTGTTGTTGTCGTTGTTGAGCTTGGTTATGAATAGGTTCGTCGCTCCAATTATAAACAGATATAAGCCAACAATGAAAGTCAATTCCATAGAATTTCAGAAAATGGGATTTCTGCTGCTGATGTAGAGGTAAGAATCAATCTTGAAGTTAAAAGAGAAAGCTAATAACAAGAAATGGATCGATAATTATGTCGAAATCATGGGTAAGCAAAATAATGATCCTTACCTCTACATCAGCAGCAATAATGGGAAGGCGATGTCCTCCATTCTTGATACTTTATTCAAGAACGCGATTTCAAAACCGCAAGAAATGGACACCGCAGCAGTGACCACTGCAGAGATATCATCATTTCAAGCATTGTGCGCGCTGCTGTGGAGAGCAGTGACTCGAGCAAGGAAGCTAAACCCGAGCAAAATGACGACGTTTAGAATGGCGGTGAATAGTCGGCCAAGATTGAACCAGAAATTGGATCCTCTATATTTCGGGAACGCGATCCAAAGCTTAAGAAGAAGAAGAAGAAGCAGCAGCTTTAGAAGAGGAAGAAGAAGAAGATGCATCACGACGAAGAAGAAGAACAACACTATTTAATTGTTATCGGCCGTTATCTATCAATTGTGGTGGGACCCTATTTGCCATGTCAGCTTCAACTTAACCGAGACTTAACAACTTATAAAGTCCCCGATAAGAGAGGGGCATGGAAAGCTAGATGAGGGCTTATAAGAGTTTCCGTGAAAACGTTAGGGGCAAAAACGCTATCGTTTTTTTTTTTTTAAAGACGAAGATGAAGTTAAAGGGCAATAATTTTTTAATTGAGAAAAAAAATGATGTTTGGAAAGTGGGAAACTAAAGGAAAAACTGAAAAATAAATTTAATTCAAAAATTTAAAATCAAATAGTAAATTGAGGGAGGAGAGAGAGATGGCATAGCATTTGACTGAAAACATGTGGCGCCATATCACAAAAAATTTTGATATGTCACAATTTATTAGATTAACATGGTATTTTCTAGTTCACAACAATCTACACATCATCATCACGTTATCCTCATCGGTTGGAAATTCGATTTGGACACTTTATTGATAATTAACTAAAAATGGAAAGATTTTATATTACAATTTGAAAGTTGGATACCACGATTATATAAAGACGAAAATCTGAGTACCATAAATAAAAATTACCTTGAAAAATTATGTAAAAATTATATAAATTCAAATTTTTAATCGATGTATACCATAAGATATTAACTTATTATAATTAATTATTATCAATTTTACAACTAATCAAATTAAATAATTTAATTTGTTATTTCAAGTAAAATAATTGCAAAAATAACATCCAAACTTTTAAATTTTTTCTATTTAAGTGTTTGATTTTTTTTAGCAATATAGTGTTTAAAAATTGATAATAAATTAATATTTTCGATCAATTTTATGCTGATTGTGTATTTATTATGGTCAAATGGGCTCCACCTTCTCCTTAATAAGTCGTCAACTCATTTGTCACATATCACAATTAAATGAAATGATAAAATTACCCTTAATATGTGCCAACTACTTCCCACCCTAAAACACCCTTTCCTTGTTTCTTATATCACTAATCAAGGACCACCACCATCGACCATTGCCATCACCATCGCTTTATGTCTGCAACAAAAGTGCAATTTTACAAATAACTCAATCAGACTGTTAGAACTGCATTGTAAGTGGAAAAGTTAGAAGAGACAATAAGACAAATAATGATATTTGTAATGCTTGTTATCCTTTATTGAACTCAAGATTTTCTATTTATAATAGTCTTAAAGCTAGAAATTTAACAACCAAAGCTATAAACTAGGAAAAGACTAAGGCTAGTTCACCTGGCACATATGCACTAAAACAATAAAAGAAAACATGCTTAAGACTAGTTCTGACTAGCTTATTAAATGGAACAACTTGTAATAAACTACTAACTAAGTCTTGCTAAGAGTAAGCAAGGCCACATATTATTCCTCCTTCCTTAAGGGTTATTGTCCCCAAGGATAAAATCTGGATATGACTTGGTAAAGCGCTATTCATTTTCCCAAGTTGCATATTCTTTTGGAGCGCCTTTCCACTTGATTAAAACTTCAAACTTGGGACAATATTTTCCTTTTTGAATGACTCGTCAATTAAGTACAACTTTAGGTTGTGGAAGAATAATGGAATCATCAAACACTGGTGGCGGCTGACTTAAAATAGGAGAGTGTACATGATCTAAATGTTTACACAATATGCTAACATGAAACACATTATGAATTTGAGAACTTAGTGGAAGAGCTAGCCAATATGCAACTGTACCCACTTTTCAATAATCTGATAAGAACCATAAAAATGGGGGGCTAGTTTCATTAAAGCTTGAAAGGCCATAGAAGTTTCACGATATTATTAGAGCTTAAGATACATATAATTACCAATATCAAAAGAGACTTCCCATTATTTTTTATCTTCTTGACATTTCATTCGTTGACTGCCTAATGAAAGGTTGTGACAAAGTTCACGTAGAGTGGTGTCAAGATCACGTAGGTACTTATCAACAACTTTAATGCGGGAGGTACCTGAAATGTAAGTTAGTAAATGTGGTGGTGGAATGCCATAAACAACTTCAAATGGCATTATTTTTATGGATGAATGGATGGATGTATTGTAGCTGAATTCAGCTTAGGGAATCTATTCGGACCACTTCCATGGTTAGTCACTTACAATACTTCACAAGTATTGTTCCAAAGTGTGGTTCACTACCTTAGTTTGGTCGTCAGTCTGGGGTGGTAACTTGAACTCATGCATAGCTTAGTTCCCTGTAACTGGAATAGTGTTTACCAAAAAGAACTAATAAATACCTTATCTCGATCACTGACAATAGATGTTAGGATGTCGTGGAGGTGAACAATATTGGTAATAAATGCTTTAGCCATCGTAATAATAGTGTATGGGTGTTTTAATGCAATAAAATGGGCATATTTTATTAAGCGATCAACAACTACCATGATAATTAAAAAACCATTTGACAGTGGCAATCCTTCGATAAAATCCATTAACACATCAATCCACATCTAATTTGGAATAGGCAATGACTGAAGTAAGTTGGCTAGTTTCAATCAATTAATTTTGTACCACTGACATGTATGGTATTATTGTAGAAATTCCTTTACTACCCAACGCATGTTAAGCCATTAAAAACTGAGTTTGATACGTGAAAGATTTTTGTGAAATCTAAAATGTCCACCTGTTAGTAATGACTGACAATCTTTAATGATTTGTTGGATTAAGGTTGAAGTGGGACTCAAGTAGATTTTTCCATATTTGAACCAAACTCCATCATGTTGCACTAGTTGTTGGAGTGATTGTGACCGACTCAACTTTTTATAGAAAGAGTTTTATTGCACCTCCTATTGTAATTTTGGTTACCAATCTGTAGGTGGCCTTGAAATGGATGTGAATTGAAATTCAACCACATGAGACAATAAGTTAGCAACTTGATTTTTAGGCCCATGCTTATAGTCATAGCCAAGGATCTTTAGAAGCCATTGAGTTTGTATGCGAGTGGTAGTTCGCTGCTCTAGTAAATACTTTAGGCTCTTTTGTTAGTGCAGATTATAAATGGTTTCCCAAGGAGATATGGATGCCCCTTTCAAATTGACTTAATGACAACCAATATTTCTTTCTCATAATTGGATAATAAAAATGATGATCCCTTTAAAGCTTCATTGAAATAAGCTATTTGATGATTATTTTAAGAAAGTATAACTCCAATTTCGATCCCACTAGTATCACATTCAATAACGAACCATTGAGAAAAATTGGGAAGGCATAGGACTGGTGGCGATGTTAATGCTTTTTTTCATCTGTTGAAGACTAGTTTGGCTTCCTCACTTCAGTTAAATTCTTCTTTAGATAAGAGTTGATTTAACAGAGCTACTATACATCCAAAATGAAGAATAAAATTGCAGTAGTACTTAGTTAACCCGAGAAATCCACTCGCTTCTCTTATTGTTGTCGGAATTGGCCATTCAAGAACAACTTGTATTTTTATTGGGTCTACTGCCACTTTATGTTCTGAAATGATGTGGCCCAAATAGTCCATTTGAGAAACACCAAACCTGCACTTTGATTCTTTAGCAAACAGTTGATTAGTCTTTACAATAGGAAGGACTATTTAAAGATGCGATAGATGCTCTACCCAAGTTTGTGACTACACCAAGATGTTGTCAAAGAAGACCAAAATAAATTTTCTAAGATAAGGTTAGAAGAGATTGTTCATGAGACTTTGGAAGGTGGAGGGTGCATTGGTAAGGTCGAATGGCATCACTACGAACTCATAGTTCCCTTTATGCATTTTAAAGGCTATCTTTGAGATATCATCCTTATATACTCAAATCTGGTGATATCCAGCCTTAAAGTCTAATTTGGAGAAGAATTTGGCTCCATATAGCTCATCAAGAAGTTCATCAATGATTGGAATTGGATATTTATCTTTAACTGTGATATGATTTAAAGCTCGGTAGTCAACATGAAATCTCCAATCTCTATATGCCTTCTTGACCAATAGGACAGGTGATGAAAATGGACTATTACTAGACCTTATCAATTTTGATTGTAGTAGTTCTCTCACCATCTTCTCTATTTCAGTCTTTTAGTAATAGAGGTATCGATATAGTATAACACTCACTAGTTTGGTGTTTGGTTGTAATAGAATGTGATGATCATGTAATCTTTTGGGGGGTAAATTGGTGGGTGATTTAAATACTTTAGAGAATTCGGTTAAAAGGTAAGATATGTTAATTGGGTGGGGACTTGGTTGAGTAGTATTTGGAGAGGGTGATATTTGAAATAAGAATTTAGTACCTTATATACAATTGAATTCTTTATCAGATAAGGCTTGTAAAATTCCCTGCTTTAAACCTTGGAATATGTGCAACTCCTCCAACCTTATAGGTTATAGTCAATTTCTGGTAGTCTATCTCTATTGGTCTAAGAGTCACCAACCATTGTACTTCTAAAACCAATTGACAAGCTGCCATAGGAAACATAAAATAATCAGTGGTAATGAATTTACCTTAAATGTAGATGGTAAGATCTTTATAGAGAGTTATACACTTTATTTGATCACGGTTAGCGATGGTGACTTAAAAATTTTTATTTTGCAGAACGGGTAATGCCAATTTGGTGACTATGGCTTAATCAATGAAATTATGGGTGTTGCCCCTATCTATAAGTACAATCACATTTTTGTTCCTTAATTTGCCTAGTACACAGATGGTTTGTAGGTGACTAGCTCTAGAAATAACATGGAAAGAAATCTCAGGCATGACTTATTGATAATTAGGTTATGCTTTAGCTTGTTCATCCTTGTTAACACTTGAGTGATTGACATCTTCTATCATGAATAATTATGGCTATTAACATCGAAGACCTGGGGTGAACTTCTCATCACAATATTAATACAATCCTTTCTCTCACCTTTTAATTAGTGATTCATCAAAAGGTGGTTGGATTAGCCTTTGTATTGAAATTTCCACGCTAGACTGGTGGAGGACCTAATACTTTGGGAGCTAAAATGGAGTTTATCTTTGATGTTGCTCTTGCTGGTTGGGAGCGGCTTGGATCAGTGGCTTTTTTTGCAATTGATTGTGTTCTTCAACCAACCGTGCAACTCCTATAGCATCCGCCAAGGTTTTGGGCTATTTAATTTTCACATTTAAATGAATGTCATCTCATAGTCTTGCAATAAAACAACCAATAAGAAACCCCTCAAGTAAGCCATCAATTTGATGGAAATTTTTTTAAAGGATTCTTGATAAGCTGCCATAGTGGAAGTTTATCGAAGGCAAGTATGAGCTTTAGAGGGATCCTCATAATCTGTTAGCCCAAAACGAAAGAGGACTACTTTGGTGAATTTGTTCTAATTTTATGGTCTATGGAATTTCATGTACCATTGATGCCATTGTAAAGCAGTGTCCTCTAAATGGAAGGAGGCTAGTTGGACTCAATGGTCAGGACTGATGTTCTAAAAATTAAAGTACTATTCTACCTTGTAAATCTAACCACTTGGGTCCTCTTTATTGAATTTTAGGAAGTATAGCTTGAGGTGGTGATGGTGGTCATTTAGTGTGTGAGGTCTTATGGTGTTTGTGAAATGGGAAGTTTCTCTTTAGTAAAATGGGTTGACTTCGGGTCGGGTGGTGGGGCTAATGCGAGAGATTTGCAAGGATTGTATCTCACTTAACACTGTTTGTAAGGTAGCATTGATTTCATCAAAATTATACTTATAATGAGTTAATGCTTCATTAATATCATTGTGAAAATTCAACATTGGTTTTACCATGAGTGTCCATTGTCATAACTATCTCTGGTACCAAATGTTAGAATTGAATTGTAAGTGGAGAAGTTGAAAGAGAGAAGAAGAAAAGTAATGATATTTGTAATGTTTGCTATCCTTTATTGAACTCAAGATTGATTATTTATAATAGTCTTATAGTTAGAAATTTAACAAACAAGGCTATAAACTAGGAAAAGGCTAAGGCCAATTCACTTGGCATATCTGCACTAAAACAATAAAAGAAATTATGCTTAAGACTAGTTCTGACTAGCTTAATAAATGGAACAACTTTTAACAAACTACTAACTAAATCTTGCTAAGAGTAGGCAAGGCCACATATCATAGACCCCTTTCTTCTTCTTTTTTTTTTTTCTTTTTTTTTCCATCATTTATACTCTCTCTTTCAAACTATCATTTATCCTTTCCCATTCTATGATATTTCATTACCCGTAACTAAATCAAAATTTTTTCCTTTATGTTAGTTTAACATTGTCCTATTCATTGCTTCTAAAACAAAACCACTAAGCATTTTTGAATAAAAGACAACCTCAAACTTAATGTTAGCTTAACTTTATTGTTATTTTCATTTTCTTTGTAATAAATTCAAGTTTCAAACACATGCAAACCAACAAAGATTCTTTATTATTATTTTATTTATGTTTTTCTTTATTTTTAAAAATAGAATCTTCCTTCTATTTGGATTTGTTAATGAGCACCTCGTAGACTTAATTTCACAAATAGAATCTTACTATTTAGATTTAAATCTAGGTTTGCTTTTGTTAGTTGTCACTGCAATGGATTCCTTTATCTATTAAAAAAAAGAAAATGGATTCCTTTGAACCAGGGAGAATTGATGAGAATTGAGTTTTTCCTTAAATGATTTTTTTAAAAATAAATGAAATAAATTAGAAAATTTATTAGATTAAAAAGTTCGTATAAAAAGAGAGAAAGATATGATTTTTGTTAAAGAAAGGAGAAATATAATTTAATGATGAGATTAGTTGATTGTAGTCTATGAATTTTATTTTAGCCTTCCATTCCAGTAGCTTCAACATGAACAAAATTATATGATAAAGCATAAATTCTTACAAATCAACTTATTGGTAATATAATTTGGCAATGAGCTATGATAGATGAGTAGGTAAGGATAAGCACCTTGACAATCAATATAGTTCGACATTACGATGGTGTCAATGGTGGTCGATAACACTTTGTTTGGGACAAGTTTAGGGAAGGGAGAGTAAGGGGAGGCAAGGGGGGATGATTGTTTGAGAGAAAATAACGGAAAGTGAATGAGAGGTTAGCATGGGGAAGCTGTAATCATCCGTACAACTTTTGGTGGGTTTTCTTTACACCCCAATTTGGGGTGTAAGAAAGGTTACAAAGGGTTTTAATTTTTTCCTTCCAAAACTATACTTATTTATTTATTAAAATTCAAAAATTATCCTCAGCATCTTAAAACCTAATAAAACATTACAGTCCTCTTTTTTCCTATGTTTCTCTTTCATTTGCTAGCTGTTGTCTTTTTTTCTTTCCAAGCCATTTTCAGATTTTTTTTATTATATTATTATTATTTTTTAAGTTAAATAAATTAATATTACTGAAAAAAATTAAATATTATTATTATTTTTAAGTTAAATAAAATAAATAGTACTGAAAACAAATTAAATATTATTATTACTATTATTATTTAAGTTAAATAAAATAAATATTATTTAACATAACTGGGGGTATTTATGTCTTTTAAATACATAACTCATTCATATAACCCTTACCTCACCTCATTTATTCCCAAACAACATTTAAATAATGTATCTTCCCCTTCCTTACCTTACTCATCCTTACCCTTCCTTAATTAACTATAGCCTCACCCCATCTAAACAGAGTGTAAGTATGGTGATGTAAATGATGATAAGTGAATGAAAATATAGCAAGTGTAATGGGTATAAGAGATGGTACAAATAAAAAAATAAAATTAAAGGGACCTAAATGATGTAGTTGTAAGTACTTAAATAAATGGGAAAGTTTTATTTACACTGGGTGTATTACACCTAATGATAGGATTTAAGATACATCATCCAAATACCATTAGTTTAATTGAAAACAATACATATGTAGGTAAGAATCTCCCTAAATATAAATAATGATTCCTTTTGTTAAAAAAAATAAGGAATCTACATTAGGGACATTTTAGTAAATTTAATGTACTTTTATATCTTTTGAGTTTAAACACTTAATTGGAAAAAAAAAACTAGGGCTGTTTAATTTTAGAAAACATTTTCTATTTTTCTTTTCCTTTTCTCCATTTTCTATTTTCTACTATAGTAGAAAATAAAAAATCATATTTGTTTATTACTTTTTATTTTTTTAGTTTTTCATAATTTTTGTTTTTTTAATGAAGTTTACTATAATAACTCTTTAGCTAATATAGTTATTATTATTATGATTCATATCATAATATTTAATATTAAATCTTTTTATTTTATAACAAAATTTTAAATCATGTACATTTAATTAATTTAATAAATCAACTTATTTTAAAAATTCAAAATGGCCATATATATATATATATATATAATTATATAGTAGAGTTGAACATATACTAATTCCAAGGCAAATTGATGCAAAAACTAGAATTAAACATAGAAAATTTAATCTATGTAGTTGTTATAGAATAGTTTAAAAAGAGTCCTATAGGGGGTGAATAGGACTATGAAATAAAAATGAGAAATTAAAAGAATTATTTGCAAGAATTGAATGGAAGTTGAGAAGAAAAAATGAAAAATACAAAAATTTAAGGAGTTTGGATTCAACAAAAATCCTATGTCTCCACCTAACTTATCCCCAATTTAGGATTTTCAATCACCCACAATCTTATTCACAAGATTGAGATTACATAAGAGTTCTATGACTCACTCTTACAACCTTACAACTTGAGTTTTCAAGGCTCACTCAAAAAACCAAATTCCAAGTGTTTTAATGGACAACACTTAAATCAATTCCTTTAGAGATAAATCTCACTTCCCTTCTAATCTATCCCAAGATTTAAGATGAAGAAAAATTCTATTTCTAACACAAAACCAACTCTCACAAGAGTTATATAAACAAAGAATTGTTTAAGAGAATTTGAGAGTTCAATTGAATGTTTAAGAAAGAATGAATGATAAACAAGTTTCTTGACTTTCATTCAGCTCTTAAGGTGTTTATATAGACAAACACTAAAAAATATAGCTGTTGGAGATGCAAATAATGTGTCCGATGTCTATATTTTGAATTCAATGTTTATAATTTTGAATTATTGAAGGTGATGCTGTGAGATAACTATGCATAGATTAAAATAGTAATTGGCTACTAAAGACGTTTGATTTTGCCCATACTTTCTTGATAAAAGTTATAGATATTTGACTTAGCTTTCTATATCATTTTAAATCACCTTAATTAGATTTATGCAGCTCAAGATGTATCCAAAATACTAAGAGCTGTGCAATATAAAATGCAGACTATTGTAAAACAGCCATGTACAAGTTAAACCCATGATTTTATATTAAAGAAGTTTCAATTTGCCCAAAATTTCTTCATTAAAATTGTAGATATTTGACTTATCTTTCCATATCAATTTAAATAAGCTCAATTGGACATCTTTAGCTTAAGATATGTCTAAAATACTAAGAGCTATGCAATTTAAAATGCAGACTACTATCAGACAACTATGCGCAAGTTGAAGTCATGATTTTCTATTGGAGACGTTTGAATTTGCCTATACATTTTTCATTAAAGTTGTATATATTTGACTTAGCTTTCCATATCATTTTGAATCACCTCAATTGGGCTTTTGTAGTTCAAGATATATCTAAAATACTAAGAGTTGTGCAATCTGAAATGGCAGCTGCATACATTGATTTCAACTTAATATTTGCATACTCAAATGAACTTGGATTTTAATAAGCAAGCCTAATTCAAAAAGCTCAAGATGTTTATTTTAAATGTGAAGGAGATAACTTTCTTATTATAAAGCTCTAAGAATGTCAAAAGCCTCATTGAAGTTTAGAGGTTGAATCAGCCCAAGATAATCATACTTCATTTTGACTTCCAATGGAGTCATAACTTATACACACTTAAATAAAAAAATTAAATGCTCAAAATTAAGTTTTTTAAGATCAAAATTAAGATTTATTATTGTTAATGTCAATATAGTTCATTCGTGGAACAAAAAACTAAAAAGAGAGAAAAAAATAACCATTAACCAAAGACTAATTAAACAATTATTGAATAATTTCCTATACATGAATGATAAAGACTTGTTCATTGAATTCCATCTATAATTACACTTGCTTTTATGCAACGTTTCTCATAACTCACCAATAGCTCAACCACACTTTCAAAGTGTTAGTTTATCTTAAAAACCCTTCCAAGAGATCATTTCACTTTTCTCTTAAAAACCTTTATGTTAAAAAACTAGATTCTAGAGACCTACTAATAAATAATAAAATTTAAAAGACCATCCAATAGAAAAAGGCTTCACAGATGAAATGGAAACCATCAAACATCCCATCCATATGCCTTCCTCATGACAACACACACTTATGTTCATCTAACTTTAAATAGTTCTTATACATTACGAACGAAATATTCTAACTACCAAGCTGAATTATGCAACACTTGAATCTGGCCTGTCTGGCTTCTCTATCTCCATTGCTTCTCTAGAAGTTAGTGGAACATCACCACTCTCATTGGCACTAACATCAACATCTCTACCCTGTGGCTGCTATTCATTTTCTTGAGGTGGAGGTGTGGTGAGTGTCTTAGGAGTAGCTAGTTTTGGCTTTATCATTATTGGCCTATATAAGTCCTGTAGAAGAAAAATGTACTCTTTAAAATTGAATCCAACTAGATAACTATTTTGAAGGTGAAATGTACATAACTACATAAAAATATCCTTTGTCCAATTTATGGATTGAGGCTTGGACAAGTAAATTAAATGCACTTCTTTACTTGCCCTGAGAGATTATACTCTCAATAAAGTTAAAGTATCCAAAGATAAAAAATTAGCATGGAATTATGTTTAGTTCAACCATGGATATAGGTTATTAATAGTGAGTTGGTGAAAACAGAGATCAATCCCATTAATAGAAGATACAAGCACTGACATAATTCATCATCCATAAGAAAGTAATTGATCATGTCCTGTAAATGATTTGGCCATATCATCCTAGTAAAAAGATCAAAAGGGAGGAAAAATGGCCCTAACTATTGAATGCCCTTTAACATGTAGAGCAAACATATGGACAAGTGGAGAAAATGCACTAATAGATATTAAATCCAGGAGCGCACACAGAGAAACCATGCTACTCAAAATAATGAAATCAATTAAGAAAAAATAATTACAAGAACCTTCATACTCAAAACTCATGCCAACCCTTCAGTTTTTATAAGTCTTCTTTTTGTAAGGTAAAAGCATATCTTTGAAACAAGCTTCCGTATACCATTCATTCGAGTCTTTCCAATAGCTTTTGCAATAAGTGGTAGCTTCTCAATAGAACTAAAAGCAGTTGTCTGAGAAAAAACCTTTAGAATAAATCTAATGAGTAAATGAGCAAAGTAAATTAATGAGCTCACTTAGCTCTCCAGTATAGGCAGGTCCCAGAGTTCAATTAAGTGAATTAGCTGCTACATTAATTATTTATTATATAACATCAAAATGAAAATTAAACACTAGTGCACTACTATTAATAGTACCTAATAAAGCTAATTTGATCGCGGAGGGGCTACGGTGAACCTTAGAGCAATTGGTGCAGATAAAAACTCCAAATGTCACTGATGCACACCTCAGATTCTTTGCATTGCTATAAAAAAACCTAATAACAATTGCAAAAAAAACACTAAAAGATGATTACAACATCAAGATTCAGTGAAAATAAATCTTGTTTGTTTGCTTAGAAAATTGTAAAAAAAAAACCATTAAAGATCAATAAACAGAGTTCATGATCAATTGTGGAGTATAAACAGAGAAGGAATTTGTATTTCTGAATGTGTTTTGAGTGTATAAGAATAATTGGTATTTATACAGGAAAAATAAGACTATAAAAGGAAAGGAAATCTATCAAATACCATGATATAAAAATTTTATCTATTTACATCCTAGAATCAAGGCCACTGATGACTTGATTCTCATAATCACGTTAATTCTTATAATCACATTAACACCCGCCTTAAAACTCAAGATGGTATAATGGATGTCAGCTTGAGTTTGCTTAGTAAATCCTGAAAATGAGCCGTAATATCTGTTTTGGTGAAGATATCAGTCGTTTGATTCATAGAAGAGATTGGAATCAAAATTATAGTGCCTTGAGTAATATGATGGTGTACCAAATGACAATCGATCTCAATGTGTTGTGTACGCTCATGAAAAATGTCATTATGGGAGATTTGTATAGCACTGGTATTATCACAATAAAGCATAGTAGTAGAAGAATGTGTGATACCCATATTAGTTAATAACCATCATAACTAAAGTAATTCAGATGTAGCAGCAACAAGAGCATGATACTCAGATTCTATGCTAGAGCAAGCAATGACAGTTTGCTTTTTACTACACTAAGAGATAAGAGAATCATCAAAGAAAAAAATAATAACCAGTGGTAGAATGACGATTTGTTGGATCACTAGCCTAGTTAGCATTAGAGTAGCTAGATAACACTAAAGAGGAGTGAGCAGAGAAATGTAAACCATGAAAAAAAGTTCCTTTAATATATTAAGGGATCTGAAAGTACTGCAGAAAAATATGAGGAGCGAAGGGTAGGCATGAACTGACTGACAAAATGAATAACATATGAGATATCAGGTCGAGTAATAGTGAGATAAATAAGACTACCAACAAGCTTTTGATATAAATTAAGATCATTAAGAGGAGTGCCATCTAGAGGAGTAAGCTTTCAATTGAGCTCTAAAGGGGTTTATATAGTTTTACCATCAGTAATGCCAGCTTGAGAAAATATATTAGATGCATATTTAGCTTAAGAGAGATAATAGCCTTTAGAATGATGAGAAACTTCAAGACCTAAAAATAGCTAAGGTTGCCAAGATTCTTCATTTCAAAATGTTGATTGAGATAATATTAGAGATCTGAGATACCAGATACATCATTACCTGTGATTATTATATCATCAACATAAAGTAGTAAAAGTACAATACCATGGTTAGTTCGATGAATGAACAAAGCAGAATCATGTAAACTAGAAACAAAGCAAAATTTGGGTAAGAGTATAACTAAATTTAGCAAACTAGGCTCGTAAAGCTTATTTTAATCCATACAAGGCTCGTCGAAGCTTACAAATTTTATGAAGAGAATGACAATTAAGGGGAGGATGCATATAAACCTCTTATGATAAATCACCATGGAAAAAGGCATTTTTGACATCCATTTGGAAAAGTTGCCATTTTCAAACTGCAATAATAACTAATAGACTGCGGACAAATGTTAATCAAGCCATTAGAGCAAATGTTTCTTCATAGTTTATACCATACTTTTAAGTACAACCTTTGGCTACTAAGTGAACTTTATAATGTTCAATTGTCCCATCAGAACGAGTATTGATTTTATAAATCCATTTGCAGCCAATAAGGGTATTATTAGGAGGAAGATTGACTAAGTTCCAAGTATGAGTTTTCTTTAAAGCTTGAAGTTCTTCAGTCATAGCTTGCTGCCAAAGAGGGTTAGTACTGGCCTCATGATAAGAGCGAGGCTCATGAAGGGTTGCAATAGTAGAATAATAATGAAAATCAGTAAGGTAATAAGGAGTTTCTCTTATTTGAGTGGAATGATGAAGAGGGGTGTCAGGGGAAGATAAAGGTATAGGTGCAAGATCAACAGCTGGACTAAACTCAATAGGAGCAGGTGGGGAAGGTCTATTATTGAGCATATTAGAATCACTTGTATCAGAACTTAGAAATAACTCAATTGAGGAATTAGTAAAGAATAAAGATTCAGTATTGACAGAGTGGTGAAATTTAGAAAGAGAGGAGAACATGGTATTGTCCTAGAAAGTAACATGTCAAGAAATGCATAATTTATTAGAAATAGGCTCCTAATAATGATACCCTTTATGTTTAGTCCCATACCTAAGAAAACAACATAAACGAGCATGAGGTTCTAATTTTGTATGTTCATGGGGTTGTAAAAGACAAAACAAGCACAACCAAAAGGTTTAAGGATGTAATAGTTAGGAGGCTTACTAAACAATTTTTCAAAGTGGGATAAATTTTGGAGAACTAAGGTAGGAACTCTATTAATGTTATATATAGCAATAAGAGCTACTTCTCCCCAAAATTTTTCTGGACATGAGGCAGAAAAAATAAGGGCATGAACAGAATCAAGAATATGACGATGCTTGCGTTTAGCTCGTCCGTTATATTGGGAAATGTGAGGATAAGAATGTTGAACCACAATGCCTTATTGATTAAGATATTGAAGTAAAGAAGAATCTCAATATTCCATAGCATTATCTATTTGAAGAACTTTTATAATAGAAGAAAACTAGGTTTTTATCATTTTAGCAAATGAAATGTAAATTTATGGTAACTCAAATTGATGTTTCAGAAAATATATCTAAGTAAAATGAGAATAATCATCAATAAATAATATAAAATAACAAAAAACCATTAATTGAAGAAATAAGGGAAGGACCCCAAATGTTAGAATGAATTAAGCCAAAAGGATTGTCTAAAATAGAATCACTATTATTAAAAGACAATGCAAATTTTTTTGCAAGTTGATAATGTAAACAACTAAATGACTTAAACTTTGTAAATCCTAACAACCCATGAGAAATTAAAGGCTAAATTTTACTGTCAGAGGCATGACCAAGACGAAGATGCCATTGGTGAATAAAAGATATGGTAGTTGTAGTAGTAATAGACATAAGTTTTTGAGGAAGATCAAGAAATACTAGTTTAAAAAATTGACCCACCTTACAACCCTTCCCAAGAATCTGTCCCATTTATGGATCCTATACTTGACAACCAGAAAGAGAAAAGTTAACATCTAGTCCTTTTTCGTATAATTGAGCAATAGAGATAAGATTGAGGGCCAAGTTAGGGATATAGTAAGTTTCAAGGAGATTAGAGGCATATGTATGACTAGTGTGAGTGATGTTCATTTGACTACCATTGGTAGTATGGATTGGTGGTAAGAAAGATGCAAGTTTGGTGGAAGATAAAAGTTTAATATTAATAGTCATATGGTTACAACATGTAGAGTCAAAAAGCCAAAGAGAGTTACCTAGGGTGACAGACATGACAGTAGGAGAATTGGAAAAGATAGCCTATTTGAGTAGTGCCTCAAGATCACTCATAGTGATGGTAGTAGAACCTTCAGTGGCAGCAGTAGTGACATAGGTAAATCCAGGCTTTGAGACATTTTTATGTTTAGAGATCCCACTTTTGGTCTTAAAGGCGAGTTGGGCAATTCTCAAGAATATGGCCAAGACTATGACAATATCTGCATTCTACAGTAGGAAAATTAGCAAAAGCATGACCAATTTGATTACAATTCTTATAGATATGATTACCAAAATTTTTATATGAGGGGCAAGTAGTTGTAAGAGCAATTTCAGAATTCACAGGTTTGTCAAGGTTAAGGCAAGTCTTTTTAAAAATGAGTTCTTGTATAGTTGTATCCAATGTGGGAAGAGGATGTTGATATAGTAGAGAGGCTCAGACTACTTCATATTATGGTCGAAGAGCTATAAGAACTTGAATATGATGAAAATGATCTTCACTAATTTTCGATTGAGAGAGTTGCCAAATCGGTTGCACCTAAGCAAGAAAATCAGCCACATATTGACCAGATTCTTGTTTGAGATTATGAAGAGTAGTCCATAACTGAAAATAGTGAGCAAGTCTAGTGGTTTGATATCATTTAACTACGAAATCCCAAATTTCTTTTGCAGTGTCATAATCAGCAAATTGGATGTGAATAAATGGAACAGAGGTATTATGAAACCAAGTAATAATCTAATGTTTTTTACTGTCTCAATCTTCAAAATGGTCAACAAATTTGGCATCAGTTTCATCTTATTTTTTGGTTGGCTTAGTGATATCTTTGTGTAATATCCCGTGTTTTTAAAAATATTTTTACACTGTACCGGGATATGCAGTGTCAATAATTTTGAATATATATGTGACATTTTTTCGAGTTAATATGTATTTAAAACCTATTTTAATTATGGTATATTATTTACAGTGTTTTACGTAAAATTTTCCCGGTACTTTCATTTTCGGGGAAATTTCCACGTAAACAAAGTATTATTAATTATTTTAAAGGTATTTACGGACTTGCATGAACTCATACATATTTTTAAATTATTAAATAAAGTCGGTGTGTGTATATTTATTTAATTAGGGTTTATTAATTCCCTAATATTTTATTAAGTATTTAATTGTTTAAATTGTTATTTAATTAATTTTATTTGGTAAAAATTATTAAAATATTAATATTTTTATGTGTGTGGTGTATATTTGATGTGTGTAATTTAATATTATTTTAATATATAGTATAATATATATATATATACATATATACATCAAAAATCAAAAAGTTTGCAAAATTACCATTTTGCCCCCGACAGTTTTTCTTCTTCTTCTTCTTCTCCGATCGTTCCCCATCGCCATTCCGCCGCCTGCCGTGCCGTTCCTTCACCGTGGGTGTGCCGTCCGGTGTGCCACCATCTTCCCCGACCAGTTTCGCCGCCTGTGGAGGCCGTTTCCGGCGTCGGGAGAGTGATTTTGGCCGGAGAAGCCGAAAATCAACTCACCGTCGATCACGCCGATTCCGGCCACCATTTTCGACACCCGCCGGTCTCTTTCTTCTCCTTGAGCTCCGGTGAGTGTTATTCTAGCTTTGGTTTGAGCTAAAATGGTCTAGAATTGCTTAGGTTTCGATTTGTAAATTTCGGCCTATTAGGGTTTTCGATTTTTTTCGAATTGTTCTTGATTGATTCATGCTAACTTCCTTCACAAATGTTGTTCCTAGTAGCTTAATCTACATGTATGAATTTTTGTAGAATTTTTGGAGATTGTTTGGATTTTTGGGTATTTTTGAATATTTTAATATTATTTTCTAATTTTCGGAAATTAATTATTTAAATTATGAAATTGGAGTTTATGGTTAAATTGGGTGTTGAAATGAATTATAGGAATTTATTTGGAATTTTTATAAATTTCTAAGTATTTATTTTTAATTATTGAAGTTTAGGTGATTTTGGAAAATTAGGTTAATTGTGTTTTAAATTGAATTTAATTGGTTAATTGGGTTTAATTATTAATATTATTGATAAATATGTTGAGAAAATTAATTTTGGATAAGTGTATGATTTTTGGTGAATTTTTGAAGTAATTTAAGTATATTTATATATATAGGGGTATTTTGGTAATTTTACCCTAAATTGTCTAAAAATGTAATTTAATTGGTGTTAATATTTATTTAAGGTATAAAAATGATTTCTACAAAATATTTAGTATTTTTAACTAATTAAAACTATTTTTCGGGAATTATTTTCAATTATATATATAATATACGGTTTTTCAAATAAAATGAGTTTTAATCGATTTTTATAGTGTTTCAAGGTCAATTATGTAATTTTTATTTATAAAATATATTTGAAATGTATTTCTGTGATTTAAGGATATTTTCGGTGTATCTGGAATATTATTCTGTGTTTGTGGACCCCGGTCGGTGGACTGTAGTTTGGAGTCCGACCGTGGGATTTTGCTTGTGTTGAGCTCGTTTTTCGAAGTGTGTTTCTTTGCAGGGTCGGCTCTACTCTTTTGAGTAGAGAGATGTCCGTTTTACAGGGGAGGTTCTGCCGGATTTTCGATAGAATTCTCGTAAAACGTGATGTCCAGTCGAACCCTAATTTTCGATTCTGTGTTTAATACTCTAGATTGAATTCTAGGATTTCTGTTAGGTTTATTCTAATGTCGGTTATTTATTTCTTGTTTAGTTGCGCCGAGACCGAGGGCTAGTGGACCAGGCCCGTCGGACCTGTCTCGTGGAGCGCATTAGGTGAGTTACTATATTATATATATATGCTTAGGATGCATGATTTAGAAAATGCATGTTTTATTTTGACTAAATATACATAAATAATGTGATTTATATTCAAGTATATTTTTGGTATATTTTTGGTATATAATGAATTATATACATGTTTTGTAAATAAAATATATTTAAAATGTTTTTAAATATATTTTTAGTTTAATTCATGATTTGATTAAATTCATTTGACATATATATACTCAAAATATACCTGGTTTATGTTTGGTATATTTTCGGTATATATATATGGTTTATATTGTTGATTTATTTAAATTCATGCATCATGTATTTGTGAATGAATGTTTTATTATTTATTAATGAAGGATATCAATAGAACGTGCTACCTAGTGGGCAGCATTAGGACCGAGTACGTACCGGTACGCCTATAGCTTTAGGCTATATTACTAACTTATTTGTGGATATTGATTTGATTATGATTATCGATATGTGAGATGTGGTTTGGGTGTGATTGTTGGAGCTTGGTTGACCAAGTGTCTCGGGGCCAATCACACTGGTAGTCAGACTGCCGGAGCTCGGTTGACTTAGTGTCTCGGGGCCAGTCTACTGTCCATATGGATTAAGTGGATATATTTGGTATAAGTGAGCCTGTATGGCCAGAGTGTTGTTTAACACTATTTTCTGAGGTTGCGATATTCTAGGGTTCTATATGATCCTTCATAAAAGATGATTTTCAGATAAAATATATAAAAACGATTTTTCTGCATCTGTATGAATTGCCTGTATATATACATATTAGACATGTATTATTGACTGTATGCATTGTCATTTAGAGTGTATGTATATATATTATAGTAATTCACTCAGTGAGGTCTGACTCCCCTCCGTTGACTATTTTTCAGGAGAGTCAACTTCCTCAGACCTCAGTAGCAGGTCGATACGCCGGATTTCTTCCGCCCCGGCTTCTTTATGTAAATTGTCTACTTGAGTCTTATTTATTTTATCTAGACACTGCAGTAGTTGTAAATTAAAGTATTGGATTTCATGTACTTTATTTTAAAGAGATGTATTATGTTGAAACTGGATTTGTATTAAATATTATATATATGTGATGAGATGAGTTTTGAAGTAAATCCAGTTGGTATGGATGATATTATGATTTTTATTTTCCGCTGCATATATATATTATATGATTATTGTTGTTATGGCGTGATTTATTTTATTTTTAGGCTTGCTACGGGTTCCGGATTATAAAGAATTCCCATTCCCTAGCGCCGGTCATGGCCCCTGTTTTGGGTCGTGACAAAGTTGGTATCAGAGCGAAGTTCGTTTCAGAGTGGAGTTCTGTGTCAGGGCTTAGTTATGTGAGTTGTGGCCCTAGTTTTAAAGTTGTGTATTTCTGTTGGACTACTGCAGTGTGTTAGGTTCGAGTATGTCTTGATGAGTATTCCTTGCTGTAGTTTTCAGCGTTATTCCTCCGTTGTCTGTTTTGTCTGAATCTTTCCGTTTGTCTTTTCAGAATGAGGAGGCGAGCGTGTGTCGCTCCACCGGTCGTTGAGGCCGAGGATGATGAGTCTTTTCAGGATGAGGTTTTACCTCCTGAGCCGCCAGTTAGGCGTAGAGGTCGTGGCAGGGGTAGACCTCGAGGAGCGGCAGGTCGCCATAGGCAGAGAGAGTTACAGGACGAGGAGCCTGTTGAGCCTGAGTTTGATGTTCCTGTTCCTCCAGTTGTTCAGCCTGTTCAGCCTGCCGATCAGCAGGGTATGTCTGACCCTGAGGCAGCTTTGTTCTATGCCCGAGTTGGCAGGATTGCTTTTGATGGTACTTCTGATCCTTTAGATTTTCTGCATGCGATTGAGACTAGGACTCAGACTGCTCATACCGAGTACTAGAGGATCATGATTGTTGAGTTGTCTGTTGAGGGACCAGCCTTGGATTGGTTCATTCAGATGATCCAGCCCTATATGATGACGATGACATGGGCTCAGTTTCGAGAGCGATTCATGAGGAGATTTTATCCAGAGCCTCTTCGTTTGAGCTATCGTCTTCGATTGACCAGTATTTCTCGTGGAGATCGATCTGTAGAGGAGTATACCCGAGAGTTTCTTCGTCTGGGTAGATATGCTGAAGATCTGATGCGAGATCAGTATTTCGCTGTTACTACGTATGTTACTGGTTTGGGTTCTGCTTTTGCTGGTATGCCTACAGCAGGTCTTACTCTCGAGTTTGTGATTGAGCTAGCTAAGGAGATCGAGCTGAGGTTAGTTAGGCAGGGAGCGATGCCTGATTATTACCAGTTAGGAGTTCAGTCGAGTGGATTGCAGGCTACTCCATATTCGAGTTTTCATGTTGGTTCGAGTAGTCAGCAGCGAGGTTCGACTCAGCAGAGTCAGAGACAACAACAGCGAGTGCATTGGAGCAGTAGACATGGCCGTGGAGGTCAGCGTAGATCATTCAGATTCGGATCAGGTGCTTCGAGCAGCAGCAGTGGTCGTAGTTCTGGATCAGCGGCCAGCGTTTGTCAGACTTGTGGTAGAGTCCATCAGGGACCGTGTTATCTGACACTACTGACATGCTTCAGATGCGGACAGACAGGACATTTTGCCAGATCATGTCCTTATTCTGGGTATCAGCAGCAGCAGATTCCGCGATTCCCACAGCAATCGATTGCTAGTGCAGCACCCGTGCCATTTCAGTTGCCACCAGCCTAGCATCAGAGTTCTACTCAGTTTGTTCCACAGCAGAGTCGTGGTAGAGGTACTAGAGGAGGTGCCAGAGGTGTTGGCCAGGCTTCTACCAGTCAGCAGGGAGGTCGAGGTCAGGCGAGAGTCTTCCATCTGACTCAGCAGGATGCTCAGGCATCTAATGCAGTCGTGGCAGGTATTCTTTCTGTTTGTTACCTGGATGCTTTGGTTTTGTTTGATCCGGGTGCCACGCATTCGTTTGTTTCTCCTGTTTTTTCTTCTAAATCTTGTTGGCAAGCTTCGAGGATGGCTTTTCCTTTGTCTGTTGCCACTCCTCTGAGTGATTCCTTGGACGCCGATATTGTTCTTTCTGGTTGTCCAGTTCTCGTGGGAGATAGAGAATTACCCGTTGATTTGATATTGTTGGATGTGATGGAGTTTGATGTTATTTTGGGAATGGATTGGTTATCTCAGCACTTTGCCGTGGTAGATTGCAGGAATAAGGAGGTGATTTTTAGAATTCCTGGTGAAGTAGATTTTAAGTTTGTTGGTGATGGGAGTTCAGCATCTCAGAATCTTATTTCTGCTATATCAGCTAGGAAGTTGTTGAGGAAAGGTTGTCAGGGGTTTTTGGCATTGGTCAGGGATACGTCAGTGGAGAAGTTGTCACTCACAGATGTTCCTGTTGCTTGTGAGTTTCCTGATGTTTTTCCCGAGGAGTTGCCAGGTTTACCACCTCACAGAGAGATTGAGTTCTGTATAGATGTGGTCCCAGGTACTACTCCTATATCTATGCCACCTTATCGTATGGCTCCTGCAGAGTTGAGAGAGTTGAAGGAGCAGTTGCAAGAGTTGTTGGAGAAAGGTTTTATTAGACCTAGTGTTTCTCCTTGGGGTGCACCAGTCTTGTTTGTGAAGAAGAAGGATGGTACCCTGAGACTGTGCATTGACTATAGAGAGCTGAATAAGGTGACAGTGAAGAACAAGTATCCTCTCCTGAGGATTGATGATTTGTTTGATCAGTTACAAGGTGCACAGTTCTTTTCTAAGGTCGACTTGAGGTCGGGTTATCATCAGCTGCGGATTAGTGAAGCTGATATTCCTAAGACAGCGTTCCGCACTAGATATGGTCATTATGAGTTTCTGGTGATGTCTTTTGGTTTGACTAATGCACCAGCAGCTTTTATGGATCTGATGAACAGAGTATTCAGACCGTATGTGGATCAGTTTGTGGTAGTCTTCATTGATGATATACTAGTATATTCGAGGAGTATGGAAGAGCATGTATATCACTTGAGGATTGTACTACAGACACTGAGAGATCATCAACTTTATGCTAAATTCTCGAAGTGTGATTTCTGGATGGAGAGTGTTTCTTTTCTTAGACACGTAGTGTCTAAAGAAGGTATTCAGGTTGATCCACAGAAGGTTGAGGCAGTATCTGAGTGGCCTAGACCTACTTCAGTTACTGAGATTTGGAGTTTTCTGGGTTTAGCCGGGTATTATAGGCGGTTTGTGCAGGATTTTTCCAGGATTGCAGCCCCTATGACTCGCTTGACTCAGAAGAATGTTAGATTTGAGTGGTCAGAAGCTTGTGAGAATAGTTTTCAGTTGTTGAAGGAGAAGTTGACCACAGCGCCAGTATTAGCTTTGCCTAATAGTGTGGATAAGTTCACAGTTTACTGTGATGCCTCTAGAATTGGTCTTGGTTGTGTGTTGATGCAGAATGGAAGGGTGATAGCCTATGCTTCGAGGCAGTTGAAGAAGCATGAGCAGAACTATCCCACACATGATCTGGAGATGGCTGCAGTGATCTTTGCTTTGAAGATTTGGAGACATTATTTGTACGGGGTGACTTGTGAGATATTTACTGATCACAAGAGCCTTAAGTACATTTTCCAGCAGCGAGATTTGAATCTGAGGCAGAGAAGATGGTTGGAACTGTTGAAGGACTATGATTGCGAGATTCTTTACCATCCGGGTAAAGCTAATGTGGTAGCAGATGCCTTGAGTAGGAAGTCTTCAGGTAGTCTTGCTCACATCGGTGTTGAGAGGAGACCATTGATCCAGGAGTTGCATTTGTTGGTGGATCAAGGTCTGATGATGAAGATTAGTAGATCAGGTGGACTGTTAGCTCAGTTTAAAGTACGATCTGTACTGAGGGATAGGATTAAAGCAGCTCAGAGCCGAGATCCTATTTTGGAAGAGCTTGCAGAGAATGTCAGAGTAGGGAAGTTCACTGATTTCACACTCGATGACGATGGTGTGTTGTGGATCAGTGGTAGATTGTGTGTTCCTGATGTGGATGATTTGAGAGAAGAGATCTTAGAGGAAGCACATTCTACAGCTTACAGCGTACATCCAGGTGTTACTAAGATGTACCACAACATCAGAGATTTATACTGGTGGGATGGATTGAAGAAGGATGTTGCTGATTATGTTGCTAAGTGCTTGACGTATCAGCAAGTGAAAGCTGAACATCAGAAGCCTTCTGGGAAGCTTCAGCCTCTTCCTATTCCCGAGTGGAAGTAGGAAAGGATAGCTATGGATTTTGTGGTCGGTTTACCTCGTTCGAAGGATGGATACGATTCCATCTGGGTGATTGTAGACAGATTGACGAAGTCTGCACATTTCTTGCCTGTGAAAGCCACATATTCAATTGCTAGATTGGCGAAGTTGTACGTGAAGCATATTGTGTGCCTTCATGGAGTACCTGTGTCCATTGTGTCAGATAGAGGTTCAGTGTTTACTTCTCATTTTTGGCAGAAGTTGCAGGAAGCGATGGGCACTAGGTTGGATTTCAGTACTGCTTTTCATCCTCAGACAGATGGTCAGTCTGAGAGGACGATCCAGACACTGGAAGATATGTTGAGGATGTGTGTCTTGGATTTGGGAGGTAGCTGGGATGATCATTTGTCGCTTGTTGAGTTTGCATATAATAACAGCTACCATAGCAGTATTGGCATGGCACCATATGAGGCGTTGTATGGAAGGAAGTGTAGATCCCCGTTGAGTTGGGATGAGATTGGTGAGAGAGCTTTGACTGGACCAGAGATGGTTCAGGATGCTGCAGAGAAAGTCGCCGTGATCAAGCGTAGATTAGAGACCGCAGTTAGTAGACAGAAGAGTTATGCGGATCCTAGGCGCAGAGATGTGGAGTTTCAGGTTGGAGATTTCGTTTTTCTGAAAGTATCTCCGATGAAGGGTGTGATGAGATTTGGCAGGAAGGGTAAGTTAGCACCGAGATACATTGGACCGTTTGAGATTCTGGAGAGAATTGGCACTGTTGCATATCGGTTGGATTTGCCTCCGAGTATGTCACAGGTGCATCCAGTATTTCATATCTCGATGTTGAGGAAGTATATCTCAGATCCTTCACACGTGTTGCAGCCCGACAGTGTAGAAGTGAGTAAAGATTTGACTTTTGTGGAAGAACCTGTGGCGATCGTAGATTTTCAAGTTCGACAGTTGCGATCGAAGCAGATTCCGATGGTCAAGGTTCTGTGGCGTAGCGACAGAGTTGAAGAGCATACGTGGGAGACTGAAGCTGAGATGCGAGCTTCTTACCCGTATCTCTTTCCTTCCTGATTCTTGATCTTGTTTTCTGGAATTCGGGGACGAATTCTTGTAAGGGGGGAAGACTGTAATATCCCGTGTTTTTAAAAATATTTTTACACTGTACTGGGATATGCAGTGTCAATAATTTTGAATATATATGTGACATTTTTTCGAGTTAATATGTATTTAAAACCTATTTTAATTATGGTATATTATTTACAGTGTTTTACGTAAAATTTTCCCGGTACTTTCATTTTCGGGGAAATTTCCACGTAAACAAAGTATTATTAATTATTTTAAAGGTATTTACGGACTTGCATGAACTCATACATATTTTTAAATTATTAAATAAAGTCGGTGTGTGTATATTTATTTAATTAGGGTTTATTAATTCCCTAATATTTTATTAAGTATTTAATTGTTTAAATTGTTATTTAATTAATTTTATTTGGTAAAAATTATTAAAATATTAATATTTTTATGTGTGTGGTGTATATTTGATGTGTGTAATTTAATATTATTTTAATATATAGTATAATATATATATATATATACATATATACATCAAAAATCAAAAAGTTTGCAAAATTACCATTTTGCCCCCGACAGTTTTTCTTCTTCTTCTTCTTCTCCGATCGTTCCCCATCGCCATTCCGCCGCCTGCCGTGCCGTTCCTTCACCGTGGGTGTGCCGTCCGGTGTGCCACCATCTTCCCCGACCAGTTTCGCCGCCTGTGGAGGCCGTTTCCGGCGTCGGGAGAGTGATTTTGGCCGGAGAAGCCGAAAATCAACTCACCGTCGATCACGCCGATTCCGGCCACCATTTTCGACACCGCCGGTCTCTTTCTTCTCCTTGAGCTCCGGTGAGTGTTATTCTAGC
Organism: Mallotus nudiflorus; assembly: GCA_947683625.1. Classification (NCBI taxonomy): domain Eukaryota; kingdom Viridiplantae; phylum Streptophyta; class Magnoliopsida; order Malpighiales; family Euphorbiaceae; genus Mallotus; species Mallotus nudiflorus. The sequence continues at coordinate 958,073 of CANTUR010000070.1, read as the reverse complement.
TTTGGTTTGAGCTAAAATGGTCTAGAATTGCTTAGGTTTCGATTTGTAAATTTCGGCCTATTAGGGTTTTCGATTTTTTTCGAATTGTTCTTGATTGATTCATGCTAACTTCCTTCACAAATGTTGTTCCTAGTAGCTTAATCTACATGTATGAATTTTTGTAGAATTTTTGGAGATTGTTTGGATTTTTGGGTATTTTTGAATATTTTAATATTATTTTCTAATTTTCGGAAATTAATTATTTAAATTATGAAATTGGAGTTTATGGTTAAATTGGGTGTTGAAATGAATTATAGGAATTTATTTGGAATTTTTATAAATTTCTAAGTATTTATTTTTAATTATTGAAGTTTAGGTGATTTTGGAAAATTAGGTTAATTGTGTTTTAAATTGAATTTAATTGGTTAATTGGGTTTAATTATTAATATTATTGATAAATATGTTGAGAAAATTAATTTTGGATAAGTGTATGATTTTTGGTGAATTTTTGAAGTAATTTAAGTATATTTATATATATAGGGGTATTTTGGTAATTTTACCCTAAATTGTCTAAAAATGTAATTTAATTGGTGTTAATATTTATTTAAGGTATAAAAATGATTTCTACAAAATATTTAGTATTTTTAACTAATTAAAACTATTTTTCGGGAATTATTTTCAATTATATATATAATATACGGTTTTTCAAATAAAATGAGTTTTAATCGATTTTTATAGTGTTTCAAGGTCAATTATGTAATTTTTATTTATAAAATATATTTGAAATGTATTTCTGTGATTTAAGGATATTTTCGGTGTATCTGGAATATTATTCTGTGTTTGTGGACCCCGGTCGGTGGACTGTAGTTTGGAGTCCGACCGTGGGATTTTGCTTGTGTTGAGCTCGTTTTTCGAAGTGTGTTTCTTTGCAGGGTCGGCTCTACTCTTTTGAGTAGAGAGATGTCCGTTTTACAGGGGAGGTTCTGCCGGATTTTCGATAGAATTCTCGTAAAACGTGATGTCCAGTCGAACCCTAATTTTCGATTCTGTGTTTAATACTCTAGATTGAATTCTAGGATTTCTGTTAGGTTTATTCTAATGTCGGTTATTTATTTCTTGTTTAGTTGCGCCGAGACCGAGGGCTAGTGGACCAGGCCCGTCGGACCTGTCTCGTGGAGCGCATTAGGTGAGTTACTATATTATATATATATGCTTAGGATGCATGATTTAGAAAATGCATGTTTTATTTTGACTAAATATACATAAATAATGTGATTTATATTCAAGTATATTTTTGGTATATTTTTGGTATATAATGAATTATATACATGTTTTGTAAATAAAATATATTTAAAATGTTTTTAAATATATTTTTAGTTTAATTCATGATTTGATTAAATTCATTTGACATATATATACTCAAAATATACCTGGTTTATGTTTGGTATATTTTCGGTATATATATATGGTTTATATTGTTGATTTATTTAAATTCATGCATCATGTATTTGTGAATGAATGTTTTATTATTTATTAATGAAGGATATCAATAGAACGTGCTACCTAGTGGGCAGCATTAGGACCGAGTACGTACCGGTACGCCTATAGCTTTAGGCTATATTACTAACTTATTTGTGGATATTGATTTGATTATGATTATCGATATGTGAGATGTGGTTTGGGTGTGATTGTTGGAGCTTGGTTGACCAAGTGTCTCGGGGCCAATCACACTGGTAGTCAGACTGCCGGAGCTCGGTTGACTTAGTGTCTCGGGGCCAGTCTACTGTCCATATGGATTAAGTGGATATATTTGGTATAAGTGAGCCTGTATGGCCAGAGTGTTGTTTAACACTATTTTCTGAGGTTGCGATATTCTAGGGTTCTATATGATCCTTCATAAAAGATGATTTTCAGATAAAATATATAAAAACGATTTTTCTGCATCTGTATGAATTGCCTGTATATATACATATTAGACATGTATTATTGACTGTATGCATTGTCATTTAGAGTGTATGTATATATATTATAGTAATTCACTCAGTGAGGTCTGACTCCCCTCCGTTGACTATTTTTCAGGAGAGTCAACTTCCTCAGACCTCAGTAGCAGGTCGATACGCCGGATTTCTTCCGCCCCGGCTTCTTTATGTAAATTATCTACTTGAGTCTTATTTATTTTATCTAGACACTGCAGTAGTTGTAAATTAAAGTATTGGATTTCATGTACTTTATTTTAAAGAGATGTATTATGTTGAAACTGGATTTGTATTAAATATTATATATATGTGATGAGATGAGTTTTGAAGTAAATCCAGTTGGTATGGATGATATTATGATTTTTATTTTCCGCTGCATATATATATTATATGATTATTGTTGTTATGGCGTGATTTATTTTATTTTTAGGCTTGCTACGGGTTCCGGATTCGAAAGAATTCCCGTTCCCTAGCGCCGGTCATGACCCCTGTTTTGGGTCGTGACACTTTGGTAACAATACACCAAAGCTTTTGACCTATTAAGAAACTTTTCATTCCTTGGATCCATAGATTATAGTTGGAGCCCATCAAAACTATTGCAATAGGTTTTATAATATTAGATTTCTCCATTTGGAAGTAGAGAGTACCAAAAAAAAAATTACAATACCAAAAGATTCAAAACTTGAGAAAAAAAAAAGAGAGTGCTTGGTGAGTGGCATGAGTTGGAGGTCTTGAAGAGAAAAATTATGGAAGAAAAAAAAAACCAAAGAGCCAAAAGCCAAGAACTAGAAAATACCAGCAAAAATCTCAAAAAATAAGCTAAGAACTAAGAACCAAAAATATGCATAAATAATTTCAGAAAACCAGCTCTGATACCATATAAATATAGAAGGAATTTGTATTTTTGAATGTGTTTTGATTGTACAAGAATAATTGGTATTTATACAAGAAACCTAAGAATAGAAAAGGAAAGGAAATCTGTCAAATACTATGATACAAAAAATTTGCCTATTTACATCCTAGAATCAAGGCCACTGATGACTTGATTCTCATAATCATGTTAATTCCTATAATCACGTTAATATGAGAGTGATCAATTGAATTGAATTGAATTGAATTATTCATCCCCTTATTGCATTGATTGAAGGAGATTTGTGAGAGGAAGAGAATTGAGCATTTGAGGATAATTGGTTAACCTAGGAATTGTCAGATGAGAAATCGGTTTGTCGAAGGAGAAATGGAAGGAGAAGAGCTCATGTTGGAAGTAAAGATGGTGCTGGTGGAGGGAAGTCGCCGCATAAGCTAACATGGCTAATAGAGACAAAATTAGTTGTAAGTGTGATAAGTATTGTAGCTAAAAGTTAGTTGCAAATCAAAAAAAAAAAAAAAAAGAGGGTGAAGAGGAAAAAGAAGAGGTAGAAGAAAAAAATGTGTAGGGAGAGAAAAATATACGTAGGTAACGTCATATAAAATAGGGTTATTTGCACCGATTGCAACCAACTTTTTGACTAAATATCATCAAAATATCAAATCGTTAAAATGTAACACAAAACTCGGGCTATTTACCATTTTATAATTAATTTTTAAATAAAATAAAATGTTCATAATTTAAATTGATATTCAGTTAAATAAAAATCATTTAAAATTTATTATATATTGTTAACTCGCAAACAGACTCAAATAGTAGTTTAATGCGCTACTATTTTGATATAAAATATATGCGTTTATATTTAATATATTTTATAACAAAAATAAAAATTTATATTTATTATATTAATTGAATATTTTATAATAATAATAAAAATTTATATTTATTATATGCTAAAAAATATATATACTATATATTTTATATCAAAATAGCAGTGCATTATACCACTATTCGAGGTAGTTTACAAGCCAACAATATATAATAAATTTGAAATATTTTTATTGAATTGAATATTAATTTAAATTATGTACATTTCATTTTATTTAAAAATAAAGATAGACATTAAAAACATAAATTTTCACTTAAAAACTATAAAATTAAAAATTTTATTATGAGAAAAACAAAAACCAATTAAATAAATAAAAATAACTAAAAAATCAGAAATTTTCATTTATGATATCTAACATTTAGCATTGGTCCCACTATGGTACACTATTGTGTCAGACTTGTCAATGTTACGTCATCACCATATGATGCCACGTCAGTGTAGTTTGACATGTGTTATTATGTAAGATGTCATGTGGATTGCAATGTGATAATCTTTAGTCGGAAATTAAATTTAGACACTTTATTAGTAATAAAACAAAAAGTTAGGAAGTTTTGTATTACTTTTTAATTGTTGAATACTTTAATAATATTTAGTTAAAAAGTTAGATATCATTGATGTAAATTATCTAAGAACACGTGCAAAATTTCATTTTATTAGAAAATAATTTTCCAATTTTCTAAATAAAGAAACGATCACACCTAAACAGTAAATTCTATTTTTTTAATTTTCTTAGAAAAGTTTTCTAGAAAAGGATTATTTTTCAAAATTACACAAGCGCTGAAAACTTTATACACCAGTTTTTGCAATTTCTCCCTTCTTTCATTATTAAACTATTTCGAAAAGAAGGTGTAGTCTATTCTCAAAAATTGTATATTCTATAATTACTTTCTACAAAGCAAATTTTATTGTATTAATAACTACTAATAAATGATTCAATACATTTTATCTAATGATTATAAAATTAAAGTAAAAGTAAAGTCACCTGGCTAAAAAATAACAAATACTATTATCAATTTTTTTTTTTAAAAAAAGTTTCCTTCAGGTCCAAGGCTAACCTTCCGCCAAACACGACCTTCTACAAAAAGGCACTCTTCTTCGCGCGCGCTCACTCTGTTACTAATCACTATCACCCTGTCTCTTACAGACGCACACACAAGCTGTTGGAGCTCAAACAAAAATCAAAACCATGGAAGAAATGGACGAAACGGAGCTTGAACCTCAGGTTCATTTCGTATCATTTACTTTATTTCTGTTTAACCTCACATTTCTGGTTCTTACTTTCCATTTGTTTGCCTAGAAAATGAAACAGGAAAAAAAAATTATTTGATATCATTGGTTTTTCTTCAGATTTCTTTAGGTTTTCTTCGTTTATAGACGAAGATATTTTCGAGTTCTAATAGAAACTTTGAAAAATATATACAAAAATGAATCCCTATAATGATTTGTTTGGATTTCGATAAAAAGCGACAGGTTTAGGTAATTGCGATTATGACTGTGAATTCTGTTTTTTATTTTTATTTTTATTTATTTAAGGTTTTGAACTTTGAAACTTTCTGATTTAACTGATGCATGTAAAATGGAAATGAGGAATTCATATTGTTCTATGTTCTGTTCTGTTCTGTCGGTTATAGCTGTAATTTTTCCGAGAATGATTTTGTTGCTTATTGTGTTCTGATTCATCTTTCATGCGTCTTGTGATTGATAAAAGTATATGGCGAAATGTGTTCTATTACTATCTGTAAGAGGTACCAATGATTTGAATCTAAAACGCAGGTTTATATGGCCTGCATTCTACATGGCCAACGGTAAGCATCTTATTTATGCAGGTTTACGATATTATTCTTTTTTTTTTGGCTTATGTATGAAATAGTTTTGTTACTCTGTATGAAATTATTCCATAGACGTATATGAAGGTTGGTGCTCCATCATAAATATTTTTTCTCATAGGTTATATAAAATTGTTAAGCTGTCATAGTCTAGTGCCGGAAGATTGCAAAATTCGATTGTTGTTTCAACTTGTATAAAATTGTGAGGTGTTCTCAACTAAAAAGTCTATTAGACATAGGATTTATGATTTTGTTCGATGAAGGGTTGTTGATTGCCAATCCCAGACAGTATATGCAGCCAGTAAGTGTTCTGATGAACAGAAAATTATATGTTCTGTTAATCTGTGATTGTTCTCGATAAAAGTAGAAGAACAGTGACCATAACATAACTGGAGCTTTACGAGCAGGAGTCTAGTAGTCCTCATGGAATGGAAGTCCCAATAGTTAGAAAAGGAAGTAAGCAAAAAATTAACTGAATGTAATAAAACATCTTCAAAATGTTGATATTGGTATTTAAGAGAAGCGATGGAAAGCAAAATTAGGTATTGCTCTTATTTTGTTTATGCATTTTTAAAATTGGATTCTGCTGATATAAAAAATGGATGACTTTGCTCAACTCGACCACAGTGTTGGAATTTCTTATTATGACTCCAGTATTCGGCAACTTCATGTTCTTGAAGTTTGGGAAGATGGTAGCTTGGGTTTTCCCCTGATTGATCTAGGTAGGTTATCCTTGTCCCGTTGTGATAAATGGAGTGCATTTCCTGATTCCTATTCATCTTTGTTGGCCGAAACGCTGGTACAGTAAAGAATCAGGCCAAGCCCCTGATCATTTACACAAGCAGTAAAAGTGAAGAATCCTTCCTATCTGCTTTACAACGAAGTGGTACACTGCTTTCTTTCTCTTTGAAATTGGATCTATATATTGCGATCCATGTTTATTTCTCAAAACAATGCAGATGGCACAGCTGAGGCCCTGACAGTGAAACTGGTAAAAAGTTCAATTTTCAGCTATGAGCAAGCATGGCACAGGTATTAAAGATCTGAATAATGGATCCTGACACTTGTTCACATTAAGTTGAAGCATTTGAATGTCCTTGATAATAGTAAGTGTAATAGCTAATATATGTGCGTCTGATGTGGGTGATAGCAAACTTATCAGCATGACAATTTTTATATTCCATCTTCACTGCATTTGAAATTTATGTTATGAGATTTCTACTTGAATTAACTAAGATGCTTATATGGTTTTATTTTGCCATTCAGTTTTATTGAGTTCTTAGTTGAATCATTTATTTTCTTTCTGCCTTGACTTCTGTTATATTTAAACCTTATCTATATGGCAGAATAATAAATAAAAACTTTCACCAAACCTTGACATTATTTTTACCTTTCATTTCAAAAGTTTGCAACCTGAGCTAACTAAGTTGGTTGACAATTTTCACTTTTGCATGTCTAAATTTTTCTAACTGTTTTATGAGTGTGTCATCTGTATGATGCATTTCCTGTTTTATATTCTCCTTTTCACTCTCTCTTACAAGTTGTCAGTTCTTCACATTTTTCATTTGTTTGGGTTTTGTAGATTGATATATCTTCGAGTAACAGGAATGGATGATGGGCTAAACATCAAGGAGAGGGTTTCTTATGTAAGTCCATAGTCACATGTTTTAATATTCTTAAATTTTATCAGTATTGTGCACATCCTAGAGCTTGTTTGAGAAGAATTTACTTTTCTGAAAAATAAGCTTGGATTTTTCCAGTTTGTTATAATGTGCATATCGTATTTACATACTTCCCCAAAGCTTCTGGAACTGTTACTGATCTGTTTTAGTGGCATTAATTCTTTTACCATTTGCATATGTTTCTGTAATACTTCTTTCGTTTTTGTTCTAGAAATCCAAAAACTCTTTATAGCTCTTAATGCATCTTGTCTTCTCTTTCATTGTGGCAGCTGAGTTCTATGATGGACATGGGAAGTGAAATTCAAGTTCGAGCAAGTGGAGGTCTTCTTGCCATATTAGAGAATGAAAGGATTGTAGATACCCTAGAGCAAAAAGAATGTGGGGGTGCATCAATTACGATTGATTCTGTCATGGAAATTTCTTTGTACCTTTTTTTCTATGGAATTTAATTTCTAGCTAATTTAATATATACAAAGTGCACAAAGACACATATTTTGATTTTTTTTTTTTGATAAGAAACATGGAAAGCAATGTAATCCTTACATTCAAAAGCAGAAATAAATTTCTTAAGCTTGATGCAGCAGCTCATGAGGCATTGCAGATTTTTCAAATAGATAAACATCCAAGCCATATGGGCATTGGCAGATCAAAAGAAGGGTATATATGACTTAAACTGCCGATGTGCTTACCCAGAAAAGACGTATACTGATTTCTTGACATGCAGGTTCTCAGTATTTGGAATGATGAATAAGGTTTGTTGCTATATAATTTTTACTTGTACTTTGTACGATCTTTTACATATTGGATTGACATAGTTCCCTTAATCAGTGTGTGACACCAGTGGGTCAACGTCTTTTGAGGTATGTCAATTTAGGGGCATTTCTGACATTCTTTCTTCAAAAGAATTTTCAATTCCTGGAGCTTGAATAAATGTTTTTCCTTGCTTCAGAAATTGGTTCCTGAGGCCTATACTAGACCTTGAAAGTTTGAACGGCCGTCTCGATGTGGTATCCTTTGATTACTTAACTGAATGAAGACTGAAAGTAGTAAACAGATTGACATCACCATCCAATGGGATTGGTTATCTGATATTCCTAGTAGTATAACATTATATTGACCGTACTTGCATATTTTAAATGAATTTGAATGGTATCAAGAAATTCAGGAGCGCATTCCAGAGTTATTGTATTTTACAACTAATGCTGGAAATTGTTTACATTCCTTAATGAGATGAAGATATCATTCTTTTTGTGTTCTGAAGAGCTGATGGCTTCTCTCCGTGAAACACTGAAGTCTGTCAAGGATATTCCACGTCTACTGAAGGTACTTAAATCTGTATGTATATCTACTATTTCATCCTTCTCTTCTTGTCTGGCTTTGGCTGATGTAGATTCCAGATTGCTTTTATGCTATGTTGTTGCTGGCAACAACCATGTAAAAGAAAAAGAACAAGTTATACAAATCTGCACTGAGTCACAATTATTTACTTTAATTTGGTCTAAAAACCATACCATACTTTCTTTGCCATGCTAGGTATGACTTAGGCTTAGCATATTGTTCATGGTGTATAACCATTACAACATCTCTACTCTATGAGGTCATTTAAGTTTTAGTCCCATGTATTCCTTTGCCCATTCAGTTGCATTTAGAGCCAGATTTTATGAGCTGGTTGATATACTTGCCCCAAACTAGCGATGTTGGTTATTGCTTACTCTAAGATGATTGATTGTATTGGTAATTTCTAATTTGCATAATTTAATCATCTGAAATTTGTAATACCTCCTTTTCTCTGAAGAAATTCAACTCACCAAGCTCGACATTTACTACTGGCGATTGGACAGCCTTTTTGAAGGTAATTCTACTTGATAGAAGATAATTTTAATTCTGCAGGATCTTTTTTTAATAGATAACCATCTCTTAGTTTCGCAGTTAGGAAACTGACTGTAACAATGATTTATAGTCAGAGCATTATTATTTTATTATTTCTATGACACTTGATGTTCTTTGGTTTGCGGTTTTCTCATGATACCGTAAATATTGATTTCTTATCTTAGCATTTCTTCTTATTTCCCAAAATTCTTTGGGTTTATTCATGGTATTGTAAAAATTCCAAACTGCATATTTTTGTTTTAATATTTTAATTTTTTTTAAGGTTGCACATTGATTGTTTCTGGGTTAGCTTTATTGCCTGAGAAAGTAGGATGAGATGGGACTCTGCTTTCACAGTTGTCAGGAAAGCTATTCTTGTAGTGGGGCTCAATTATAGAAATGAAGAAACCAAACTAGAAGATCTTTGTGTAAATGAGAGAATGGAAATGCATATTGATAAGTTCTTGTTTTGAACCTGAAAATGAGGAAAGAAGGCAAGATGTACACCCTCTAATAATGTGTTATTGCAGAAATTACGTTGCATATCTCAGAAAAAGTGGAGAAGAGATCCTAGTTGAATCAGCTTGCTTTAATCATTTTTAGTCACCCCCACAAAGAAGAAAAACTAGGATAAATGCACACTGGCTTCACACACAGTTTATGATAACACACACTCACACATCATAGGATCTTCATCTAATTCCTGAAATGAGATTATACATAATTTCTTCTGTTGGCAGGATTTTATTAGGTTATATGGATTTCTTCTTCTTGTTGATTGGTAGCTTTTCTATTAGTAGTTATCAGAGTTTATATGGAACTATTAAGTGCTTTAACCATTGTTTATTAATGTTCTCGTTTTCTTGTAGAGTATTTGTTCACTTTTGCATGTAGATAAGATACTTGAATTAGGCATATCTGAAAGTCTGCGGGAGCAGGCAAAATGTTTGAATGTCAATATTGTTGAGCAGGTATCAGACATTTTCTCTGAAGGCACACATTATTACCCATTCTTGAGATTTCCTGATATGCAAGATTTTTGTCTGTCTTCTTTCTGATTTATTTTCAGGCTTCATCCTGTCTTTCAACTAAGCTGGCCTATGTCTATGAATTGGTTAGTCTGTTACTTTCTCAATTGTTTTCTCGGGATAATAATGCTCACCTTGCTGCAGATACGATGAAGATGGACATTACTACAAGAATATGATTTTTCATTGGAACTTGAAAGTTCTATTATCTTGATTTTTGGAACTGCATCTGTTCTAAAATGCTCTGGGAATATATATGATTCAAAGTTTTGTGGTGCTTCATAGGTACACATTCAGGTGTAAATTTAAAGACTAACTGTCCTGATTCATTTATTCATAGGTAAAGCTAGAGGTATAGCCTAAAATGTAGAAATTATCAGTGATCCATTATTTGCAGGATATATAATAATAAACGAGAGCTGTGTGTTTAATATGATAATATAACTTTATGGAGTGGCTAATGGAATTAGAAAAAGAGATAAATTACGGTTTAATAAGCTCATAGGCATGGTCCAACAAAATCTTCTCTGCAACTGCGCCAATATAGTTTTCCTTAGTGCTCATTTTATGTCAAATATGTGCCTCATTATGTCATGTTTTGTTAAAAATAATTATGTTAGCATTCAGTTCTATCCAGTTTTATCACACTTCTTTTTTTAGTGATTTTACTGCCCTCTGAATGCTGTTGTCTCTTCATCTTGCAAGTCATTTTTCTTGCATTTCGTTCTGTGTTGTAGGTGATTGGTGTTATTGATATTAATAGAAGTAAAGAGAAGGGTTATGGAACAATAGTGAAAGAAGGTTTCTGTGATGAGGTTGCAAATTAGTTGTGAATTTCCTGACCTTTTTTTTCTTTTCTGTATTTGTTGCTTATTTTCAAGACATGGATGCAGATTCTATATTCTTCTGTGATCCCATTTTTGGTTTTATTCATAAAGAATTAATACAGTCTCTTTCCTTGCTGTTAAATCCAGGATTGAGATGATAGTGTTTTTTTTTCCCTTGTAAAAACTTCATGCTTAATTCCGTAAGCTTTTCATTTATTACCATTATTGGCTATCAGCTTAAAATTTGGAGTTCTGACAAATCAAAATTTTCTCACTAAAATATAGTTGGATGAACTGCGGCGTATCTATGAGGAACTGCCAGAATTTCTGCAACAGGTGTCATATACATGCATCAGTTTTGTATACAAATATAAAATTGCAAGTAGTCTTTAACATACTCGTTGTCTGCAGGTTTCTTCATTGGAGATTGCACGACTTCCCCATTTTAATAATGAGAATCTTGCTCCTTGTATTGTATATATACATCAAATAGGTTGGTTTGTTTTGTCACACTGTAATATCATTGGAGAACTTAGTATGGTAATTTAGAATCTTATCAGGATTTTCTTACTAGTTGGGCATTTCTTTTTTATTTTCTTAATCTTAAAAGATGTATTGGATATTGGAATCTGAATCTTAAAATAGTAGCAATTTCAAAGTCATTACTTTCAAACTCCAAAGCTGTAACACTATAAGAGCCCTTCCTTTATATGAAAGCCACCATATGGCATTCAGAGCTAAACTTTGAAAACAGAATGGGGTTTGAATAATATTTCAAGTTGGTATGTTACTTTTTTAAAATGATTTATAACATGAAAAGTGACTTGATATTTTGCTGATAGTTAAATTCACTTTTTTCTCATTGGTTGAATGCTGGTGATGCTGAGTTGAAAGGAGTTATGAGCTCCATCATGCCTCTTAGGATGCTATTTACATGAATAGTGACGTATTGGCATAGCAAGTCTTTTTTTCCTTGTAGAGAAAGGGAGAAATCTTTTCTACAGATAAAAATCAAACTTTGGTCTTCTTTAATGCCTTTTTTTTTCCCTTGATCATATGTAGGATATTTGCTATGTATTTTTGAAGAAAAACTTGATAAAACCTTCCTAGATAAGCCTCAAGATTATGAATTTGTGGTAAGTTGAAATTTGCATTGTATTAAATTACAAATTTCTTGTAAGAAAAATTCATTTGCATCAACTAATAAAGATGTATTATCAAATGTAGTTTTCTGATGCTGATGAAGAGACTAAAAGATTCTTTTATCGTACCCCAAAGACACAAGAATTGGATGACCTTCTTGGTGACATTTATCATAAGATTCTGGGTACTTGATCTTTTTTTTTTTTTGTCTTTGATTGTGAAGAGCTTAACTGCTTTCAATTCATATGGATTTTTGTAGAGCATATTGATAGGGTGCTTCATAGCATATAGCCACAGATATTATCAGTTCAGTTCCACAGGCCAACTAAGAAGCCATTGAGCTGTAGCCTGTGGTACACGTCCTATGATAGTCTCAGCAGTGAGATACTTAGTTATCCATACTCTTTTAGGCTAAGCATATTTCTTACTTCTTTACCTCTGTTGTTGAAGATATGGAGAGAGCAATTACTAGAGACCTGGTGTCACATATTCTTCTATTTTCAGCATTTCTTATTAAAGCTGTGAATTTTGTTGCTGAACTTGATTGGTAAGAATTATATGACAAAAATCTCTCTCTCTCACCCGCCCTTCCAGCTATGTGATGTCTTTTTGCATTGATATGCATATTACTGATTATATATGAATATTTTTATTAGCCTTTTGTCTTTAGCCCTGGTTGCTCGTCAGAACAACTATGTGAGGCCCATTTTGACTGAAGAATCATTGCTTGATATTCGGAATGGAAGGTGACCATTTATCTGATAATACACGCTTATCTTTTGTTGAAATAATGCCTGAGTTGGTTTTACCATATGAGTATATCACTTAGTAGGAGCATTATTGTGCAGACATGTGTTGCAGGAAATGACTGTGGACACATTTATTCCAAATGATACAAAGATTCTTGATGATGGTAATTGATCTGAGTCACAGAATGCTAAATTCAGTTTCGCTCATGTCAACAATGCCTAGTTCCATCTTAGCATATGAGTTATCTTGTTAAGGTTGTGGTTCCTCAGGAAGGGTCAATATCATCACTGGTCCTAATTATTCAGGGAAGAGTATATACATAAAGCAGGTCAGTAATTGTATTTATTTTAGTCATAGGTTTCGATATGTGTGCTGTGGTCATGTGGGTTTAATGCATATATGCAAAATGGTTTTTGCTCATCGTGATGTTTGGAACTTTGTTACAAACATTGGGCTGTCGTTTCATTTAATTCTATATTGTAATTTATGTTTTAAGTGTATGGTAGTCTACAACCTCAGCAGTTGTCAGTGAATAGATGATGAATTCTGAGCTGTATCAATTACTTAAATGTGATTTTTTCTACCATTCCAAATTGTTTATCATATCCACTGAGTTGAGTACTAGCAGTTTTGGGGCATGACTGTCATATTAAATATGTTTTGTATTTGAAAAATGTTACGATAGATCAGCTAGCATCACCACTTCATGTTGCTTAGCATAACAGTAACTGCACATTGCATCTATTTCTGTGAGTTGCACTGAGTTTCTCACCAATTCACCATGCGGTGAATACCTGGTTGCTTTCCCTTACATTTTTTCAACATGCAGTTTATCTAATGTTCTTGTGTCTTACCACTTTATTATGAATTTTTAATTTCAAAATTTATTTTGACAGGTGGCTCTGATTGTTTTTCTATCCCACATTGGAAGTTTTGTACCAGCAGATGCTGCCACTGTGGGATTGACCGATAGGTGTCAGAACTTCACATTGCTAGTTAAATATCTATATTATATTGATTACATTGACCACTATTCTGTTGTAACAGGATATTCTGCGCAATGGGAAGCAAACTTATGACTGCAGAACAATCGACATTTATGATAGATCTGCATCAAGTAGGGATAATGCTAAGGTATAATTTTAAATGAGGACAGTTAGAATGGCATCACATCTCTTAATTAAGGCCATGGTTCATGACATGACAATGATCTCTAGATTTTTGTTCTGTGGACCTTGCTGATCTGTAATAAGGAATTTTCTTTTTGCTTGGTTATTCCAATTGATTCTGTCAGGGATATTAAAGTCTGGAATCCAAAAAATACCTGAAGTGCTTAAATAGCTGGAAACCTATGGTTCATCTTTAAGATTCCCTCGTTTATATTTTCTATTTTTCATTTCTACAAATTGTCAGGTTGGCAACTTCACGATCTCTGTGTCTATTAGATGAATTTGGTAAAGGTACACTTACACAAGGTTGGTGTCTCTTATCTTAGTGACCTTTTGTCTTGAATATGCTATATGCATATGGATAGACTTTATAAATTGTTATTCCATTTGTTTTCATTCTGTAATGGATGATTAATTTCAATATTCAATCACGAAATTGGATACAGATGGTGTTGGCCTGCTTGGTGGAACCATAAATCATTTTGTTGTGTGTAATGACCCTCCAAAGGTTGGATCTTCTGCTCTACACGTCATGATAATCACAAATGTAACTAGTGAGACTGAGACCCACTGTCATGAGACCGTCTTCTTCTGATGCACATAGTGGATAAGCTTGCTGTGCATTCTGTTTTACCTAAAATAAGCTATCCTTTTGTCTTCCGGTCAATGTTTTTCTAAAATCAGCATGCTTTCCTGCCTCATCTATGCCAGATGTAAAATCAAACATACCAAATTACATGTCCATATGAAGGATAGACTTCTGTTCAGAGTTTATTTTAATTGGCCATAACTATCCTCCTTTGTTGTCAGTTTTCTTTGTTCCTTCATGGCTGCTTTAAGATTATGACATTCTCATTATTGCTTTAATCAATTTGCATCGCTTGCGGTCAGTTTTCCTCATTCAGTTGTGTACTTTTCCACATATTTTTGGAGTCATTGATCAAGCAATTTTCCAATTTTGATCACACTTTGATCAATAATGGTGCAAAGGGATATCTACTTTCTGCCAACCTCAGGAACAGTAAATAATATCAGTAACACAGGAATAACAAAAATTTAAGAACCTATCTTTAACATTTTTGTTGTTTTATGTTGCAGGTTCTGGTGTCCACTCACTTGACTGAGTTATTTAATGATTGTTGCTTGCCAAAGGTATTTACTGAAAACCTGCTATCCAATTTATTTACTCTCCGATATCTTCAGTACTTTAAAAGTGATAGTTTAAATTTTGAGCAATTCCAGTCTGAGAGGGTAAAGTTTTACACCATGAGTGTGTTGAGGCCTGAGGACAACTCTACAGATGTTGGAGACATTGTATTTCTGTACAGGTATGTTTCTTTGACTCCTATGACCCTTTTAGTAGGAATCCAATAAATGTCCCCTTAAAGGAGAAAGAGAAGGCCTCATTCTGTGGGCATTGGTTGATGATTACCTCGCTGACTTTGACATTCAATGCTTTCTGTGTCTTCTTGTTGGCTGTTACCATTTCTATGTAATTCTGCTAACTTTTAAAAGGCTGTTTCAGGCTAGTTCCTGGACACACTCTTCTTAGTTACGGTGAGTGGAACTCTATGTGCATGAATTAGGCATACAAAGCTTGGAAATTTATAGTCAATTCACATGTTAGTTTTTTTGTCTTGCAGGACTACATTGTGCGCTACTTGCTGGTAAATATTTATTTATGCTTTTCGTATTTTTTCTGTTAAAAATTACTAACAGGATCATGGATGCATAAAAAATGCTTTGGCCGCAAGATGTTCTACCTTGATTTTATTGATGTCTCCTCAAGATAGAGTCAACTGAACTCATCCAGACCCCAAAAACCAGGAGAAACATGAATTCTTCTTTCGACCTATTATGTGATTTTGGTTTTTCATTGGTTGGAAATCTCCCATAACTTTTCTCATTTATCATGGGTAGGAACCGTTTGAAATTTAAATGCCACGAGCAGATGTTTTCCCTTGGATCAGCACCAGGAATGAATATCTTTACCTTTGTGAATGCAATCAATACACTAAAATTGGCATACTTGGTAGAACTGATAGTATCTTGACTTTAATTCCAATATCTGATAAACACAATGCAATTTTCTGTAGGCGTCCCTGAGGAGGTTATTAAGAGAGCAGCAATTGTATTGGATACTATTGGAAAGAACAATCTTGTTGAGCGATTGTGCAATGAAAACATATTAGCTCAAGATCAGCAATGCAAGGTCTTACTCTGAAAACCTAGATTGTAGGAATCACAGTGATGAAAACATATTAATATGTATATTTTCAAAACTGATAGTATATTTTTGTGTGATGGAACTTTGCCACTGAAATCAAATCAATGCAGGATGCAGTGGACAAGATGATGTCATTTGATGTTCTTAGGGGTGACCTCAAACTTCTCTTCAAAGATATATTTCCTTCTTGATCTGCAGAGTGTCAGAGGCATTGATTCGCTGTCCATATACATGAGTAAGTGTAATTACTTGGATATTCTGAAAGCATTATCTCTCAAAATACTGCAGATAGATCCGGTTTCAGTTTGATTTCCTTGCGAAGTCTCTAACATTCGTTTTTTATATCTTGTATTGTCTACCTTGTGATAAATATAGAACAGTAAATAAAAGCTGCAAGTTTTTTCCTCCATCAATTTCGGCGAAGTCACTGGTAGATAATTGTAACAAGAATTTTAAAAAATCTGCTCCAAGTTGAGTATTAATCCCACTTTCCTAAAGGCAATATTTACAGTGTACAATTTGCCTTTAGGATACAATGAAACTTGGGTATTTGTAATAGTATTTTATGTAGAATTGATTGATAATAGAAAATTTATTGTTGCAGAAAACTCACTTTCTATTTATATAAGATGGATGAGTAATTACAATTTAGTAATAGACATGTCTATTTGAATGAGTAGATATGTTTCTTGAAAATAGTTATGTTTTTCTGTTAAAAGATATAACTAAATGTTTCTTGGCAATAGTCATGTCTTTTTGTTAAAGGATATGACTATATGTGACTATTTTGAAAATATTTAACAATCTCTTGCCATTTTCAAAATATAATCAAAACATTTATCTAACAACAATTCTGTAAATTATGTGCATAGATAATAGTATTTTACAATTTGAACCATTACTTAGTGAAAGTTTAATACAATAAATCTAAATAATATGGTAGATTAAACTTTGAGTTAATTATTCTTATTGATAAGTTGTCGAAACATCGTATACATATAATTTAATACTCCATTACAATTACACATATATAAATGACACATTAAAGGCTTTCTATCCGTATCCTTCATAAGTGCATAGAGCCAAGCCTTTAAATTTCTTGAAGCAGCCATACTTCACACTTATATTGGTGGATATATTAGAAGTACCCTTGCAATTTGATTCTTTGACTACACGTCCATAGATCCATTAAGAAATTTAACTCACCCTTCCTTTTCTTGTAGGTTCCAAGCACTATTAACCTCGGGATGTAATATAAATTTAACATAGTACTTGCAATCACTCTATTGAAGTACTTTGACTCTTCGAACTTGAGACTTGGTGTAATACCAAGCATCATAGTTGAGGTTCCATCAATGGTGATTTGAAAAAATGGGCTTGAGACCCATCCCTCTTGATGTTTTATTTACCACGTCTCTTGGTAATGCCTTTGTTAGTGGATTAGCAAAATTTTGACTTGATCGCACATAATCTATTATGATCACACCAGTAGAGATTAAATCTCTAACATAACTATGTCTAAGTCTAATATATATTGACTTTCCATTATATACATGACTATAAGCTCTTGATAGTGTTGCTTCACTAACACAATGAATAGATATTGGTGCAACTGGCTTTGGCCATATCAGTATTTCATACAACAAATCACGTAGCCATTCTGCTTCTTTACTTACGGAAGCTAATGCTATAAATTCAGAAGCCATAGTGGAGTCTGTTATGCATGTCTGTTTCTTGGAACCCCAAGATACTATACCACCTCTAAGCATAAACACCAACCCACTAGTGCTAGTATGATCTTCACGACCAACTTACATCTAATATCGAAGGATAGCCACTATAGATTATGCCATAACTCATAGTTTTCTTTAAGTACTTTAATACTCTATTGATAGCATGCCAATGTAAGTTACTTGGATTACTCGTGTACCTATTTAGCTTTCCAACTGAAAAAGCTATATCAGGTCAAGTACATGTCATGGCATACATAAGACAACTTATCACTTTGGCATATTCTAACTGTGATTGTGGTTCTCCCTTATTTTTTATTAACTTAATGCTGGGATTAAAGGGAGTAGAGGCGGGATTACAATTTGAATGATTGAACTTCTTGAGAACTTTCTCAATATAATGAGATTGAATAAGAGTTATGCCATCTTTGTCTCTTAAGATCTTAATACTAAGAATAACATTTACCTCTCCCATATCTTTCATGAAAAAATTGTTTGATAAGAAATTTTTGGTATCCTTAACTTGTTTCAAGTTTGTACTAAAAATTAACATGTCATCAACATAAAGACATATTATGACACCATTATCACCACAAAACTTGCTATAAACACATTTGTCAGCTTGATTAATTTTAAAGCCATTAGCAAGTAATATTTGGTCAAATTTCTGGTGCCATTGTTTTGGTGCTTGTTTTAGTCCATACAAAGACTTAACAAGTTTGCATTCCTTCTTTTCTTGTCCAGAAACAACAAATCCTATAGGTTGTTGCATATAAACCTCTTTTTTCAAATCTCAATTTAAAAATGTTATTTTCACATCCATTTGATGAATAACCATTTTATAGATGGAAGCTAATGCTTCTAGCACTCTTATAATAGCTATTCAAGCTACTAGAGAATATGTATCAAAATAGTCGATCCCTTACTTTTGTGTAAAGCCTTTTTCCATTAAGCTGGCTTTAAATTTATCAATAGTTCCATTAACTTTCATTTCTTTTTAAATATCCATTTGCATCCAATTGGTTTAGAACCAGGAGGTAGGTTAATCAATTTCCATGTATTATTTCCCATTATTAAGTCCATCTCATCATTAATTGCTTCTTTCCAGAAAGCTACATCTTGTGATTTCATGGCTGCCTCAAATGTTTGAGGATCACTTTCTGCATTATAATAATATGGTATTTGATTGTTGACTGAGTCTCTTGTTCCTTCCATAAGATATACAAAGAATTCTTCTTCATATCTTATCGGTTTCCTCTTTATTCTTTTGCTCCTTTGAAGTTCAACAACTTCTTATTCATTATTATCTATGATTTGCTTACCTTTACCCAAGTTTGAATTTTTTTGTTCTAGAAATTTATCTTTAAGTGTAGGAATCGACTTAAACCTTTGTTCATCAAATATGGCATATCTTGATTCAATAATTGTATTAATTGGTATTGAATCATTAGGTTCTATAACCATAAATCTATATGCCTTGTTATTATGTGCATATCCTATGAAAATGCGCTCAACTCCCTTTTCTCCTAACTTTTTTCGTTTGGGTTCAAGTACTTTTACTATAGCATGACATCCCCAAACTCTAAAATAATTCAAGTTTGGTTTCCTTTTATTCCAGAATTCATATGGGGTTGTATTGCTCCTTTTATTAAGAACTCTGTTCAAAATGTGACATGCTGTAAGCATTGCTTAACCTTAAAATCCTTGGCTCAAACCAAAATTAGACATTATGGCATTTGCCATTTCAGTTAGCACTCAATTTTTCCTTTCTACTACACCATTTTGTTGTGGTGTATATGGGGTAGTAATTTCATGAACTATCCTTGTGGACTCAAAATACGAAGGATTGTAGTACTCTCCTCCCCTATCAGACTTTAGACATTTTATAAATGTCTCACAATGCAAAACAACTTCATTTTTGTAGATTTTAAATTTTTCAATTACTTCATCTTTAGAATGTAGCAAATACACATAAAAAAATCTACTAAAATCATCAATAAATGTGATAAAATATTTCTTTCCACCAAGGGAAGGAGTACTATGCATATCACACACATCACTATGTATTAAACATAATACATTTGATTTTCTTTCAATTTTTGAAAAAGTATTTCTTGTTATTTTTGTTAACATACAAGTAGTGCATTTTTCATGGTTTTGATCAATATAAGGTATTAAATCAAGTTTAACTATGTCTCTAAGTATGTTAAAATTAACATGACTTAACCTATTATGCCATAAATAAGGAGAATCAACAATATAGGCAAAAACACTACTACTAATGTGTACATTAAGTTTAAATATACCATTACACAAATAACCTTTTCCCATAAATATACCCCTTTTAGATAACACAAACTTGTCAACCTCGAATACAAGTTTAAAACCAAACTTGTTCAAAATGTCACCCGAAACTAAGTTCTTTATAACTTCTGGTACATAATACACATTTCTCAAAATTAATTTCCTAAAAGAAGTAAAATCTAGTTCTACATTACCAATTCCTAAAATAGGTGTTGAAGTAGCATTTTCCATGTACAAAACAATACCATAAACAACTTGCTTTATATTCTTGAACAAAGTAATGTCCTTGCACACATAATGGGTTGCACCTAAATCTATCCACCAGCCCATATCATGATTTTCAAGAAGATTGATTTCAGAAATTATTGCAATCAAATTTTTATTTGCAACATTAAAAGAAGATCCTTTATTATTCATCTTCTCTTATTTTTTCCAGAAGTACCAACATTTGGACTTGTAATGTCCTTCTTTGCCGTAAAAATAACAATTACTCTTTTTCTTCTTTTTATTTTTAAATTTTTGGGTATTATTATATTGAATTGTCCTCTTGTTTGAAATTTTAAAGGGTTGTCTTTCTTCCATTACATGAACTTTAGAGATATGAACAAAATGCTCTTTAGTCTCATCTTAATATCACATTTCCTCACAAATTTCTTCTTTTACATGAAGACTACTAGCAAGTTGTTCAAGATAAATATCTTCTTTCTTATGTTTTAAATTTCTCTTAAAATCTTTCCATGAAGGGGGCAATTTGTCAATAAAATTAGACACAATAATAGACTCATCCATATACATATTATATTGTGTAAAATTATTAAGAATTCTTTCTAACTCATGAAATTGTTCTATAACTGGCCTAGAATCATTCATTTTATAATTATTAAAACGAGAGACAATGAATTTCTTACTTATGGCATTCTCTTGCATGTACTTACTCTCCAATATCTCCTAAAGTTCTTTTATAGTAGGAACATAGTTGTAGATGTCAAAAAGTGAATCACTCATTACATTTAGAATGTGTTCTCTACATATCTCATCATTAGTGTCTCATTTTTGCCTCTTCCTTGATTCTACAAGAGTTTCATTGTCTTTTTCTTCTAGCCTTGGTGTGTTTAAAACATATACTACTTGTAGAAAAACTAATAGAAAATGCACTCTCTTTTGCCATCTTATAAAATTTCCACCATCAAAATGATATAATTTCACTATAATAGTTGCTAATTCTTTGAGTGTTGCCATGGATGCAGATTTCTAAAAGACAAATATTGCCTTTAGATTGTTAGATAATTGTAACAAGAATCTTGAAAAATCTGCTCTAAGGCGTGTGTGAATCCCACTTTCCTAAAGGCAATATTTGTAGTGTACAATTTATCTCTAGGATACAATGAAGCTTGGGTGTTTGTAATGGTGTTTATATAGAATTGATTGATAATAGAAAATTCATTCCTATAGAAAACTCACTTTCTATTTATATAAAATGAATAAGTGCTTACAATTTGTTAATAGACATGTCTATTTGAATGAGTAGACATGTTTCTTGAAAATAGTCATGTCTTTCTATTAAAAAATATAACTAAATATTTCTTGGCAATAGTCATGTCTTTTTGTTAAAGGATATGACTATATGTGACTATTTTAAAAATGTCTAACAGTCATAAGTATGGTAGTCCTAATCCTAATTTTCTTATATAATGTGCTGAAGATTTACATGGTTTTGCTCTTCAACCTCTGATGAGCCATTTTTTTCCTCCATTTTAGAAATTTTCATACACGATTATACATGAAAATTTAAACAATATGAAAAATGCATACCGTCAGAATACTTTCATCCTTAATTCAATTTACTGAAATTCATTAATGTGTATGAGAAACATGTTAGCATTTCTTTTTCACTGCATTTCTTTTAGTTATGGGCTTTAGCCTATTTTAGTTTTCTCTTAGATTTCATAACAAAAGCGACAACTAAGATGGGAAGTGAACAACTTTTGCTACCAACATAAGCCTTTGTTAATACTTAAATTCTCTCTATGGATATATACATATACATACTTGGTAACCTAAATAATACACTTAGTGTCATGACCTAAAACAGGGGCCATGACTGGCGTTAGGGAATGAGAATTCTTTCGAATCCGAAACCCGTAGCAAGCCTTAAAAGAAAAGCATGCAATAAAATAAAATAAATAAAATATTTATACAGTAGAAATTAAATCTCAAATAATAAAATAATTTCTCAACTTCCTTTAATAACATAAATTCACATCGCATCTCATAAAATAGAATCTTTTAATACAATACTTCAGAGTAACACTATGAATTAAAATCTTGTACATGCATAAATCAGAAACAACTTTCGACAGAATCAAATACAATTACTATTGCAGTGCTTAGAGTACAAAGTAAAACTCAAGCAAGTGATTTACATAATAAAGTTGGAGCGGAAGAAATCCGGTGGACAGGTTTATTGTTGAGGTCTGAAGATGAGAACTCTCCTGTAAAGACATCAACGGAGGGGAGTCAGACTTCATTGAGTGAATTATTATAATATATATACACGCATAGCTAAATGTCAAATGCAGACACTCAAAAGTATATATAATAAATATATATATAGAAAAATACACACAGATGCAAAGAAAATCATTTTAATACTAAAAATCATTAGTTTATGAAGGATCAAATAGAATCCTATATAATTGCAACCTCAATACCATTAGAAAGTACTCTAGTCATATAGGCTCACTTAATTCCAAGTAAATCCACTTAATCCATATGGATAGTAGACTAGCCCCGAGATATTAAGTCGACTGAGCTTCAGCAGTCTAACTATCAGTGTGATTGGCCCCGAGACACTAGGTCAACCGAGCTCCAACAATCACACTTTCAATCACATCAATCTCAATCAATCATAATCACCACAATTAATTTTCACTTAGCTCTAATCTAATGCATTGGTATGTACACGGTCCTAATGCTGCCTACTAAGAAGCACGTTCTATCGATATCCTTCATTTATATTAAAATATACATTCAGAAAAATAAATAATGCATAATGACATTTAAAATAAATAAATAAACCATTTATATACCAAAAATATACCTAAAATAAACTAAGTATATTTCAGGTATATATACGTATAATAAATTCAAATAAATCATGTAATATACTCAAAATCAACAAATAATATACTTATTATAATTTGAAAATAAATCACAAAGAAAACATGCATTTATTTTAAAATATATCAATAATATACTAAAAATATACCTAAGCATTTAATAAAGCAATTATGCAAAAATTTGCATTTAAAACATATAATTTCTAAAATATGCAATCTAAAGCAACGCATATATATCATAATAACTCCCAGTTGTGCGCTTCTTGAGACGGGTCCGACGGGCCTAGTCCATTAGGCCTCGGTCTTGGTGCAACTAACAATAAAATAATAACACGAAATCAGAATAATTCTAACTTAGCGTCTAGAGACTCGAACTAGAATTACTAACACAGACAAAGAATAGGAATTTGACCGAATGTCATGTTTTACTAGAATTCTACAAAAAATTCGACAGAACCTCCTCTGTAAAACGGACATCTCTCTACTTAAAAAGTAGAGCCGGTCCTGCAAGAAAAATACACTTCGAAACAGAATTCACAAAACTCCTCGGTCGGGACCCCAAACTATAAATTCCTCTGACCGAGGTCCACAATTCACAACAAAATACATAAAATATATTAAAATTTCATAAATACCAAAAATGCCCTTTAAGTACTAAAATATAGCAATTTAAACATTCAAGCATTAAAAGTAATTATTTTTATCGATAATTACTTAAAAACCCTAATATTAATATAATATTATTAAAAATCGATATTTCTCAATAATTCACAAATATAAATAAAAAATTCATTTTACAAATCTAAATTACTTATTTAGTCCTAAAACATATTAAAAATTACTAAAAATCCATTTATTTACAAAAATAGTATTAATTAATTAAAATTAGTAAATAATTTGTAAAAATCATTTTTATACCTCAAATAATTATTAAAACCAATTAAATTTAATATTCAACCAAAATCATCACCAAATTACCAAAATGCCTCTAATATACAAAAATACACAAAAAATACTAGTAATATTAAAAAATTCAATAAAAATTATATAAATACTCAAAAATTATTTTCTCAACATATTATTCTCTAAAATCCACAATTACACTTAATTAACCATTTATTTCTAATTAAATATATATTTAACCTACATTTTCAAAATTGACATAAACTAAATATAATTATAAAAATTACACAAAAATCACAAAAATTATAAATTAAATTCTAAAATTAATGTCAACCACCAATAACACCAAAAATCACAATTTCATAATTTATTTAATTAATTTACAAAAATTATAAAATAATAATAAAATAATAAAAAATTTACAAAAATCAAAATAAATTCCAAAAATTACACAAAAATTCTAGGATGTAGATTAAGCTAGAGGGATCAACTTTTGTGAAGGAATTTCTCATGAATCACAAGGAATCAAGTTCAAAAAATTCAAAAAGGAAAAATGGCCGAAATGAAGAAATCGTTCACCACTGAAATCTAGGCCAAACCAAGTGAAACGAAGCTTAGGGACACACTCACCAATGCTTAGGGAAGGAAAAGAGATTGGCGGTGTCAAAAACAGTAACTGGAATCGACTTGAACGGAGGTGGTGATGATTTTTGGCTTCTCAGCCAAAAGGAGCTGAAACGGCGCCGGAGGAAGGAAGAAACGACAACGGAGCTGGATGGAGGAGGAGGTGGAGGTTCGGGAGGCACACCGATGGTAACTGGTCGGTGTAGCAGACGGACAGTGATGGTGATGGTGAGGTGCGGGAGGGGAAGAAGGAGAAGGGGTATAATTTGTAAATTTTAGGTATATATATATATATATATATATTTATATATATAACTTTATATTAAAATATAATAACTTGATAATATATACTCAATAAACACACATAATAATAAAAATATAATATATACCCATAATTTAAATATTAAACCTAATAATATTTATGCATGTATATATATATATAACTCATAGAATAAAGATCAATAATGTAATTCATTAAAATAATAATATTAAAATATTAATGCTCTAAATTAAAGATTTAAATAAATACTATTTCCCGAAATAATAATTTAAAGACATGTATTTACATAAAATATATTAATTAAACGTAAAATAATAACGATAATAATTTTTTTCAAGATAATGAGTTAATCCATTATTATTTTAAAATTATTAACACTGCATATCCTATTTCATATTAAAATAATTTAAAAACTCGGGTTATAACACTTAGGGTCTTTTTCATTCCTTGCGGCCTAAGAATTTGTTTAGTTGGCTATTGTTTTCATGTTTGTTGAGGTGAGCTCTAGAAAGTCAAAAATTTGATTGTATATATTAGGAATGAAATCTTTGTATACAATTAGGAATTAAACCTTTGATTTATTTATGATGTTATTCTATTCCTAGTTAGTATGTAATTAGGTTTATATATATATATATATATATATATATACTCTCTTGTGAATATATGAAAATATAATTCACTTGAATTTTTTACTTCTTTTCCTCTGAATTTTATTCTTCATGGTATCAGAGCATACCTATTGAAATTGATTTTTTTTTGAATCCTTGAAATTGTATTTTGTTTTCCCTCTCTTCAAAATCCTTTGAATTCTTTAAAGTTTTTGAACCCTTTTAATCCTTGAAACCATGACCACTGAAAACACATCCATTGTATCCCATGAAACACCCACCCTTATTCAAACTCTTTAAGATGATTCTCTATTTTCTACTGGAATTATACTTGATGATACAAACTATCTTCTATGCTCATAACTCATGGCAATATAGATTGAAGCTAGAAATAAATTTGACTTTCTTACTGGCACAACACCAAAACTACCAACAAGAGATAAAGCTTTGGAGACTTGGCTTATTGATAATAATTAAGTCAAAAGTTGGCTTATTGATTCCATAAGTCCAACATTAATGCAGATATTCATTCGTCTTCAAACAACAAAGGAGATATAGGATGTTGTCTCAAAAACCTTATATGTTGGATCTTATGATACTCAATTATTTGAATTAAACCAGAAATCATTCACTACCATCAGAGTGGTAGGCCATTACCTACATACTACAGTGAGATAGTTAGGATATTTTAGGAGATTGATGCCCAGATGAGTACTCAAGGAGAGGATGTTAATGGAGAAATATCAATCCATAAGCATGTTACTCAGCTTTGAACACATATTTTCCTAGCTAGACTTGACACAGAATTTAACAATGCTTGGAGTGAAATACTACAGAAGGATCCACCTCTTGATCTCAAGTCTAGTTATGCATATGTGCATAGGGATCACAACCAGCGATAGATGATGGAGGAGCCTAAGATTCTACTAAATCACATAGTACTTGTAACAACTCTGGCTTACCTATAGTTCAAAGGGAAAACACCGAGTAAGTCCAGTACATACACATATACTCATTGTGGTGAAATTGGACACTCTAAAAGACGGTGCTATGAAATTGTGGGCTATTCAAAATAGTCAGATTTCAATAAAAGCCTCGTAAAAAGCTCACAAAAGCCGCAATCGCCACCTTTAGTGTCACTAAACTAAGTGGTGATCTTAATGAAACATCATGTATGACAAATCTTATTCAGAAAAATACATGGATTATTGATACAGGT
Source organism: Mallotus nudiflorus (assembly GCA_947683625.1). Taxonomy (NCBI): domain Eukaryota; kingdom Viridiplantae; phylum Streptophyta; class Magnoliopsida; order Malpighiales; family Euphorbiaceae; genus Mallotus; species Mallotus nudiflorus. The sequence continues at coordinate 931,050 of CANTUR010000070.1, read as the reverse complement.
GCTATTAATTATATGAAAAACTTCATTCACCATCTTACATTCATCCAACCATCAATTTAACAAAATATTCTGACTGCTAATGGAGGAATAACATCCTTCACATCTAAATCTGCCTTTCTTAATCTATATATTGTTCTTGTTGTTCCATCTCTTTTTTGCAATCTATTATCTGTTGGCCAAATCACTGAAACCTCAAACTACACTATCAAAATTTGGCCCAACTATTGTTTATTTCAGGACATTGTAATACACCGGATTCTTGGCTTTAGTGTTAAATGTGGAAAGTTGTAATATCTTAATTTGTATGGTGATCCGAGTCAAAAATCAAGTCAAGTCAATAGCGTTGGTAGAAGTTGCTACCAACAGAAGCCTTAGCTAATACTTGAATTTTCTCTCTGCATATATACATATACGTACTTGGTAGCCTGAAATAATACACCTGGGGTCTTTTAATTCCTTGCGACCTAGGAATTTGTTTGGTTGACTATTGTTTTTCATGTTGTTGTTGTATGAATAGTTGATGGAATGATCGGTTTTAAATTTGATAAAAATTTATCCTGAAACTTGTAATTTCTATGTAAAGCGCATCAAAGTGGCATATACCTTAGTCTACTTTGATAATAAATAATTAGACAATCGATTCCAATGAGCAGGCCAAATGCCTGCACACACGCTCACAAAAACTTATATATTCATTCATATTGCTAAGATTGAACTTCAATTAGTTGCCTCATATTCATTGGAAATATGTACTGTGATTGATTGTTGAAGATTGCATCCACTAGAACACGAGCAGTTGCTTCTGTTGGATGAACTATATCCCAAAAGACATGGTTATTTCTGTTGGAGCAATAAGTTGAAATCGGAATACAGGGTATCTCGGCGTTCAGCCTTCCAAGCCCGCAACAAGCAGATTTAACCTCGGTAAATCCTGAAACAGAAATTTTGTCAAATATCAACGACCCACAATATGGACTTACTACATTTTTACGGTTATGTTACTTTGGCTTACATGAATGATTATTATTTTGACTGGATGAACTTTGAAGAAATTTTCCTTTTGTCTTATGTTAGTTATTTTCATATCTCAATTTGCAAAATGGGAGGGCAGCCATCGGGTTTTGTAACTTAACCGGAACCCTTCATCGAGTTTTTGGAAAAGCTAAGAAAACATGTCATACCATAATCAGCTGGTTTCTGGATGATGTTTTGGAAGACACCGTAAGTATCAAAGTAAGAATAGTTTATGTCCTGAAGCTCTGATTTTAATTGCTGCAACAGTAGCTTGAGGCCTTCGTTATACTGAGCACACAGAGCATTTAGTTCTTCATCGCATTCTTCTCCTTTGTTCTTAAGCCTTTGCGATGGAACACATCCCACAGTTGCCAGTCCTGGGAACAAAAATTTGCGTGCTCCATAACCGTGTAATCTCTGTAAAAATGACACAAGAGAATGTATATATCATGATATTATTTTTGAATTTTGAATTTTTATGGCCACGAACAGTGTAAGCTAGTCTGACACCACCTGGCTCGACTTTTGGTTACCTTTATCTGGGCTTTCATTGTGAGCGTCATTGAATCCACATACTGCTGTGGGGTGCTCTTCTCTCGAAGATCAGAAGAATCAGAGTATGTTGTAAGGTCATTGCTACCAGTTACAATGACGAAGAGGGATTTAGATAAGAGCTTGTTTGCACCATTGGATCCTAGTTTTTTAACCAAATAACTGTGGAAATTTGCATAGTAATCCACTTGTTTTGGCAAAGGGATTACCATACCCTGCCACAAACACAATTTGAGCAAGTTTTTCAATCAAAATGAAGATTATTCTAAATTAAGTTTGTAAATTTTTGGTGCAATCCATTTACTGTTGGATAACTTACTAGGGATTTTCCTGTGGGATTGAGGATTCCGGAAACTCCGGAGGCAAAGTTTACTCCAGTTAGGAATGAAGTTTTGTCCTTTTTAAATATCAAGGAGAGATATGGTGGAGATGTAGGCAAACCCAACTTCTCAGCTGCTCAATGCATTGAAAAATAAAAAATAAAAAGACTAAATTATTGACGAAATTATGTATCAAGTGACACTAAAAAAAATGGCAGCACCTGTATGGTGCAGTGGCACTAGGCACCATACAGGTGCCTGGGGGGAGTGTGGCTCATTTCCACCCCACCCCTTTTCCTACTCTCCAAATGTAGTTAAAAAAAAAAAAAAAACTACCATTAGACAAATAAATATATCCCAAAACAAGGCAGTTAGCCCAGGGACCTAAAGGTTGCCAGGTTTGAAATAATTTAAAAAATTTTCTCCCCCTACTAATATCCAATAACTAACAGTCGTGATCATATGAGATACTAACAGGTGACATCAGTAAAAAAAAAAGCAGTTAGCACACTATATAAATATAAATATCAAATTAGAAATATTTTTAACTAGTTAAAATGATTTAATTTTCCATTATAAAAAAAAAAAGTAAAAGAGAAAAAAGTTGTAATTATATATATAAATGTTATATCTTTATTAACTAAATATGAAATACTTAAAATATTTATCACTTATCTAATTAGGTATAATTTTCTTGGTGTAAGTAATAATTTCTTTATAAATACTTTTCTTAGTAAATTGCTCTTTATATTATGTCATTGAAGTAAAGTTAAATAATACTCAAATTATTTTCAAAATTTGAAGTCTTCCACTATAAATAGATCAAATGGTAAAAAATGAAGATATCCATTAAATAGAGTTTCAATTCAGTTTTCCCCTTACTTTACATCTTATGGTGGGATGGGAGATTAACCACTTTAACTTCATGGTGAGTTCATTGGAATCTCAATTCAAAAAAAGAAATGGATAACCAATTAAGTTGGCTTAGTCGGTTAAGCACGATTGAGTGTTTGTGGCGTTGGTGTTAGGTTTGACTCCTACAAATAATAACCTAATTAGGAGAAGACTGAGCCTTAAAGTGCAATATGAGCCTCGAATCCAGAATAGTCGAGTCCTTCAAAATATCGGTTGGTTTAAAAAAAAAAAAGGATATAGCCGTCAGAAAATTTTGTTTTTTTAGAACTCCAATCATATATATATTTCATATGAAGATATAAAAGTGAAAACTATCCTGTACTACATGACCTGTTGGTTTTGGCTTAACCGATACAGTTACGATTTCAGTGACGAAATCCTCGGTTAGATCCAAAATAGAAGACTAGCTAGACTGCATCACGTAGTATGTACATGTAAATGTAATAAAAGAAGAGTGCAGGTAGCAGGTAATAACAGTAACATGTAATCCTGATGTCAACTTAAATGCTTCCCCTCACGTTAGTTGAGTTAGGTTCTGGATAATCAATAACATCTCCAACAATTTCGACTCCTTAATCTTGTACTCAAACTTCGACAAGCAGGATTCAGACAACTATGGATTCAAATTCTAGTGATTTTTTTTTTAAAACAAAAAGAACAAAACTGTCAGAATAACGTTGTATTGCGCGAAAAAAAAAAAAGAATTGTAAATCTGCAACATCTTTTTGTTTAGAAACTTACCAAGAAAATCCGCAGCATTTTTGCCATTGCAAAACCTTCCTGTTGGTTTCTTTGTTGGAAAATCGATGCCATTAAAAGGATAGTTTGCTTTGGCAATGGAAAACGGAAGGTAATTGTTGTTGCCTACATCAACAATGGAGTCACCAAAGACGAAGAGTGCTGGGACCGTGGGATCAGCCTCTGAATATTTAAAGCTCAAGAAAGTGAGGAAGAAGAAGAAACTCATCAATGGAGAAACATTGAAAGCCATGTTGTGGAAGTATTATAGGTCAGTGAAGAAAGATGGTTAGGGAGTGTTATGTATATAGGGGATGGAGTTGAAGGGTGCAGATTTTAGAATGTGTGAAAAGAATATCTTTGTTTTTGCTGCTATTGCTAATCTGGGAGCTTTTATTTTATTATCATTATTGACCGAAATGTTAGCCGAATTTATTATCGATGACTTCAAAGGAAATTATTACCTACTTACGATGTATATTTAATGACTAAATTTGAGATGAAATATTTATTGATCAAGTTTAAAGTAATTGAAATATACTTTAATGAAAATTTCCAAAATTTAGTATGATTTCAGAGATTTTAAATCTTCAGATTTTCTCATACCATGTGCACTTCTAATTCGAACCCATCCTTTTTCTCTCCAATTGTAAAAATAAATAAATAAATAAATACTAACAATTTCCTTTTAAAAGAAATAAAAAATCTCTCTAAATCTTGAGTTATACTTCAACTATTCTTCTAGACCATATTTTTTCGGTTAAAAAAAATATCATATAACTTAAATTTTTAATGAATTGTATAAAATGAAATAAATATAGACTATATTTTAATAAGTGACAGATTTTGATTCTTGCCGTGATTTAAGATTGAATACATAACATAAGATGTTCCAGAAAGAGATTTTGCAACTTGGCTATTCAATTCGGGGCAACCCATATTGTTTCTTTCCAATAGTAGTGTAGACGCTACATTCCAATAGATGTGTTTCTCACCTTGCCATACTTTCACTTGTGCATTTAATGTTTCCAGATTCTCAGTATCAAACTGATTGGATTCTGTTTTTGCACAAAATCTCATATAGTAACAAATAGCATGAACAATTTATATTCCAGAATTAGATAAATTAACATTAATTTAGGGTATAAACAAAGACATAAGAAATTTTTTTTATCAGTTAAAAACATTAATTATATTAACATCCATTGATTGGAGTGATAAAAACTTTAAATTCTCTTAAGATTTTTTCAAAAATTAATACTCTTGCTATCAAGAAATGTTTGGGTGAACATATTTCGTTACGTAAAATTATAAACTCTCTACTATAAACTTGACATATAATATAATTATGTAACATTTATTGTACTTTTTAACTTCACAAGTTAACATTTAACCATGATTACTTTTAACATATTTATAAACTTTTTTTTTTCTTGAATTATGATTTTTTTAAAAAGAATTAAAATTTTTTTTAAATCTCATATGTTGTGAATTTTTTACATAAAATTATGGGTTATTTTCTAAAATAATAAGTAAAACTCACTTGGTCATAGCCTTTGCTCTATATATATATATATATATATATATAGTTGCCTAATAATCAGGCATGTAATTAGTAATAATCCTTTTTTACAGTCATTGCAATATGAATCCTTTTGTTTATATCTTTCATTCTAGCCAAAATACATATAACCATTTCACAAAGTGAAAAACACTAGTCCAAAAAACTTTTTGCATGTCCTGAATATGTTTAAACCTTGCATCTACAATTCAGGCATGCAATTCTTAAAGAAGTTGACATTCACATTTAGTAACAAGTTCCTTTTAGAACTATCTCCTTGTTCATCATGGAGCAGTCTGCCCTGATTTGCTCTCAATATCACCTCTCATTTTCTCATATTGCTCTTGAAGCTGCCTTGTTGTTAAACAAGGCTAGCCTTGCCAATATAGACTTGGTGGCTTGAAGGGTAACTCTCTTGGGATTAAAACTTGATCCCCATCTCCTTTGAATGCAATCTACCTTGACCCCTCACTAGTTGTCCCTTGTGCTTGTTTCCTTGTTTTTCATAGGTCTCTCTCATTCGGAATTAGGAATTTAGTCTAAGATTTTTGGGTCATATCTCCATTATTATGGTTGTCACTTTGAGACACCAATCTCTTAGTTTGTAAACTGGGTTGCGTTAACTAATAATTTTATTGTCAGTTCTCTAATTACATGTACTCAATATCAACCATTTACAAAATAACTTACATTCAAAATGAAATCTCCTTCTAAGAAGTAGTCATGACCTTCATTCTTTTTTTTGGCGTTGATGTTTAATGTCTAGAAGATTATTTACTTGCCTTTTTTGCTAAAAAAAAAAATCCATCCCAAATCATAAAACCAATGTACATAAAACTATCGCCATGGCCAACCACTAATGTATAACACTAATGGCTAGCACAATCCATACCTTTATAGACAACACATGTTATTCTGCCAACTCCAAATTAATTAGCGGCTATCTCATTATAACGGGTGGATTCATTATAGGCTAACAAGCAAATTTAATATCCAAATTATAACAATTAAAACCAAATAAAAAAAAATCAAAAGTGTAGTCCTTATTCCTCACCTGACCAAACCAGCCACTTTGACCAGAATGTGCCTGTGTTGTCCTTGGATTGGCAGTGTCCATTTGAGGATATAAAATGAAAAAAAATCACTATTATCCAATATATTAATATTAGTACAAAACAAATCCATTTATTAAAATGGGCAATACCTGAGGCATTATGACTTTGCAACTTTTCATGTTGTTACCTACCATGTGACAATTGGAGCAGTTATGGGGAATTCCTTTTATTGACAACTTACCAAATATGCTTGTCTTTTTTACAATCTTATTTGATGCTCTAACTCTTTTATGCTTTGGTCTGCCTAGCATTTTCGTTACTAGTAGGGCTCTAGGAAACAAAATCATCAACTCTCGTAAATTTCTTTTTTGGCATTAGTTGCATAGCATGTTGGTATGATGATATGTAATTGTTCTTGTGGTACCAATGAGAAATTTGACTTAGAGGATTGATTTTGGCATGATCAAGTGCTCAAATAGCATGTGAGCATGGAATTCCATACATATCCCATACTCTATATTGATGGGTTTCGTGATTCAAAAATACTACAGAAATTAAAACTTTTAATCACAAACCCTGATCCAAGTAATTTGATTAATTGATTTAAAACTAGGGTTTTCAAATCTTACCACAAACGCAGAAGAAGCAAGATTTCTAGAAAGCAGAGGGGAGGTTCACTTTGGTGACACCTTACCTCGAGCTTTTAATTTTGGTAGTTCGGATCAAGACATCTCCAAAAGAATCCATCCTCCACAAGTGTCCACATGAACAACCCTTGATTAAAATGAAAACTTTGTGTGTTAGCACATCTATTAATTTCTCACAAATCAAGAATAAAAACATTATGTGTTTTAGTTTTTCTAAGAGGAGAAAAATAAATTTTTGGTGGCTAATGATTGAGTTAGTGAAACCTTAGAGAATATAACATATTTATAGACCTCTAATTAGGGTTTCACTTACCAAAACAACTTTTTGGTAATTTCTCAATTATTATTGTTCTGATTTTATTTAAAATTAAATCAGAAATAATATTCTATTTATTTAAGATAGCATTTACCTTAAATAAATAAATAAATAAACTATTTATTTATTTCCACAGAGCATATTTAGGATTCTTAAACCCATATCTATTTTTGGGTCTGTTCTAAGTGTGTGACCCTGTAGGTTCATATGACGTTGGTAGTGCGCCTTAAATCTCTATTTAGGCCTACGTGTCATAAGTGGCCTATAGTAAGACATTATGACTACCCAAGTCATATGAAGTTAATAATCTGACATAATCTAATTTATAATAAATATTGTAATCCTTTTGTCATATGATATCTTGATTGATTATAAGATATAGTTTCTATCATCCTTATATAATTCAATCATATTATTTCTTAACTCTAAGTAGACTGAGAATGATAACTCTTTATCAATTCACTTTAGCATGGCCATGCATTTTCCTCAGTCTATCTTATCAAGGCGCCCATATATATCTTACTCAGATTAAATGAGGGACAAATTCCATCTTAATCACTCACATTCCTCACATAACTCTTTTCATATCCAACAACAATCTATTTAATCATCTTGTTAAAGACAATATTAGATTGTGTCAAAATATATAATAGTTATGTAGAAATCCATGATGATTTCAATGATTTCAAGGTCAAATGAATAAATCAATATTATTATGATGAGAATTACTTATGACAATTATATATGTAGTATTCTCATGATGGGTCAATTCAGTACATTATTTTCCAAATAAGTACCTATGAGTTGACTTAATATCTCATATTCATGATCAATAAAACATAATCATCAATCAACATCATACTAACTATAATATATTGTTATGACTGGTGATAATTTGAATAGAGCTCATATTTAATAAAGTGTTTTACTATCAAGTCACATACTTGATGACCTTAGTAAGAATTAACTATTCAAATAATTATTATAACAAAATGATAATGAAAATGCCTCTTTATTAAATAAAATAATAAAGTCAAAACATGGTCATACATGATTGTCCTAGTGCATATCACTAACATATATGTACAAATCTTCTTAGCCAAAAATATAGTATGCCTGTCTTGACCTTCGCTGATCTTGTACCCTTTATCCCCATTAAATAACACATCACAATTCAAAGTATCTTCCATGTTCTATTGAAAATGTGCCATGAAAGTGGGATTCCATTCAGAATTCCAACCCTTAACCAAAACCTTGTTCTTAGATAACCTTTCTATTGCTGCCTCTCTAATTTCATTTAACATGCTAACAATTGGTTTAAACCTTGCATTCAATATTATTGAATTGAAACTCTCACACATGTTATTGTCAACCAAATCAGACTTGCACCTATTACTAAAAAATTCCTTACACTTATTTGATAGATGGTACTTCATTAAGTCCTCAGCAGCTTATCTCTTGATCTCTGCCAACAACTTCAAGTTATCTTGAAATTCTTCCTTATAGGTGCTGTAAGCATATATCTATATACTTTCTTAAGTTCTAGACCATAGTATTATTTTGACCAATTAGAGTAGATGTGCCTTGTGCACCATCTATGTTCAACAAGAGGAAGTACCTCAGACACTACATCAATCAGCCCCTGCATTAAATTTAAAAAAAACATAAATAACAATAAATAAATATTCATTAAATGAGTATCTTTTTCATATATGAAATCAATGTGAGTTTTCTTCCAACCACTATAAAAACCATTTCCAATTCACTTTGTTGTCTTTACTTACAACTCCTCATGCAATAGGGAACAATTGCTCTATTGCATCTCTCTTAATAACCACCAACACTTGCCCTTGCAAAATTCCTTTTAAAAAATGACCATTCAAGCTTATTAAAGGCCTGCTACTTGCCTTCCAATTTTTCTTCAAAGCATCAAAGCATATAAAGATTTAGTGAAACATTATCCTTTCTTTCTTTAGTTCTTCTTTATCCAAGTCAATATCAACAATTATTCCAGGGTTCTTTTTACTAACAATAACAACATAGGCAGCAAAATAGCTAAATTCCTCAGTGTAACTTCCTATAAGTTTAGTCTTAATTTTCTTTTTAGCCCTCTTACATTTGGATGCATTAACTTTTAGCTTAAGTTCCTTTTTTACATCTTCGACCATTTCCTTCACATTCATTTTAGGTTTTTTTTTAGATCTTTTCTTTAAAGTAATGAGCTAAAAATTTGGTTGTAGCTTTTGAATTGTCAAAATTTCTATAGCAATTATGCATAGGTTTTAGTGTCTTCACACACATTCTACCTTTATTCCCATCTTTTGACATAAGCAACACAAATGGGCAGCCAGGATGTTTACATGTTGGCCTAATCCTAAACCTTTCTTATGGTTTTAGTTTTAGGTCATAGCCTTTAGCAACACTATATTTGGATATCTTATCTCCCACTTTATATGCATCCTTAAAAGTCATACCTAGCATAAAATATGGATTATTGTCATCCACATTATACTTTAATTTCTTTATGCTTTGTAAGATAACATTCATGTCACTATCTCTACCTATACTTGATTCACTATCTCCACCATCTTTACTGTCATTTTCACTTTGATCTTCACTTTCATAACTGTAATCACTATCCCCACTGTTATCACTACCAGTAGTACCCTCTTTCTATCACTACCGTCATTCCCCTTACTATTATCACTTCCCTCATTACCATCATCAACTATATTTATGTCTCCATTAATATTTCCTAACCCCTCTACTATGTTAGTACCATCAATGCATTTTCTTTTCCCAATTCTTTTACCCTCATTCATGTTAAATAAATGTAGAGTTATAGAAGGATCTTTAAACAAACCACCCACCCAAACATCAAAAGTGGACTGTATATCTTGATTTATATTGCAAAGCTCATGTTCAGGTGGTTGAATGTAACTACATTCAGTGCCTAAGGTGTTTCTTATACTTGAAACACCTTGTCCTCATCTTCACTCTCATAGTGCACATAGATATGCACTTCTTTCACCTCTGTTTTTTTAATGTAATATGCCAACTTCCTAATTTTATTATCATTGGCTATGCTAAATAGTCCTTCATAAAGTTTTGCCTTAAGATTCATAATATACAATTTACTACCAACTTCAACACCTAATTCTTGACTATACTTCTTCATAATATGTGTAAAGGATAAGCAGTCTATGTCCAAATCATATAATATTTCAACTTCTCCCCCATGATATGCTACTTTAAGCATATGTTCTTATTTTCCCCTATAGTGCAACACCAAATCCACTGTCTCCATCCTATGCATGTTATTTATATGTGTACATAAGGTAAAAAAAAAGCCACAAGCAGTAAAAATAATGACACAAAGTTAGGGATCACATGTATTGCACAAACCAAACAACAATAAAGTAATCACAAACTTGAATAAAAGAAGCTCATTATTATATAATTTTCTCATTTTATTATTCTATAGCAACTACCAATCAACTATTAAATAAGTAAAAAACAAAATCCATACCTTTCTAAGAGATTCCAATGCAAATTTCTTATTCTTTTTTGCTTTGTCTTTACCTAAAATTAGTGTCTTTTTGTTGTGCCTTTACCCTTCTCAATATCTTTTTGCTTTAGTCAGACATGGTCACATTTTGTAAAAAACACTATCTCCTAGGGTTTCTTTGTTCACCATGAAAATATAGTTGAGATAATTTAATAGGAGACAATTGTTCTTTAATAGCTGCTATTAAAAAAGAAAAAAAAACCCCTATTGGAGGCAATTTTCTCACCCAACACGATGGAAAGGAACTTCAAATGGTGATGTGGGAGCCAAGCTTTACATGTCAGCAGTTGAGCATTGGGTATTAAAGTCCATGTAGGTAGGTGAAAATGATGGTTAGTCTCAAGATAACAGTGAGGTGTTTTTTGAGCCACTTTTGCAACGTGGAGTTCCGATTGGGGAAAAAAAACCCAAGGTGCTAAAGTGCTTTTAGGGCACAAACCTAAAGTCCAATTTGGATATATATATATGATTATGTGTTAAGTATAATATTTTTCAAGTTGGTTTGGTGCATCTTTTATGGGTGTTTATTATTTTATTTGTATTACAATTCTTTTTTATTATTATTTTTTTTATCATTTATTTCTTTGAGTAATTTGTTTATATATATATATATATATATAAACACCCATAGAACATGCTGTAAACACCCAATTTTGGGATAATAAAATATGGATGCGACAAAGGATTCCAATAGGTCTTCAACATTTGAAGTTTGAAACATCAAAAGTTTAAATATGTTTTCAAAAAGAGTTTCATTGGTTTTTTTAAGGACTTAATTGTAATACTTTTTAAGACCTAATTGAAAATTTTAATTTCTTTTAGGGGTCTTTTTGTAATTAAAAGTTAAAAAAATCAGAATTATAGGATTCTGATTGGAATTATAGGATTCTGATTGGAATTATGCAATTCCGGTCGGAATTACACAATTCAGTCAAAATTATGTTTTTTCTATCTATTTTTTGTATTTTTATGGAAAATAAAAAAGTACTTTTCCTGAGTTTTGATTGGTTAAAAAATTTTCTTAAATTTATTTTTGAGATTTATCTAATTCTTCAGGAAATAAATTCCTTTTAAAATTGGAACTCTTTAGTATGTAAGACCTAGGGTTTTTTGGTTTTTCCTATAAAAGGAGTGTTGAGGCTCCTGAAAAAGGGACTCAATTCTCAATTCTGAGCATTCTTTTCTACAAAAATTCTTGGCGATTTATTCGTTGGAGAATTTTGATAAGAAGAATAATAAGTTTTGAAGGCCTATTAAAAACAACGATGATTTTATTAGTTTGAGGAGCAATTTATTCAGAATCTATAAGCATTATCTTCTCCCTACTTTCTTTTATTTTTCTTTTTAATTTTATTGAATTTCAATTTTATTATAATTTTATTCGCTAATCATTGTTTTATCCTTTTGTGATGGTGATTATGGAGGGAATTACATGATGATCATACTTGGAAAACCAAATCCATAGGAGGTCTATGGAATGTCATGGATTGAACCTTGTAGCTAAATGTAGTTTCTAGGTTTTTTTTATTTAATTGTCTTATTTTTTTATTTATTTTTGGGATTGTATTAATTCTTTTTTTTTTATTTTTAATAGTTCATTATAATAGCCCCAATAGTGAGAATAATGAAATTTGATGTGTGTGCTTGTGCGTTTTGTTTTAAGTAATTGGTTAGTAAAATTAGGGTTTTCATTTGGTAATTAAATAAAACTAATGACTATAGAAATCGTTAGGTTGTTTAATTAAAATTAAATTAGATTTAAGTTGGTAAAATTAGTTTGCTTGATTGATTAATTTATTGTTTATGGTCACTTTAATTAAATTAGGGTTTTAGAATAAATTTAATTAATTATTTGATCTTTTAGTTTATTGTTTTTTATATTTTTATTATTTTTAGGCTTGTTTGCTTATGTTTATATGTTTTGGGCACTAGGCCCACATTAGGCTTTAACCCATTTAAATTTAAGTTTTTTTTTTAGGTTTAATTAATTAAAATGTATTTTAAGCCCATAATTAATTAGATTTAGGGTAGAGATAACTTAGACCCATTTAGTTAATTAGACATAGGCCCATCTAATTTAATTTAATTAATTTAGACTTAACCCATTTAATTTAAGCATTTTCCATAATTTGTAGATTTAATATCACTTTAGAATTAAAACATGTAGAATTAGGCCCACTAATTTAAATATTTCATAATTTGTAGATTTAGGTCCATTTTAGAATTAAAATATACTTAGGATTATTTAATTAAAATTAAATCGGAATTAGGTCCATTAGTCTTTAGACTCACTTGTAAATTAAAACATGTAGATTTAGCTCAATTAATTAAAATCAATGTGGATTATACTAACTTAGGGATTTTGATGAATGCATTATTTACTTGTATATTTCATGACTAGTTGCCTGAAGTTGATTATTTTTTAAGGTTTATATGAAATTACATGTAAATAGAGGATAAAATAGTAATTCATAAAATAATTCTAAATGAACACAAAACTAAAAGAAGTTAGTATTCCGTACCCAGAATCTCCTAGTTGTGGTACTAGCTTTCTTTTAGGGAATCAAGTACCATCATTTTTTTATTTGTCCCAGTCATTACCCTAGGCGGTAACTCCTCATCTCCATGCTATGTCTTTGTGATAGTGGTTAGTGTGTTTTCTAGAGCCTTAAGCTCAAACAGTGTTGCAGTTGCTAAGATCTTGGGCTCGCGCTAAACCCCACTGTTTATAGTGGTGACTCCACTAGGGATAAGAGATACTAATTCTACTTGTGTTCTTTAGAATTATTTTATTAATTATTATTTTATTCTTGCATTCATTCTGCATGTCCCTATTAACTGATAGTGTTGGTTTATGGGTTCATGATTGCACTAGCTTTATGGGATTGTAAATTGGCTAAACATCACTCTTAGCCTTAACTCGGTTCAAGAGAGATTACCAGGCTCATCTGACCAGAGTCTGTAACCCAAGTTCTAAAGGAGGGGTAGTCTTTTCTTGAGTTTGCAAAGGATGCCGGGCCCCTCTGACCTTGGCTTGTGACTCAAGTCTTAAAGGAGCGTATCTTGCTAAGGGAACCTTCAATTTTCCACCAGACTTAACCACATATAATGGCCTAGTTATTTCCCTTAGGATTACCTAAGTTTCTTATGAATGTTGCCATGAGGTATTTCTATCTATAAAGGCCCAAGCCTATACTTTAGAAGCCTATCAGGATTAATAAAGATTGGGCTATGCTTTTATACCTAGAAATACTGTTTCTATGCTTTTTTACCTTGAGAGTTTGGGCATGCACGTCAGTTCTTAATATCCCCTATTAATATTAAGGCTAAGACCAAAAATCCTAGGAAAAGAGACTTGCCATTGAATACGTGTGTGGGAGGAATAAGGTTGGAAGGATGTATATACTTTACTTGATTGTTACTTGTTACTTGTTGCATAACACATGCATCATGGATACATGCATTACATGCATCATAGTAACAATTTATCTTTCAGCCATCATAGATTCATTCGGGTCTTCCTGTGTTTGGTGTTAGAAAGGTGGCAGACTAGTGAGAACTAATTCAAGCCCGCAAGCAATTGGAAAAGAGATCCTTAGTAAACTGGAAAGGAGCCCCATCAATCCACTCTACCTAGAAGTTGCACAGGCTAAAAAAGCATAAGAAATGGAACAACAAGAGGGAGGAAACTGGACTTTAGAGGATGTCAAAGGACCATTGATGGATGACATGAGAACGATGATGCAAGATGAGTTAAGACAAGCTTTGGCTGGATTGATGCCACCACCTACTGCTGCTGCACCTCCCATTATGGCCAATCCACCTGTTATGGGTACACCACCTGCTAACAATGACAATGCTACTAGGAACATACTTGCTGTGGAAATGAAGTTGGAGGATGTCGAGAGTTAGATGGTTGAAAAGGTAAAAAAGGAATCATTTGAGCAAGTTCAAGAGCTGGAATCCAAGCAGATGAAAGCATTGACTCAGAAGATGTCTAAGATGGAGGAGTTGATGAGAGGACATGGCATTGGATACTCATTTGACTTTGATGATGTGATGCAATTTGAGGAGGATAAGTTGTTTTATAAATTTAAGATGCCATAGCTATAAAAGTTTGACGGTACTGGAGACCCGAGGATCCACTTTAGTCAATACACAACTACCATGAGCACTACTAAGGCTCCTTTGTCTATGGTTACTAAGTTTTTTGTGCTATCCTTGGAGGGTATAGCTGTCAATTGCTATCATGGGTTGAAGAAGTTTAGCCGAGTGGACTGGAGGGAACTGTGTATTACTTTTCTAATTCAATATAACTATAATACTAGGATCAAAGTGTTCATCAGGGATTTATAATTAACCAAGCATAAGCCTAATGAATCATTCTTAGATTTTCTAACCAGGTTCATGAATAAGGTGGGATTAATGAAGAACAAGCTGGTTGAAAAGGATCATGTTAGGATGATTTTCTGAAATGTGTCACCCAATATGGTTGAGAGGTTACAGATGATGAACTCCAAGATGTTTGTAGACCTTTATGATGATGGGTTGCAAGCTGAAGAGATCGAAAGCGAGAAGAAGAAGATCACTAGAAGCACCAGAGTGAGAAATTACCCAAATAGGGGCATACAACAAGGAAATGCTAGTCGGGTTGTAGGAGTCCATACTATTCAAAAACCCAGGAAATTCTTAAATTTTAACTAGCCCTTATCCAAAGTCTTGGACCGATTGATCCAAAAAGGCCTCCTTAAACCTTTAACCCCCTCTAAACCACCAAACACAAATCTCCCTGAATTTGACCTAAATAGTTACTGTAAATTTCATAAAATTATTGGCCATTTCACTAACTCTTTCATGCGCCTTAAACATGAGATTCAAAACCTCATAGACTCTGGAAAAATCACAGACCTTGAGAAATCCAATCCAAACCTAAACACTAAAAACAACCCTTTCTAAAATTACCGAGACATGCCACCCCCAACTACCATGATGATCAACTCAGGAGTTAATGAGGAAGAAGTGCTTAAATCCTTTGAGGATCTAAACCTTAAAACCAATGAGAAACCCCTTAATGCCCCTAAAGATGAGGAGAAAATAAAAGACTTATTGGGATAGCCATCAGGCAAATTTGACTACAAGGTATGTTATTCCAAACCACCTTTGTTCAATATACCCATTGAGTCGATCACGCCTTCAGGATGGGGTGATGAATTTAATGATAAGAAGATGCCAGATAAGAGAGAGAAATGCATGGTTGAGGTATGGAAAGATGGAAAAAAGGAACAAACCATTGGGGTTATAGACATTTGGTACAACTCTGATGAAGAAGGCACTGAAGACTAAAATGTATGGGTTGATAATCTAGAAGTTAGTCATGTCACTAGAAGTGGTAAGGGTTATAAACTGATAGAGTAGACCACAGAGAGGGAGGAGGTTATTGAAAGAGAAGACCTATATGAACATGATGATGACTTGATCTTTGAACATCTTAAGAAGGCAAAAGTAAATGTGAGCATTTTAGAGCTTTTGATGCACTCAAGTAGCCACATGAAGGCTCTATTTAAGGCTTGAACTAAGATGAACATTGACACCAGTACAACCCCTGAAGCAATGGTGGCCAAGGTTACTGAGAAGAAGCATGGTGTTATCACCTATACTGATAGGAATTTACTTATGGAAGGGAGGAATCATAATAAATCTATGTTTAGCCAAGTTGAAGTCAGAGGGAAGAAGACTAATTATATGATGGTGGATAATGGGTTTGTAATTAATGTTTGCCCACTACAAATTCTACTTAATCTAGGGGTAAAGTTGGAGGATTTAACAAAATCTGGCCTTATAATTAGAGCTTACGATGACAACATAAGAAATATAGAAGGAACATTTATGGCTCTTGTAAAGATCGAACCTATAGAGGTAATGGTGGAGTTCACTATGCTGGATATCCTTGTCACCTACAATTTGCTTTTGGGTAGGCCCTAGTATTATACTTTGGGAGGAGTGCCTTTAACTGTGCATCAAAAGGTGAAATTCCTATTGGATGGTCAAAGGCAGGTAGTTACCCCTCCTGGTTTCCAAATAGCCATGATTTTTGATGGAATTGAGATGGATCCAAGGGTTATGAGCATGATCAAGAAGATGAATTATCGACCCAGAGAAGGACTGGGAAAGAATGAGAAAGGAAGTCTAGAGTTCCTAAATTTTAAAGAAAAAAATAATACCAGAGGATTGGGCTATACAGGAGTTGGGCTATACAGTAAAAGAGCTACAAGAAGGTTTTTTGACGAGAAATAATTCTCAAAGAATGTGGGATTATTGTAGGATAACTTTGTCAAAGAAAGGAAAGAGATGTTCTACTTGGGTGAAAAGGAGTATGTCCAAATAGCTAAAGTGAATGTTCTTGGGTTTTAGATCTTTAAAAAGCAAATAGTTAAGGGTCTGGTGCAAGACAACAAAGATAAGGTGATGAAGAAAGTTGCTGAGAAGATAGGGACTAAGGCTATTTAAGAGGTGCTCTGTCTACCACCTAACGTAAAACCACTACAAGATTTAGCTAGCATTATTAATAATAGTTTTAATGATGTTTTTTTATGAAGAAAATGATGTAATAACATCCAACCTATTTGAGGACAAAAATGCTATTTTTTTGTGATCAATGATATAAACTTTGGTTTTGCTTACTTATGTGATGTTGATTCTGATGGCCTTATGCACTTTAATAATGATTGTTCATGTATGTTTGACATTAATTCTATTCAATTAAATTCATTAAACATGGGCATAAATGAACAACCAAAGCATATTTCTATATCACTTGATTTAACTCCTGAAGAGAAGGAAAAATTAGAGAGAATATTAATAAAAAGAAAGGTAGTATTCACTTGGTCCTATGAAGACATGCTAGGGCTAGACAGAGAAATTATAGAGCATCGCATTCTATTATATCTAAAGGCTAAACCTATTAAGCAAAAACTTTATAGGTTAAGGCCAGAGTGGGTAAAAAAGATAAGGGAAGAAATTGCTAAGCAAATCCGGGCCAATTTCCTAGAAGTGGTAGAATATCCTCAATGGTTGGCAAATATAGTACCTATTCTTAAAAAAGATGAAAAAGTTTGAATTTGTGCAGATTTCAGGGATCTGAATAAAGCATGCCCGAAGGATAATTTTCCTTTATCCTATATTGATGTGATTGTCGACAGCACGACATCTAGTGCAATGTACTCTTTCACGAATGGGTTCTTAGGTTATAATCAGATAATGATGGCAGTCATGGATAAGATCAAGATTGCTTTTATCATAAAATGGGGGCACATAGTTAACAATCAAGGAATATAAGTCAATCCAAACAAGATTAAAGCCATTCAGGAGATGCCAACACCAAGAATAGAAAAGGAAGTGCGAGGATTTATTAGAAAGTTGCAATACATTAGCAGGTTTATTGCAAAATTCACCATGGTTTACGATCCTATTCTCAAACTCTTAAGGAAGAATCAGCCCGTGGAATGGAATGAAGAATGCCAAAAAGCCTTTGATAAGATTAAAGAATACTTTACTAATTGGCATGTGTTAAGGCCACCAAGACAAGGTAAACCCTTAATCTTATATTTGGCTTTAGAGGAAAAAGCAATGGGGGCAATGCTAGCACAAGAAGGACCAGAAGGGGTGGAGTATGCAGTGTATTATCTTAGTAAGAAGTTCTTACTATATGAAGAGAAATATGATATTATGAAGAAGAATGTTTGATTATGATATGGGCCATAAGGAAGCTAAGGCATTATTTCTAGTCCTACAAAGTCCAAGCCATTTCAAGGATATATCCTTTAAGGTACTTGTTTCAGGCACCAGCCTTGATTGGAAAGATGTTGTGATGGTTGGTACTTTTAACTGAGTTTGATATTGAGTATAATAATACCAAGGAAATCAAAGGAAGAGCAGTGGCAGAATTCCTTGCATAGAATGCAATTGAAGGAAATGAGTAGTTGAATTTAGAGTTTCCAGATGAGAACTTAGAAGTAATAGAGTGATGTGAATGGAAGCTTTATTTTGATGGGGCTATCAATAATAGAGGAGCAGGGCTAGGAGTGATTCTTATCACACTAGGAGGAGAAACCATCCCAATGGCTAAGAAATTGGACTTTAAGGTTATGAACAACATGGCTGAGTATGAGACATGCATTTATGGGCTAAAAGTAGCACTAGCAGTGGGAGCTAGAGACCTAATGGTTTACAAAGATTCCATGATAGTCATTAGCCCAGCTAATGAGGAATAGGAAGTAAAAGAAGAGAGATTGAAACCTTACATATGTTATTCGAGGAAGCTAATGAGAAATTTCACTAAATGTCTCTTTATGCATTTTCCAAGAGATGAGAATCAAATGGCGAATGCTTTGGCGACGCTCTCTTCAATATGGGATAAATCAACAGGGTTGATGATGAAGCCTTTAGTGATAATGAAAATAAAAGCTCCATGTTACGGTGAAGAATTAGTTATAAGTATTCAAATAGGCCCATGGTTTTATAACATCCAGAGATTCATTGAGGAAAGGAAATACCCAGATAAGGCAACTTTTAAAGAAAGATATGCCCTTCATGTTCTTGCACGTCATTATGCAAGTCATGATGGGGTATTATACAGAAAATGCCGAATGGAGTACAGCTGAGATGTCTCAAGAAGGATGAAGCAGAATAAGCGATGAGAGAAATTCATGCAGGGATTTTTGGATCTCATATGAATGGGATGATTTTAGTAAAGAAAATAATTCGATAGGGGTACTATTGGATGAGTATGGAAAGAGACTATATCTAAATAGTGAGATAATGTCATCAATGCCAGATACATGGAAACCTCAACCATCTTTGCCCTATTGTGCTAAATAGTCTAACATCTCCATGGCCCTTTGCAGTATAGGGGATAGATATAATAGGAAAGATAAGAGCAACTGCCTCAAATGGGCATGAATATATAGTGGTGGCAATTGACTATTTCTCTAGATGGATAGAAGCATAATCCTGTGGTACCTTGAAGGCTATACAGATGGCAAGATTCATAGAGAAGAATCTCATTTGTATGTAAGGGATCCCATAACATGTTGGGATGGACAATGGTATTCAATTTCAAGCAGAGATAGTTGAATTGTTACGGAGATATAAGATCGAGCATCATAAATCCTCACCTTATCAAGCTCAGGCTAATGGTGCAGTTGAAGTGACTAATAAGAATATAAAGAGAATCCTTTCAAAGATGGTAAAAATGCATAAAGTTTGGTCCGAGTATCTTCCTTTTGCCTTGTGGGGATATAGAACTACAATGCGTATTGCGATAGGACAGACGTTCTTATTACTGTACGGTTGTGAAGCAGTTTTGCCCATAGAGATGAAAATTAAATCTTTGAGGGTTGTTATGGAAGCAAAAGTCCCTGAGAGTGAATGGATGCAAAAGAGATACGACCACCTCATGTCTCTAGATGAGAAAAGGATGGAGGCTTTGTTTCATACTCAGATTTATTATAGAAGGATAGTAAGAGCCTTTAACAAGAAGGTTAAACTTGGAAGGATAAAGGCTAGAGATATGGTACTAAAGCAGTCAAGGGCAATGGTGTTTGATCCAAGAGGAAAATTCAAACAAAATTAGGAAGGGCTTTATTTCGTCAAGACAATCCTACCTAAGGGAAGCTACAAAGATATCAGATTTAGAAGGGAATGAGTTCACTGAGCCAATCAACTTGGATCACCTTAAGAAATACTACCTTTTAAAAAAAGTTCACTGGCTAGAAAACCTTAAAAGGCTATTCAGGTAAAAATTAGGTCATTCCCATTATTCAGAAAACCTGTGAGAGGCTAACAGGAAAAAATTAGGGAATAAAGTAAAAGAAGTGATCCTACTTATCAAAAAACTTATAAAGGGTTAACAGGAAAAAATTAGGGTAATAAAAGTGAGAGAAAAATGTTTAGTTAGAAAATCCGAAAAGACTAGCTGATAACAAGAGTTATGTCATGTGATGTAATTAATGTACTCATTTTGGCCCTAATTAATGAATAAAATTGAAATGAAATTTTGTTTAAATATTGCATATTCTATCTTTATTACAAAGTATAAAGACTTAAAGGAAAAACAAAACATAAGAGTCTAAAAGACCAGACTTATGAGATCATTATACTATTTTTGTTTTTGTTTCTTCTTCTATGACTTATCTAGTAATACTTGAGTCTTTTTATACTTAGCAAATCCTGGTGGTTTTGTAGCTTGCATGATAACCAAAGCCTTGTAATTGTCATAAGTAGTCATATCAACATCCAAATTCATATTTTGCTTTAATACTCTGCGAGGCCATAGGTTCTTCATTTTCTGTAAGAAATCTTGCCTTAGAGGGAAGCCTTCGAAGTTAGGTCATAATAAATTATGGATGACCATACTGACGGCAAAGGCGTGACGGGGAAAAGAAGGTCAAAAAGCATAACTCGGAAATAGGAACATAGTGGTCATATAGGTCGATGGTCACAAACTTCAACTTCCACTAAGGACAGATCCATGTAATCTCGTGTCAACAATGCCTTTCATCCAATTAATCCATTAACTTATAGAATGCTTGTCCTTTACCTTCATCGGATGAGACTATAAATGCTGAGGTTGACAAATCAAGGCATTGGTGGGGGGATTAGGTAGACTTAATTTCTCCTGTAGCCAAATCTAAAAAAAAGAAAAAAAGTAGCTAAGTTGAAAACCTGAAAGGGCAACTTAGGAAAAAAAAAGGGCCTCATACCTGAAGGAGAAGCAAACTACTTAAGAATCAATTTTGAACCTTGAAATTATCTAACCTAATGATAGTTTCAGCAAGTATGACAGGCACAGGGTTAGCTCCAACTTCTACTTGTTCCAAGATACTGACAATTCTTATGTCAGCATCTCCATGAGAAGCCACTAGCAAGAACTGGGCATACAAGCAAAAAGAGACAGTTCTAATCCAGGCTGCATCCCTAGTTTTATAAGAAGTGATCAAAGAAAAAAGACTGACAGTCCTAAGGTTATGTTCATACATGTAGATGTTACTTGGGGGCATATCAAAGAATGCCACTAATTTACTGGGAAACTACATCTCAAGATTAGGAAGAGCAATCACAACAGTCAAGTCTGAAGAACAACCAGGGATAGCAACAAACTCCTCAATTAATAGACATAACTCTTATCTATTGAATCTAAATACATGGTCTTTGATGTCCTAGAAGGTAGCAGCAACATGAAGAAAATTATGGTATATTTTTAGATGCTGAAGGGATTTCAAAGATTAGAAATGATAAAGCAGCAATCTATTCCAATCATCCCCATTAAGGTTCTTAAGAAACTTCTTCATCAAATTAAGGGTGACTTGTGTCATGATTAAGCAAATGAAAGACAGGAATGGGTGACTACCCTTTGATAAGCTATTTTACAGGTATAAAGGTTTAATATGAAGGGATTAGGATTTTAAGTGTGCAGATTGAACTCAAATAAGAAATTGGAATAGAAAAGGAGTGAAGAGCATAAGCTGAATTTTCAATTAGAAATTCAGAATTCTAATTAGAATTCTAGAAATCTGATCAGAAATCCAGAATTTCGATTAGAATTCCAAAAATCTGATCGAAAATCTATAATCCCATTTGGATTTCCTTAATTTTTAACAAAAAAAAGAGAGAGAAGATTCATTAAATTCTAGGGTTTGATCCAAAACAAAAGTTCATAATCCATTCAAAAAAGGGAGAATAGTTCATAGGGAAAAAGGAAAATACAGTCGTGAAAGCACAAGTCCTAAAGATGAAAGATCAGTCATTCTGACCTCTAGTGTCGGGCTAAGGACTCCATCCTTTAGCAGGATCGTCGCTTTGATTTGGGGGCATAGAAGTCTCAACATCATGGCCACCAAAGCCAAGACTAGTAAGCTGTCTGTAAAGCCTCTAATTCTCACACTCCAGATCTTCAGCATAACTCTACCGCATTAAGAATAGTTAAAATCATGCATAACATGCATATATTTTCATACTTGTTGTAAATACTAACCCTCTAACTATCCGTGATCTGTATAGTAAATAATTTCTAGGATGAGGCAATTCCATACAGATACTTTGCCTGTGTCCGAGGCATCTGTAAAATAACATATACTAATTCAGCAACAAATGTCAGTTTATGCAGGATTAGAAATACAAAAATACACTTACATGTGAAGCATCAAGAGGAGAAAAGCTAGGAATCTGAACTGTATCAAGGTACATGTGCTACTCAATGGGATTCTGCACTGCAGGAGGCTAATAGTACATAGACCTATCAAGTAAAGGAATATCACCAACAATGATGCTTGCAAAAGCATCATCCTAGCGACCTTAAGAGGCTGGATAAGACACTCAAGCTCCTTAAATTCAACATCCATCTCCGTAGGCTTATATGGAGCATCATCTGGAATATCTCTCCATAACAGTTAGACTAGTGTAGGGTATGGGATATAGTGATGAGAAGGTCCAATATGTTAGCAATACATTTGTCAGCCCTAAAAAGGGAAGAATGCACTCAAAACTTAAAATGAATGCACTTTGAAAAATTATTTGATCATCAAATAATATCTCTAACTCCTGAACCTTTTTTTTTTTTGTAGGAGATGTCAATAAAAGGAATGAAGCTCTCTACTATAGCATTAATGAGAATGGTGGAAATACAAATGCAGCCCAAAGCCACAACTTTAATGGTGGAGTATCATGACCTTCATGATCAAAGACATCATCACCACAATCAAAAGGGAAGAATATAAAAGAATAACATTGCATTTTGAAAAAATTTATTTGCTTGCAAATAGACCATACTAACTTATGGTATTTTATGCAGGAAAAATAAAAGAGAATGAAGAAAAGGAAAGGAATTGATATATCAATAAGAATGGGCCAGATAGTAAATACCAAACACTCATCAAGATAATAAAAAGGGAAGTAACAGAACTCTCTTTCCTTAAATTTTGTAATGAAGTACCATCTTAATCATAAATTTCATAAATTGAAAGAAAATTCATCCACTTCATAAGATCATGTGCAAAAAGCCTATCTCATGACCTTTGAGCATAATGGCTTTCTTTTATTAGCCTTGTGAAATTCAAATGAGCAGTTAATAGTTTTGTGCTGAGAGTTTATAAGCTCTAATCAATTTAATGCTTGCTTTGCACCCAAACAAGGGGAAGAAAATGCAAAAACAAAATTTATGGACATGAAGCATAAATTGTTTGAATTTTAAAGTATCATTTTAGTCTTTTAAATGATAAATGTGCATATAATCTTCTCAAATGCTCATAAATGAGTACGAGTACAAAATCCCTTAATGGTATCCACGTTTAATAATACAAGAAAGGCGAGGGAACACTAAGAGGAGAATCAAAATAAGAGCAAGCATAATTTACTCTAATGCTCAGAAATGAGTAAGGGTATCAACATGAAACCTCTGGCGGTATCCATGCTGAGTAATACAAGAAAGGCAGGAGAATACCAAAAGTGGACCATGCCAAAAACTGCTCTATTTACTCCAATGCTCTATAAGAGTATGAGTATCCAAAGGACCTTTTCAATGGTATCCACACTGAGTAATATGAGAAAGGCGAGGGAATACTCGGATGAGGAAGAAAAGCATAAAAAAAATTCAAAGTCTATTTTGATACTTAGAATTTGATTTATTTATGCTCAATTTTCGTAAGTTTTGTTTAGCAAATTCTCTTTGAAATTAGGTGTGTAAGTAAGCTCTTTACTTGTAAAAGATATGCTTTTAGCATAAGATGGTTAATGATGCCTCTGACCTTTGTAAATGGCAAATAAATGATAGTCATAAAAATAAAAAATAGTGAGATTTGTTGAGTGCACTTTATCTTATGAAAAAGTGATGAATTTTCTTATAAATTTTCAACATTAAAGTGTACTTTTGTACATTCATCATGATTGAAAACTAACTTCAACAAGTCTGTAGGAATTGTAAATTTAGAAGGAAGTGCACCCAACTTGTAGAATTAGTTGACATAGCAGAATTGAAATTAGTCAGCAAAGAAATTCTAATAAGTCAATATAGTAAAATTCAAAAATAGTCAGCAAAAATGCTAATCAATCAGCACAAAGAATTCAAAGCATTCGACTCAAACAACCAAAGATAAAAATCACGAGCAATTATGGATTATAGCACTAAAGGCGAGCAATGAGAGGGTTGTAGTTAATTAAAACCACGAGTAGTTATGGACTGTAGCATTAAAGGTGAACATTGTAAAGGTTGCAGCTAATCGCGAGCAATTATAGATTATAGCATCATTGGAGAGTAATGAAAAGGTTGTTGCTAATTGCGAGCAGTTATGGACTGCAGCATCATTAGTGAGCAATGAAAGGGTTATAGCTACTTGCAAGCAGTTATGGATTGCAGCATCATTGATGAGCAACAAAAGGGTTACAGCTAATCGTAAGTAATTATGGACTGCAACATCATCAATGAGCAACAAAAGGGTTGTAGCTAATCGCGAGCAATTATGGATTGCAGCATCATCAAGAGCAATGAAAGGGTTGTAGCTAATCACAAGCAATTATGGATTGCAACATCATCAGTGAGTAATGAGAGAGTTACAGCTAATCATGATCAATCATAGATTGCAGCATAATCGATAAGTAATGAAAGGGATAAGGGAAATGAAGAATGAATTGGCAAAAGGTAAAGCATAAATGAGGTCAACACATGACAGAGTGTGGTCAACATTATATGACCAAGTACAATGCATCTTTTCAATTCAGATTATATGATCAAGTGTAGTCAATATTGTACAATAGAGTACAATGTGTCATTTCAATTCTGACTATACGACCAAGTGCAGTCGACATTGTACAACCGAGTACAATGTGTCATTTCAATTCAGACTATACGACTGAGTATAATGCATCCTTCCAATTCAAACTGTACAACTGAGTATAGTCAACATTATACAACTGAGTATAATGTGTCCATCCAAACTAATGCTATACATCCGAGTATAGTTTTTTTCAGATGTTTTAAGTTTATGCCTAGTGTTGTACGACAACACAAGCATATATCGTGAATCAACAATCGCTTACAAACATAAAGCCTCAAGAAACACAGGTAAGTACCTGTACTTTTATTCTTAAAAAATTGTGTGTTTATTTGTTTTGCCGCAATTTATCAAGCAAACAACGACAAAGGGGGGAAACTGTAAACAACCAATTTTGGGATAATAAAATATAGATGCGACAGAGGACTCCAATAATGAAAATGTTATACGCAGGTCTTCGACACTTAAAGTTTAAAACCTCAAAAGTTTGAATACATTTTCAAAAAGAGTTTCATAGGTTTTTTTTAAGGACTTAATTGTAATACTTTTTAAGACCTAATTGAAAATTTTAATTTCTTTTAAGGGTCTTTTTGTAATTAAAATTAAAAAAAATCAGAATTATAGAATTCCGATTAGAATTCTATAATTTCAATCGGAATTATGTCATGTAATTCCGATAAGAATTATGTTATGTAATTCCGATTAAAATTACGCAATTTCGATTGGAATTATGTTATGTAATTCTGATCGGAATTACGCAATTTCGATCATTTTTTGTATTTCTACAGAAAATAAAAAAATACTTTTCCTAAGTTTTGATTGATTAAAAATTTTCTTAAATTTGTTTTTGGGACTTATCTAATTCTTTAGGAAATAAAGTCCTTTTAAAATTGGAACTATTCAGTACGTAAGACCTAGGGTTTTTGGTTTTTCCTATAAAAGGAGAGCTAAGGCTCTTGGAAGGGGAATTCAATTCTCAATCTTGAGCATTCTTTTCTACAAAAACTCTTAGTGACTTATTCATTGGAGATTTTTTAGAAGAAGAATAACAAGTTTTGAAGGCCTATTAAAAGTAATGGTGATCTTACTAGTTTGAGGAGCAATTTATTCAGCATCCATGAGCATTATCTTCTCCCAACTTTCTTTTATTTTTCAATTTTATTTAAATTTTTATTATAATTTTATTCACTAATCATTGTTTTATCCTTTTGGGATGGTGATTATGGAGGGAATTACATGATGATCATACTTGGAGAACTAAATCCATAAGAGATCTATGGAATACCATGGATTGAACCTTGTAGCTAAATATAGTTTCTAGGTTTTTTTTATTTAATTTTCTTATTTGTATTTATTTTTGGGATTGTATTAATTCTTTTTTTTTATTATTCTCAATAGTTCATTGTAATAGCCCCAATAGTGGGAATAATAAAATTTGGTGTGTGTGCTCGTGTGTTTTGTTTTAAGTAATTGGTTAGTAAAATTAGAGTTTTCATTTGATAATTAATTAAAACTAATGGTTATGGAAATCGTTAGGTTGTTTAATTAAAATTGAATTAGATTTAAGTTGGTAAAATTAGTTTACTTGATTGATTATTTTATAGTTCATGGTCACTTTAATTAAATTAGGTTTTAGAATAGATTTAATTAATTATTTGATCTTTTAGTTGATTTTTTTTTTATAATTTTATTGTTTTTGGGCTTGTTTGCTTATGTTTATGTGTTTTGGGCCCTAGGCCCACATTAGGCTTTAACCCATTTAGATTTAGGTTTTTTTAGGTTTAATTAATTAAAATGTATTTTAGGCCCATAATTAATTAGATATAGGGTAGAGATAACTTAGGCCCATTTAATTAATTAGACATAGGCCCACTTAATTTAATTTAATTAATTTAGACTTAGCCCTTTTAATTTAAGCTTTTTCCATAATTTGTAGATTTAAGATCACTTTAAAATTAAAACATGTAGAATTAGGTCCACTAATTTAAATACTTCATAATTTGTAGATTTAGTCCCATTTTAGAATTAAAATAGACTTAGGATCATTTAATTAAAATTAAATAGGAATTAGGCCCATTAGTTTTTAAACTTACCTGTAAATTAAAACATGTAGATTTAGCCCATTTAATTAAAATTAATGTAGATTAAACTTAGGGATTTTGATGAATGCATTGTTTACTTGTATATTTCATGACTAGTTTGTTTGGAGTTGATTGTTTTTTAAGGGTTTATATGAAATTTCATGTAAATAGAGGATTAAATAGTAATTAATAAAATAATTCTAAACGAACACAATACTAAAAGAAGTTAGTATTCCGTATTCAGAATCTTGTGGTACTGGCTTTCTTTTAGGGAATCGAGTGCCATCATTTTTCTACTTGTCCCAATTATTACATTGGGTGGTGACTCCTCATCTCCACACTATGTCTTTGTGATAGTGGTTAGTGTGTTCTCTAGAGCCCTAAGCTTAAACAGTGTCGTGGTTACTAAGATCTTATGCGCGCGCTAAACCTCGTTGTTTACACATGCACCAAACCAACTTGAAAAATATTACACTTAACACATAATCAAATCTTTTCTTTTAAATCAAATGCTCATTGAATTGGTTGTGACGGTTAATATTTTTATTATTTTAATTCAATTTTAATAGCTCATTATTTTTAAATTCATTGAATATTTAGTAGCTGAAAAAGTAGGGTTACCTACTTCACCATCGTATTTATCTTTGTCTAATTCTAAGAATGGTTCTGCTTGATACCACATATATATTCCTATATAATTAAGGTCTTTATTTCCTATACAGGTTACTCGAAAAGGGAAGGCAACCAGGACATTCAAGAAAAGTTTCCTTATGCAGAAGACTCCCAAGACAAGAAGGAACATTCTCCTAATTGGTCTAGGATTCCTATCCAAAGAGGAATCATACTCCTTTCAGGTTTAGGTATCACTATCATTATAAATAGGATCCCATATCCCTCATTCTCATTCATTTTATTCTCTTATATTCTTATTTTTCTCCTTCTCTCTCTAAATTCCCTTTATATACTCTAACTTAGGTATCATAGGGTTTGTGGGAATCCTCCCTACCTTTCACCTTGCCCTTTGTTGACCACTTACAGGGTTCCAGCTCAAGAGTTTCAAAAAGCAAGTTATCAAATGGCGTAGTCTATGGGAACTCTAAGGAAAAAGCCATTTGTGCATCTGCCAAATTAAGACATTGATGCTATAACTTCCAGCCCACCACTAATCTCAACTCTTGACACTCACACCAACCTTTTTGTCCCCATTCCTCTAATCACTCTAACAATACCTCTCCTAATTGTGGTACCTCCAGCTACTTTCCTATACGCCAGACCTTCATTTATTAATACACATGCTCCTTTTGCAAACACCCAGTGATGGCAGGCTCTCGGCACTGACTTCCTGTATTATGCCCCCTTACAACATCATCATTGACCTATACCTTCTGTACCTTTTCTAAATCTAAAGGAAACACTAGCCATAACTACGCCTTACCCAAACACTGTAACTCTAACACTTAAACTCACTACAACAAATAAAGAAGCAATGATACAAAGCATCCAAGATAACCTTACTACAGCAATAATTGAACACCTTGATTCAAAGTGGCAACCCTTGACCAGCTAATATAGAAAATACCATACCTTTAGAATTGCCTGGAGGGAGTAAGGGGAAAGTTAAAGCTCTAAAAAAAGAATCTAGCTCCATAATTTCGGCTCTCGATGATTCACAATTAACCTGAAAGGTTGAAGAGGTTATATACAAAGCCCGCACAAGACCAAGGAAGGAAGATGAATGTATTATGGAAGGCAGAATGCCCCTCCTAAAAAGGATAATCCAGACAGAAATCTCAACCAAGTTTAGGATGCCACAATTGGATCAATATGATGGAATTGGAGATCCCATCAACCATGTATCCTTATTCAAAATAGGAATGTTGCTCTAGAATGTAAATGACGACATCATGTGTAGAGTTTTCCCAAGCACACTTATGAAGAATGCTAAAAAATGGTTTCACTAGCTTCTTGAGAACTCCATCACTTCTTTTAAAGACTTGGCAGAGAAGTTCTGAATAAGGTTCATCACTAACATTCCTTTAGCCAAAAATATCAATGACCTCTGAATGTGTCGACAAGAGGTTGATGAATCACTATGAAGCTAGTTAGATCAGTTCAATAAGGTGGCTATGCAAATTGAAAATCTTATAGATGAAGTTATTATCGAAGCCCTCAAGAATGGCATAAGATTCAAAAAACTCAAAGACAAGATAATGATAAAAGAACCCAACACTTTCACAAAGGTGATGGCCATGGTGGTCAAAATGAGAAAAATCGATAAAGATAGAAGGATGCAAAGGGAGGAGGAAAAAGCACCAGCTAGAGAAGGGAGGTCAAGGCCCAAAAGAGTAAGCTTCCCATGAACAAATTTTAGAAACCCAATGGAAAAATTTGAAAAGGAAGTCGATAGATACACACTTTTAAATACCTCTAGATCTAGGATCCTTAAGTGGGTTAGATAAAATAGGGTGGGAATTACCCCAGTTAGAAGAATAAGCCCAAACAGGAGAGCCACACAAGAAAAAGGACACTATTGCCAGTATCACTAGGATTATGGGCATAACACTGAGGCCTGTTGAGAATTAAAAAATGCCATAGAAAGACTGGTGCAAAACGACAAACTCGGTAATTTCATTGACACATCCAGATGGACTAGGAATCCAAATGTATAAGGACGAGATAAACCAGAACCCAAAAAGGCCTAGACCGAACCAACCGTGGTCATTAACATGATAGTTAGAGGAGAAAATGTTGAGAAAAGACCTAAGAGAAGCCAAGGAGAAGGACCAACCAAAAAGAAGAGAAAGGTCATCATGTTTGATTCTAAGGATAGGGAGCTTGTTCAACACCTAAACAATGATGCCCTAGTGGTAAGTGTATACACTAACAATTATCTGGTAAAGAGGTTATTGGTCGACAATGGGAGCGCCATCAACATATTGTCTTAGAATGCTTACAAAATAATAGGGGGTTCCGTCACTAACCTAAAAGTTATCTAAAATCCCAGCTTCTATGGAGGACCCATACAATTAATGGGAATTATAGAGCTAAGTCTAGAATTCAAAAACTGGGACATTGAAGAAATGAAAGTCATTAAAGCTATATTCAATATAGTGGATCTCCCATTGTCATATAATGGTATAATAGGATGACTAACACTCTGTAAAATTGATGCAGTCACAAGTATATGACACCTGACCATGAAGATTCCAATCGAGGGCAAAAATCTTATAATCCATGAAGATCAGCACATGGCCAAGCAATGCTACTAGATGGCAATCAAACCTTAGATAAAAGCATTCCCCTTAGAGACTTGGGAGATAGAGAAGCAAGGAGCCGAACTTGAACTAGTCAATGACACTTAGACATTACAGATTATCGATGGGAAGATGGTAAAGATCGACAATGAACTTGACTCTGAAACCAAGCAAGGAATAAGTGAAGTCCTTACCAAGCACTCAAGAGGTTTTGCCTCTCATGCGTTAGAGATAACTAGAGTAGATCCTCATATTGCCTCATATAGCTTGAATATCAAACTAGGAGCAAAGCCAGTAATCTAGAAGAAATGAACTTTTACATACGACAGGCAGAAGATAATCACCAAGGAAACAAAGAAGTTTCTAGATGTTAGATTTATCAAAGAAGTTACCCAATCGGAATGGGTAGCCAATGTGGTGCTAGTAAAGAAATCAAATAGCAAGTATATAATGTGTGGACTACACTAACCTCAACTGAGCATGTCCTAAAGACAGCTACCCCCTGCCAATAATTTAACAGCTAGTAGACTCCACTGTCGACCATGGTCTATACAATTTTGTAAACGCAGCATAAGGATATCACCAAATACCAATGAAGGAAGAAGACCAAAAGAAAACATCCTTCATCACCCATAAAGGTCTTTACTACTATAAGGTAATGCCCTTTAGGTTAAAGAATGTTGGAGCCACATATCAAAGGATGATGAACTATATACTCTGAGACTAGATTGGGATAAATGTGGAAGTATACGTGGACGACATTATTATCAAAAGCAAGCATGTAGATCAACACCCCACATATTTGGATCAGGTCTTTTAATTACTAAACGAGTCTAGGATCAAGCTGAATTTAGAAAAGTGCATCTTTAGAGTTAAGGCAGGAAAATTCCTAGGGTTTATGATATCCCACAAAGGTATTGAGGCCAACTGAGAAAAGATGGAAGCCATTCTCAACATGAAAGCTTTGAAAACCATCCATGAACTACAAAAGCTAAATGGCATAGTCACGGCTTTGGGGTGTTTCATCTCTTGCTCAGCCAAGTGATGCTTACCACTATTCTGAGCTTTAAAAAATTCTAAGAAATTTGTTTGGACGGAAGATTGCCAGATAGCTTTTAAAGATATTAAAAACTTCATATCCTCCCTACCTTTGCTTAGCAGACCAGTCCTAGAAGAGACATTGTACTTATACCTTTCGATGGGCCCAAAATGCATAGCCTCAGTTCTAGTAAAGGAGGAAGAGGGCCAGCAAAGCCCAATGTATTATGTCAGCAAAATACTTTGAGGATCAGAGATTCAATAACCAACACTGGATAAACTGGCCATGGTCATCGTTCATGCATCTCGGAAGCTTAAGCACTACTTCTAAGCTTATCCCATTATTGTAAGAACTAGCTTCTCCTTGCAAAAAATATTGCAAAGACCTAAGACTTCGAGTATATTAGTTCAATGGTTGGTATTACTTAGAGAATTTGACATCAATTATGAGTCCTGCCAATACGTGAAAGCTTAAGCATTAGCATATTTTGTTCAAGAGATGACACCAGAAGATCTCACCATCACCAGTACACCAAACTGGAAGCTTTATGTGGATGGGGCATCCTCCACTTAAGGATCCAACACCGGGATCATCCTTAAAGGACTGTATAAAGTTCTTATCAGATATGAAGTTTGGATAAAGTATAATGCCACTAATAATGTTGTAGAGTATAAGGCGCTCATTATAGGATCAAAGTTAGCTGCTGAAGTCAAAGCCGAGCATCTTAAGATACACTCAAACTCTCAATTGGTAGTAAACCAAGTGCAAGGGACATTCCAAATTAAGGATTCGAACATTGCCAGATATGTTGGGAAAGTCATGCAATTCCTGAAGAAGATTAAGCAAGACGAGGGACAGTGGGAAATAATAAAAATACTCAAAATGAAAACTTGAAAGCCGATCTTTTGGCCAAGTAAGTAGCTGAAGACATCAGGCATTCAAAGACATGGAGCTCATTGAAGCACTTACAAAACCTAGTATTGAAGAACAAGATATCTTGGAGATACTTGAAAGCCCTGAGTGGATAAAGCCGATTGTCCAATATCTCATAAATGGGACACTCCTAGAAGACAAATTAAAAGCTAGGAAGCTAAAGATGAAGGCAGCCCACTACTTTATACTTCATGGAGAACTCTATAGAAGATCCTTCTCACACCCATGGTCTAAATGTGTATCCCCAAAGGAAGGAAACTATATACTCAGGGACATCCATGAAGGCATTTGTGGAGCGCACGAGTCACATTACACATTAACCAGGAAAGCACTACTGCAAGGATACTATTGGCCCACCATGTCCAGAGATGCTCAGAAGCTAACTCAGGAATGCCATAAGTGCCAGCAGTTCACCCGTCTCAACCATAAGCCCTCTAACCCTTAACATCCGATCGGTAGCCCTTGGCCCTTTGCAGTGTAGGGAATGGACATCCTAGGTCCCTTCTCGACCTCCACATCATAAAAGAAGTTCTTAATTGTGGCCATAGACCATTTCACTAAGTGGGTAGAGGTGGAAGCTGTACTGACTATCATAGAAGCCCGGATCCAACACTTCTTCTAGAGAGAAATCATCTACATGTTCAAAATACCACACACCCTAATCACGGATAATGGGAAACAGTTCGATAACAAGAAGTTCAAAATATTCTACTCTAACCTTGGAATAAAGGTTCGTGTTACCTCGGTAGCCCACCCACAGACAAACGAACAAACGAAAGTCACCAACATGATTATCATGCAAGGATTAAAGAAAAGGCTTGATGAAAAGAAGGGAAACTGGGTCGAAGAGCTTAACAATATTATCCGGGCTTATAGGATCACTCTCAGATCATCCATAAAGGAAACACCACTCAGGCTAACCTACCATATGGATGTAGTGATTCCAGTACAAATTGGATCCCTAAGTTACAAGGTCAGCAGAGAATTAGACTAGGACATCAACAACATTGATACCTAGATATAGTTGTATCTATTAAAAGAAAAAAGGGAATGAGCGTCCACTATAGTAGAAGCACATAGGCAGAAGGTAGCACAATATCACTTCTAGTATATCCACCCAAGACAGTATAAGGTTGGAGACTGGGTACTCAGAAGGGCGGATATTGGCAAAGGCAAATCTGGCACCAGCAAACTTGGACCCAACTGGGAAGGCCCTTATCAGGTTATAGAGCAAACATCTAAAGAGGCATACAAAATAAAAGATAGACAAGGCAAGGAACTACAATGATATTGGAAATCAGGCTACCTTTGAAAATATTACCAATAGATGTATTTAAAATAACATCAATAAAAGCATTTTCATTCATTGAAGAAAAATCATATTACAAAAGTTAATTACAAAAAAAATATCTCTAGTATACCAAATGTACATCTGACAGATTAGACTCAGAGACAGGAGGGGGATCAGCACTGATAGCGTTAACAAGCACTAAAGACTCAGAAGATGACCTTTCAACTGATTTAGAAATATTTCTCGCACGAAGGGTAGAGGCCTTGTTCCGAGCATCCTCTTCGATAGCAATCCTAGCCAAGTCAGTTGACGTTATTAGGTCCAGGTCAACCAAGTCCATCTCTAGATTCCAGGAAAGTAGGACTCTCTTACATTCAGACCTATAGGCCTTAAGAAACCCTCCCACCGTGTTTTTGTGGGATCTCTTTTCATTCTCTTGGGATTTCTCAACCTCGCCCAACTTTCTCTCCAGATCTGCAATCTAGGATTCCTGCTCCTTGATCCTCTTTGTTAGCTGAGCTTGACTGTGCTCCAGCTCGGCCACCTTCTTCTGACTCACCTCTGCTTTAGACTTGGCCTCTACATATTTGGTCTGGCAAAGCTCTAGTGCCACCTTTACATTGTCCAACTTCTTTTTGAAGTTGATCGCTATAGTCCTGACCTCCATCTCTTTTAAG
The DNA here is from genome assembly GCA_947683625.1 of Mallotus nudiflorus. Lineage (NCBI taxonomy): Eukaryota > Viridiplantae > Streptophyta > Magnoliopsida > Malpighiales > Euphorbiaceae > Mallotus > Mallotus nudiflorus. The sequence continues at coordinate 896,267 of CANTUR010000070.1, read as the reverse complement.
CCATACTAGCTCTTTAAAAAGAAATATTGGTCATTTGCCAACAATAAAGCTTGCATCGTCTGTAAAAAGGGAAACGCATGTCATTACCTTAAAGCCTGAAACATAAAAAGTCAGATAAGTGTTCAAAACTTACTTCTAATGAATGCCCGATCATGGAGCTAAACAGCTCCTTATGACCCTCATTTGTCCAGCATTGCATATCGATCGGGAGCCTTAAGGACTCAGTATAGTGGTCTCTGACTCTCCACAAGTATCTTTTTGATACATCTTTAACTGATCGAGGATTGGCCAAGCCGTGGAGATAAATTCTTAAGACCATCTACGTATCGTTGTCAAACAACTTCAGAGGTCATTTCATCTTATGGCACTCATCGGACCATCTTCGTCGAACATTCAAGAAGTCCGAATGGTGCTTGACAATAAAAAACTTGTGCCTCCAATTCTTGTGAAGATCCGAAAGCTTCACAAAAAGGCTGTGGTTAGGGATGACCAACAATGAGAACATTAGCTCCCCTCTCTTCTTAGTCAAGCTATACAAATATCACAGGACATCTAAGTCTGTCTCCCTACCCTCCTTATGCATCAACTCTATAAACCCAGTCAACAACCGATAACTATTGGGATGAAGCTAACCGAGTGCTATGTTATACCTATTCATAAATGATTTTACAAAGGGATCCAAAGGGAACTTCAGACCCCCCCCTCCCCATAGTTGGTCAAAATAAAAAACTAACCTATTGAGGCCTAGCTTGGGAGTATGGGCTCTAAACTTCCTATCAACAGTGCATAGGGTGAAATTGATGGGTATACTAAAACGCCTCCAATACCACCCTAACAACTCCTCGTCTACTCTAGAAATGAATAGATCAGAACTAACTTGTTCTCTTAGTGCCATGAACTTATCTAATAAGCAAAAAACAATGAGAATAAATGTATGGAGGAAGAAAAAGATCACCTGGTTATAGAACGCAAGGGTTGCTATAGAAAAATCTTGATGATAGTAGTAAGAGGAACCAAGAAGATTGAAAAATCAATAGTATAACAAGAAGCAAAAATGCAACACATTAAATGAATAAAGATACTTATAGAGCAACAGAAGGCTTTGGAAAAGACCATTAACTACCCTTATAAGTACTCCGATTTCTCCCACATCATTAAGGGTAAACTGGGAAATGGGAAAACCCATTAATCGAGCTGTCATTATTATGGCAACCGAAACATCTCATCTTTTAACACACGAATAGACATGAAGGTTACGAATTCAAATTTTAAAAAAAAAAAAGAAAAGGGGGGCATCAAAATGACATAGTGAACATACGTCATGGGTGCACTGTTGACAGTTGTCCCTTCACAACGAGCATCATAATCTCCAGTATCTAAGTCCAATAACTGAAGTTGGCTCCCTCATAACGCTTCTATAGTACTGAGGTTTCGAGTTCGATCCACACTTTCAAGTCACCAAGACTACAGGACACTTGGGTCGCGCTTCTAATGCACTAAGAACTTAAGTCTAGTGATTGAAGCTGGCACCCTCAGGTCGCTTCTATAGTACTAAAGTTCTGAGCATGTAAGCCTTGCATCCTTACACTGAGCATCTAAGCCTCATGCATTTAAGACTAGTACCTAAAGCTGGCACCCTCATATCGCTTCTATAGTACTGAGGATCGGCACTCGGGCCGTGCCTTTAATGCACCGAGCATCAAAACTCTAGTGATGATTGGTTCCATCATGTTGTCTCCACACTGACAGGTTAATCCATTATATATTCTTTTTTTACAGATTTTGTGCACTTAAATTCTAACTGGCACTTCAACGACATCCTTACAAGATGATTTCAAGACTCGGTACCGAGCTTTATCTTTTCTCATGACTGAGGCTGGACACCTTAGCTCACCTTTCCACATCAGATGTAATTAAGTAATCTCTCCTCAAGTGGACGAGTGACGTTGTCATCCCTTTCAGACCCAGATACATTGGACATAAATATCCGAACACACTCACAGGGTGGACTCTTGATACCCCACATATATATTCTTGTTTAATTAAGGTCTTTATTTCCTATATAGGTAACTCAAAAAAGGGAAGGCAACCAAAGACATTTAGGAAAAGTTTCCTTATGCAGAAGACTCCTAAGACAAGAAGGAACATTCTCCTAATTGGTCTAGGATTTCTATCCAAAGAGGAATCTTACTCCTTTTAGGTTTAAGTATCACTATCACTATAAATAGGATCCCATATCCCTCATTCTCATTTATTCTATTATCTTATATTCTTATTGTTCTCCTTCTCTCTCTAAATTCCCTCTATATATTTTGATTTAGGCATCGGAGGGTTTGTGGGGATCAATGTGATGAGAGTGGATTGAACAAGCGACCTTCAAATCTTTAGTCTGACGCTCTCCTAACTGACCTATCCTTGTTGAATGCTTAATTTTATAGAAAATAATTTATACTTGATTGAAACTTCCTAGGGTCAATCATTAACTTTGACAAAGCAAGTGGGTGACTATGAATCAGTATATGGAAAATTGGTGCAACAGCTTGGATCTTTTGCTGCACAGAACCTATTATCTAAATCCCTTCTTGTCATAATGATTGTTAGCAATGATATCTTTGGTTACTCTAACTCATCCAACCCCAACAAAGGCACCCTTCAAGCTTATACGGATTTGATAACTCTCACATTCAAAGGACTAATTAAGGTATATAATTATGATCACTAATGTCTAATTTTGCCCTTATAGGTTCACTTTGTTTGAATTTTTTGGAATAATTTGAGCCTTTTCTAAGTATCATATACTAGGAATATCATATGAAAATAATTTTTAAATTAAATTGATAAATGTATCATAATGAATATTGCCACTTATTAAATTTCTTATATTTTCATTGCCATCATAGCCTTGGCATTGATATAAGAAAATCCATTAATTTTGACAAAGAGATTATATGGGCATGGAGGGCGAAAGTTTTTCATAGCTGGGGTTGGACTAATTGGATGCTATCCAATAAGAAGATATAAGGAAAAAACAGGAGCTTGCAATGAGAAAATTAATTCTATTGTTGTTTTGTACAATTAAAAGCTAAAATCAATGTTGCAAGAATTGAAATCAGAGCTCACTGGTGTATCTTACTCCTATTTTGACACTTATGCGATGATGGAAAACCTCATCCAAAATAAAATATATATGCACATATAACATGCTAATTAATTAAAAGTGATTTTAAATAATCAATTATGATTTTTATATAATCACTCAATTTTATCGTAAGATATGGATGCTTCATTATTCACAAGGGGCATGTATGATGGAGTTTTACTTTATCTAAAAGTAAGTGCAGATAACTACACTAAGTATAAGCCTAAACAAAGAGAAAGAGAAATTATTGAATAAATTCTGTTTGTCACATAAAATTGTGGATTCTGCATAATATTTATCACATATTTAAACTAAGTAATGTATTTAAGAAAGTGTAAAAATGGTAGTTATTATAATTAGCTATTAGTGATGTTCTTTAAACTAATTGGATTTCCCTACGCTAATACTATACATGTAATTTTACGGTTTGTAGAGATAAAATTAGCATGTTGTTGGCTTAAGACACTAAAAGTAGAAGTTCCATGTTTACCAATTGCAACCTATTGTTCAAATAGAAAAGACCATATTTTCTGGGATCTTTTTCACCCAACAGAAGCAGCAGCTTAGACTATTGTAGATGCCCTTTTTGATGGTCCATCACAGTACACATTTCCAATGAATTTGAGGTAGTTGTTGGCCTCTAAAGCTACATAAGCATGAAAAGGCTTTTTTTTTTTACCTTTTACATTGAAGTGTTACTTGCACCCAAAAATAACAACAGAAAGGATGACAAATATATATATGGTTATGATACATGTATATATACAAAGGAGTGAAGCTGCTTAGGAAGTGATGATCTTGCCATTTAGGTTAAAAGGTATACATAATGCAAAGTAAATTGTTGTTTCCTTGGAATAAATTCGTAATTTATTGACTACTAGTTTGTGTTTGTTCTTCTGGTTCAATATTGAGCAGTACAAGAGATATTTTTACTAATAAACAAGATTTCATCTCTTTAAGTGACAACATAAAAAGAGAAAGGGTTAACTATACCAGCGTATATTGTAAATATTATGAAATTTAAATTTTCTTTAATAAGATTTTAAGTTTGGATTTTGTGTATGAAAAAATATATTTAAGGTCAAAATCTTCCTAATGAGTTTTATCTCACTAATGAAATTCATTTGACTCGATACCAGATGCTAAAGGTCATTTAAAAAATATATTTAAGGTCAAAATCTTCCTAAATTAACCTTTTTTTTGTTTAAATTAATTTTCTTCCTAAAGATAATTTAAGATCCAATTTCAATATAAATATAATTATGTAATCAGAATTGATCAATAGCTTCAATTTTTATGCTCTTCCAACCGAGCTATCCCTGCTTTGCAATGAAATTTTAGGAAGCTAACAATGATAATTAATTTTACTTAAAAAATAATTGTTAGGCATAACTTATGCATTGCAAAAGTCCATGGCAATGGTCGTCTCTAGTTCATTTATAATGTGTGAATGGTTAAAATTGGAGTCATACTTAGAAAAATATTTGATGACAACAAATTAATATAAGTATTCATGACAATAAATAAAATAAAAGATAAAAAAACTTTATAATTAGGCTTAAAATACAATCGATGATCATTTTTCTAAAAGTGAAATTTGCCCCCACTTCTTCTTGAGTTTTGTTATAAGGATTTGTGCAAATTGCTTTAGTGGATATGACAAACCTTTCAAATTTTTCACTTAGGAAATAGTGAAGAAATTCTTTCTAAGATTAAAGAATTTCTTGATTTGATCTTTCTTTTGTTGCTCTTCAAAAATTATTTTGTTTCTCTACTTTTTTATATCTTTTTCTATGTAAATTTCTATTCTATATCTATTTTAATAATTAAAATGCAACATATATACTATAAGGTTAGTTATAATATGAAAGGACACATCCTTTCAAAACAATACAACTAGTAAATATAAGATTTTTAAGCTAAGATAATTAATTTATTCTAAACAAAACAAAAATTTTGGACAATCCCCCACTTGTTTAAAATAAATTAAAAATACCAAAAAAAGATAGATCAACTATGTTTACACATAAAATAATATATTTTTCGATTAGAATATTATCTTAGTATAGTAGCACAAGACGAAATCAAAATTTAATGTAGCATTTTAGCTTTGAACATGCTATTCCTTGTGAAGTGACTTAATTTATTGAGCACTTTCACAATATATAACACTCGCTATTTTTCAATTTTACTTGTCCAAGACCTTCCATGAAAAAATATAAAAAATTAGAAACCTTCTTATTTATATTATGTCCTCAATGGCATTATTCACAGTTTAAAATATAGTCAAATATTCATTATTTGACTCAATGATAATTATTATAAGAACTTTTATTCTTATAATCATCCTTGATTGCTTCTTGAATCAATTTTAATAAATGAAATACAATCTCAAATTGTATTGCTCAAACACATAACTGCAAAAAATTAATATATTTAAAACATGCCATTTTTTTTTTACTTTTTCAAAAGCATAAAAATTACCAATATGAGATGGCTCTCAACATATGTTTATCTCACATATGTCTCAACATATATTTATTAGACATATAACACATGTAAACATTAATATCAACAAAAAAGAACAATAACAATAATAATAATAAAATATACTATTATTGTTATTATTTTCATATACTTATTATTCAATTTATTTCTAGGAATCATATGTATATACCAATACCAAAAAAAATAATAAAATAACAACCTACGAGTTTCTCCTATCGAATCCAAAATCCACAACAAGTATAGAAATTCATACCTTAATAAGTATCACTTGATTAGTATTTTTTGTATTTTCTTTCTTGCAAAAAAGAAAAATTAAACACAAATTTTTCTTTTAGTGTCATGACCTAAACCAGAGAATCATGATCGGCGCTAGGAAACATAAATTCTTTCAAATCTAGAACTCATAGTAAGCCTTAGAAAATAAAAACAAAAGCATGTAATAAATAAATAAAAATACACCAGAATTAAAAACTTAAATCGATATAAAATAAATGTTTAATGTCATATCATAAAATAAAAATATTTGCATACAATATTCAGAGAAAGGTCTTTGAGATAAAAACCACATTCTACATATACAATACTGCTACTACTGCAGTTTTCTAAAGTACAATAAAAGTAAGATAAATAATTTACATAAACTAGCTGGGGCTGAAGAAGTCTGACGTATGGGCCTACTACTAAGGTCTGAAGATGAAGAATCTTCTGAAAAAAAAATACAACTAATGGGAGTCAGACCTCACTGAGTGAATTATTATATTATATATACATGCACTTTCTAATGTCATATGCAATCAAGCATCAGTATATATATAAATATATATAGGCATTTCACACAGATGTTGAAATCACTTTTATACTTAATAAATGCTGAAAAATGTTTATTTGAATGAAGAATCAAATAAAAGCCTAATTGTTCGCAACCTCAACCAAAAAAAATATCTCTCTAACCATACAGGCTCACTTAATTCCAAATTAATTCTCTTATTCCATTTTGGACAGTAGACTGGCCCTGAGACACTAAGTCAATTGAGCTCCAGCAATCTCACTGCTAGTGTGACTGGCCCCCAAACACTAGGTCAACCGATCTCCCGCAATCATACTACTCAATCACATCAATCTCAAAATCAATCAAATAAAAGTCACCTCAAGTGATTTTATAACTCAACCCTAAAATCAATCGCACCGGTACGTACACAGTCCTAGTGCAATCGACTAGGTAGCACGTTCTATTGATATCCTTCAATTAAACTTAATAATTATTAAAATAATAAAAATGCATAATGTAAATGTAATAGCATCCATTCATAGCAAAATATACCCATTATATACAGATAATATATCAAAAGTATATAAGCCACTTATATACCAAAATAAACCATAATATACTAGAAATATACCAAAAATATACCTAATATATATAACGCACATATACCAAATATATACTAAAAACAATTATGCATATGTGTCACATATATATTAAATATACTAAAAATATACCGAAAGCATACCAAAAATATACTTATTCATTTAAAGAAATATTCATATTCAATTTCATTATAAAATTCATGGATGAAAATTTTCATGCATTCTACAAGTAATGTATATATAAGATAATAACTCACAAGTTTGCACTCCTCGAGACTAACTCGACGGGCCCGATCCAATAGGCCTTGGTCTCAGTGTAACTAGAAAATAAATAAGAATAAATTTCTAATTTATACTTCTAAAAGAGACTCGATCTAGGAATACAAAAACCCAAACAAACACAGAAATTCAGGATCAACCCGACATCACGTTTTACAAGAATTCTATCAAAAATTCGGCAGAACTTCCTTTGTAAAATGGACATCTCTCTACTAAAAAGTAGAGCCGATCCTACAAGAAAAACATACTTATAATACGTAAAGCTTAACACCTCGGGTTGGGACCCCGAACTACACAATTTTCCAGCTAAGGTTCACAATTCACCAAAAATACAAATAAAATAATAAATATATTAAAAATCAATAAATTCCATAAATATCCTCAAAATACCAAAATAATATATATTTAAAAATTAAAACACTAAATACAATTATTTTCACAATAATTAAATAAAAATCTCAAATAATAATATAATATTAATAAAAATCCAATTTTTCAATAATTCAATATAAAATAGTAAAAATTCACTTTTATATATTCAAATAGCTTAAATATATATTAAAAGTAATTAAAAATCCATTTAATCACCAAAATAGTAAATAATATATTATTTGAATATAATTTTTGAAAATTAGTATTAATTAGTTAAAAATAGTAAATAATTTATAAAAATCATTTTAATACCCTACATAATTCTAAAATCATATAAAACATATTATTTAACTATAATTTTCATAAAATTACACAGTTAACTCATAAATACAAAATTTACATAACTCTAATAATATTCTAAAAAAATTATATAAATTCACCAAAAATTATTTTAAATATTCTAAAATTATTAACTCAAATTACTAACACAAATTCAACTAAATTTTCATTAAAAATAATTAATTAACATAATTATAAAAAATTCAATATTTCATATTCAAATATTCAAAAATTACCCAAAATTCAAATTAATTCAAAAAAATTCACAATATATATATATATATATATATATATATATATATATATATATATATATATATATGAGAAGCTTAAGCTACCACAATCAACATTTGTGAAGCAAGTTTGCATGAATCAAACATAATCAAGTTCAAAAAAATTTAAAACCCTAAAACACATAAACTAAAAAATTGAAGATCTCTAAAAATCTAGAAGATTTGAGCAAAAAAGGAGCTTGGAAATGGACTCATCAGAGGAAAACCATTCAAAAGATACTGGTTTGGAGTCCTGAGGTGGCCAGAATCTTGTCGGCGGTGTGGAGCTCCAACTTTCAGGTTTAATGGTTTCTCGATGATCTAGCAGTTCCTGGCGGTGGCTGGAGACGTCAAACGACAGCTGGAGATGTTTGGAACTGATGGCGGTGGACGGTGGCAACTGGTGCAGTCCAGTGGAGGCTGAAAGTGACGGTCCGAGAAGAAGAAGAAGAAGAAGAAGAAAAAAGAAAAAGAAGGAGAGAGAAGAGAAGTGTTGACTGTATTTTTTACTGCTTTTGACTTTTTTATGAAATTACCAAAATACCTTTCAATCAAATTTAATGGTAATGTTAACAACAAAAACAACAACAACAATAATAATAATAATAACAATGATAATAATAATAATAATAATAATACTATTAACTTTAATATTGTCAAATAATCCCACGCAAAATAAATTATTTTTATGTAAATAATTCCTTAGAATAAAATACATAAATAATATTAGCAATTAACAATAATAATATACAAATAAAATTTAAAATTATTAATAATGCATATCTAAAAATAATATTATTTTATTTAAAATACTAAGTCATTACAATCTCCCCTCCTTATAAAAATTCATCCTCGAATTCAAAGAAAAGAACAGAAACAAGGAATTGCTAAAAAAGCTCGCATCTTTACTTCAGTCTCCCAAGTGTGCACCTCTACGTTGTTGCTTCGCCACAACACCTTGACCATCGGAATCTGCTTCGAACGCAACTAACGAAGTTAATAGTCTACAATCACAATAGATTCCTCCTCGAATGTCAAGTCTTCATTCACATCCACACTATCAGGATACAACACGTGTGAAGGGTCTGAAATATACTTCCTCAGCATCGAGATATGGAATACTGGATGCACTTGAGGCAAACTCGAAGGCAAAGCCAACCGATATGAAACCATGCCCACTCTCTCTAAAATCTTGAACGGTTCAATATATCTCAGTGCTAGCTTACCCTTCTTGCCAATCTCATCACATCCTTCATCGGATACAACTTCAGAAACACATAGTCTCCAACCTAGAATTCTACATCTCTACATTTTAAATTTGCGTAGCTCTTCTGTCTGCTAACTTCGATCTCTAATCTCCTTTTGATCACAGCAACCTTCTCAGTGGTATCCTGAACCATCTTAGGTCTAGTCAACGCTCTCTCCCAAATCTCATCCTAACTCAGAGGGGATCTATACTTTCTTCCGTACAAAACATCATACGGTGCCATCCCAATACTACTATGGTAGCTGTTATTATATGAAAACTCCACAAGTGGCAAATGATCATCCCAACTACCTCCCAGATCCAATACACACATCCTTAATATATCTTCTAGTGTCTAGATCATACTCTCAGACTGACCATCTATCTGAGGGTGAAAAGCAGTACTGAAATCAAGCCTAGTGCCTATCGCATCTTGCAACTTTTACAAAAAATGAGAGGTAAACACTGAACCTCTATCAGATATAATGGACACAGGTACTCTGTGAAGGCACACAATATGCTTAACATACAACTTCGCCAATTTAGCTATATAATAGGTGGCTTTCACAGGCAAGAAATGAGCAGACTTAGTCAACCTATCCACAATCACCCAGATGGACTTGTATCCATCCTTAAAATGAGGTAACCCAACCACAAAATCCATAGCAATTCTCTCCATTTCCACTCAGGAATTGGAAGTGGTTGAAGCTTCCCAGAAGGCTTCTGATGTTCAGCTTTCACTTGCTGACACGTCAAACACTTAACAACAAAATCAACTACATCCTTCTTCAGTCCATCCCACCAGTACAAGTCTCTGATACTATGGTACATCTTAGTGACACTTGGATGTATGTTATAGGCTATAGAATGTGCTTCCTCAAGGATTTCTTCTCTTAAATTATCTACATCAGGAACGCATAACCTACCACTAATCCATAAAACACCTTCATCAAGTGTGAAATCAGTGAACTTCCCTACACAAATATTCTCTGAAAGCTCTACTAGAATAGGATCTTAGCCTAGAACTGCCTTAATCCTATCTCTCAGCTCAGATCGAACTCTGAACTGAGCTAACAATCCCCCATATCTACTCATCTTTATCATCAGACCCTAATCCACTGACTGGTGCAACTCTTAGATCAACGGTCTCCTTTCCATACTAATGTGAGCAAGACTACCTGAGGACTTCCTACTCAAGGCATTTGCTACCACATTAGCCTTGCTTGGATGATAAAGAATCTCACAATCAAAGTCCTTCAGGAGTTCTAACCATCTCCTTTGCCTCAGATTCAGATCTCTCTACTGAAAAATGTACTTAAGGCTCTTATGATTTGTGAAAATCTCATAAGTCACACCGTACAGATAATATTTCCAAATCTTGAGAGCAAAAATCACTTCAGCCATCTCTAGGTCATGAGTAGGATAATTCTATTCATGCTTCTTCAACTACCTTGAAGCATAAGCTATCACCCTACCATTCTGCATTAACACATAACCTAGGCCAACTCTATAGGCATCACAATACACAGTGAATTTTTCTACTCCATTAAGCAAAGCCAAAACTTGAGATATGGTCAACTTCTCCTTCAGTAACTAGAAACTATTCTCACAAACATTTAACCACTCAAACTTCACATTCTTTTGCGTTAAGCAAGTTATAGGAGTTGCAATTCTGGAAAAATCCTGCATAAATCTCCTATAATACCCAGCTAAACCTAGAAAACTTTGAATCTCTATAACTGTCATCGGTCTAGGCCACTTAGACACTGTCTTAATCTTCTATGGATCAACCTGGATACCATCTTTAGACACCACGTGTCCAAGGAATGCAACACTCTCCAACCATAAATCACACTTTGAGAATTTAGCATAAAGCTGATGTTCTCTCAATGTCTGCAATACAGTCCTCAAGTGATATATGTCATCTTCTATACTCTTCGAATACACCAATATATCATCAATGAAGACTACCATAAACTGATCCAAAAATGGTCTGAATACCTTATTCATCATATCCATAAAAGCAATTGGTGCATTAGTCAACCCAAATGACATTACCAGAAACTCATAGTGGCTATATCAAGAGTGGAATGTCATTTTAGGAACATCGGCTTCATTGATCCGCAACTGAATAGAACTTGACCTCAATTCAATCTTTGAAAAGAATTATGCACTTTGAAGCTGATCAAACAGATCATTTATCCTTGGGAGAGGATACTTGTTCTTCACTATCACCTTGTTTAGCTCTCTATAATCAATGCACAGTCTTAGGGTACCATTCTTCTTCCTCATAAATAGGACTGGTGCACCCCAAGGAGAAACACTAAGTCTGATAAAACCCTTATCTAACAATTTCTATAACTATTCCTTTAACTCTTTCAACTCTACAAGAGCCATTATGTAGGGCAACATTAAAATAGGAGTAGTGCTTGGAACCGCATGTATACTAAACTCAATCTCTCTGTGAGATGGTAAACCTGACAACTCCTCAGGAAAAATATCAGGAAACTCACAGGCAATAGGAACATCTGTGAGTGACAACTTCTCTACTGAAGTATCCCTGACTAATGTCGAATATCCCTAACAACCCTTCCTCAGCATCTTCCTAGCCGTGATAGTAAAGATGAGATTCTGAGGTGCAAAACTCATATCACCTATAAACTTAAACTCTTCTTCATTAGGAATTCTAAAAATCACCTATTTACTCTGACAATCCACAATGGCATAGTGCTAAGACAACCAATCCATACCGAAAATCACATCAAATTCCATCACATCCAATAATACTAATTCTGCTAATAGTTCTCTACCTCTAATAACCACTAGATAACTAGAAAGAACAACATCGGTGTCTAATGAATCGCTTAGAGAAGTGGCAATAGACAAAGGAAAAGCCATCCTCGAAGCTTGCTAACACGACTTCGAAGCAAAAATAGGGGATACAAAGGAATGTGTGGCACTTGGATCAAATAAAATCCAAGCAATAAACAAGAATAATACCTACAACAACAACATTAGATGCCTGAGCATCCTATTGAGTGAGGTAGAAAACTCTAGCTTGACCTCGACCTCCCTGCTGACTGGCAGAAGCCTGGCCAAAACCTCTGGCACCTCCTCTAATACCTCTACCACGTCCCTACTGAGCAACAATCTGAGTCAAACCCGGGTGCTACACTGGAGGCAACTGAAAGGGAACTGGTGCTGCACTAACAATCGATTGCTATAAAAACTGCAAAAACTACTGTGGCTAAAAACCAAAATATGGACATGATCTGGCAAAATGTCCCATATGTCTACATCAAAAGCAAGTTAGCAGTGCCATATAACATAGTCCCTGATGGACTCTACCATAAGTCTGACAGGCGCTGGCTGCTGATCTTGAACTCCGACCACTATTGCTGCTAGAAGCACCTGACCCAAATCTAATCGGTCTATATTGTCCCCCACAGCCATGTTTGCTACTCCTATGCACTCTTTATTGCTGCCTCTGGCTCTGCTGCATTGAGCCCCTCTGTTGACTACTCGAACCAATTTGAAAGGTCAAATACGAAGTAGTCTGAAATCCTCTTGACTGAATACCCAACTGATAATAATCAGGCATAGCTCCTTGCCTAACTAGTCTCAACTCAATCTCCTTGGCCAACTCTATCACCAACTCCAGAGTAAGGCCTGCTGTAGGCATCCCAACAAATGCAGAACCCAGACCAGTGACATACGTAGTAACAATAAAATACTAATCTCGCATCAGATCCTTTGCATATTTGCCAAGTCAGAGAAACTCTCTGGTGTAGTCCTTGACAGATCTATCTCCTCTAGTGATGCTCATCAACCGAAGTCTGTAACTCATATAAAGTGGCTCTGGGCAGAATCTCCTCATAAATCTCTCTCTGAACTAAGCCTAGGTCATCGTTATCATATACAGCTGAATCATTTAAATAAACCAATCTAGGGCCGATCCCTCTACTAATAACTCGACAATCATGATCCGTTGGTACTTGGTGTGAGCAGTCTGAGTCCTCATCTTAATCACGTGCAAAAAATCTAATGGATCTGACATCCCATCAAAAGCTATCCTATCAACTTTAGCATACAATAATGCTGCCTTAGGGTCAAACAGACCCTACTGATAAGCAGACTGTAACGGTGGTGCAACTGGAGGTATCGTAGCTTCCTTGTACTCTAGCTCTACAGGTTCCTCATCTTGTAGCTCTCTCTGTCTACGACGACCTACCTCTCCTCGAGGTCTACCTCTACCTCGACCTCTATGCCTCACTGGTGACTCAAGAGGTAAGACCTCATCCTAAAAGGACTCATCATCCTCAGCCTCAATGACTGGTGGAGAGACACACGCTCGCCTCCTCATTCTAAAAAGACAAAAGCAAAGGAAGTCAGACAATCTAAGGATTACGCAGAATACTAAATCAAGGAAAACTTATCCAAGACATACTCAAACCTAAATAACTATAGTTGTTTCAAAGAAAACACAACTCTAAAAACCTAGGTCCATAACACTAATAACCTAGGGCTCTGATACCACTTTTTTCACGACCCAAACTGAGAAGTCACCAGTGCTAGGGAATGAAAATTCTTTCAAATCTGGAACCCGTAGTAAGCCTTAGAAAATAAAAGCATGCAATAAATAAATAAAAATACACCAGAATTAAAAACTTGAATCGATATAAAATAAATGCTTAATGTCATATCATAAAATAAAAATATTTGCATACAATATTAAGGAAAGGTCTCTGAGATAAAAACCACATTATATAGATACAATACTACTACTACTGCAGTTTTCTAGAGTATAATAAAATTCAGATAAATAATTTACATAAACTAGCCCGAGCTGAAGAAGTCCAACGTATAGGCCTACTATTGAGGTCTGAAGATGAAGAATCTCTTGAAAAAAATACAACTAAGGGGAGTTAGACCTCACTTAGTGAATTATTATATTATCTATACATGCACCTCCTAATGTCATATGCAATCAAGTATTAGTATATATATATATATATATATATATATATATATATATATATATATACAGGCATTTCACATAGATGTTGAAATCACTTTTATACTTAATAAATGCTAAAAAATGTTTATTTGAATAAAGGATCAAATAGAACCCTAATTATTCACAACCTCAACAAAAAAAATATCTCTCTAGCCATAAAGGCTCACTTAATTCTAAATTAATTCTCTTATTCCATTTTGGACAGTAGACTGGCCTCAAGACACTAAGTTAACTGAGCTCCAGCAGTCTCACTGTTAGTGTGACTGGCTCCGAGACATTAGGTCAACCAAGCTCCCACAATCACACTACTCAATCACATCAATCTTAAAATCAATCAAATAAAAGTCACCTCAAGTGATTTTATAACTCAACCCTAAAATCTATTGCACCGGTACGTACACAGTTCTAGTGCAACCCACTAAGTAGCACATTCATTGATATCCTTTTATTAAACTTAATAATTATTAAAATAATAAAAATGCATAATTTAAATGTAATATCATCCATTCATAGCAAAATATACCCATCATATACAGATAATATACTAAAAGTATATAAGCCACATATATACCAAAATAAACCATAATATACTAAAAATATACCTAATATATATGACGCACATATACCAAATATATACTAAAAACAGTTATGCATATGTGACACATATATATCAAATATACTAAAAATATACCAAAAGTATACCAAAAAGTATACTTATTCATTTAAAGAAATATTCATATTCAATTTCATTATAAAATTCATGGATGTAAATTTTCATGCATTCTACATTCAATGTATATATAAGATAATAACTCACAAGTTTGCACTTCTCGAGACTGGCTCAAAGAGCCCGGTCCGATAGGCCTCGGTCTCAACACAACTAGAAAATAAATTAGAATAAATTCCTAATTTATACATCTAAAAGATACTCGACCTAGGAATACAAAAACTTAGATAAACATAGAAATTCAGGATCGACTCAACATCACGTTTTACGAGAATTCTACTGAAAAATTTGATAAAACCTCCTCTATAAAATGGACATTTCTCTACTAAAAAGTAGAGTTGATCTTGAAAGAAAAATACACTTCTAATACACAAGGCTCAACACCTCAGGTTGGGACCTTGAACTGCACAATTTCCCAATCGCGGTTCATAATTCACCAAAAATACAAATAAAATAATAAATATACTAAAAATCAATAAATTCCATAAATATCCTCAAAATACCAAAATATAATATATTTAAACGTTAAAACACTAAATACAATTATTTTCACAATAATTAAATAAAAATCTCAAATAATAATATAATATTAATAAAAATCCAATTTTTCAATAATTCAATATAAATAGTAAAAATTCACTTTTATATATTCTAATAGCTTAAATATATATTAAAAGTAATTAAAAATCCATTTAATCATCAAAATAGTAAATAATATATTATTTGAATATAATTTTTAAAAATTAGTATTAATTAGTTAAAAATAGTAAAGAATTGATAAAAATTATTTTAATATCCTACATAATTCTAAAGTCATATAAAACATATTATTTAACTATAATTTTCACAAAATTACACAATTAACTCATAAATACAAAATTTACATAATATAAATAATATTCTAAAAAATTATATAAATTCACCAAAAATTATTTATTAACTCAAATTATTTAAATATTCTAAAATTATTAACTCAAATTACTAACACAAATTCAACTAAATTTTCATTAAAAATAATTAATTAATATAATTATAAAAAATTCAATATTTAATATTAAAATATTCAAAAATTACCCTAAATTCAAATAAATTCACAAACATATATATATATATATATATATATATATATATATATATATATATGAGAAGCTTAAGCTACCACAATCAGCATTTGTGAAGCAAGTTTGAATAAATCAAACATAATCAAGTTCAAAAAAATTAAAAACCTTAAAACACATAAACTAAAAATTGAAGATATCTAAAAATCTAGAGGATTTAAGCTAAAAATGAGCTTGGAAATGGACTCACCAGAGGAAAACCATTCAAAAGAGATCGGTTTGGAGTCCTGAGGTGGTCGAAATCTCACCGATGGTGTGGAGCTCCAACTTTCAGCTTCAATGGTTTCCCAGTGATCCAGTGGTTCCCGGCGGTGGCTGGAGATGTCTGGAGTTAATGGTGGTCGGCGATGGAAATGGGGCAGTCCCGCGGAGGCTGAAAGTGATGGTCCGAGAAGAAGAAGAAAAAGAAAAAGAAGTAGAGAGAAGAGAAGTGTTGACTCAATTTTTTATTGCTTTTGACTTTTTTATTTATTTATGAAATTACCAAAATACCCTTCAATCAAATTTAATAATAATAATAATAACTTTAATATTATCAAATAATCCCATGTAAAATAAATTATTTTTACGTAAATAATTCCTTAAAATAAAATATATAAATAATATTAGCAATTAACAATAATAATATACAAATAAAATTTAAAATTATTAGTACTGCATATCTCAAAATAATATTATTTTATTTAAAATACTGGGTCATTACATTTAGATTGTTAGAAAAATATTTGATGATGAAAATTAGAACAACAACAACAACAACAAATTAATACAAGTAATCATAACAACAAATAAAATAACAGATAAGAAAACTTCTCTATAATTAGGCTTGAAACATGATCAAGTATCGCTTTTCTAAAAGTAAAATTTACCTCTACCCCTTCTCGAGTTTTTCTATAAGGATGTGTGCAAATTACTTTAGTGGATATGACAAACCTTTCAAATTTTTGTACTTAGAAAATAGTGAAGAAATTCTTATTGAGAATAAATAATTTCTTAATTTGATCTTTCTTTTGTTGCTCTTCAAAAATTCTATACTTTTTTATATCTTTCTCTATGTAAATTTCTATTCTATATCTATTGTAATAATAAAATGCAACATATATATATCATAAGGGTGTGTTTGGATTGAGGTTAAAGAAATATGGTATAATAATTACAAGTGTAACTGTTAGAGGAGTAACAATTACATGTGTATTAATTAAACTATTAGCCCCATTTGGTAAACAAATGTGAAATAATTTTTAAAAAATGTTTATATAATTAATAAAAATAAATAATTAAATTTCATAATTAATATAAAATAATAAAAATAAATAAATGAATTGTTAAGTTTTTATATAAGAAATAAGAATTAATTTTAAAAATAATGAAGTTATCATTAAAAAAATCTTAAATTTATGTATATATTTTTTAAAAATTTTATTTGTAGCTTATTAATATAAACTATATAAAAAAGAAACAATTTACAAAATATATGATAAAATAATAGAAACATTGACAAGTTCTTACTTTTAAGAAAGAAGAGTTTTTTACAGGCTTTTAACCAACTGCAACCTACGTTAATAAAAATGAGCTTAAATATTAAGGGAGTTAATAGTTAAGGGTGCATATTTTGAAGTTACCAAATAAGGGTAAAAGAGATTAATGCATTACAAGAGTAACACTTAACCTTCTTTAACCCTGATTTAAACGCACCCTGAGGTTAGTTGTAATATGAAAGGACACATTCTTTCAAAACAATACAACTATTAAATATAAATTTTTTAATTTAAGATAATTGATTTATTTTAAACAAAGCAAAAATTTCCAACAATACTAAGGGTGTGCATAATTGTTTTTGGAAAATGTAAACCAAAAGTTTCAAATTGATCCCAAGTTTTGGAGAATTTTTTTTGGCTTCGTAACATTCGAAACTGCCTATTATCCCCAAAAAAAACCCTAAGCTAGAAAATTTTGATTAATCAATGTGCCAAAATTAAAAGAAAAAAATCTCCCAAAGTAAAAAAAAACATATAATAGTAAAAATCAATAAGAGAGTAGTTAAATGGTATTTTTTTTTTCTAAAGAAATCATGAAGTGCAAAATTCATAACGTGTTGTCCTTAATTTAAAAAGGAAGAATTGTCCCATATATAATGGTTAAGCCTTCACAAACATAGTAGGGACTCGATATCCAATTTGTCCTTCCTTTCCCACTCATCCCATTGTAATTAGCCACAAAAACTATTTTATTTTATTTCAATATTAATTGAGTGTATTTTACTTAATTAAGATATCAAAAGCATGATTTATTTGATATGAGAATGCCACAACAGGTATGGTGGATTTAAGGCCTTTACTAGAAGTACTATTTATTAGTATTAGATTAGAATCCTCTCAGTTTTCACACTATACTATTGATTCAGCACAAATAAAATGCTTTTCTCATTCTGAAAATCCATGGTTGAAAAGGAAGGAAATTCTAAAATTGAGGTGATATTGTGTTGTTTTCGCTCCACATACATTGGGGTATGCTTTGAAATTGATATAATATTGTTAAAGGCTTCCAACTTCTGTAAAATCTAATTTCTTCCTATCAGCCAACTACCCATATTAAATGGGTGTACTCATTTATGGTGAACACACTATATTCTTTTACAAAAATTATACATTTATGGTATGCATAACAGAATCAAAAGGTTCTCTTATAATTTTAAGCTTGGGGTAGCAAGGAGAAATTCTTGCATGAACCCAGTTCGCTACGTATGATTATAAACTCTCCACTATGAACTTGACATATAGCACAATTAGGTAACATTTATTGTATTTTTTGACTTCAAAAGTTAAACATATAAACATAATTACTTTTAACATATTTATAAACTTTTTTTTGAATTATAATTTTTTTAAAAGTTAATGAATTTTTTATATAAATTTCTTTGTTATTTTCTAAAATAATAAGTAAAATTAGTTGGTCATATCACTCTCTCTCTCTCTCTCTCTCTCTCTCTCTCTATATATATATATATATATTGCATTACTGCTACACTACCTTAATAATAACGTTATTTTTTTTTCTCATGGGTAAGTGTTGATGGCTTGCTGCTCTTTTTTTTAGTTGTATTTGCAACTTAATATTTTATTATTATATAATATTAATATTTAACTTTTTTTTCTAGTAATTCTAAAATGTGTCCTACATTTTGGAGATATTTAGCCAATTTGTTTTTTTTATGTAAAATGTATTTGTAAAAAATGAAATAACCATAACGACACTTATGTTTTGTATTAAAAAAATTATTTTTTAAAATAAAAAGTCTAATAAAAATAGTGCATATATAAAATGCCTCTTTTTATCATTAGATATTAAAAAAACAAAAGAAGTCCAATATATTTATATATTCACCATTGTTAATGATTTTAAACCCTTTACAAGCACTTCCTTTGAAATTTGGGCATGTATAAAACTTTCACCCAAGGTTTTGATTTATCATTAATGTCATCAGGACACAATTAAGACCATAATAACACTTCTCTGTGTCTTGTTGACCATATCATCTTCCAATTGAAGAAGATGATGACATCGCTCGTAATAGTGGATTTTGTTTTTTCTCAAGGATTTGTTGGACTAGAAAAATTTTAACTTGTTTTTGTATTGCTTAAGGATTTTGTTATTTCTCAGGGACTAATAAAAAGAGGGAATGCAAGATCGAGCAAGATTAAGATAATTGGAAGAAAGAAGGAAAAGAGTTTTAAGGATTTTGATTTCAATTTGGGCATTTTTTTTTCATAAGCTTGTAATGGTCTTAAGTGAACTTCAATTGGTGATGTAGGAGCCAAGCTTCACATGTCTGCAATTGATTATTGGGTATTAAAGTCCACATAGCGGGTGAAAATGGTGGTTAGTCTCAAGATAACGGCGAGGTGTTTTTTTAGCCACTTTTGCAATATAGAGTTCCGATTGGGAAAAAAACTGGGTGCCAAAGTGCTTTTAGGGCACAAACCCGAGATCCAAATTAGACCTTTTCCCAAGTATAATAGGTAGAGATGCAATTATGAAAGAAGATGTGCAATGATGAAAGAAGACATGCAATGATGAAAGAAGATATAATTATGAAACAATAAGAAAGAAGAAGAAAAATAAATAAATAAATAATAAGAGGAATGGATATAAAAGAGAAGGAGAAGGCATTGCTTAAGAAGGAAGTTACTTACAAAAAAAAAGAAATTTTATAAAAGCAAGATGGGAAGAAGTAAAGGAGAAGGAGATTGCTGAGAAAAGAGCTCAAATAAAAGAGTTTTATTTCATCTTCCTCATTATTTTCTCCTTAGTTCTTGAATATATTTCTTTATTGCATTTTCAGAATATTATGATTGTGATGTCTAGGTAAATTTGTTTATGTTGGGGATTGTTAAACTTATTTTAATTTAAGTTGATTCATATATTAGTTTTTCTTTTATATTGCAGTAAGCATTCATTGAACTTAATTGTTTATAATTTGACCATTCATAATTGATTTTAAATTACGGTTAATTATGGAAAAATATTAATCTTAATAGATATATGAATGCTTGATTAATTGATTTAAGTCTAGGAATAGCTTAAATTATTTTAATTTCAATTGATTGTACTTTATAATTTATTTAATAAATTTGATTGGGTTTTAATTTAATGAGAATTAGTTAAAACCTTTTCAATTGATAAAAATATATTAAGTAATTTTTACTTGAGAAAGACTAATTATTAGCCTTTGAAACCCTAAGAATTGCAATAGAAAGAAAACTAATTTCTTTTGATTGGCTTATTAAAATAAAGTGGTACAATCCCTAACATTTATTCTATAATTTACTTGTTAAAATTTAAGTTAATTGATTTTATTATTTAGTTTCATTTTGGCTATTAAAATTTAGAACTTATAATTCACTTAAAATTTGATTCTTAAATAAGTTAAAAATAAAATTAATAGTTGAATAAACATTCATTCCTCATGGGATCGACTTGTACTTATTCTATATTACTTGACAAACTCGTATGCTTGCAAGAATCTATTAAGTTTTTGGCGTCGTTACCGGGGATTGAATAAGTTTAACAATATAATTTTTTTTTTACTTGATTTAAGCTATTTCTATTTTAAATTTGGATATTTATTTATTTATTTTCTATTATTATTTATTTTATTTTAATTTATTGTTTTAGTGCATGCATAATACTCTAAGAATAAGGACAAATCCTCTTATTTTTATTCCAGAACTTACACGGTTTGAAAGAGAGTATAAGAGGCATTCTCAAGTGGAATCAAGTATTATGGCAGAACAATAGGCAGAAGAAAGAACACTCTTGGATTTTGCCATTCCATGTCTAGATTGTACAAGGCAAAGTATTATTAGGCCAACAATCAATGCCAATAATTTTGAGGTTAAACTAGCCTTACTTTAAATTATCAAATCAAGTGTTTAATTTTATGGCTTAAAAAATGAAGATCCCAATGCTCACATTGCTAATTGTTTAGAAATTTGTGATACTTTTAAATATAATAGGGTGTCAAATGATGCAATTCGCTTGAGGCTCTTTCAATTCACATTGAAGGATAAAGTTAAGGCATGGTTGAACTCACAGCCACTAGGTTCAATCACAAAATAGGATCTGTTGGCAAAAGCTTTTCTGGAAAAATATTTTCCACATTTAAAAAAGTAAAGATTATCAGGGATACCACCACCTTTCAATAATTTGACATGGAATCCTTGATTAATGCATGGGAGAGATTTAAAGAGTTGGTAAAAAGCTATCTTCATTATAGTTTTCCAAGGGATGTGCTCATCAGAACTTTCTATAATGGTGTTACCCGATCCACTAGAGACACTATTGATACAAAAACTGGAGGTTCTTTGATGCAAAAAATAGTTGAGGTTGCATTCACACTTCTGGAAGAGATGACAAATAATAACTATCTTTGGCCATCAGAGTGTCAAAATTCACCAAGACAAGGAGGCAAAATCGAGGTAGACACAATGATAGCCTTTTAAGCTCAAATTGTTTATTGATAAAATAACTTGACAACCTCACCAATAAAAATAATCCAGCCCCTTCAGGTGAAAGTTGTAATTTGTTGGGTTACTCTAATAATGAATTTGGTATTTTTGATGTAATTATGATAGGAGATGGATTCTAATAGCAAGTCAAATTTTTTGGGAATCAATTTTAAGGAAAATAAGGTAAATCCATTCTAGAACACTTATAATCTGGGATAGAGGAATCATTCAAATTTTTCTTTAAACAATAATAACAACTTGGTTCCCTAAGGCTTTCAGAACAACATAACTAGGCAAGCACCTTCAGATTTTCAACAACCTCATCAAGATCGTATGGCCTCAATGGAAAATAAATTAAATAAATTTTTAGAGGCTATGTCCAACAAAATGAGCCTTCAAGATGAAAATCAAAAACGGATGGAAGCAAAATTTGATCAGATAGCTAAAAACCATTCATCTTCAATTCATAATATTAAGGTACAGTTGGATCAACTTGCTAATGCAGTAGCAAAAAGAAATCAAAGGAATCTTCTAAACAATACCGAAACAAATGTAAGGGAGCAACTGAAAGTAATTACACTTAGAAGTGGCAAGGAGATGAGCTCAAGAAAGAAAAG
Organism: Mallotus nudiflorus; assembly: GCA_947683625.1. Lineage (NCBI taxonomy): Eukaryota > Viridiplantae > Streptophyta > Magnoliopsida > Malpighiales > Euphorbiaceae > Mallotus > Mallotus nudiflorus. The sequence continues at coordinate 873,257 of CANTUR010000070.1, read as the reverse complement.
GTGGACACTTAAGAAAAGAAAATTCAAAATGGTAATGATGATTCTAAAGGAGGCAAGGAGTAATAAGCAAAGGACAGTAATAGGAAAGAGTAACTGTCTGTGCCAAATTCATAAAAATATGAGACAAGGATGCATTTTCTTCAAAGATTAAAAAAGCCTAATAATGAAAAGGGGTTGGCTAAGTTTTTAAATACTTTTAATAAGTTTGAACTTAATATTCCTTTTGTTGATGCTCTTGCAAAGATGCCAATATATGCCAAGTATCTTCAGGATATTATCAACAACAAAAGGAGATGGGATAACAACCAGACTATAGAATTAATAGAGACTTGTAGTTGCATCATCACTCATAAAATACCAACTAAATTAAAAGACCAAGGAAGATTTACTCTTCCTTGTGTAGTTGGTGCTCGAGAATTTCCTAGATGTTTATATGATTTGGGTCTAAGTATTGAGCTTATGCCATTTTCTCTTTTCAGGAAATTATAGCTTAGTGAGTTGACCCTATAAACATGACTTTGCAACTTGTGGATCATTCTACAAAGAAACCACATGGGATCATTGAGGATGTTTTAGTTAAGGTAGATAAATTCATTTTTCCTATGGATTTTATAGTTTTGGATTTTGAAAAAGATAGTAAGTGTCCTCTAATTCTTTGGAGACCATTTTTAAATACTAGGAGAGCCATCATAAATGTTCATGAAGGGAAAATCACTTTGAGGTTTAGTAATAAGAGTGTAGAATTTGTGATGCCTAGATTGATGAAATACCCAATAAAAGAGGAATTTTACATAAGAGTGGAAGTTATATATGAGTGTGTAAGGGAAGTGAATTTGAATAAATAAATTATTGATAAAAGTTTGGAGTGTGAAGTAGATAGTGAACCCTCACAATAAGTCACTTTTGTTAAACTTGAAATTTTAGTGCATAGTGGTAACCCCACTCCCCCATTTGTTGTTAAACCTCCTAAATTAGAGCTTAAATTGTTACTTACTCATTTGAGATACACTTTCTTAGAGGAAGGAAACACTTTACCCATTATCATTTCCAACAAGCTGTCCATTAAACAGGAAAAAAGGGTATGTGAAATAGTGAGAAATAAAGCGAAGTCAATTGGTGGAAGATTTCAAACATCAAAGGGATTAGCCCTTCAATTATTATACACATAATCCATATGGAAGAAGGGAGTATAGTTTTCATAAAGAGACAAAGGCGCTTAAATCCAAACATGAAAGAGGTGGTCAAAAAGAAGATTATCAAGTTGTTGGATGCAGACATTATTTACCTAATTTCTGATAAAAAGTGGCTAAGTCTATGGCAATGTGTACCAAAAAAAAGTGGAATGACTGTCATGAAAAATAAAGTAGGTGAGCTAATTTTGAAGAGGATTGCTGATGGGTAGAGAGTATGTATCAACTACCAAAAATTAAACTCAGCAATAAGGAAGGACCATTGTCCTCTCCCATTCATTGACCAAATGTTGGAGAAGATAGTAGGTCATGCATACTACTATTTCTTGGATGGTTATTTGAGTTACAACCAGATTTTTTTTTTCCAAAGGACTAGGAGAAAATAACATTTACATGCCCATATGGAACTTCTGCTTACCGACGTATGCCTTTCAAACTGTGTAACGCACCAGCTACTTTTCATAGATGTATGACTCAGCAAGAACATCATGGAAGTATTTATGGATGATTTTTCTATTTTTGGTGATTCTTTTGAATTATGTTTGTCTAACCTTAACAGGGTCTTAAAAAGATGTGAAGAAGCTAACCTTATTCTTAATTAGGAAAAGTGCATTTTATGGTAGAGGAAGGGATAGTCCTTGGTCACAACATTTCAAGTGTGGGCACCGAGGTAAATCGACCTAAAATATAGAGATTATTGAGAAGCTACCACCTCCAGCATCAGTCAAAGGAGTTTGATGATTTTTAGGACATGCGGGTCTCTATAAACATTTCATTAAAATAATTTCTTTAATTGTTAAGCCTTTAACTCAATTATTAGTTAAAGATACTCCTTTTAATTTTAATAACGGTTGTTTAAATACTTTTAATACATTAAAGGAGGCTTTCATTTCAACACCAATTATTTCACCTCTAGATTGGGCACTTCCTTTTGAGATCATGTGCGATGCAAGTGACCATGTTGTAGGGGTGTGCTTGGTCAGAGGAAATAAAACAAGCTTCATATTATATGTTATGCAAGTAGAACTCTTGCAAAGGCCCAATTGAATTACACCATAACTAAGGAAGAGATGTTGGCGGTGGTTTTCGTTATTAGTAAATTCATATCTTACTTACTTGGCTCAAAGGTTATTACTTTCACTGATCATGCAGTAATAAAATATCTCTTGACCAAGAAGGATGCAAAATCATGTCTTATTCATTGGGTGTTACTTTTACAAGAGTTTGACTTAGAGATTAAAGATAAAAAAAAAAGGTTTTGAGAATGTTGTAGTTAACCATGTGTCCATATTAAAGGGTTATGAACAAATAAAGCAAGAAAAGGATACCAATGATGAATTTCCTAATGCTTTATTGTTAGCAGTTCAACATTTTAGTCCTTCATGGTTTGTGGACATCACCAACTATTTAGCATGTGAAGTATTACTGCAAGAATTCTCCTATCAATAAAGGAAGCAGTTCCTCTATGAGGTGAAGCACTATCTATAGGAGGATCCATTTCTCTACAAGATTTATGGAGATGGGCTAATTAAAAGGTGTGTTCCTGAAATTGAAATGTTGAAAATTTTGTCTCATTGTCATGATTCTGGATATAGTGGCAATTTTGGAGCAACAAAAACTGCTACAAAGGTGTTGGAAAGTGGGCTTTTTTTGGCCTATTTTATTCAAAGATACCAAGGAGTATATGGAACACTGTGATAAATATCAAAGACATGGGAATATCTCTAAAAAATATGAAATGCCACTCACATCAATTCAAGAAGTAGAGATTTTTTATGTTTGGGGATTGGATTTTATAGGTCCCTTTCCATTATCTTTTAGGAACCAATATATCTTAGTTGGGGTAGACTATGTGTCTAAGTGGGTAAAAGCCATTTCTTAACCTACAAATGATGTTAAAGTGGTAATAAGATTTTTTAAGAAATTGTTTAGTAGATTTGGAGTACCTCGAGCTATGATTAGTGATGGAGGCTCACCGACATAACAGAAGCTTAGATTAAAAAAGATAAACTTTGCATGTCGTTGAATCGTGCATGATTGACAATCTAGCAACCTTCTACAACCTGTTGATTTGCACACAAATACCAAGAAATAGGAATCCAAGAATTCATTAATTCACAAGAATTCCGAATATAGGAAAATAATAATTCTGAATAATCAATTCAACAAAAACTATCTCACATGGCCTTAAGGCTTACATATTTATAGGGTGGCACAAACCTACCAACCCTAACCCTAATTTTAATTAGGAAATAAAATAAAGAAAATTTTAACTAAGGTAGGAAATCAAATCCCTAATAATATAGGAAAGTCAATTTCTAATCAATACTAAATAAAAATAAAAATCAAATCCTAATAATAATAATAATGAAAATGTAATAATAATAATAATAATAATAATAATAATAATAATAATAATAATAATAATAATATTGAAAACATATGTATTCTATCCATCATTCCATAGACCCATTCCAATAACTTCAAGACTTGCCCCGCATCATTCCCTCCAGTGTAGAGAAAATTCGCCCTTGAATTTTACCTAAATATAGTGAAAGAATTTTTCTCATAAATGTATAGAACATCATAAATTCCTAATCAATTTGTAATTCCTTCAAAATTAAAATTATAGGAATATGAGAATAAAGAATTTTATCAATGCTAATGAAGTCAACATGCTCAATTTGCTCTAGCATATTATATTCACGATCATGATGTTCCTCCACCTTGATCCCTAAGTCGTTGGAAGTCAAATAAGAATCCCTCTCAATAAAGAAAATTTTAGTATTATCACTTTTTAATAATTCAGCACATTCCTCATCACCCTCATCCTCTTCATCAAATATTAGCTCATCTCCAATAATTGCATCTTCATTCTCATCATCATCAATATCAAAAAATAAGGGCTCTTCATAATACTCTTCTTCTTCCTCTTTGTCACTAACCTCCCCATTAGAATTACCCATAAAATTATTATTGTTTCATGGGGTTGGATTATTGCTATTCTGATTAGCCAAAAGAACATCCATCTTTTCAATCATCTATTCCATCATCTGCTCAAATCGATCCATCGTCTATTCAACTCGCTTAAATAGTTGCTCAACTCATGAATTAGCCTCACGCTTGTATACCTCATCCAAGTGTTGTTATTGTTGTCTCCTTTTTGCCATAACTATTTTCTTTTTTTTATAAACCTAGGAACAAACGTTAGCTCTGATACCAACTGACATAGTGAAAGCCTAGATTAAAAGAGATAAACATTGCAAGTCGTTGAATCGCGCATGATTGACAATCTAGCAACCTTCTACAACTTGTTGATTTGCGCACAAATATCAAGAAATAGGCATTTAAGAATTCGTTGATTCACAAGAATATCGAATATGGGAAAATAATAACTATGAATAATCAATTCAACAAAAACTGTCTCACATAGCCCTAAGGCTTACATATTTATAGGGTAGCATAAACGTACCAACCCTAACCCTAATTTTAATTAGGAAATAAAATAATGACAATTCTAACTAAGGTAGGAAATCAAATCCCTAATAATATAAGAAAGTTAATTTCTAATCAATACTAAATTAAAATAAAAATCAAATAATAATAATAACAATAATAATATTATTATTATTATTGAAAACGTAATAATAATAATAATAATATTGAAAACATATGTATTCTATCCATCATTCCTAGACTTATTCCAATAACTCCAAGACTTGCCCCGCATCACTCACACTTTTGCAATAAGCAGTTTGAGTTACTACTCAAGAGGCATGGAGTTCACCATAGAGTTGCTACCCTGTATCACCCTCAAACCAGCAGTCAAGTGAAGGTCACCAATAAGGAAATAAAGAAAATTTTGGAGCAATAGTAGTCTCTTCAAGGAAAGATTGGACATCTAAATTGGATGATGCATTATAGGCATATCATACAACATATAAAACTCCAATTGGTATGTCTCCTTACCGATTAGGTTTTGGGAAAACTTGTCATTTATCGATAGAACTTGAATATTGAGCTTACTGGGTCATTAAGGCACTGAACTTTGACATGAAGGCAATAGGTAAAAAATGTTTGTTACAGCTCAATAAATTGGATGAGTTTCAATTTCAAGCATATGAGAACACTAAGGTTTTTAAGGAGAAAAAAAAACGGTGGCATGATACTTATATTCTCAAAAAGGAATTCAGAATTAGTGATCTTGTTCTTTTGTTTAATTCTAGACTAAAATTTTTTTCGAGTAAGTTGAGATCAAGGTGGAGTGGTCCATTTAAGGTGCAACAAGTCTTCTCTCATAGTGCACTTAAACTCATCAATTCTAAGGAGAGTGTTTTTGAGTAAATGGAGAAAGGTACAAAGTGTATCAAGGAGGACTAATTTCTAAGGAAAAGGAAATTCTCTTTCTTATTATTTTAGCATTTTATTGTGCTTATTATTTTCTTTCATCATTTTATTTTTTTTAGTGTTAATCTTTTACTAATCTTTGTCTTTTACTAATCTTTTACTAACCTTTTATTTTATTTATTTTTGTGAATTAACGTTGTTAAGCATGCTTAAAAATTTATTTTTTTGGTGCTTTAGAATTTTGTAGGTATAGTGGTGAATTGAAGTGCAAATTTAGTGAGGTCAACTTTGTCATGCTTGAATTGCTTATACAATAACCCACCTGCTTCTCCACTTCCACATTTTCTTTCTCCCATTTTACTTTCTCTTTTATTTCAAATCCCTAATCACCTAATTTCCCCTTTTTTAAATCTCACATTCATCCATCATTAGTTTCTTTTGACTGCTTCTTATATTTTTAAATCCTCTCAATTTTATTTTTCTTATTGTCATTTTATTTATTTTATAATGCCAAGAACCAAGAATCCGACTAAGAAAGATAGGAGTACCATGAAAGACTCGAGCAAGGGAAAGAATGTGATTGAAGATAATGACGTATATGATCTTTCCCAAGAATATCATGCTCCATTTCCAATCAAAACTCATAAGGAGGGCAAAAGGTATGCCATTCTTACTTCTAGGAAAACTTCCACTTGTAAATATTTTGAGAATGAAATTTTGTCCCAATTAGGCATTAAGGATGAAATTTTGTCTCAATTGCAAAGTGTATCAAGGAGGACTAATTTCCAAGGAAAAGGAAATTCTCTTCTTTCATTAATCCCAATGAAAAATTCTGGTTTTGGCCATACTAAAAACCTAAAATTATCATTTTCATATGCTTATTATTTTCTATCATCATTTTATTTTGTTTAGTGTTAATCTTTTTACTAACCTTTGTCTTATGAATTGTAATTTTTTTAATTATTATTTTGCTCATTACTTTATATTTTATTTATTCATTTCATTTTATTTATTTTTGTGAATTAAAGTTGTTAAGCATGCCTAAAATTTTAATTTTTTTATGCTTTGGAATTTTGTAAGTGTCGTGGTGAATTGAAGTGCAAATTTGGTGAGGCAAACTTTGTCATGCTTAAAGTGCTTATACAACAACTCACCTTCTTCCTTATTTCCACTTCCACGTTTGCTTTCTCCCATTTTCCTTTCTTGTTTATTTCAAATTCCTAATCACTTCATTTCCCCTCTTTTTAAATCTCACATGCATCCATCATTATTTTCTTTTTAGACTACTTCTTCTATTTTTAAATCCTCTAAATTTCATTTTTCTTATTGTCATTTTATTTATTTCATAATACCAAGAACCAAGAATCCAACTAAGAGAGATAAGAGTACCATGGAAGGCTCGAGCAAGGGAAAGAATGCGATTGAAGATAATGATGTATGTGATCTTGTCCAAGAATATTATGCTCTATTTCCAATCAAAACTCATGAGGAGGGAAAAAGGTATGCCATTCTTACTTCTAGGAAAACTTCCACTTTTAAATATTTTGATAATGAAATTTTATCTCAATTGGGCATTAAGGATGATATAGACAGATTATGTGGTAGATTATGATGGTCTAAATTTATTACTACACCATTTGACACCTATAAAGAAATCACTTTAGAATTTTTAACCACTTTGCATTCTATTAAAGAGAGTGATAAACACTTGATTCTATAGTAAAGATTATCATGTGAATTATGACATTATGCATTAAGTGTTTGGTTTTCCTAAGAATGGTATTTATTAACCCCTTAAAAATTGTGACCTTAAAGCTTTTTGGTATCAAATTTTGAGGCAAGATAATTTTATGGTACATATACTACACCTAATGGATTAATTATCGATCACCGATATTTGATCATTCACAAATTCACATGTTCTATGATCTTTAGGAAAACTGAGGGGAATAAAGTGTCAATTCAAGAATTATTCCTTCTATGGTGTATGCATACCAAAACTAAAGTCTCTACCACATATTTTATATTTCATAGCTTGTGGAATATTATGAATTCATCTCGTGCTGTCATTTTTATGGGTCACATTATGATCGGTCTTGCTTTGCATTTTGGCATTTTTAATCCATCCACCACTAACATGTTTCTTGTGGAGGCAGGCAAATTGTACCATTATTTTCTGACTTATACTGAAGTTATTACAAGTCAAGATGAGTTAAGGGCACTAAATACTTGTAAATGCTACCATTTATGATATACAATAAAAGATTATGCATCGATTCCTATCCCTGAGATTGAAACCATTGGAGATGGAGGCAACTCTGCTAAAATTGACAACAGTGGTTGGTAAAAAGTCTTAGAAAAGTTAGAAGCCATACAAAAGAAAATGGATGAAAAGTTAGAAGCCATGAAGAACAAAATAGTCAACCAAAATGATGAAATAGATTATCATTTGTTTTATTTAAGGAAAGAAATTTTTACAATATAATTTGAAGCTCACCAAGTACATTGAATTATCGGGTTTTAAACTATCTTCACCAAAATCACCATTTTAAGGGAGTTTTCTTCCCTTTATCTCACTTTTATTTTATTTCATTTAGCTATTTATATACTATTTGTATTGTTTGTACAACCTATTTATGTTTCACATTGAGGGCAATGTCAAATTTAAGTGTTGGGGGGGTGGGGGGTGCATGTTGCATATTGGAAATTCATGTGTTTTAATTTAATTTATCTTAATTTTTTATTGTGTTTTGTTGCATTATATTCATGCATAGGGTAGAAATATAACCAAATTCCCCCACAACTTTGATGCTTGCAATTTATCAATCTTGTGAGCTTGGCACATTAGTATAGTTTTCTTGATTAATTTATTTAATTTCTATTTAATGTTTGATTTGAGGTTTTTAAGCATTATGAGCAATTTATGGTTAAAAAGCATATTTTTTATACTTTAATGAATTTAATGCTTACTCTCTTTTTGAATATGTAAATGTACATAATTTAAGAGAAATTAGATAAGTTGCGAGTTGGATAGCTTAAGTCATTAGAATTGCTTAAAATTGACACAAATATATTTAAAAAAAAATTTGCTATGGAAGGGAGCTAAAATTTCTTATTCAAATTGATAGATACTCCTTTATTCTAATGCTCTTCAAAGAGTATAAGTATCCTAAAATGACATTTCAAAGGGTTCCACGTTGAGTAGTGTGGGAAAGGCAGGGGAATTCTGACAATAGGAATGTCCAAAAGCAAATTTAAAAAAAATAATAATAATAATAAATCTTATTTGTGTCTTGTCAAGGTAATTCAAGTAAAAGAGTTGTCTTGCTTGTTTTCTTTCTTTGTGAATCTTGATTTATGCACATTTTTATATTCAACAAGAGAGTTTGCTTTCCACTCAGTAATTTTTATGTATGTTCTTGATCATGAGTTGCTTGTTTTATTTTTATAATTTATATCTTATATTAAGTGGAAATTTTGTTAATCGGTCAAGTCAAAATTGATTAATGTGCTGAGTTCGCATTGTTGATACGTATTGTTCTTATGTTCTTGCTTGAGGACAAGCAAGAAGCTAAGTGTGGGGGTATTTGATTGTGCGTTAAGTGTAATACTTTTCAGGTTGGTTTGGTGCATGTTTTATGAGTGTTTATTGTTTTATCATTAATAGAATTCTTATTTTAATTCATTTTTTTTATCATTTGCCTTTGCATAATTTATTTTTATTTTTCTTTGAAAAACATATATATACATTCAAAGTTCAATTGGTAGAGATGCAATAATGAAATGAGACATGAAATGATAAAAGAACAATGCAATGATGAAAGAAGACATGCAATAATGAAAGAAGACATAATTATAAAACAATAAAAAAGAAGAAGAAAAATAAATAAATAATGAGAAGAATGGATATAAAAGAGAAGGAGAAGGCATTTCTCGGGAAAGAAGTTACTTACAAAAAAAAATTATAAAAGCAAGATGGGAAGAAGTGAAGGAGAAGAAGGAGACTACTGAGAAAAGAGCTAAAATAAAAGATGAAAGAGTCTTATATGGGGGATGAATAGGACTATTGAACAAAAATAGAAAATTTAAAGGTTTAAACAAGAATTAAAATAATTATTAAGAAGAAAGAATGAAAAACACAATAATTTAAGGAGTTCAAATTTAACAATGATAATTGCATTTTCAAATTGAAAATTAGACTCATTTTAATTTAATAATATCTCACTTTAGGTGCATAATTTTCCATTTTCTGCATAATAATTCATAGATTTAGCATTTAGAAAATATTAGTACATTTAAATAAGATATAGACACAATCATGCATTAATTAAATAAATTAGGAGTTTTATATTTTCTGTCTAATTTTTGTATTCTTCTCACTAAGTTTTTATTTTTTCTATGGAAACTAAAATATTTAGGTGTGCAATGCATCATAACCATGAAGAAAAGTCAAAGATCAAGAAAAGTCAAAGAAAGGAAGACGGGTGTGCATTGATCATGCACGACTATGCAATGCCAAACACGGTCGTGCCAACATTTGGGAAGAAAAGAGCACAGCCGTGTAATGCTCAACATAGCCATGCTTAAAATTGAGAGAAAAGGAGCACGACCGTGCCATTTTACAAAAGGAAAAATTCACGGCCGTGCCTCACCTAACACAGCCATGCCAAGAGCTTCATGCAAATGTGCACGGTCGTGCAAGCCCAATTTTGGTTTTGCACGGCCATGCTTGTACATTTAAGGAAATTCCACTCATACACATGCACCATATGCAACCTTAACTCTGAGAATATAAGAGTATCATAAACTCGCGAAGCAGCCAATGGAGGACGAGAGCAGAGAATAACAGACAAAGAAAAACAGAGAATAATTAGAGAGAAAAGTACATAGAGGATAGAGAGTGAAACTCATTCATCTACATCAGAGTACAAGTAGACAGTGAATAGATTAGCAATCTGGAGCTGCATTATCGAGGATTAAGGAGTTTTCTCTTTTCTCATATTGTATCTTGATTATGTTTGCTATGTTTGTTAATTATTTTTTTGTTCTCTATATGAATATGGTAGCTTAATCTTATTTTGTACTAGAGTTATCTAAGTAACTTGGAGATGTATTGAACTCACATTTCTTTTTAAATATATTCTCAATTCATGTCATATTTATGGTTTTTATTTTTATGCTTCATGAATGATTCAATTATTTAAGCCAGTATATTGAGACTGAGAGGAGATTTATACCCACGGTTATAATACTTATATTGAGTCATCCTATACTAAGAGTATTGAGATTGAGAGGAGATTTACACTTAGGGATCTAGAATAAAAATTATTAAATCTTAATTTGAGTGGGGATACCGATTAAGAGTTAATATTGCATTTTATCTTTAGAGTTTAAGTTTGTTATGTATCTATTGATTAAAGTTTTATGAGGCGAGATTCCCTTTATTCGAATCAGTATTTGAAATAATAAGCTCACCTTGTAAATGCTTGAGAAACATTTCTGAGAATCACAGTGGTAGCCTCTTAAACATAACTATAAGAGAGATTATATAAATTAGATTTTGAGTTAATATAGATCCAGGTGAAAAGAGAAACTCTAGTACATATTATACACTGCTTATTCTTTAGAAAAATTAATTTAGTTTTAATTTTAATTGCTTTACAACATAAAAATTGATCTGTTTAGATAAGCATGTAAATCAAGTGAACTAGTACTTATCCTCTTCCCTATAGGATCGATATTTGGACTTACAGTCCTATTCTATAACTTGACCCGTATACTTGCGGAATCGTATCAAGTTTTTAGCGATGTTACTGAGAATAATTTAATATTAAAAGTAACTTGATACTATTTGATTTAAACATTTTTTTGTTTTATTTTTAGCTTTATTTTTCTTTTCTTTCGTTGGAACTAGGTGTATGCACAGAACTCGAATCCTTGATGAAGAGCATGAAGCATTCGATCCTAAAATTAACAGAACATTCCATAGAAAAAGGAGAGAGCAGCAAGCAGCCATGAATCAAGGAAATGATCCTAACAAAACAAATGGTGGAGGAGAAGGAACCAATAATATCAATAATCAAAATAATATAAATCGCCTCCTTAACCAGTGCTAGAACCCTATGGCCAATAGAACCATGAGAGAGTGTTTGAACTCTAATATGCAGCAAGATCAGAATCTAATTGTGCCTCCAGCAATTATAGCAAACAACTTTGAGATCAAACCTAGCATGATTCAGATGATCCAAAGTTCACAGTTTCATGGACTACCATCAAAGGACCCCATTGTACATATGCATCGATTTATAGAGTATTACGGAACTTTGCAGATGAATGGAGTATCTTCAAAAGTCATCCACCTTATTATGTTTCCTTTCTCTCTCACAGACAAGGTAGCTAGGTGGTTTGCTAGGTTACCTCCAAACTCCATTAGAACTTGAAATGAGATGTACATAATCTTTTTCAATAAATATTTTCCTCCTACTAAAGCTTTAAGAATTAGAAGTGAGATTAATTCTTTTTACCAAAGAGATGATGAATCACTTTTTGAAGCCTAGGAGTAGTTCAAGGACTTACAGAGACAATGTCCTTCCCACTTAATTCCTACTAGGGATTTAGTGCAGTCTTTTTACAAGGGAATTAATTTGATGGTAAGGTGAAATATAGATGCAGCCTGTGGAGGCTTTATCATGAATAAAACTCCAAAGGATATTCTTGATTTGTTTAAGGAGATTGTTATAGCTCAACACCTATAGAACAATGAACAAGCCATGTTAATAAAGAAATAAGGTGTTATAGGACTTGATGGGTTAAGTATGGTCACTGCCAAGCTGGACACTTTAGCCCATGAACTGAAAAAGATGAATATTAATGCTTTGTCGACAACTTCCACTTTAAACTATGAGTTATGTCAGGGGGAGCATGGGACTAGTGAGTGTGTTCTGACATAAAACATGGAGCATGCCAATTATATACAAAATCGAAGAAACCCACACGGAAATACTTACAACTCATCTTGGAGGAACCACCCTAATTTCTTATGGAAAAATCAAGGGGAGCAAGGGAAAAATAGACAACCACCACCTGGTTTTGGAAATTCAACTTTTTAGAATCTGCATTAATCAGCTCAATAGAACCTAAACTCATCTCTTGAAGGTAAGCTATACAAGTTTATGAAGATGATGGACAAAAGGATGAGTCTTCAAGAAGATTCAAACTGCAAACTAGAGGTGAAGGTGGACCAGATTCAGAAAGATACTCAATTGATGTTCAAGAACCATTCTTCTTCCATTCATAATCTAAAAGTGCAAATGGGCCAAATAGCTAATGCAATAACATCACACAACCAAGGAAACTTACCAAGTAACACTGAGACAAATCCAATGGAGCAAGTGAAAGCTATAACCCTGAGAAGTGGTAAAGAAGTGGAACTACCTACAGAGCCCAACTCAAGCAAATAGGCAAGGCCACTATCGAAGAAAGCTCTAAAGAAGCAAAAAATAAGGGAGAATCTAAAGGAACCAAAAAGAGTAAAGAAAGAGTGTATGAGCTACCCATTCCCTTTCCATAAAGGTTGAAGAGAATAGAGCTTGATCCTCAGTTTTCAAAATTCCTAAACATGTTTAAAAAGATCCAAGTTAACATACCCTTTTATGGAGGCCATTACTCAGATGCCAAAGTATGCAAAATTTCTCAAAGACTTTATCTCCAATAAAAAGAAGCTTGAAGAACTGGAGACAGTGACTTTGATAAACGAATGCAATGCCCTGATCTCAAACAAACTTCCAAGCAAGCTTAAGCACCCTGGAAGCCTAACCATCCCTTGTGAGATAGGGAATATGCAGTTCCAAAAAGTATTGTGTCATTCGGGCGCCTCTATAAACCTTGTGTCCCTATCCATTTTCAAGAAACTAAATTTGGAAGCAAAGACCATAAATATGATTCTTCTACTAGCAGACCATACTACTAAGAAACCACTAGGGATTGTTAAGGATGTGTTAGTAAAAGCGGGCAAGTTTATATTTTCTATTGATTTTATTGTTTTGGATTTTGAAGAAGATAAGGAGGTGCCTTTAATCTTAGGCGTGTCATTCTTATACACTGCCAAAGCCTTGATTGATGTGCATAAAGGAACTCTTATATTGAGAGTAGGAGAAGAAAAATGTGTCTTCAACATTTATAAGGCAAGTAAACGGCCTATTGATGGAGATTTTTGCATGCGCTTGGATATAGTAGATAAATGTATAGATGAAGTTTTCCATACTCAACTACAAGTAACTGAAGATCCTCTACAACTGGAGGAGAGTTCAAAAGAAACTCCTGAACTTAAACCTTACCAAATAGACCATCCTCAGAAGCATACACCACTGACTTTAAATATCCAACCCACACAGCCTTCTATTATTTCACCACCTTCACTTGAATTGAAACCTTTACCACCTCACCTCAAATATACCTTCCTAGGAGACAACCAAACTCTACCAGTCATTATCTCTTCCAAACTCACCTTTAAGCAAGAAACCTTACTTGTGGAGATGTTAAGGAAAAGGGTGAAAGCTATTAGGTGGCAGATCTCTAACATCAGAGGAATAAGCCCATCCTACTGCATGCATAAAATATTGATGGAAGATGGAAGCAAACCTATCATTGAACGGGATAGGAGATTGAATCCAAATAAGCAATATGTGGGGAAAAAGGAGATCGTGAAGCTTCTTGATGCAGGTATTATATACCTGATCTCATACTCTAGTTAGGTGAGCCCTATTTAGTGTGTGCCAAAGAAAAGAAGGATGACCATAGTTGAGAATGATGAAGGAGAGTTAATTCCAACAAGAGTTATTACTGGCTAGAGGGTGTGTATTGATAATAAGAAGCTCAACAATGCTGCAAGAAAATACCACTTTCCCTTACCATTCATTGACCAGATGCTTGAGAGAACTATAGGAAATACTTTCTATTATTTTCGTGATAGCTACTCACGCTATAACTAGATTGCTATAGCTCCAAAGGACCAAGAGAAAATAACATTCACCTATCCTTATGGCACATATGCCTATAGGAGAATGTCTTTTGGGTTATGCAATGCCTGCCACATTTCAACGTTGCATGATAACCATCTTCTCTGATTTAGTTGAGGATATCATAGAGGTCTTCATGGATGACTTCTCAGTGTTTGGAGATTCATTTAATGGCTACCTCAACAATTTGGAGAAGGTATTGGCAAGATGTGAGGAAACTAATTTGATATTAAACTAGGAAAAATGTCACTTTATGGTGGATGAAGAAATAGTATTGGGACACAAGATTTCAATAAGGGAAATAAAGGTTGATCGAGCCAAGATAGAGACAATTAAAAATCTCAATTATCCAACCAACGTAAAGGGTGTTAGAAGCTTCCTTGCACATGCAGGCTTTTATATATGCTTCATCAAGGATTTTTCTAAAATTTCTAAACCTCTTTCTTAGTTACTAGAAAAATATGTTCCTTTTAAGTTCACTAATGATTGTAAATCTGCTTTTGATAGGTTGAAGAAGGAACTCACATCAACACCTATTGTGGTACCACTAGATTAGAGCCTTCCATTCAAACTAATGTGGAGTTGTTCTAGGGCAGCATAAAGACAAAAGGTTGCATGTGATATACTATGTTAGCAAGACTCTCTCCAAAGCATAACTTAATTATGCCACAATAGAGAAAGAGATTTTGGCTATTGTGTTTACTTATGATAAGTTTCGCTCTTATCTTTTAGGATCGAAAGTGATAGTGTACACAAATCATGCAGCTATCAAATATCTATTATCCAACAAAGATTCTAAGTTGAGGTTGATTCAATGGGTATTTCTACTTCAAGAGTTTGATATGGTGATCAAAGATAAGAAGGGCTCAAAGAACTTGGTAGCTGACCACCTCTCTCACTTAGAAAAGGGGAATAATGATGAAGCATCCATTAAGGAGACTTTTTCAGATGAGACATTATTTTCACTTGCATTTATCCCCTAGTATGCAAACTTGGCTAATTTTCTCTCATATGGGCAACTCCCTAAGAACTTCTCATATCAATAAAGAAAGAAGCTCATGCATAATGCAAAGAGTTATGTGTGGGATGATCATTATATGTTTAAATTATACAATAATGGCTTGGTGAGAAGGTTCATTCTTGACTCAAAAATATATGATGTGTTGCACCACTGTCATAGTTTTCCCTATGGTGGACACTATGGACCAAATAAGATAGTGGCTAAAATACTTGAAAGTGGATTGTATTGGCCTTCTGTATTTAAGGATACTAGAAATTTTGTCATGAACTGTGATAAGTGTCAGTGCAATGGGGGACTTTCAAGGAAAGAGGAGATGCTACAAGCTGGAATTCTAGAGATTAAACTCTTTAATGTATGGGGTATAGACTTTATAGGACCATTTCCCTCTTCTCTTAGGAATCGATACATTCTTATTTATATTGACTACGTGTCAAAATGGGTTAAGGCTCAGGCTTGTGTTACTAATGATGCTAGAGTGGTATGCAAGTTTTTTAAAAAGTTCTTCATAAGGTTTGGGACTCCTTGAGCCATTATAAGTGATAGAGGAAGTCATTTCTATAATAAACAGTTTGAAGTCCTCCTATCAAGATATAGTGTAAAGCACAAGGTCTCTACACCATACCATCCACAGACCAATGGGCAAGTTGAAGTGAGTAACAGAGAACTGAAGAAGATTCTAGAAAAGACAGTGAACAGCTCTAGGAAAGATTGGGCACTTAAGCTTGATGATGCATTATAGGCCTACCTAACTACTTTTAAAACTCCACTCGGATGTCACCATATCGTTTGGTGTTTGGAAAGGCCTATCATCTTCCAGTGGAGCTCGAGCACAAAGCATACTGGGCTATCAAAGCCTTGAATATGGATTACAAGAAAGCAGGGGAGAGGCGACTTCTCCAACTAGATGAACTGGAGGAAATTAGGAATATAGCTTATGAAAATGCCAAACTTTACAAGGATAATACTAAAAGATGGCATAATGCAACAATTAAGCCAAAGCACTTTGAAAAAGGGGACAAGGTTCTTTAATTCAATTTTAGACTTTAACTCTTCCCTGGAAAGCTAAAGTCTAAATGGTCTAGACCCTTTACAGTAATGGAAGTATTTCCCCATGGAGCAGTGGTAATTCAAGGCAATAAATGTGAACCTTTCAAGGTGAATGGACAATGACTTAAGTTGTATTTTGGGGAGGAAATGTCACAACTCGCAAGCAATTAGGACTTACAAGAAGCACCTACAGCTAAGACTGGTGCACCATAACTCTCATCACTTGTAATGAAGTTGAAGGAGACTCTACCTTCGCTAGAGAAATGAAGAACCATATGGCTATGGTCAAGCTTAGGACCGATAAGAAACAAAGCACTTCTTGGGAAATAACCCAAGTGTTATTTATTTGCTCTTTTCAATTTTTTTAGTTACTTTGAATCCCCCTAAGGAGCTCTATTCTTCATGCAGATTTTTTAATACCTGGGATATACATGCAATAGAGACCCTTCTCAAGTTATTAGTGATATTCAGAATATAGAGTACTATAGCATCGGGAAATAAATTAGGGAAGTTTTCTTTACTTTTATTTTTATTTATAATTTCTTTTGTATTTGTTTATGTGCTTAAATGTTTTATTGACTTTGAAAATATTTGGAGTGACTTTGAATGATAATTTTAAGTAGGGACATATGTTACAATTTCACATTGTATACATGCATATTGAGGGCCCAGCTTCATAAAAGTAACATGGGCGTGCCACAAATTGGCACACCCATACAATTAGGTACCAAAGTGCGGCCATGCCTCACCTAACACACTGTGCCATTTTTGTTCTTTCAGCTAGCATGGTTGTGCCCTAAGCAACACGGTCGTGTCATTTTTGTGCCCTCAAAGAGCACAACCATGCCCTATCTAACACCGCCGTGCGAATTTTGTTCCTTCAATGAGCACAACCATGCCCCATCTAGCACGGTCGTGTGATTTTTGTTCTTTCAATTAGCACAGTCGTGCCTCACCTAACATAGTCGTGTCATTTTCATGCACATATTGTGCACGGCTGTGCCTCACATAGCACGGCCGTGTCAATTTCAAGCTTCTAATGTGCACGAGCATGCGCATGATCCATGCATTCACATGTAGCATAGGTGTGTAGATTCTAGAGGCATGTGACTTTTCATTTTCATGTGAACCATTTGACACTTTTTTTTTTACTTCCACTACCCCAAAACCTCTAAACACCTTTCCAAATTCTTATCCCTTATATATGTATTTTTATTTTTTTATTTAATCTATATATATATATATATTTGCATCTACATAAAAAAAATAAAAAACAAAGTTATTTCTTTAATTTAATTTTATATTTATAACTAACTAACTTATATATATATATATATATCTACTTATATTTTATTTACATATATCTATATATTTATTACTATATTTATATTATATATTAGATTGTATAGTATAATTATTAACTTAAAACCTTTCCTCTCCTTGTCTTTTTCAAACCATTCATTTACCCAGCATAACCTTTCACTTACTCATTCACTAAATAACAAAAACCTTTCATTTCCTATTCTCACTAAACTACACATCCATGCTCTTTCCCAAAAGTCACATGTCATGTCCCTTTCCCTTTATAAAGTCACATACACCACACACTTCTTCTTCATCGTCAACCTTATTTTCCCTTCTGCAAATTTTCTTTAGTTTCTTTCTTTTCATGCTAAAACCTATCCTTTTATTTTTCCTTTCATAATTCTTCTTCCCAATTTCTTCTCTTTCATTTTTCTTTTATTACCTTTATGTTTCCACCCAAAAAAAAACCCATTTTCATATCCTCTTTTGTGTCTCACTTTTCATTTGTCAACATGAGCACTAGTGGAAAATGCCCCATCAGAACCACTTTAAAAAGGTATCCACCCATCATTCGGTTCCAAAATGCACTCCAATAAGTCAATTTCAAAAATTTGGCAAAGAGATCCATATTGCCCAATAAACATATGGATGTTAATGCTTTAAAATCGATTGGGTTGTGGGAAGAGGTTGACATGTATCTAAAGAGAATCGAGTGGCATGTGTGGGCCGAGTTCTACCCCTCATATAAGCAATTGATTTGTGAATTCTTTAGTTCTTATGACTATGACTACCAACAAGGAAAAATAACCTTTAGGCTCGGCAATGAAGCTTTTTCTTTTAATATCTTTGACATCAATGACTTCCTTCAATTGCCTTGCCAAGAAGATGATGTAGGTGTATTCGACAAGCATGAATTTTGGTCACAACTTACAGGTACTAATGAGAGGTACAATGCTAGGATGGCCAAGGAGGCCAAAATTATATCCTATTCCCTTCGGTATATTCATCATTTATTTGCTCACACTATCTTAGGCCGAAAGGAGAGTGATGGTGTTATGAATTCAAATGAGTTAACCTTGTTGTACGGTATGGTTCATGGGAAGAAAGCAGACATGGCCACTCCCATTGCCTACAAATGGCATGATGTCAAATGTTGGAGCACAGTATTATTAAAATCGGGGGAATTATTACTGCCACTACACAGTTTATTGGCTTTAATGTTGAGGTGTTGCCATTTTTAAGTGTTGAGGGAGACTACTCCCTTGGGTTGACAATGATAAGCAACATGGGTTTAATCAAGTTTAAAGGGCAGTAACAAATGTTACTTTCTCACCCCCTTAGTACTCAGCCCCCGCATGCCTCTGGTGCCTCTTCCTGAAGTGCACCCCCGCCCTCTATGGACGAACTGCTTATCTTGATGCAACATTTTTGACACTAGAATGATCAGCATGGAAGGAGTGGTAAACATAATGAATCATAACCTCATTGCCTATTTTACCCATCAAGGATTCGTTCCCCCTTCCTACCCAAATGCATTAAAGGCAGCTCCATTTGACGAGCTAGAGGATGATGAATAAATATTTTTCATGGATAACAGTGTCTTCTATTTTACTTTTATGTGTTTCTTATGATTGGTGTGTTTTAATTTAAGTCTATGTTTTCTTTTCTTTTTTTTATGTCAGTGTGCTTTTATTTTTATGTCTGTTGAATGTGAATTCATGTACTTTTACTTTTCGTTTATTAATAAATATGTCTTTTATTGTGAACTTTTCATTTTGTTAGTTTATTTTCTTTCCATTCTCTTTTCATGGATTCCAGTAATTTCCTTTCACTTGCAGTGCAACACATTGAGGACAATGTACAATTCAAGTGTGGAGGGAGTATTTCCTTACTTTACCTTTTTATTTTTTTATCTTGTTAATTTTGAGTAATTTTTGGTTTATTTAGTTCGTGTCAAAACAAAATAATAATAATAAAAATAAAAATAAAATATCCCACACTTTTATTTTTGACAAGTTGTTATAATTATAAGATTTGTATATTAAAATTAGTTAGTTTAGTTGATGCAGTATGTGGTTAATTATTGTAGTATACGGTTTAAAGCTTTTGTTAATGTTTAAGAATTAGACTTTTTAACTTTTAATCAACCTAAATATATAACGCTCTTTTGTTTTGTTTAAAAAGGATTTTTGGATAAAATTTTTGCAATCAAGAGATTTGGATAAATTTTTATTATTAGGAAAACCTTTTTTCTATTATATGATAATTCAGCTAAAAAAAAGGATTAGAGGAGCAAAAAGCTTTTAAAAAGCCTATAATAAGCCTTGTTCTACTCCAATGCTTAAATTGAGTATGAGTAATCCAAATGTACCTAACAACGGTATTCATACTCAGTAATACAAGAACGGTAGGGAATACTAAAGTTAGGAATGATTCTAATCCAATATAAATAAAATTAAAATTAAAATTAAATAAAAATTCACTTAAGGGTTATCATATTTAGTTTAAGGGTTGACTAATAATTTAAATATGTTTGACTTTCCTTGGTTTATAAGTTTTAGTTTATCAATTCTTATGAATAATTCAATTGAGAGGTATGCTTCACTTGGTAATATTTGCAGTCTTTTTCTCAACTTATTAACTCAATTTTGCTAAATAATACTTGTATTAACCCATTACTGTATTGATTAAACTATCCATAATTTTATTTTAATATGCTTATATTATTGTTATAATAAGGTTCTTGCTTGAGGACAAGCAAAAGTTCAAGTGTGGGGGTATTTGATAATTGCATTTTCAAATTAAAAATTAGACTCATTTTAATTTAATAATATCTCATTTTAGGTGCATAATTTTCCATTTTCTACATAATAATTCATAGATTTATCATTTAGAAAATATTAGTACATTTAAATAAAATATAGACATAATCATGCATTAATTAAATAAATTAGGAGTTTTATATTTTCTGTCTAATTTTTGTATTCTTCTCACTAAGTTTTTATTTTGTTTGTAGAAATTAAAATATTTAGGTATGCAATGCATTATAACCGTGAAGAAAAGTGAAAGATTAAGAAAAGAACACGGGTGTGCATTGATCATGCATGGCCATACGATGCCAAACACGGTCGTGCCAACATTTGGGAAGAAAAGAGAACGGCCATGTAATGCTCAACATGGCTATGCTAAAAATTGAGAGAAAAGGAGCACGACCATGCCATTTTACAAAAGGAAAAATGCACAGTCATGCCTCACCTAACACAACCATGCCAAGAGCTTCATGCATATGTGCACGGCCGTGCAAGCCTAATTTTGGTTTTGCACGGCCATGCTTGTACATTTAAGGAAATTCCTCTCGCACACATACACCACGTGCAACCTTAATTTTGAGGGTATAAGAGTATCATAAACTTACGAAGCAGCCAATAGATGATGAGAGTAGAGAATAACAGACAGAGAATAAACAGAGAGAAAAGTACATAGAAGATAGAGAGTGAAGCTCATTCATCTATATTAGAGTACAAGTATACAGTAAAAAGATTAGTAATCTAGAGCTACATTGACAAGGATTAGGGAGTTTTCTCTTTTCTCATCTTGTATCTTGATTATGTTTGCTATGTCTATTAATTATTTTCTTATTCTCTGTATGAATATGGTAGCTTAATCTCATTTTATACTAAAGTTATCTGAGTAACCTAGAGATGTATTGGACTCACATTTCTTTTCAAATATATTCTCAGTTCATGTCATATTTATGGTTTTTATTTTTATGCTTCATGAATAATTCAATTATTTAAGCCGATATATTGAGACCGAGAGGAGATTTATACCTACAATTATAATGTTTATATTGAGTCATCCTATGCTAAGAGTATTGAGACCGAGAGGAGATTTACACTTAAGGATATAGAATAAAAACTATTAAATCTTAATTTGAGTGGAGATACCAGTTAAGAGTTAATATTGCATTTTACCTTTAGAGTTTAAGTTTGCTATGTATCTATTGATTAGAATTTTGTGAGGTGAGAGTCCCTTTATTCGAATTAGTATTTGAAATAATAAGCTCACCTATAAATGCTCGAGAGAGATTTATAAGAATCATAGTCGTATCATCTTAAACATAACTATGAGAGAGATTATATATATTAGATTTTGAATCAATACAAATCTAAGTGAAAAGAGAAACTCTAGTACATATTATACACTGCTTATTCTTTAGAAAAATTAATTTAGTTTTAATTTTAATTTCTTTACAACATAAAAATTGATCTATTTAGACAAGCACATAAATCAAGCAAACTAGTACTTATCCTCTTCCCTGTGGGATCGATATCTAGACTTACAGTCCTATTCTATAACTTGACCCGTATACTTATGAAATCGTACCAAACAACAATCCTATGTCTCCACCTAACTTATCCCCAAATTAGGATTTTCAATTACCCACAATCTTATTCATAAGATTGAGATTACATAAGAGTTTTATAACTTACTCTTACAACCTTACAACTTGAGTTTTTTTAAGCTTACTCAAAAACCAAATTACAAGTATCTTTAAGGCTCACACTTAAAACCAAATTTCTAAGTGTTTTAATGGCTAAACATTTAAACCAATTCCTTTATAATAGAATCTCGCTTCCCATTTCCTAATCCTAGAAAATACAAGAATAATAGTATTTATTCTAACACTCACTAACTCTCATAAGAGTATACAATAATAAAATGAATTTAGAAAGAGTTTAGAGAGCTTAATTGAATACTTGAAAGTATAGAATGAAAAAACAAGTTTCTTAACCTCAAAACAATCTTCAGAGGTCATATTTATACTTGAGCAATCCAATTATATTTTTTGGAAGCAATAATTTCATTCCTAACAAAAATAAAGTCCATTTAAATGAAATTTGGACTTTTGAGCTATATTTTATCAGGTCTTGGTCGGGATATCATCCCTTTCAGGCCAGATATCATCTCTTCCGATCAGGACTAATACCAAATAGCTATTATGAGCTGTTGCATTTGAAAAAAGTGCTCTGATCCCAATCGGGATATTATGGTCTTGATTAAGACTACCTTGTCCCGAAAAATGTCCATATTAGGACTAGTTTAGTCTCGATCAAGACTATGAAAAAAATTACAACTTTTTATGCAATTTAGTCCCTGCAATGAGTCTCGTCGAAGTTGTGCTTGTGATGACTTTCCTGAATCATTTTTCTTTGATAGGTCATCATTATTTAGACTTTTAAATTTTTCCTAGCTTATACACACTTAAAGCAAACACATTAGTTGCTCAAAATTAAGTTTATTAAGATCAAAATCAAGATTGATAACTTGCTAAAGTCAATAATCTTCCCCTTTTTGATTTTGACAAACTTATTTTGAGTTGATAAAAAGATATAATGTAAAGTGTGTGATTAATGATAATTTATGATAATAATGAAGACATAAAGTGAGATCCATTATATTTCTTTATTTCACCCCTATTAATATGTACATGATAATAAATATAAATCTTATTTCTTACCCTATTAATATGGACATGATATGAAATATAAATCTTTTTATTTTAAATGACATAAAAAAATTATGGTCTTCCAAGGTGTTAAAAGCATAAAAGGAATGTTCAACAATTATGAGAGAAATAATTTCAAACATATGTCATGCATCACAAAATAGTACATACATGATCATATAAAGCTCAGATAGTTAATTGATCATGTGGCACTTAACATATTACAATCATGAACATTTAGCACAAATATCACATTCCTTTTGCTCCTCTTTTATTAAAAAAAATAAAGGAAACAAAATACCACAAACCAAAACAATAAAATGCAAAGATACATAAAATCTTTATAATATGTCATTTAAGCAATTTTCTCACCCTATATGAATAAATAATAAAAAATATTTGATTTTAAGGATATACTATCACATAATTATGTCACTTACATAAAGACATCTTTAAAGGAAATTAACTAAGTATACATGCAAACTCAATTATTTCTAAACAAACATAAAAAAAAATCCTAAGAGGGAATTTTTACATGAATAGATTTTGCATGTACATAAACAAAATGCATAAGAATAATGAAAAGCATTCAATTCATAATAAAAATTTAAAATATGAATATTTCTTCCCCTACACATTATCAAACTCAAATATTTCTCCCCCTTTGTCAAAAATAAAAAAATAAACTTAAATAAACACTTCAAATTAAAAGAAAAATGTCATTAATAAAAATATTTAGTACAAAGATAAGATATTGAAAGTGAACAAAAAATAAACTAATCATAAATAAGGATAGAATGAGTCTAAAAATAAACTAACAGCTAGAGGCTCATATATGAAAAATAAACCAAAAATAAAAACAATGAAAAAATACAAAAAAAAAAAGTTATTCTTGAGGAAGAAAAGGAGGAGGAGGATAGGTGCATGTGTAGTCTTATTGCTTATAAATATGATGAACATCATGTTGAAGATGAGCAATGTTATCATCAATTTGATTGAAACAAATGTTAAAATTGAATTCAAATTCAATAAAGCAGGAATTGAAGTTGGATTCCATTAAGGACATACATTCAAAAATTTGGCCAACCCAAGAAGGTTCATCATCTTAAGCTTAAGCATCTTGAGTTAATGTCCTTTCACTTCTTGTTCTCTTTCTTGGAGGGTAACTTGAGGTTGAGGTTCTTATTCTTCTTCCCCTTAACATTCTTGTTCTTTTAATTCTTGAAACATAGCTTCAATGTTTTCACTAGCTCCAAGGTCATGTTTTCAAGCCCAAACTCGAGGTGAATTGTTTAGAATTTCAAGTGAAGGAAGCATCAAGAAACAAAGGTTTGGTAGATGGTGGAGAGTTAATGTTAGTATTGTAGATTTAGCTAACTTTATGACAATTCTACTAATACAAATTGCACCGATGTGACTATCACTAAATAGCCAAATTCTCCATTGTAAAAATCCTCCTAAAGCAATATTCTCATTATGATGAAGACAATAGAGAATAAAAAGATCATTAAGAGAAATTGCTTCATTAGAAAGAGTTCTACTATTAATGGAATAAATAATGAAGCGATGAACATACCAAACTACTTTTGATTTAATGAAGGAAGCTTTAGTGTGTTTGATGGAAAATTGAGCACCATTAGGAGCTTTGATTTCATCCTAATAGGAAGAGGCAAGCCAATGAGGGTTAACTTGAGTATGTCCTTCTTGAGAAAAACCAAAAAGAGTATCAAACTCTTAATAGGTCATGAAATGATCTCTCCCTCCACCCAATTTAAATCTTATTGAGAAATAAGGATTGTCATCATCAAATTTAATGAATCAAAGAGTAAAAGATGAAAGAAACTCAATGATGAGAGAGGGGTAAGAAGGAAAAGGTGAAAAACCAAAATCATAAATCCCACCTTTGAGGAGAAGATCTTGGACTTCATTATAGCATCTAATAGCTTTAGGAGTAGGTTCATGCATAAATTGAAAGCCCTTTTTTAAATAAGAGACATCCTTTTCTTAATTTCTTGAGAAGAATAAGAAAAAGGAGAATGAGTTCTCTTAGGTTTATCCTTTTTAGAAGAAGGTGGAGCTTGAGAAGATGAAAGAGTCTTGCTTGGTTTCTTAGAAGCTATTGGGAGAGAATAGATATAGAAAGTGTAGAGAAATAAAAGACTTGATTTAAGATGAGAAATCAATGAGGAATATAGTGGTACTTATAGGCAAGAGATTAGGGTTAGAAATAGTGTAGAATTTGAATTTGAACTAAATAGAAACCTAAAAATTTATTCCTGATTTTGATTAGAGAGTCAAAAATGTGAAATTTTTGAAAACCTAATGCTATCAAGAGCAATGTCCCAGTCAGGACATGCTCCCATTCCGATTGAGACATAACGTCCCAAACGATATCCCGATCAAGATATATATCTAGAATAAGTTCTATGTAAAAACATATAATTCAAAGATCTTATCCCAATCGGGACATGATCTGGTCCCTAGCAGGACCATGGTCCTATTTAGAAAAATTTGGCAAAATTTTTCAATTAAGTCCAAAAGACTTACAATTAAGTCCTTGAAAATTTTTTTTTTCATTAATTGGACTAAATTGACTATCTTTTAATGAAATAAATGAGTAAATGAAATATTCTCATTTAAGGAAGGATATATATTGCTAAAAATTAAAATAAATAATTTAATGAAGATTTCATAAACTAATTATTAATTTTTCAAAATAGGAATTAATTAATTAATTAATTAAAAAATCAAATAAACATGTATCATATACAAAAAATAAACATGAAACAAACTTAAAGATTTATCAAAATCAAAACAAACTAGAACCATCAATTATACCAAGTTCATGTTTAAGGAAGTTTAATCTTTCTTCATTGAAAGGTTTGGTAAAGATATCAATAAGTTGATTATTTGTATTAACAAAATCAAGTGAAATATCACCAAATTGAACATGATCACATAGAAAATGGTGTTGAATGTCTATATGCTTAGTTTTAGAATGTTGAATGGGATTCTTGCTAAGGTTAATAGCACTTGTATTGTAACATTTGATAGGAATGTTATCAAGTTTTATACCATAGTCCATCAATTGTTGTTTTTGCCATAAGGCTTATAAACAACAAATACTTGCTACAATGTATTCTACTTAAGCAGTGGACAAGGCAATCAAAACCTGTTTTTTACTAAACCAAGAAAATAAACATTATCTCAAAAATTGACAAGTTCTAGAAGTACTCTTTCTATCTAGTAAACTACCTACAAAGTCTGCATCTGAACAGTTAATTAAGTTAAAGGAAGAACTCTTAGGATACTAAAGTCCTAAATGCATTGTTCCATAAAGATATTTAAAAAATATTTTGATAGCATTCAAATGAAACTCTCTATGAATTGATTGAAATCTAGCACATAAGCAAGTAGTAAACATAATATCGGGTCTACTAGTAGTTAAATAAAGAAAAGATCTGACCATACCTTTAAATCGCTTTTCTTTAACCAATTTACTATTCTCATCTTTATTAAGTTTGGTTATGGTGCTTATTAGAGTTTTGCTTGTCTCAGTTCCATCCATTCCAAACTTTTTGAGAATGTCTCTTGCATATTTTATTTGATTGATGAAAATCTCATTTTTGCATTGTTTGATCTGTAATCCAAGAAAGAATTTGAGTTCTCCCATCAAACTTATCTCAAATTCTCCTTACATTAATTTGGAGAATTCCTCACACAAGTAATGGTTAGTAGCACCAAAAATAATATCATCAACATCTATTTTCACAATTAATAAATCATGTTTAGATTTCTTTATAAAAAGAGTTGTATCAACCTTTCCTTTAAAGAAACCTTTCTCTAGTAAAAAGTTACATAATGTTTCATACCAAGCTCTTGGAGCTTGTTTCAATCCATATAATGCTTTTGAAAGTTTAAACACATGATTTGGAAAATCAAAACTTTCAAAACCTGGAGGTTGCCAAACATATACCTCCTCTTCAATAAAACCATTTAGAAATGCACTTTTAACATCCATTTGATAAATTTTAAAATTCATAAATGATGCAAATGCAAGTAGTATTCTAAGAGCTTCTAACCTTGCAATAAGGGCAAAGGTTTCATCATTATCAATGCCTTCCTCTTAATTATAACCTTTAGCTACTAGTCTAGCTTTGTTCCTAATTATGACACCTTGTTCATTCATCTTACTTCTAAACACCCACTTAGTGCCTATAATAGGATGATATTTTGGTCTAGGAACCAAGTCTAAACCTTGTTTCTCTCAAATTTATTTAACTCTTCTTGTATAGCAAGGACACAAAATTCATCACTCAATGCATCATTAACATTTTTTGGCTTAATTTAAGAAATGAAGGCTAAATTAACAATAGACTTTAATTTAGACCTAGTAGTTACCTCTTTTATAATGTCACCTATAATAAGATCTTGAGGATGAGCTTTCTTGAATTGTCAATCCTTTGGAAGTTCATCCTTCAAGGTAGGTTGAGATGTCTCCTCATTATCCTCCTTTCTTGAACCTTCAAGATCCAAAGGCTTACTAGTATTTTCTTCTTGAGTTTTCACAATCTCATTGTCACCTACAAGATCATTAATACTACAAACATCCTTTCTAGAATTAAGTGAGTTTGATTCATCAAATATAACATGCATTAACTCTTCAACTACTAGAGTTCTCTTATTAAAGACTCTATATGCTTTACTAGAAGTAGAATAGCCTAGGAAAATTCCTTCATTGGCTTTGGAATCAAATTTCCTAAGATTATCCTTGGTGTTTAAATAAAGCACTTGTATCTAAATACTCTTAAATATGAGATTTTGGGTTTTCTATTGTTCCATAGCTCATAAGATGTTTTATTTAAAATTAGTTTTTTAAAAACTCGATTTGAAATATAATAATATGTGTTAATGACTTTTGCCCTAAAGTATAGAGGCAAATTATACTCATGAAGTATTATTCTAGCCATTTCCACAAAAGTTTTATTTTTCCTTTCAACTACTCTGTTTTGTTAAGGAGTTCTAGGAGAAGAAAATGTATGTGAAATACCATTTTTGCTGTAATAAGTTTTTGAAAAATATATTTTCAAATTCGATTCCATGATCACTTCTAATATATGAAATATAAAAACCTTTTTTCTTTTTGAACTCTTTTTCCAAAATTTTTAAAAGCTTTAAATGCATCATTCTTATAAACAAGAAAATATACCCAAGTAAATCTAAAGTAATCATCAACCAATCAATATGCATAATGCATTCCATCGAGACTAACAATTCTAGTTGGTCTAAAAAAATCCATATGTATAAGTTTAAGTGGTCTAAAAGTGGACATTGCATTTTTTAGCTTGAATAAGGACTTGGATTGTTTTTCCTATTGACAACCATCAAAAGGTTTATCCTTAGAGAATTCAAGCTTAGGTAAACTAATCACAAGTTCATGTTTATAAAGATCATTTAAAAGCTCAAAGTTTGCATGTCCTAACCTTCTATGCCATGTCCATGTGTCATTGGAAATAGACATTAGCATTTGATATCTTTATTATCAATCTTGTTCAAATCAATAACAATATTGTCTATTCTTTCACCACTAAAAATTATTTTATCTTCATTAAGACTACTAATAAAGCAATTTTTTGGGTAAAAGGTCACTTTATTTCCCATGTCACACAATTGACTTATACTAAGCAAATAATGTTTAAGATCATCAACAAACAACACATGATATATAAATAAGGATTAAGGATTACCTATTTCGCTAATGCCAATAATTTTTCTTTTTGCATTGTCTCTGAATGTGATATGTCCTCCATCCTTAGCATCAAGCTTGTTGAATTACTCCTTGTCTCCCGTCATGTGCCTTGAACATCCACTATTAAGATACCACTTACTTTTTGTTCTTATAGATTTCAAGCGCACCTTCACAAAAATAATTTAAGTGTTCTTTTGAACCCAAACCTTTCTTAGTCTAGATTGGTTAGTTTCAAGATAATTCAAAGGAAGCAAATTCATGTGTAGTCTTCTATAGAAGCAGACACTATTGGTATGTCCTTTGATCATGCAATATGAACATTCAAAATTTATTTCTCCTAAGATGATATGCTTTCCTAGTGTGCGAAGTATGTCTTTCATGTTGTGTTAGTTTGTGCTTCCTATAACTCTTTTAAGTCATAGTGTGAGACATACATTGACAATGACAATATGTAGTTTGATAGGTTTTTGCAATATGTTTATATGCATTATGTTTGTGTAGCATGCCTAATATTATTGTGTCTAGTATACATATAAGCATGCTTGGGTTAAGGTACTTTATTTTGAGCCTTACCTCTTTGTGTCATATAGGATTGAGTCTTATGGGACTTTCCTTTAATATTTGACATAAGAGACTTATTGGCTTTGAAAGCTTAAGTTTTAATCAATTTTAAAGTAGATGGAATGGAATTGCATGATGCTTTAATAAATTTGATATGTAATAATGATGAAGATAAGGCCATCCTATTTATATATTCAATTCCATGAGTATTTCCATGAAATTTTTTAGAGTTAAGTAAATTTTCTAAACTCTCTTTTTCTCTTTAAAATTTCAATATGGAATTTTTTAGCTCAACTACTTCATCAGAAAGTTCATGATTTTCATCCCTAGCTTTCTTGAGTTGCTCTTCCAAGGAATTAGAAGATTTTAAATCACTAGCAAATTTATTAATTGATTTAACAAGACTAGAGAATCCAATTTTCAACTTTTCAAATTCCTTGGTTAAACTTTTTAACTCATGCTTATAATGCCTCTTTTTTTATAATAAGCTTTTGCATTAAAGTAAGAGTTTGCTCATAATAGAGCTCTCAACATCATCATCATATTCATCATAATCACAATAATCATCACAAAAAGAGATAGAAGTAGATGGTAACTCATTTTCTTTTCAAGTGCATGAAGCAAAGGTTGGTATTGTTGTTCCTCTTCCTCTTCAGATTCAAAGGAATCATCCCAAGTAGCTTTAAATGTCTTATTCTTTTCTTTTGCTCCCTTGTTCTTGAATTTAAGTTTAGGCACTCACTTCTAATGTGTCTCAGTTTCTTGAATTCATAGTAAGTAACCTCTTTAATTTTTTTCTTGCCTTTTCCTTTGTACTTCTTATTGAAATCCCTAGTTCTTAAGAAATTTTTCTTTCTTAAAAACTTCTTGAAGTTCCTAATGAGCACGGTAATTTCACCATCTTCATCACTAGAATCTTTAATGTCTTCCTCTTCACTATCTTCTTAAAGAGCTTTTAGTGCTATGTTTTTTTTCTTCTCTTCCTTCTCTTTTTGCACTTCACCTCTATGTTTGATTGTAAGCTCATGTGTTAGGAGCTTTTTAATTAGCACATTAGTTGAGAGAGTATAGAGGTCTTGAGCTTCCTCAATTAAAGTAACTCGAGATTCTCAATCCTTCTTAAGTAGGATTCTTAGAATCTTATTGTTTACCTCTTCCTTGTTGAAATGTTTACCAAGCTTCTTGAGGATTATGAGAAGAGCATTGAGTCAATTTGTCATCTCTGTGATTGATTGTTAAGGCTTCATCTTGAAGAGTTCATATTCATACATATGTAGTTGAACCTTCTTGCTTCTAACTTGTATGTTTCCTTTATCATGATTTTTCAAGGTCTCCCATATTTTCTTGGCCAATATACAATGTTGAAGCTTATCTCCTTTTTCTCTTATCATGAAAGAGACTAGAGTAATCAAAGCCTTTTTATTTTTATGATTTTCTTTCTTTTGTTTAATATTCCATTGGCTTCTTAAAAGAGTAGTTACCACAACATCAATGATAGTTGTAGGTGGTTCCCAACCTTTTAGGACAATGTCACAAAGTTTGATTGAATCACAATCAAGGTATAACTCCATTTTAAACTTCCAATAAGGATTATCACTACCATTAAAGAATGGTCTAAGTGAAGAAATGTTTTATGATTCACTCCCTATGATCTTGTATTCTAGCAATGAATTTCCTATAATTCAAGCTCTGATACCAATTAAAAGAGTCCTAAATGGGGGGTGAATAAGACTATTGAATAAATATAGGAAATTTAAAGGTTTAAACAAGAATTAAAAGAATTATTGAGAAGGAAGAATGAAGAACACAATGATTTAAGGAGTTCGAATTCAATAAAAATCCTACGTCTCCACCTAACTTATCCCCAAGTTAGGATTTTTAATCATCCACAATCTTATTCACAAGATTGAGATTGCACAAGAGTTTTATGGCTTACTCTTACAACCTTACAACTTAAGTTTTCTAAGCTTACTCAAAAACTAAATTACAAGTGTTTTCAAGGCTCACACTTAAAACCAAATTCCCAAGTGTTTTACCAATTCCTTTAGAATAGAATCTCACTTTCCATTTTCTAATTCTAGAAAATAAAAGAACAAGAGTATTTATTATAACACTTACCAACTCTTATAAGAGTATAAAATAATAAAATGAATTTAGAAATAATTTAGAAATAAAATGAATGCTTGAAAGTATAGAATGAATAAATAAGTTTCTTAATTTAAAAGATTCTTCAGAGGTCATATTTATACTTGAGCAATCCAATTATAGTTGTTGGAAGTAATAATTTCGTTACCAATAAATACAAAGTCCATTTGAATGAAATTTGAACTTTTAAGCTGCATTTTGTCAGGTCCCAATTAGGATATCATCCTCCCGGTCAAGACTAACAACAAATAGTCGTTACGAGCCATTACATTTGAAAAAAGTGCTCTAATCCCGATCGGGACATAGGATTAGGATGGGCACTGCCCTTTTTGAGAATTTGCTCTTCTCTTCTTTAGTCCCAGTCAGGACTACGACAAATATTGTAACTTTTTATGCAATTTAGTCCCTGCAATGAGTCCGACCGAAGTAGTGCTTGTGATGACTTTCTCGAATCATTTTTCTTTAATAGTTTATCATTATTTTAACTTCCAAATTGTTCCTAATTTATACACACTTAAAGCAAACACATTAGCTTATCAAAATTAAGTTTGTTAAGATCAAAATCAAGATTGATAACTTGCTAAGGTCAACAAAAGATTTTTATTTTCTATTCCTCATTATTTTCTCCTTAGTTCTTGAATATATTTCTTTATTACATTTTCAAAATATTATGGTTGTAATGCCTAGATAAATTTGTTTATGTTGGGGATTGTTAAACTTATTTTAATGTAAGTTGATTCATATATTAGTTTTTCTTTTATATTGCATTAAGCATTCATTGAGCTTAATTGTTTATGATTTGGCAATTCATAATTGTTTTTTAATTAAGGTTAATTATTGAAAAATATTAATCTTAACAGATATATGAATGCTTGATTAATTGATTTAAGTCTAGAGATAGCTTAAATTATTTTAATTTCAATTGGTTGTACTTCATAATTTATTTACTAAATTTGATTAGGTTTAATTTAAGGAGAATTAGTTAAAGCCTTTTCAATTTATAGAAATAAGTTTAGTAATTTTTACTTGAGAAAGATTAATTATTAGCTTTTGAAATCCCAAAAATTGCAATAGAAAGAAAACTAATTTCTTGTGATCGGCTTATTAAAATAAAGTGCTACAATCCCTAACCATTTATTCTATCATTTACTTGTTAAAATTTAAATTAATTGATTTTATTATTTAGTTTCATTTTAACTATTAAAATTTAGCAATTATAATTCACTTAAAATTTGATTTTTAAACAAGTTAAAAATAAAATTAATAGTTGGATAAATAATCAATTATCGTGGGATTGACTTGTACTTATTTTATATTACTTAACGAACTCGTATACTTTCGAGAATCAATTAAGATTCTATGTTACATTTTTTTTTACCTTACATTTAATGGGGAGAGAAACACCAACGAGGATATAGAATCTTGAATCTGAGAATCTATTAAGTTTTAAGTTTGACATTCTAATATTTTCTTATAAATTTAATTAAAAATATTTATATTTTTTATTTATTTTGAATAATTAGATATATTATATAATATAACAGTTTAAATATATAGATAAAAATCGACCTTAAAAAAAACAAGTAACGCATATATATAACACATCAGATGGCCAACATATGGGTGTGCCATCACAGTAACTTGTGGGCAAGATGAAGGATTAATTGCATTAATATATATATGCAAATATTGCATAGGTATGCCAGCACAATTACTTGTTGCATTAAAGTTAAAGATAAGAATCTCATGCGCTAAAATTTCTACTCAATCAATGCACATCACTTCAAAGTTCTAATTTAATTTCAAATCAGCAAGCTTTTTCTTATAAGTACCCACATACCCAATTTGCTTATTGCGTTTATACTTAGTAATTAATTAATAATGTTTCTTATGAATAAGAAGTGTGAACTCATTGCCTTAAATAATGGTCAAATATAAGACTTCAAAGAGAAAAATGCAAAATATATAGTGACAAAGATACCGTCCAATTTCCAATATGATCTCAAGACCATGCATGTAGCAGCTAGAATATACTTTTTGAAAATTTCTAGACACATTTAAATTAATTATTATACCCTAATATTTATAAATAATTTCATAATATAAATTGAATTATTTCTAGTCACAATAAAAGAGACTTAATTTAAAAAAAAATAAAAAATAAATAAATAAAAGTCTATACAATTGTCAACCAGAATAATAGAACAAACTTTTATTCTTTTTGTCAAACGAGAAAAGGAATAAATATGTAATATATAGTTGCATAATTAGGTTTAAAACATTTGCATTCACCTCATGTAAAAATTAAACAACTAAAAATAATATGTGCAAAAAATTATGTATATCGTAGTTGGTTTTACTGTCTATTTACTTTTAGTATTTTGTTTTTATTCTTATTTTTTTATGTGATATCTCTAATATCCAGTAGTTATTTAGATTTTGGTTAATTCAGAGTTAGAAGCATGTGAATTTATATTTTCTCTATATATAATACTCGAACCTGAGACTTTATTTGAAAAAATTCAAATTGCTTACCATATGATTCAAAGATGTTCAATATTTTATTTTCTTTAGATTGACAATCAAATCCTCTATGAGTTAGTGATACATACACACATATCATTAGCAATGTAAGGAAAATTTAAATATATATATGTTGTAAAAAAATTGAGTATCGAACTTTGAATGAAATAGAGCAAATTGCAGCTAAAATAATTGAAACAATAAAATTGAAGAAAATATATAATACAATTTTGACAACTATTTGTAAGCACCAATTTTAGGATGATAGAGTGTGGATGCGACAAAGGATTTTAATGATGAAAATATTATAAATATATCTTCAACACTTGAAGTTTAAAACCTCAAAAGTGTACATGCATTTTCAAAAGAACTTAATTGGTTTTTTAAAGGACTTAATTTGTACAATTTTATTTCTTTTAGGGGTCTTTCTGTAATTAAAAGTTAAAAAAAAAAAGATATCGAAATTCTGTAATTTCAATCGGAATTACATAAAACCGATTATAATTATATAATCTCAGTCAGAAATAAACGTGTTTTGTCTATATTTTTAATTTTTCAGTAAATAAAAAAAGTTTGTTTTCTGAATTTTAATTGGTCAAATAATGTGATAAATCTTTTTTCTAGAATTTATCTGAATTTTTAGAAAATTAAAAGTCCTTATTAAACAAAAACTTTATCACTGTGAATAGGGGAAGTCACATAGGATACGTGACTTTATCTAAAGTTTTCTATATAAACCCAACTCTCCTGGAGGGGGGACTAGGGTGGACCTCTCCTTCTTTTGATGCAATTTTCAATAAAATTTTCTCTAGAGGTACTGTTCTTTTAAGAAAAGCATTAAACTTTTTGAGAGGAAAAAATCACGCATTGAAAACCTATTTTAAAAAAAGCAACAGTGATTTATACCACTTTGAGGAGCAAATTAATACTGCATCTATCCAATCATCTTTTTTTATACCCTCCTCTATTAATTTTATTTGATTATTTTGGTTTCATTTAATTTTTTTTTATTTTGTTAATTACTAATCATTTTTTATTTTTGTATTTGTGATTATGAAAGGAGTTACATAATGAATTCATTGTAGAGAACAAAATTCATAAAGATCAATGAAATGTCATGGATGGAATTTTGTAGTTGAATATGGTTTTTAGGTTTTTTTATTTATTTGTTATTATTTTGTTGGTTGTTTTATTTTATATTTTTATTTATTTAGTTTTTTGGGTCGTATTAATTTTTTTTTTCAGTAGATCATTGTAATAGCCTCAATAGTAGGAATAATGATATCTTACGTATGGTTATGTGTTTATTTTAATTAATTGGGTAGTAAGATTAGGGTTTTAATTGGGTGATGAATTAAAATTAATGGCTATAGAGATAATTAGGGTTTTTAATTAAAATTGAATTAGATTTAAATGGATAGAATTAGGGTTGTTTGTTAATTGTTTTATAATTTGTTGTTTCAGGTCACTTTAACTAAATTAGGTTTTTATAAGAAGTAAGTTTAATTGATTTTTTGATCTTATATTTGATTGTTTTGGTATTTTTTTATGTTTTGGGCTTATTTATTTATTTTTATATGTTTTGGACCCTAAGCTCATGTTAGGCTCTAACCCATTTTAGTTTTAGATAGTTCTTTTTGGCCCATCTTTTAATTGGCTCATTTCATTGAATAAGTTATTAATTAATTAGTATAGATTTTAATTAATTAAAATATATTTTAGGCCCATAATTAATTAGAAATTATGTTAGAAATAATTTAGACCCATTTAATTAATTAAATATAGGGCCACCTAGCTTAATTAAAATTATTTAGATTTAGCCCATTAAATGAAAGCTTATTCCATAACTTGTAGATTTAAGATCACTTTGGAATTAAAATACGTAGAATTAGACCCATTAATTTAAATATTTCATAATGTGCATATTTAGGCGCATTTTTTAGAATTAAAATAAATAAATTTAGGTTCACTTAATTAAAATTAAATAAGAAATAGGCTCATTAGTCTTTAGGGTCACCTATAAATTAAAACATGTAGATTTAGCTCATTTAATCAAAATCAATGTAGATTATACTAACTTAGGGATTGTGCTTAAATGAATGCATTATTTATATGTATTTTTCATGACTAGTTTGTCTAAGGTTAATTGTCTAAATATAAAGATTTATATGAAATTGCATATAAATAGAGGATAAGATAGTAATTTATAAAGTAATTCTAAAAGAACACGAAATTAAAAGAAATTAGTATTCCATAACCCGAATCTTTTAGTTGTGGTGCTAACTTTCTTTAGAGAATCGAGTACCATCATTTTCGATTTGTCCTAGTTATTACCCTAGGTGGCAACCCCTCATTTTCACGTCATGTTTTTGTGACAATGGTTAGTGTATTCTCTAGAGCCCTGAGCTCAAATAGTGTCACAGTTGTTAAAATCTTGGACGTGCGCTAAACTCCATCATTTACACTATTGCACAAGTGAATAGAGTCTAAACAATTGTACTAAAAATCACCACAAGGCAAATACCCAAAAAGTGTGGTGGGTTA
Source organism: Mallotus nudiflorus (assembly GCA_947683625.1). Lineage (NCBI taxonomy): Eukaryota > Viridiplantae > Streptophyta > Magnoliopsida > Malpighiales > Euphorbiaceae > Mallotus > Mallotus nudiflorus. The sequence goes on along the minus strand of CANTUR010000070.1, from coordinate 836,299 downwards.
TAATGGCATACTTAAATACCACACACCTAAACAGAATTTTACCAAGATAAATAATTTAATAACATAATAATTCGCGACAATTAAACCTAACGATAGCAACACGAAAGAGAACACCAAAATTTAACATGGAAAACCCCAAATAAATTAGGGAAAAACAACGGACAAAACTAGAAGAATTTCACTATGAAAAATAGTAGGAGTTACAACAACTTTCTCTCTATATAACATAAGAAAAGAACAATACTCTCTCTTGAAATTGGAGAAAACACAATTTATATTTTTACCTCACAAGAAGATTACTCTCACATAGCACACTGCACTAAACATATGTGCATGTGTTGTGCTTACTCCACTCACCGCTTACTTACTTCTTGGATTTTTCATTGCTCATGCCATAGTTATTTATAGCCATAGCAATATTTGCTTTTTCAAGAAAAATTGCTGCTTGGTGTAGCAACTTTTAACTCAATATTTTTTTTCTTTTTGATTCGTTCGGTGCAACCATTTTTTATTTTTAACAATATACTGATTTTCTCACCAATTCACCATGCGATGAATACCTGGTTGCTTTCTCTTACATTATTTTACGTAGTGTTCTTGTGTTTTACCTCTTTATTATGAATTTTTACTTTTAAAATTTATTTTTGCAAGTGGCTCTGATCATTTTTGTATCCCACATTGGAAGTGTTGTACCAGCAAATGCTGCTACCGTGGGATTGACTGATAGGTGTCAGAACTTCACATTTCTAGTCAAATATTTATATTATATTAATTACATTAACCACCATTCTGTTGTACTAGGATATTCTGCGCAATGGGAAGCAGACTTATGACTGCAGAACAATCGACATTTATGATAGATCTGCATCAAGTAGGGATAATGCTAAGGTATAATTTTAAATGAGGACAGTTAGAATGGCATCACATCTCTAGATTTTTGTTCTGTGGACCTTGCTAATCAGTAATAAGAAATTTTCTTTTTGCATGGTTATTCCAATTGATTCCGTCAGGGATATTAAAGTGTGGAATCAAAAAATAACCAAAATGCTTAAATAGCTGGAAACCTATGGTTCATCTTTAAGATTCCCTCTTTTATATTTTCTATTTTTCATTTCTCTAAATTTTCAGGTTGGCAACTTCACGATCTCTATGTCTATTAGACGAATTTGGTAAAGGTACACTTACAGAAGGTTGGTGTCTCTTATCTCAGTGACCTTTTGTCTTGAATACGCTATATGCATATGGATAGACTTTATAAATTGTTATTCCATTTGTTTTCATTCTGTAATGGATGATTAATTTCAATATTCAATCATGAAATTGGATATATATGGTGTTGGCCTGCTTGGTGGAACAATAAATCATTTTGTTGTGTATAATGAACCTCCAAAGGTTGGATCTTCTGCTCTACACGACATGATAATCACAAATGTAACTAGTAAGACTGAGACCCACCATTGTAAGACCATCTTCTTCTGATGCACATAGTGGATAAGCTTGTTTTGTATTCTGCTTTACCTAAAATTAGCTATCCGTTTGTCTTCTGGTCAATATTTTTCTAAAATCTGCATGCTTTCCAGCCTCATCTTTGCCATATGTGAAATCAAACATGCCAAATTACATGTCCATATGAAGGATAGACTTTTGTTTAGAATTTATTTTAATTGGCCATATCTATCCTCCTTTATTATCAGTTTTCTTTGTTCCTCCATGGCTGCTTTAAGATTATGACATTCTCATTATTGCCTTTATCAATTTGCATCGCTTGTGGCCAGTTTCCTCATTCAGTTATGTACTTTTCTACTTATTTTTGAAGTCATTGAGCAAGCAATTTTCCAACTTTGATCATACTCTGATCAATAATGGTAGAAAGGGATATCTAGTTTCTGCCAACCTGAGGAATAGTAAATAATATCAGTAACACAGTAATAATAAAAATTTAATAACCAATCTTTAACATCTTTGTTGTTTTATGTTGCAGGTTCTGGTGTCCACTCACTTGATCGACTCATTGATTATAGCTTGCCAAAGGTATTTACTTTAAAAGGGATAGTTTAAATTTTGAGTAATTCCAGTTTGAGATGACAAAGTTTTACACCATGAGTGTACTAAGGCCTAAGGATAACTCCACAAATGTTGGAGACATTGTGTTTCTATACAGGTATGTTTCTTTGACATCTATAACCATATTAGTAGGAATCCAACAAATGTCCCTCTAAAAGGTAAAAGAGAAGGCCTCATTCTTTGGGCATTAGTTGATGACTACCTAACTAACTTTAACATTCAATGCTTTATATGTCTTTTTTGTTGGCTAATACCATTTCTATATAATTCTGCTAACTTTTGAAAGGTTGTTTCAAGCTAGTTCTTGGACACACTCTTCTTAGTTACAGTGAGTGGAAGTCTATGTGCATGAATTAGGCATACAAAGCTTGGAAACTTATAGTCAATTCACATGTTAGTTTTTTTTTGTCTTGCAGAGTCAGAGATGCTATAAGACGGGAATGAATTGATTCTGTCATTAGATGTGTGATGAATTAAATAGTGGTACAAGTACAGCTGTATAACAGCCAAAGAGATAAACATATGAAAACAACTTTAACAAATATAGAAACAGCAGTAACAACTATATAACTAACTCTGTAACAAATATACAACTGACACCCCCCTCAAGTTGAAGGGTTGGAGGACTTGAGCCGAAGCTTGTCTTCAAAGAATTGAAATGTCTGAATAGGTAGAGGTTTTGTCATTATATCCGCCAACTGATTTGCTGATGACAAGGAGGACACTGTGAGTTCTTTGCAATGGACTTGATTTCGAACAAAATGAAAATCAACTTCAATATGTCTTGTGCGAGCTTGGAAGATAGGATTAGAGGATAAGAACACAGCACCCACATTATCACACCATATATGCAGGGGAGAGGCCAGAATAATACCAAGTTCATGAAGTAGATAGCGTAACCACTTAAGCTCGACACTAACATCTGCGACTACTTTGAATTCGGACTCAGTTGAGGACCTAGCCACCGTACGCTGTTTTTGTGAGTTCCATGCAATGAGGTTAGAGCCTAAGAAGATAAGATAACCGCCAGTAGACCTTCGATCATCTGGGCAACCTACCTAATCGGCATCACTATATGCTGTCAAGTGTGGAGAGCAATTTTTTGAGAGAAATAAACTCTTATATGAGGTGCCATGTAAATAACGAAGAACTCTTTTCATGGCTTTAAAATGTACATTTGTCGACTGGTGCATAAATTGACAAAGCTTATTGACTAAAAAATTGATATCCGACCGAGTCAAGGACACATACTAGAGACTTCCACAAATTCCTCAATATTTAATTGCTTCATCAGGAGATAAGAGTGTGCCTTGTTGCTTGGACAGAGGTGCGCCAGTGATCATGGGAGTTGCACAAGGTTTGCAATGCACCACTCCTGCATTCTTAATAATATCCATGACATAATGTTGTTGTGACAATAACAAGCCACTAGAACATGAGTGAACCTGTATACCTGTCACGACCCAAACTAGGAGTCATGACTGGCGCTAGGGAACGGGAATTCTTTCGAATCCGAAACCCGTAGCAAGCCTAAGAAAATAAAATCATGCAATAATTAAGTAAAAGTACGACCAAATTAAAATTTTTCTGAATCAATATATAAAATAAATACTCCAAATCCTTTTATAAATGAATACATGTTCTTACAATATTCAAATACAAATACTCAGAGTATATAATTTCCAAACAAAATAATACACTTCCAATATAATAACACTACTACTGCAGTTTCTAGAATATAATTCAAAGTTCAAAATATACATTTGCATAAAATAGCCGGGACTGAAGAACACCGGCGAGGAACTCTATAACTAAGGTCTGACGATATGGAATCTCCTGAAAAAAAATAATTGAGGGGGGTTAGACCTCACTGAGTGAATTATTATACTATATATACATGCAAACTAAACCATAACAATCAGGCATTATTATATATGTATGTATATACACACAATTCACACGAATGTCAAACTCTGCTTTTATAAATATACTAAATGTAGAAAACGTTTGTTTTAATTTATGAAGGATCCATAGAACCCTAAATAATAACAACCTCAAACAATCCCATCATCACTCTAGCCATACAGGCTCACTTGATTCCAAATAGAACACTTATTCCAATTTGGACAGCAGACTGGCCCCGAGACACTAAGTCGACCGAGCTCCAGCAGTCTGGCTGTCAGTGTGATTGGCCCCGAGACACTTGGTCAACCGAGCTCCAGCAATCATACTATTCATCACCTCACATCTCAATCAACCCAATAGATCATTCAATTCACTTATGGACAGTAGACTGGCCCCGAGACACTAAGTCAACCGAGCTCCAGCAGTCTGACTGTCAGTGTGATTGGCCCCGAGACACTTAGTCAACCGAGCTCCAGCAATCACACTATCTAACATACCATTAATCTTAGTCAAATCAATTAAATCAATTATAATCACCCAATTTTAACTCTCACTCAATCCTTATCTATCGTACCGGTACGTACACGATTCTAGTGCTGCCCATTAGGAAGCACGTTCTATTGATATCCTTCACTTCGAATAAATCATTTATTCAGAAAATAATTAATATAGAACAATATTCTTAATAGTAAAATCAACCATATATATATACCAAAAATATACCCAGTATATTTGTCACGACCCAAAACAGGGGCCATGACCGGCGCTAGGGAACGGGAATTCTTTCGAATCCGGAACCCGTAGCAAGCCTAAAAATAAAATAAATCATGCAATAATAACAATAACCATATAATATGCAGCGGAAATAAAAAATCATAATATCATAATATCATCCATATCAACTGGATTTAATCAAAATCTCATCCCATAAATATATAATCTTTAATACAAATCCAGTTTCAATGTAGTACATCTCTTTAAAATAAAGTACATGAAATCCAATACTTTAATTCACAACTACTGCAGTATCTAGATAAAATAAATAAGACTCAAGTAGACAATTTACATAAAGAAGCCGGGGCGGAAGAAATCCGGCGTATCGACCTGCTACTGAGGTCTGAGGAAGTTGACTCTCCTGAAAAATAGTCAACGGAGGGGAGTCAGACCTCACTGAGTGAATTACTATAATATATATACATACACACTAAATGATAATGCATACAATCAACAGTATATATATATCTAATATATATACAGGTAAATACACACAAATGCAGAAAATTATTTTATATGTTTTATTGAAAATCATCTTTTATGAAGGATCACATAGAACCCTAGAATATCGCAACCTCAGAAAGTAGTGTTAAACAACACTTTGGCCATACAGGCTCACTTATTCCAAATATATCCACTTAATCCATTTGGACAGTAGACTGGCCCCGAGACACTAAGTCAACCGAGCTCCAGCAGTCTGACTGCCAGTGTGATTGGCCCCGAGACACTTGGTCAACCGAGCTCCAGCAATCACACCCAAACCACATCTCACACATATCAATAATCATATCAAATCAATATCCACAAATAGTTAGTAACATAGCCTAAATACTATAGGCATACCGGTATGTACTCGGTCCTAGTGCTGCCCACTAGGTAGCACGTTCTATTGATATCCTTCATTCTTAAATATAAAACATTCATTCACAAAAATAAATGATGCATGAATATAAATGAAATAACAATATAATCCATATATATACCGGAAATATACCAAAAGTAAACCAGGTATATTTCAAGTATATATATGTCAAATGAATTCAATCAAATTATAACTTAAGCTGGAAATATATTTAAAAACATTTTAAATATATTTTATTCACAAAATATGCATATAATTTATTATATACCAAAAATAAACCAAAAATATACTTAATGTAAACTTAAGAAATAATCAAATTATTTATGCATATTTAATCAACATAAAACATGCATTTCTAAATCATGCATCCTAAGCATATATATATAGTATAGTAACTCACCTAATGCGTTCCACGAGACAGGTCCGACGGGCCTGGTCCACTAGCCCTCGGTCTCGGCGCAACTAAACAAGAAATAAATAATCGACATCAGAATAACCCTAACAGAAATCCTAGAATTCGATCTAGAGTATTTAAATACGGAAACAGAATTAGGGTTCGACTGGATATCACATTTTACGAGAATTCTACCGAAAATTCGACAGAACCTCCCCTGCAAAACGGACATCTCTCTACTCAAAAGAGTAGAGCCGACCCTGCAAAGAAACACACTTCGAAAAACTACACAAGGCACAATCAAAATCCCACGGTCGGACTCCAAACTACAGTCCACCGACCGGGGTCCACAAACACAGAACATATTCCAGATATATCAAAAATATCCTTAAAAATCTAGAAATACATCTCATAGGTAGAAATTACATATTTAACCTTGAAACACTATAAAAACCAATTAAAACTCATTTTATTAGAAAAACCGTATATTATATATATAATTGAAAATAATTCACGAAAAATAGTTTTAATTAGTTAAAAATACCAAATATTTTGTAGAAATCATTTTTATACCTTAAATAACTAATAAAACCAATTAAATTACATTTTTAGACAATTTAGGGTAAAATTACCAAAATACCCCTATATATATAAATATACTTAAATTACTTCAAAAATTCACCAAAAATCATACAATTATCCAAAATTAATTTTCTCAACATATTTATCAATAATATCAATAATTAAACCCAATTAACCAATTAAATTCAAATAAAAACACATTTAACCTAATTTTTCCAAAATTCCATAAACTTCAATAATTCAAAATAAATACTTAGAAATTCATAAAAATTCCAAATAAATTCCTATAATTCATTTCAACACCTAATTTAACCATAAACCCCAATTTCATAATTTAAATAATTAATTTCCAAAAATTAGAAAATAATATTAAAATATTCAAAAATACCCAAAAATCCAAAAAATCTCCAAAAATTCTACAAAAATTCATACATGTAGATTAATCTACTAGGAACAACATTTGTGAAGGAAGTTTCCATGAATCATCCAATTCGAAGCTCAAAAAAATCAAAAACCCTAATAGGCCGAAATTGACAAAATCGAAACCTAAGCAATTCTAGACCATTTTAGCTCAAACCAAAGCTAGAATCACACTCACCGGAGCTCAAGGAGAAGAAAGAGACTGGCGGTGTCGAAAACGGTGGCCGGAATCGACGTGATCGACGGTGGATCGATTTTCGGCTTCTCCGGCCAAAATCGATCTCCAGACGCCGGAAACGGCCTCCTCAGGCGGCGAAATTGGTCGGGAAAGACGGTGGCACACCGGACGGCACACCCACGGTGAAGGAACGGCACGGCAGCGACCGGAAATGGAGAAGGGAGAATCGGGAGGAAAAAGAAGAAGTCGGGGGCAAAATGGTAATTTTCCAAACTTTTTGATTTTTGACAATTATATGTATATATATATATACTTTATACTATATATTAAAATAATATTAAATTATACACATCAAATATACACCACACACATAAAATTTAATATTTTAATAATTTATACTAAATAAAATTAATTAAATAACAATAAAACAAATAAATACTTAATAAAATATTAGGGTAATAATAATAAACCCTAATTAAATAATTATACACACACAAGCTTTATTTAATAATTTAAAAATATGTATGAGTTCATGCAAGTCCGTAAATACATTTAAAATAATTAATAATACATTGTTTACGTGAAAATTTCCCCGAAAATGCAAGTCCCGGGAAAATTTTACGTAAAACACTGAAAATAATACACCGTAATTAAAATAGGTCTAAAATACATATTAACTCGTAAAAATATCATATAAAATACAGAAATCATTAGCACTGCATATCCCGGTACAGTGTAAAAAATATTTTTAAAAACACGGGATATTACAATATTTCAGGTATATATATATATATAGTTAAATAAAATATGAAATAAACTAAAGATAAATCATTAATATAGTTAAAAACAATTTAAATGCGTAACAATAATATACATGCATTATCTTAAAAATATACTTAAATATGCAAAAGATATACCCTAAGTACTCAAATCATTTAATAAACCATTTATGTATAAATATTCATTTAAATACGTGTTTGTGTTTAACATATATTCACAAATATACTAAAAATAAACCTAATTATCTAGCATGCATATATCAAAAATAAACCCTAAATATACCACTAATGTGTTAGGTTTAATTTAATAATAAAACATGTATTTATTTGGAAATAAATCAAAAATATACCAAAAATAAACTTAAAAATAATTTAAGTGTAGGTTTATAATTTAACATGCAATTATTTAAGAATAAACCTAAAATCTACTGAAACTATACCTAAAGTATACTAATAATTTAATAAAATAATTATGTCTAAGTGTATATTTTAAAACATGTGTATATTATTCAAATGTATTAAACCTAAACCTAATTGTTTAATGTGCATATATCAAACTAACATGCATAATTATTTAATATGCATATATATAAGAATGCAACCCTAGATATACTAAAAATATTATAATTTAAATCATTTTTTTTTAAAACATACAATGAAAATGAAAAATTCTAAATAATGCACCCTATATGCAGTGCATATATATACAGTATAATAACTCACTGAGGTGCGTTCCTCGAGACAGACTCGGCGGGCCTGGTCCGTTAGGCCTCGGCCTCAGCGCAGCTAGAAAATAAAATAACGACCATCAGAATAAATTCTAACTTTATGCTTATAGAATTACTATGGAAAGACTCAATTTAAAATTTAAAACTAGACTTGGACGGTAGTCACGTTTTACAAGAAATCTACCAAAAATTCGGCAGAGTCTCCTCTATAAAATGGACATCTCCCTACAAAAGTAGGGTCAAACCTGCACAGAAAACACACTTCTAAAATCACCAAATACTCAATACCTCGGGTTGGGACTCCAAACTCCACAAATCCCCAACCGAGGTTCACAATTCACAACTCTACAATGTCAAACAGTAAAATAATAGAAGTCATCAAAACTCGTAAAAAATATTTTAAACCTTTATTTTCTAATTAAAACATAAAAGTCTAGTTTAAATAATATTTGATTATAAAAATTCATAAATGGAATAAAATTCCCATTTTACAATTATATTAACATAGTTTGTAAATAATATTTAAAATCACAATTTAGCTAATAAAATCTCAAATACAATATATTATTAATAAAATTTCAATTTTTACAATTATATTAACATAACATAATAAAATTTACATTTAATTACATAAACAGTTTAATTATATAATAAGATTAGTTTAAAACCCATTTTATTTCCAAAATAGCATATAATATTATTATTTGAAAACATTTTTCGAAAAAAATTAATAAAAATAATATTAATTAGTTAAAATAGTGATTAATTTGTAAAAATCATTTTATTACCTTAAATAATTATAAAATCAACTAAAATATATTATTTAACTATAATTAACACAAAATTACACATAAGTTATATAAAATTTCATAAAAATTATATAAATTCACAAAAATTATTTCACCAACAAATAGCATTATAATATCAATTCAACACACAATTAAACTCTAATTTCTACCAAAAATACACATTTAACTCAAAATTCCAAAATTACATAAACTATAAATATTTCTTAAAATTACATAATATTCTCCAAAAAAATTATTTTCTTTATTCTAAAATTAATATCAACTCATAATAATATTAATTTAACAAATTGTATAATTAAATAAGTTAATTTACGAAAATTAGATAAATAATAATAAAATAATCAAAAATTAACAAATTTTTAAATAAATTCTAAAAATCAAAACAAAAATATAGAGATGTAAATTGAGATTCCAAGAGCAATCTTTGTTAAGGAAGATCAACTAAATCAAGCTCAATCAACTTAAAAAAAATCGCGAAACCTTAAAGCTCAAAACTAAAAATTTTAAGAAAACACAAAATTGGATGAATTTGAACTAAAACAGAGGTTAAATCCTTGCTCACCGGTGCTCAAGGAATTTATAGACACCAAGAACATGAAAAAAAAGACGACCGGAGAATGAACGACGGCGAGAAGCTCCATCAACTGCTGCTGCCGTTTCTGCTATCTCCGGTGAGCTGCTGGCCGTCAGACTACACCGAGGAAGAAGAAGGGAGGATGAGGGAGGAAATGGTGGCAGTCCGATGAAGTGCAGCGAGAGGCATAGTGGCGGTTGTGGCTCGGACATGCGCGCGGGGAGAGGATGCAGAAGACTGTGTTTTTTTTTTTTTTTTTAAGTATATATATATATATATAACTTTATAATATAATGTTATTTAATATAAAAAAAAAACTTTATATTATAATATAATATAACTTTATATTTGACAATTCTCAACCACACAAATATCACATATATATATATATATAACACATACACATGTAATATACATAACATAAATTAATAATAAATATAAATAAAATAACATTAAATAATAATGATAATTCTAACAAAATAAATAATGGAATTTTTTTTATATATAAAACAATAATAAAATTAATAATATTAAAATAAATAATTCACTGAATTAAATATTACTAAATAATACTATCCGAACATATAAATATACACAATAAAATTTAAATATCCAAATTAATAAGTTCAAAATAAAAATATTTACGTAGAAAATTTAATTAAATATAAAATAATAATAATAAATCACAAAATAGTAAAATAATTCAATATAATTTTTAAACTTTATTAACACTGCACATCTCATTATTTAATAAAATAACTTAAAAAATAGGGTTATCACAATACCAAGGAAATAATGAAGAGCACCCAAATCCCGAAGTGAAAAGGCATTAGACAATTGAGTAATAATCTATTGAACATGAACCACATTATTGCCCGTAATGATAACATCATCCATAGATACAAGCAGAAAACAAGTGTAAGAAGCATGATTGTATATGATTAAGGAAGGATCAACAGCAGAACCTTGAAAGTCGATAAAGATGAGAAAGTTACTCATTTTTTAATACTATGCTCTGGGTGCTTGTTTGAGTCCATATAGGGACTTGTTCAATTTTCACAAGTAGTGAGGATGAAATTTGTCAATGAAGCCCTAAGGTTGGACCATATAGATGTCCTCTTGTAGTTCACCATTGAGAAAGGCATTACTTACATCGAGTTGTCGTAATAACCAACCTTGTGAGAGAGCAAAAGAGAGAACTATTTGAATTGTCTGTGGTTTGACTACAGGACTAAAGGTCTCTGTGTAGTCTAAACCGTACTCCTGAGTATAGCCACGAGCCACCAAACGTGCCTTCAATCTATCCACAACACCATTGGCTTTTCTTTTAATTTTATAAATCCACTTGTTGCCAACAACATTAGTATTGGAGGGTGGTGGAATAAAAGTCCATGTGTTATTCTTATGCAAGGCAGCCATCTCTTGTTCCATGGCCTTGCGCCATGATGGTATGGGATAGGCTTTGGTAAATGATGTAAGTTCGGTAAGGTCAGAGGGAAGTGATGGGGATGCTTCAGTGAGATAAGCAGTTGGTTTTTTTTTTTAAAAGTGTGGATGGCCTAACTTACATCGGATGAGTGCGTTTAGGTTGGCTGGAGTCAGGTAAGGTAGTAGGGATGGATGAGGCTGGTTGATTTATTGGACACAAATCCACAAAGAGATTAATGCCATTTGGATTATAGAGAGGAGGAGGAGGAGATAAAGTTGGTTGGGAAGAGGATAAGGATTGGGGAGGAGAAATAGAGGTGGGAGATTTGAAGGAAGAAGTTGGGGATAATAAGGAGATTTGAGATGGAGTAGAAGTTAAGTGAGAGGAGGAGATATTACCTAGAGAACAAGGAATGTGCTGTGTAACCTGAAGCCACATAATAGTAGGCATTTGAACCTCCGACTTATCCGAATTTTGGGAAGATTTTGTAGTGGTAAAAAAAGGAAAATTATGTTCATCAAATTCGACATGACAGGCAAGGAAAATTTTTCCATTGTCTATGTCAAGGCACCGAAATCCAAGATGATGAGGGGAATAACCCAAAAAAACACAGTTTTTGGTTCGAAAAGAAAACTTATGAGTATTGTATGGTCTAAGAATAAGGTAGGTAGATGGCACACCCAAACACTCTAAGAAATAAATAATCTGGAGGTTTGTGAAATAAAACCTGATATGGAATTTTATGTGCAAGAAAACTAGTGGGAAGACAGTTGATCAAAAAAATAGAGGTTTCAAAAGCAAATTCCCAGTATTTGAATGGGGTACCACTTGTCACGACCCAAAACAGGGGCCATGACCGGTGCTGGGGAATGGGAATTCTTTCGAATTCGGAACCCGTAGCAAGCCTTAAAATAAAATAAAACATGTAATAATAATAATAATATCACAATTAAATAAAATACTGTGCAGCGGAATAAAATCATAAATATCAAAATAATATCCATATCTCATATATAGATAAATTCTTTGAATACACATCCAGTTCAAATTCTTAAAATACATATCTCATATAAATACAATACATCAAACCCATAATTTATTTACAACTACTGCAGTGTCTAGATTATAAAAATGAAACTCAAGTGAGCAATTTACATAAAGAAGTCGAGGCGGAAGAAATCCGGCGTACAGGCCTGCTACTGAGGTCTGAAGACGATGACTCTCCTGAAAAATAGTCAACGGAGGGGAGTAAGACCTCACTGATTGAATTACTATAATATATATACATGCATACTAAATGTCAATGCACACAATCAAAGTATATATCTAATATGTATGTATACAAGCAAATACACGCAGATGCAGTAAAATCATTTTATATATTATTAAAAATCACAGTTCATGAAGGATCAAATAGAACCCTATGATATCGCAACCTCAAACAGTGTTAGACAACACTCTAGCCATACAGGCTCACTTATTCCAAATATATTCACTTATTCCATTTGGACAGTAGACTGGCCCTGAGACACTAAGTCAATCGAACTCTAGCAGTCTAACTGTCAGTGCGATTGGCCCCGAGACACTTGGTCAACCGAGCTCCAGCAATCACAGTCCCAAATCCTTTCTCACACATCAATTAATCAAATTCAATCAATATCCATAAATATTTAGTAATATAGCCTAAATGCTATAAGCGTACCGGTACGTACTCGGTCCTAGTGCTGCCCACTAGGTAGCACGTTCTATTAATATCCTTCATTAATAAATATAAAACATTCATTCACAAATAAATAATGCATGAATTTAAATAAAATGACAACATAAACCATATATATACTGAAAATATACCAAAAGTAAACCAGATATATTTCGAGTATATATACGTCAAATAGATCCAATCAAATTACAAATTAAGCTAAAAATATATTTAAAAATATTTTAAATATAATTTATTAATAAAACATTCATATAATTTAATATATACCAAAAGTAAACTAAAAATAAACTTAAATACTAATCAAATTATTTATGCATATTTAATTAAAATAAAACATATATTTCTAAATCATGCACCCTAACACATATATATATAAAATAGTAACTCACACTTAGTGCGCTCCTCGAGATAGGTCCGACGGCCTGGTCCACTAGGCCTCGGTCTCGACGCAAATAAACAAATAATAAAATAACAAACATTAGAATAAACCTAACAGAAAATCCTAAAAACTCGATCTAGAATATCAGATACAGAATCAGAATTAGGGTTCGACCGGACATCACGTTTTACGAGAATTCTATCAAAAATTCGGCAGAACCTCCCCTGTAAAATGGACATCTCTCTACTCAAAGAGTAGAGCCGACCCTGCAAAGAAACACACTTCAAAAAACAGGCACAATAACTCATCCACAACCCCTCGGTCGAACTCCAAACTACAGTCTACCGACCGGGGTCCACAATTCACGGAATAATTTCAGAATTACCAAAAATACCCTTATAACATAGAAATTCATTTTATAAATAGAAATTACATAATTAGCCTTAAAACACAATAAAAACTCATTTTATTAGTAAAATCGTATATTATATATATAATTAAAAATAATTCACGAAAATTAGTTTTAATTAGTTAAAAATACTAAATAATTTGTAGAAATTATTTTATACCTTAAATAACTATTAAAACCAATTTAATTATATTTTTAGTCAATTTCATGTAAAATTACCAAAATGCCCCTATATATATAAATATAATAAAATTACTTCAAAAATTCACCAAAAATTATATAATTATCCAAAATTAATTTTCTCAACATATTTATCAATAATATCAATAATTAAACTCAATTAACCAATTAATTTCAATTAAAAACACAATTAACCCTATTTTTCAAAAATTCCATAAACTAATTAAATTCAAAATAAATACATAGAAATTCATAAAAATTCCAAATAAATTTCTATAATTCATTTCAACACCTATATTTATCATAAAACATAATTTAATTAATTAATTTCCGAAAATTAGAAAATAATATTAAAATATTCAAAAATACCCAAAAATCAAAATAATCTCCAAAAATTCACACATGTATATTAAGCTACTAGGATCAACATTTGTTAAGGGAATTTTCATGAATCAACAAGAAAAATTTTTAAAAAATCAAAAACCTAATTCGGCCAAAATGAAAAAAAAATTGAAAAACAAGGAATTCAAGGGAATTTGAGCTCAAACCAAAGCTAGAATCAAGATTACCATTGTTTGGGGAGTCCAAAGACATTGGAAATGCGAATTTTGGTGGCCAGAGGAGGAAGAAACGTTGAAGCTTGGATTTCGGCCAAAAATGGCAAAAACGAAGCTGCTCATTGCCGGAGAAGAAGACTAGGGGCGGCGGAGCAAGCTGGAAGTGGAGGTGGCACAGTGGGAGGTGCAGTAACGGTAGGTGATCGGGAGTAGCAGCGGTGAGGGAGGTTGGGTCCGACAGAAAAGGAAGAAGGAAGAAAAGAAAAAGAAAGGAAAAGAAAAAGAAAAGAAAGAAAAAGAAAAAAAAAAGAAAAAGAAAAAGAAAAAAGAAAAATAATAATATATATATATATATATATATATATATATATATATATATATTAATATAGTATTTTAATAAAATACTTGGAAAAATCACACACCACACATTTAATATTTTAATAATTTATATACTACATAAAAATAATTAACTAATAATAAACCAAATAAATAAATAATAAAATATTAGGGTAATAAATTAAACCCTAATTAAATAAATATATACACACATAAGCTTTATTTAGTATTTTAAAAATATGTATGAGTTCATGCAATTATGGAAATTCATTTAAAATAATTAAATATAAATAGTTTACGTATCAATTTCCCCGAAAATGCAAGTTCCGAAAAAATTTTACGTAAAGCACTTAAAATAATAATAAACAATTAAAATTAGCTTTAATTAAATAGCAAACTCACAAAAATTTCATAAATATATACAAAAATTATTAACACTACATATCCCGATGTAGTATAAAAATATTTAAAAAATTGGATATTATAGTACCACTATGACCTAAGAGTGCTAAACCAATATTTACAATATTTCTTATTTTTCTTTTCACAGTGCCATTTTGTTCGTGAGTGTGAGGATATGAAACTCTATGGTTGATTTCTTTTTCCTTAAAATATATATGTAAGGAGCAATATTCGCCACCCCATTTTAAGTTGATGGCTTTAATTTTACAATCAAATTGATTTTCAACAAGAGTTTGAAATTGTTTAAAAATTGGCAGAATATCACTCTTATATTTCAACTGATAAAGCCATGTAAATAAAGAGTAATCATCGATAAAAATAACAAAGTATTTAGAGCCTGAAGATGAAAGCATTGGGGCAGGACCCCAAACATCATAATGAATCAATTGCAATGGTTGAGTACTGCAATGATTCGTTAATCCTAATGACACATGATGTAATTTGCCCAAATAATAGGCCTCACATTTTTTAATAGAGGTTTTATTTAATGAACAAG
Organism: Mallotus nudiflorus; assembly: GCA_947683625.1. Taxonomy (NCBI): domain Eukaryota; kingdom Viridiplantae; phylum Streptophyta; class Magnoliopsida; order Malpighiales; family Euphorbiaceae; genus Mallotus; species Mallotus nudiflorus. The sequence continues at coordinate 820,262 of CANTUR010000070.1, read as the reverse complement.
GTAATTGAAAATTCTGAATTAAATGACAAATGGTAGAAAAATTCGAATGTCCGAGGCAGGCATGCCAATTATCCAAGGTATCAAGATACATAGCAGCATTTTTAAGCATTAGAGATGGTAGTATGCCTTTTAGTTTATAAAGACCTTACTCACTTATTCCCCGAAGTAGTGTCTTTTTGGTGTCCTTGTCCTTAACAAGGCAATGATTAGTATGGAATTCAAAAAAATAGTTATTATCATGACAACATTTTTGAACTAATAACAATGATTTGGTAATTGATGGAACATGCAAAATATTGTGTAAGGAAAGAGTGTGTGCAGAGGAAGGAAGAAAGCTAGTACCAGTATGAGAAATTGAAACCCCATCACCATTACCAACAAGCAAATGATCCATACCTTTGTACTCATTTGCAATGCTTAAGGAAGCCAAGTCAAGAGTCACATGATGGGTTGCTCCAGTATCAAGATACCATTCAGGTGTAGGTGCATTTGATGGAAGATGAAGCAAGCCACTAGATACAGGTAATTCAATCAGATGTGCATGGAACCTATTTGGTGCATTTGAAGAGGAATGCACATCTGAGAAATTACATCCCTAAAAGTTTGAGCTCTGATGAAGTTGAATGGTGTTATCAAACCGACGATGACAAGACAAGGCCGTATGATTAGACAAGCCATAAATTTGGGAAGTAGCAGAATATTGGTAACCTCACCTGCCACCTCGCTATCCGTTGCACACTAATAGAGGATAAAAATTTGACAAACCAGTAGTGGTCGAGGAGTGCTGCACTAGATGTGCTGAAGGCAACTGAGGTTATTGAGATTTCAATAGTAATTAGTATGCTACTAATTGTCCATGAAGCTCATTGATCGAGATGGAGTCAGTGCGTTGCTGAAGGGTGCCTATAATGCCATTGTATTTAGCTCCTAATTTGCGGAAGATAATAGCATTAAACTCAAAGGTGGAGATGGCTTGTCCGGCTAATGTGAGAGAATCAGCAATTGCCTTTGCTTGATAAAGATATTGAGACATTGGTTTATCGTCTTTGGACAGATTGTGTAATTCAATATGCAGCTGGGTACATTGAGCATGGTTTACAACCCCATAGGCAGAGGCTAAGGCTCTCCATACTTCTGAAGCTGAGTTAAGTCCAGTGGATATATTTCTTCTGTAATTGATGATAATAACCAAGAAAAGAGGAGTTAATCTTTGGCAAACCAAGCAGTGTATTCTGGGTTGAGAATAGATTGATTTGTAGTGGGATCAATAATTTCTTTTAGAGGTGCGACTTCAGTACCATTGGCTATGCCATGAAGATTATAAAAATTGAAAAGTGGAGTAAACTGTAATTTCCAGGGAATGTAATTTTTTGAGGTTAGTTTAATTGAAAAGCTTTGTTGAATATTGGTTGAAGGAGTAATTAATAAAGGTGAGGAGCTGAATGAAGGGGCTGTAATGGTGTTTGATGTTGTGTGAGATAAAGAGGAGAAAGAAGAATTAGAAGAGGAAGACAAAAATGAGTTTTGCGAAGTCATTTTGTAAGCCAGATGCTTGTGAAAGAAAAAAATGGGAAAGCTCTATTTTACCATCCCAAAACAGGGGTAAATAGAGAAAAAAATAGCTCAAGTATCCGCCACTACAAAAGGAAAACTTGGGTTATTAAACCTATTAAGGGCTCTGATACCAAGTCAGAGATGCTATATGACGGGAATGAGTTGATTATGTCATTAAATGTGTAATGAATTAAATAGTGGTACAAGTACAGGTGTATAACAGCCAAAGAGATAAACATATGAAAACAACTTTAACAAATATAGAAACAGCAGTAACAACTATACAACTAACTCTGTAACAAATATAAAATTGACATGCAGGACTACATTGTACACTACTTGCTGGTAAATATTTTTTTATGCTTTTCTTATTTTTTTGCTAAAATTTACTAATAGGAACATGGATACATAAATAATGCTATGGCCGTAAGATGTTCTACCTTGATTTTATTGATGTCTCCTCAAGATAGAGTTAACTGAACTCATCCAGACCCCAAAAACTAGGAGAAACATGAATTCTTCTTTTGACCTATTATGTGATTTTGGTTTTTCATTGGTTAGACATCTCCCATAATTTTTCTCATTTATCATGGGGAGGAATCGTTTGAAATTTAAATGGCACGAGCAGATTTTTTCCCTTGGATCAGCACCAAGAATGAATATCTTTTACCTTTGTGAATGCAATCAATACACTAAAATTGGTCTACATACTTGGTAGAACTTATAGTATCTTGACTTTAATTCCAATATCTGATAAACATAATGTAATTTACATATAGGCATCCCTGAGGAGGTTATTAAGAGAGCAATAATTGTATTGGATATAATTAAAAATAATAATCTTATTGAGCAATTGTGCAATGAGAACATATTAGCTCAAGACCAGCAATGCAAGGTCTTACTCTGAAAACCTAAATTGTAGGAATCATAATGATGAAAACATATTAACATGTATATTTTTGTATATGTCAAAAACTAATACTATATTTTTGTGTGATGGAATTTTGCCACTGAAATCAATGTAGGATGTAGTGGACAAAATGATGTCATTTAATGTTCTTAAGGGTGACCTCAAACTTCTCTTCAAATATATATTTCCTTTTTGATCTGCAGAGTGTCAAAGGCATTGATTTGCTGGCCATATACATGAGTAAGTGTAATTACTTGGACATTCTAAAAGCATCATCTCTTAAAATACTGCAGATAGATCCAGTTTCAGTTTGATTTCCTTACGAAGTCTCTAATATTCATTTTTTATATCATATATTTTCTACCTTGTGATAAATATAGAACAGTGAATAAAAGCTGCAAGTTTTTTCCTCCATCAATTTCAATGAAGTCAAAAGATGTAGTCTTAATTGTCTCATATAATGTGCTGAAGATTTACATGGTTTTGCTCTTCAACCTCTAATGAGCCATTTTTTTCCTCCGTTCTAGAAATTTTCATGCATGATTATACATGAAAATTTAAACAATATGAAAAACACATACCATCAGAATACTTTCATCCTTAATTCAATTTACTAAAGTTCATTAATGTGTACGAGAAACATGTTAATATTTCTTTTTCACTACATTTCTTCTAGTTGTGAGCTTTAGCCTATTTTAGCTTTCTCTCAGATTTCATAACAAAAGCAACAACTAAGATGGGACGTGAACAACTTTTGCTACCAATAGAAGCCTTTGTTAATACTTAAATTCTCTCTCTGGATATATACATATACATACTTGGTAGCCTAAATAATACACTTAGGGTCTTTTTCATTCCTTGCGGCCTAAGAATTTGTTTAGTTGTCTATTGTTTTTATGTTTCTTGAGGTGAGCTTTAGAAAGTCAAAAATTTGATTGTATATATTAGGAATGAAATCTTTGTATACAATTAGGAATTAAATCTTTGATTTATTTAGGATGTTATTCTATTCCTAGTTAGTATGTAATTAGGTTTATATATATAAGGGATGTAACCTCTCTTGTGAATATATGAAAAAATAATTCCCTTGAATTTTTTACTTCTTTTCCCCTAAATTTTATTCTTCATGGTATTAAAGCATACCAATTATAATTGAATTTTTCTGAATCCTTGAAATCATATTTTGTTTTCCCTCTCTTCAAAATCCTTTGAATTCTTTAAAGTTTTTGAACCCTTTAAAAAATCCTTGAAACCATGACCACTGAAAACACATCCATTGTATCCCATGAAACACCCACCCTCATTAAAACTCTTTAAGATGATTCTCTATTTTCTACTAGAATTATACTTAATGATACGAACTATCATCTATAGTCATAACTCATAGAGATATGGATTGGAGTTAGAAATAAATCTAGCTTTCTTGCTGTCACAATGCCAAAACTACCGGTAAGAGATAAAGCTTTGGAGATTTGGCTTATTGATAATAACTAAGTCCAAAGTTGGCTTATTGATTCCATAAGTCCAATATTAATGTAGAGATTCATTCTTCTTCAAACAAAAAAGGAGATATAGGATGTTGTCTTAAAAACCTTCAATGGTGGATCTTATGATACTCAATTATTTGAATTAAACCGGAAATCATTCACTACCATTAGAGTGGTAGGCCATTACCTACATACTACAATGAGCTAGTTGGGAAATTTTAGGAGATTGATGCCCGGATGAGTACTCAAGGAGAGGATGTTAATGGAGTAGTATCAATCCATAAGCATGTTACTCAGCTTTGAACACATATTTTCCTAGCCAAATTTGACTCAGAATTTAATAATGCTTGGAGTAAAATACTGTAAAAGGATCCACCTCTTGATCTCGAGTCTAGTTATACATATGTGAGTAAGGATCATAACCAGCGATAAATGATGGAGGAGCCTAAGATTCTACCAAATCATACAATACTTATAGCAACTCTGGCTTACCCATAGTTCAAAGGGAAGATACTGAGTAAGTCCAGTACATACACATCTACTCATTGTGGTGAAGTTGGACACTCCAAGGTATGGTGCTATGAAATTATGGGCTATTCGAAATAGTCAAATTTCAATAAAAGCCTCGTAAAAAGCTCATAAAAGTTGCAATTGCCACCTCTAGTGTCACTAAACTAAGTGGTTATCTTGATGAAACATCATATATGACAAATCTTATTCAGAATAATACATGGATTATTAATACAGGTGCTACTGATTATATGATAAACTCCATTCACTATCTTACATCCATCCAACCATTAACCCAAAAAAATATTCTGACTACTAATGGAGGAATATCACTCGTCACTTATAAAGGATCAGTATCTAAATCTACCTCTTTTAATCTAGATATTGTTCTTGTTGTTCCATCTCTCTCTTGCAATCTATTATCTGTTGGCCAAATCATTGAAACCTTAAACTGCACTATCAAATTTTGGCCTAACTATTATTTATTTCAGGACATTGTAATGCACCAGATTCTTGGCTCTAGTGTTAAATATGGAAAGTTGTAATATCTTAATTTGCATGGTGATCCAAGTCAAAAATCAATTCAAGTCAATAGTATTGGTAGAAGTTGTTCGGACAAAGACCAAGTCATTTTACGTTATCGTCGTCTTAGACATCTTACTTTTAATTATCTTAGACAAATAAAGCCGAAATTATTTTTGAGTCACAAACTCTAAAGTCAAGTGTGATATTTATGAATTGGCAAAGGGCCACCGAATTTCATATGTATCGAGTTATAATAAAAATTTAATTTCATTTATGACCATTCATTTTAATGTATGGGGACCTGCTCGAATTTTCATTTTGTTTAGTGCTTGATATTTTATAACATTTATTGATAAATGCACCCGGATGACCTGGGTATCCCTACTTTCAAACAAGGGAGATATGTGTTCTGATTTCCAGGACCTATACAAAATGGTGGCCATATAATACTATAGTAAAATTTGAGTCTTGCAATCTAACAATAGTGGGGAGTATCTTAACTCGACTCTTAAAGATTTTTGCCATGAGCATGGTATTCGCCACCAAACTTTCTACGCCGGAACTCCCTAACATAATGGTATAGCATAATAAAAAAATAGCAGTTATTGGAAGTCATCCGAGCATCATTGTTTAACATGAATGTTCCTCAGGAATATAGGGAGAGGTTATTCAATCCGCTGTGTATCTTATAAACCAGACTTCCTTAAGAGTACTCGATTTTAAAACGCCTCTTTAGAAACTTCAAGAACTTGTCTCATCTCTACCTTTAGATAATCTTGAGCCTGGAGTCCTTGGATGCTCGACATATATTCATCAGATACTCAGCAAATTAGATCCTCAAGCTATATGGTGTATCTTTGTGGACTATATTGATCTATAAAAGGGATATCAGCGTTATAATCTGAATGCTAAGAAGATGTATGTAACTTGGAATGTTCAATTCCATGAAAATGCTCCCTTCTTCTGTCAATCTGAGTGCTCTCTTCACGAGGAAAGAATTCATAGTATCTTTGAAGATAGCACTCTAAGTATCTCATCGAGTGTTCCAAGCATCTTACCTGGTATCTCACCGAGTGTTCCAAGCTTCTCACCTGGTATCTAATTGAGTGTTCCGAGCATCTCACTCGGCATCTCACTAAGTGTTTCGAGTCCAAACATCACACCTGGACAGATAATTCGAGTATCTCGCTCAAACCTAAAAGTAATCAAAATAGGACATCTTCCCATACCACATCAGAAGTTGAGGAAACTCTAAATGTGTACAATAAGATAAACTCATCTCCTCTAGTAACTCTAAATATTGAGCTTTATTATCCTTCTAGAATCAATAGAGGGATTCCAAAAAAATTTTATGATCTAGACCTTAATACCAAAGCTAAATATCCTATCAATAACTTTATATCAATAAATCGTTTGCTAAAATCACACGTATATACTGTAAATTAATTATCTACTATATCTATTCCAAGTAATGTACAGGAGACTCTAGCTAATTCGACTTGGAAGAAAGCCATGACTAATGAAATGGAAGCATTGTAAAAGAACTCCACATGGGAACTTGTTCCACTTCTTGAAGGAAAGAAAATGGTTAGATGCAAATAGATATTCACCATAAAACTGAATCCAGATGGAAGCATTAATCGATATAAAGCTCAGTTGATTATAAAGGGATAAACTTAGAAGTATAGAATTGACTATAAAGATACATTTGCCCTAGTAGCAAAAATGAACACCATCTGACTTCTTATTTCATTAGCTGCCAACTTAGACTAGCCACTATGGTAATTTAATGTAAAGAATGCTTTTTTGAATGGAACTATAGATAAAGAAGTGTATATAGATCGACCACCTGGAATGAGGTATACTGACCAAGTAGGCAAATTGAAAAGAGCATTGTATGGACTCAAACAATTATCTCAAGCATGGTTTGGATGACTCACAACCTTTATGAAGAAGCTCCATTACAAACAAAGTGATGCTAACCATACGTTATTCATCAAACGAAAGACAGGTAAAGTCACTTCTCTTATTATGTATGTTGATGATATGGTAGTCACTAGAAATGATCCAAGTGAGATAACAACTCTGCAAAGATAGTTAGCAACTGAGTTTGAACTTAAGGATCTAGGTAACTTAAAGTATTTTTTGAGGATTAAAGTTGCAAGATCAGCTCAAGGAATTTCTCTCTGCCAATGAAAGTATGTAATGGATCTATTGACAAAAATGAACATGCTTGATTGTAAGCCAGTTGAGACTCCAGTTGAAGTCAACCATGGACTATCCATTCGAAGAGATTAAGTTCCAACTGATAAGGATCAGTATGAAAGGCTTGTGGAAAGATTAATTTATTTATCCCATTTTCAACAGGATATTATTTATGCAATAAGTGTTGTAACTCAATTCAAGTATTCTCTGAATAAAGAACATATGGATATAATATACCAAGTGTTGAGATATCTAAAGTCTTCTCCGAGCAAGGGTTATTTTTTGGAGAAATAAGGATTATGAAATTACTAGTTATACGGATGTTGACTGGGCCGAAGATTAAAATGATCGTAAATCAACATCTAGGTACTTTACGTTTGTTGGAAAGAATTTGATCATTTGGAGGATCATGAAACAGAAAGTTGTGGCAAGTTCGAGTGCTAAAGTTGATTTTAGAGGAATTGCTTATGGTGTATGTGAGTTTCTCTAGATAAAGAGAATTGTTCAAGATTTGGGATTAAATCATCTAAAGCCTATATTGTTACATTATGATAATAAGGCAGCCATACCTATAGCAAACAACCCGATTCAATATAATCGAACTAAACATGTGGAGGTTGATAGACACTTCATCAAAAATCATTTGAATCAAGGAAAAATTGGTCTTCCATTTGTTTTTTCTCTAACTCAACTAGTTGACATCCTAATAAAGGTTGTATCCGGGAAAATATTTTACAGCTTACTTGGCAAGTTGGGAATGATTGACATATACTCACCAACTTGAGGGAGAGTATTGGGGAGCATTGAGGTGAGCTCCAAAAAATTAAAGATTTAATTGTACATATTAGGAATCAAATCTTTATATACAATTAGGAATTAAATCTTTGATTTATTTAAAATATTATTTTATTTCTAATTAGTATGTAATTATATTTTTTATATGTATATATAAGAAATGTAACCTCTTTTATGAACATATAAAAATATAATTTCATTGAATTTTTCTCTTATTTTCCTCTGATGAATAGTTGATGGAATGATCGGTTTTAAATTTGATAAAAATTTACCCTGAAACTTGTAATTTATATGTGATGCGCATCAAAGTGGCATATAACTTAGTCTACTTTGATAATAAATAATTAGACAATCGATTCCAATGAGCAGGCCAAATGCCTGCACACACGCTCACAAAGACTTATATATTCATTCATATTGCTAAGATTGAACTGCAATTAGCTGCCTCATATTCATCGGAAATATGTACTTTGATTGATTGTTGAAGATTGCATCCACTAGAACACGGGCAGTTGCTTCTGTTGGATGAACTATATCCCAAAAGACATGGTTATTTCTGTTGGAGCAATAAGAGGAAATCGGAATACAGGGTATCTCGGCGTTCAGATTTCCAAGCCCGCAACAAGCAGATTTAACCTCGGTAAATCCTGAAACAGAAGTTTTGTCAAAATCAACGACCCATAATATGGACTTACTACATTTTCACAGTTAGGTTACTTTGGCTTACATCAATAATTAGTATTTTGACTGGATGAACTTTGAATAAATTTTCCTTTTGTCTTATGTTAGTTATTTTCATATCTCAATTTGCAAAATGGGAGTGCGGCCATCGGGTTTTGTAACTTAACCCGCACCTAAATTTTTCATATAACCCTTCATCGAGTTTTTGGAAAAGCTAAGAAAACATGTCATACCATAATCAGCTGGTTTCCGGATGATGTTTTGGAAGACACCGTAAGTATCAAAGTAAGAGTAGTTTATGTCCTGGACCTCTGATTTTAATTGCTGCAACATTAGCTTGAGGCCTCCGTTATACTGAGCACACAGAGAATTTAGTTCTTCATCACATTCTTCTCCTTTATTCTTAAGCCTTTGCGATGGAGCACATCCTACAGTTGCCAGTCCTGGGAACAAAAATTTGCGTGCTCCATAACCGTGTAATCTCTGTCAAAATAACACGAGAATTTATATATCATGATATTATTTTTGAATTTTGAATTTTTATTGCCACGAACAGAGTAAACTAGTCCGACACCACCCGGCTCGACTTTTGGTTACCTTTATTTGGGCTTTCATTGTGAGCGTCATTGAATCCACATACTGCTGTGGGGTGCTCTTCTTGCGGAGATCAGAAGAATCAGAGTATCTTATAAGGTCATTGCTACCAGTTACAATGACGAAGAGAGATTTAGATAAGAGCTTGTTTGCACCATCGGATCCTAGTTTTTGAACCATATAACTGTAGAAATTTGCATAGTAATCCACTTGTTTTGGCAAAGGGATTACCATACCCTGCCACAAACACAATTTGAGCAAGTTTTTCAATCACAATGAAGATTATTCTAAATTAAGTTTGTAAATTTTTGGTGCAATCCATTTACTGTTGGATAACTTACTAGGGATTTTCCTGTGGCATTGAGGATTCCGGAAGCTCCAGAGGCAAAGTTTACTCCAGTTAGGAATGAAGTTTTGTTCTTTTTAAATATCAAGGAGAGATATGGTGGAGATGCCGGCAAACCCAACTTCTCAGCTGCTCAATGCATTGAAAAATATAAAATAAAAAGACTAAATTATTGACGAAAATATGTGTCAAGTGACACTAAAAAAATGCCAGCACCTGTATGGTGTAGTGGCACTAGGCACCATACAGGTGCCTTGGGGGACTGTGGCTCATTTCCACCCCACCCCTTTCCCGACTCTCCAAATATAGTTTAAAAAAAACAGTAACGTTAGACAAATAAATATATCCCAAAACAAGGCAGTTAGCCCACATAAATATAATATCAAATTAGAAATATTTTTACTGGTTGAAATTATTTAATTTTTTCATCTAAGAAAAAAAATAAAAGGAAAAGAAGTTGTAATTATATATATATGTTATATCTTTATTGACTAAATATAAAATACTTGAAATATTTATCATTCATCTAATTAGATATAATATTTTTGGTGTAAGTAAAAATTTCTTTATAAATACTTTTTTTTGTAAATTACTTTTTATATTATGTTATTAAAGTAAACTTAAATAATATTCAAATTATTTTTAAAAAATAATTTACGATAAAAAATATAAACATTCAATGAATTGAATAGAAGAATTTAAATCTAGTTTTTTCCTTTCCTGATTCTCATTTTTGCGGTAAAAAAAATTAACTATTTTAACTAGTTAAAACAACTGTAACATTGTGGCGAGTTCATTGGAACCTCAATTGAAAAAAAGAAATGGATATATATAACCGTCAGAAAAAAATTTTCTTTTTAGAACACCAATCATATATTTCATATGAAGATATAAAAGTGAAAACCATCCTATACTCCATGACGTGATGGTTTTAGCTTAGCCGATACAGTTACGATTTCAGTGACGAAATCCTCGGAAGATCCAAAATTAAAGACTAGCTAGACTGCACCACGTAGTATGTACATGTAATAAAAGAAGAGTGCAGCGTTTAGTTATAACAGGCTGATGGCCTTGTAGTTTTGTTTTCTGCTGTTGCAGCATTTTTTACCCAACAAAAAAGTGCAGGTAGCAGGTAATAACAGTAACATGTAATCCTGATGTCAACTTAAATGCTTCCCCTCACGTTAGTTGAGTTAGGTTCTGGATAATCAATAACATCACCAACAATTTCGACTCCTTAATGTTGTACTCAAACTTCAACAAGCAGGATTCAGACAACTATGGATTCAAATTCTAGTGATTTTTTTTTAAAACAAAAAGAACAAAACTGTCAGAATAACGTTGTATTGCGCGAAAAAAAAAATTGTAAATCTGCAACATGTTTTTCGTTTTGAAACTTACCAAGAAAATCCGCAGCATTTTTGCCATTGCAAAACCTCCCTGTTGGTTTCTTTGTTGGAAAATCGATGCCATTAAAAGGATAGTCTGCTTTGGCAATGGAAAACGGAAGGTAATTGTTGTTGCCTACATCAACAGTGGAGTCACCAAAGACGAAGAGTGCTGGGACCGTGGGATCAGCCTCTGAATATTTAAAGCTCAAGAAAGTGAGGAAGAAGAAGAAACTCATCAATGGAGAAACATTGAAAGCCATGTTGTGGAAGTATTATAGGTCAGTGAAGAAAGATGATTAGGGAGTGTTATATAGTGGATGGAGTTGAAGGGTGCAGATTTTAGAATGTGTGAAAAGAAAATCTTTGTTTGCTGCTATTGCTAATGACAAAAAAATATATATATTTCTAAGGAAATTATTACCTACTTTTTTTTGGAAAGAGAAATTATTACCTACTTACAAGATATATATATATATATATATATATATATATATATATATATATATATATAACAGGTCTCTGCCTTTCCCTACCTATTACTCGTAATGTTACTTTTTAATTGTTGTTTAAAAATTATACATATAAATTAATAAATATAATTAATATATATATAAAATATTATATTACTTTTATAACTATTTTTTCAATCAATTATTAATTTTATATATTCTTAAAAGTAATATATATATATATAAATAAAATTATGATAAAAAAATAAGTAAAATGTATTAATAATTAAAAATGTTAAATAATTTAGAATAAAAAATTCAACTTAAAACGACAATTAAAAAGTAATGAAAGGAATAACAAATACTAGCGATATCTCCTTAAAAAAAAAATCTCTCTAAACATTATGATAGACTTCAATTATTCATCTGGACTAAATTTTTTTTTTTTTAACAAGCAATGGATTTTTTTTTTTTGCGGAATAACCATGAAAATTAGCCATTAATGTAGAAGGAAATTACAACTAAAAAGCCCAAAAGACAGACTTGGGAGCCCATGGAATATACACAAGAGAATCAACCCAATAACCAAACTTCCAACATGTGAGAGAGAAAACCCTAATTTGTTAGAGATGGGGAGGGAAGCAGACATGAACAACTATGGTAGATCGAAGCTAAGAAGATAATCATAGCAAGGCTAGCTTTAGCTGATTTTTCAAAGGACGAACCAATATCAGTGATCTTGGTTGATGAGAGTTCAGAAAGTTAAAACACTCCAACCATGGCAGTGATGATGATAATGCAATAACAGGGCAAGTGAACATCACGCATAGATGGGCTGATTTAAGGTTTTAACGCAGCATTGAGGAAGATCTCAAACCATTTCCTATCTTTTGAGTCACAGGGGTGAATAGCGGCGGATTGATAATCCCATCTGCAAGGGATTTTAACCCTTGTGGTGATCTAAAATTGCATTTATAAACATTATGATACACTTCAATTATTCATCTGGACCAACTGAATTCATCTAGACCCTAAGATGTTTTAAAAAGAGTCTTTGCAACTTGGCTATTCAACCTCGGGCGACCCATATGGTTTCTTGCCAATAATAGTGTGTAGACACTAAATTCCAATGGATATTGGTCTTGTATCTTTACTGGATGTGTTTCTCACCTCGCCATACAATTCACTTGTGCATTTAATGTTTTGGTTGTCTAACCATTTCTTTCACTGTTGCTTCCAGAATCTCAGTATCAAACTGATTGGATTCTGTTTTTGCACAAAATCTCTGTATTAGTGTGTATATGGTAACAAATAGCATGAAATATTTACATTCCAAAATTAGGTAATTAACATTAATTTAGGGTATTCCTTATGAGTTAAAATAAAATTAATTATATTAATATCTGTCAATTCAATTGATAAAAAATTTAAATTTTCTTAAGATTTTTTTAAAATTAATACTCTTGCTACCCTAAGCTTAAAATTATAAGAGACCCTTTTGGTTCTGCTTATGCATATCTAAATATAATTTTTGCAAAATTTGTCTGTATATCATAAATGAGTACGCCCATTTAATGTGGGCAGTTAGCTGATAGGGAGAAATTAGATTTAACAAAAGATTCTGGAACTTGGAAGCCCCTGACAATATCATATCAAATTCAAAGTAGACCCCAATGTCTTGGAGCGAAGACAACACGATATCTCCTCAATTTCAGAATTTCTTACCTTTTCAACGATGGATTTTCAGAATGAGACAAGCATTCTATTTGTGTTGAATCAATAGTATAGTGTGAAAACTGAGAGGAGCAATTGAAGACTTCTAATAAAAAAATTGAAGACTTCTAATCTAATAATAAATAGTAAAGGCCTAAAAACTAGTCCATCATACCTGTCGTGGCATTTTTTTTTTTTTTTTGAGCGCATTCTCACCTCAAATAAATCATGTTTTTGATATCTTAATTAATTAAACTACACTCGAATAATATTGAAATAAAATAAAAGTGTTTTTTTGGCTAATTACAATGGGATGGGTGGGAAAGGAAGGAGATATTTGATATTTGAGTCCCTACTATGCCAATAAAGGCTTGACTATTATATATAGACAATTCTTTCTTTCTAAATTAAATATTACAGAATTTGAATCTTGTATTTCAGAATATTTTTTGAAATAAATTATTATTTAAAAATTTTCTCACTGATTTTGACTATTATATTTTTACATGACTTTTGGGAGATTACTTTTGGCACATTGATTAATCAAAATTTTCTGGCTTTTTTTTTTTTTTTTGGAGTAATATGTAGTTTCGAACATTAAGGAAGCCAAAAAAAAAATTCTCCAAAACTGGTGATCAATTTTAAACTTTTTGGTGTACATTTTCCAAAAACAATTATGCACACTCTCAGTATGACTCCAATTTTAACCATTCACACATTATAAATGAACTAGAGTCGAGGATTGCCACGGACTTTTGCAATGCATAAGTTATGCCTAACAATTATTTTTTTAAGTGAAATTAATTATCATTGTTAGCCTCCTAAAATTTCATTGCAAAGCGGGGATAGCTCGGTTGGAAGAGTACAAAAATTGAAGCTATTGATCGATTATAATTACATAATTATATTTATATTGAAATTGGATCTTAAATTATCTTTAGGAAGAAAATTAATTAAAACAAAAAAATGTTAAATTAGGATGATTTTGACCTTAACTAATTTTTTCTTATAATGATCTTAGTATTTGGATAACTAATAAAAGCTTTAATTAATTTGAATTGAGTCAAGTTAATTTTCTTAGAGAGATAAAATTTTTTAAAATCTATTTTTTCATACACAAAATTCAAACTGAAAATCTTATTTAAGAAAATTTATATTTCTTATTATAAAAAATAGACGGTGGTATAATTAACTCTCTTTTTTTATGCTATCATTTAAAAAGTTGAAATCTTGTTTATTAGTAAAAGAAAAAAAAAACTCTTGTATTGCTCAATATTGAATTAGAAGAATAAACACAAACAGGTAGTCTATAAATTACCAATTTATTCCAAGGAAACAACAATTTACTTTGCATTATGTATATACCCTTTTACCTAAATGGTTAGATCATCACTTCCTAAGCAGCTTCCCTCCTTTGTATATATGCATGTATCCTAACCATATATATATTTGTCATCTTTTCCGCTGTTGTTTTTGGGTGCAAGTAACAATTCAATGCAAAAGGTAAAAATAAAAAGCCTTTTCATGTTTATGTTGCTTTAGAGGCCAGCAGCTGCCTCAAATTCGTTGGAAATGTGTACTGTGACGGACCATCAAAAAGGGCATCTGCAAAAGTCTGAGCTGCTGCTTCTGTTGGGTGAAAAAGATCCCAAAAAATATGGTCTTTTCTGTTTGAACAATAGGTTGCAATTGGTAAACATGGGACTTGTGCTTTTAGCGTCCCAAGCCCACAACATGCTGATTTTACCTCTGCAAACCCTGAAAATACATGTATAGTATTAGCATGGGGAAATCCAAATAGTTCACAGAACATCACTAATAGCTAATTATAATAATTACCCATTTCTACACTTTCTTAAGCACATTACTTAGTTTAAATATGTGATAAATATTATGCATAATCCACAATTTTACATGACGAATAGACTTGATCCAATAATTTCTCTTTCTTTCTCTTCGTTTAGGCTTATACTTACTTTTAGATAAAGTAAAACTCCATTATACATGCATCCATATCTTTCAATAAAATTGAGTGATTATATAAAAACCATAATTGATTATTTGAAATTACTTTTAATTAATTAGCATGTTATATGTGCATATATATTTTATATACGTACCATATGTGGCTGGATTTTGGATGAGGTTTTCCATGATGGCATAAGTGTCAAAATAGGAGTAAGATACACCAGTGAGCTCTGATTTCAATTCCTGCAACATTGATTTTAGCTTTTGATTGTACAAAACAGCAATAGAATTAATTTCCTCGTTGCAAGCTCCTGTTTTTTCCTTATGTCTTCTTGATGGACAGCATCCAATTAGTCCAACCCCAGCTATGAAAAACTTTCGCCCTCCATTCCCATATAATCTCTGTGTTAAAATTAATGGATTTTCTTGTGTCAGTGCCAAGGCCATGATGGCTATGAAAATATAAGAAATTTAATAAGTGGCAACATTCATTATGATACATTTATTAATTTAATTTAAAGATTTTTTTCATCTGATATTTGATACTTAGAAAAGGCTCAAATTATTCTAAGACTATAAGGGCAAAATTAGACATCAGTGATCATAATTATATACCTTAATTAGCCCTTTGAGTGTGAGAGTCATCAATTCCGCATAAGCTTGAGGGGTGCCTTTGTTGGGGTCGGATGAGTTAGAGTAACCAAAGATATCATTGCTACCAATCACTATGACAAAAAGGGATTTAGATAACAGGTTCTGTGCAGCAGAAGATCCAAGCTGTTGCACCAATTTTCCATATACTGTTTCATAGTCACCCACTTGCTGTGTCAAACTTAGGAACTGGCCCTGGGAAGTTTCAACAAAACGTAAATTATTTTTATAAAGCTTAATTTCATTATGCAAGCATTACGCGGGGATAGCTCAGTTGGGAGAGCGTCAGACTGAAGATCTGAAGGTCGCGTGTTCGATCCACGCTCACCGCATTCTTTTATTTTAATTAATTAATTTATTTTAACCCTTACCACAGCTTGAGCTGAGCCATTGAAGATTCCAGCACCACCGGAGGCAAAGCTAACACCAGTCATATAGGCAGAAGCATTCTTAGCATTAGACAAAGATAAATACGGTGGTGAAGTAGGCAACCCTACTTTTTCAGCTGCCAAATATTCAATGAATTTAAACATAATGAGCTATCAAAATTGCATTAAAATAATAAAAATATTAACCGTCACAACTTATTCAATGAGCATTTGATTTAAAAGTAAAGATTATATGTTATAATTTTTTTTTTTTTATCTTACATTCAACGAGAAGGGAAACAATAACGAGGATACGGAATCTTAAATCTAAAACTCTATCGTATCTATGGTGAAAGGATTCACCAACAAGTTAAGCACTTACGAAAATTTTTTGTTAAGTTTTAAGTTTGAAATTCTAATATTTTCTTACTCAATTTAATTAAAAATAATAATTAGATATATGGTATAATATAATAGTTTAAATATATAGATAAGAATCACCTTAAGAAAAAATAGTAATGCAGATATATAACACATCCAACATATGGGTGTGCCATCACAGTAACTTGTGGGCAAGATGAAGGATTAATAGCATTAATATATATGCAAATATTGCATAGGTATGCCATCACTATTACTTGTCGCATTAAAGTTAAAGATAAGGATCTCATGCACTAAAATTTCTACTCAATCAATGCACATGACTTAAAAGTTTTAATTTAATTTCAAATCAGCAAGCTTTTTCTTATAAGTACCCACATACCCAATTTGATTATTGCTTTTGTACTTAGTAATTAATTAATTAATTAATAATGTTTCTTATGAATAAAAAGTGCGAACTCCTTGCCTTAATTAATGGTCAAATATAAGACTTCAAGAGAAAAATGCAAAACGTATAGTTACAAATATACCGTCCAATTTCCAATATAATCTCAAGACCATGCATGTAGCAACTAGAATATACTTTTTGAAAATTTCTACGAATTAACACACTTAAATTAATTATTATACACTCATAATTATATAGAATTTCGTAATATAAATTGAATTAATTCTAGTCACAATAAAAGAGACTTAATTTTAAATAAAAAGTCTATTCAATTGTCAACCAGATTAATATACCAAATTTTACCGTATATTTAATTTTAATATTTTATTTTTATTCTTATTTTTTATCCTAATATCCGGTAGTTATAAAGATTAAGTAATTTGGAGTTTGAAACATGTGAATTTATAAGTGGGTGTAAAACTTTTTTAACATTTATTTTTTTATACATAACATTTGAATATAAAACCTTATTTAAAAAAATTCAAATTGCTTACCACATGATTCAAAGATGTTTGGAATTTTTTTTTCCTTAGATGGATAATCAAATGCTCCATGAGTTAGTGATACATATATATCAATTAGCAATATAAGGAAAATTTAAAGAAATATTGAAAAAAAATGACAATATACATATATAATCAATATATAAGAAATGAACTAACCAATAAAATCAGCAGCATTCTTGCCATTGCTAAACCTTCCAGTAGCTTTCTTGTTAGGAAAATCAACACCGTTGTGAGGAAAATTTGCTTTGGCAAGAGAAACAGGAAGATGGTTGTTGTTGCCGACATCTACAAGGGAGTCACCGAAGACGAAAACCGCCGGCGTCATTTGGGCCGCGGCGAATTTGATCAAAACGAGAGTGGTAAAGAATCTAAAGAAAGTAGCAGCTAAAAGTGTGTTGCTAGCCATGTTAACAATATATGTTACAGAAGTGTCAAGAGATCAGAGAAGCTGTGCTTATGGCTTGAGTTGAGGAGGCGATGTGTTATGCTTTATATAGAGGGAGATAAGTTGATGGTAGCACATAACGTTACTTGAGTGTGAAATGGGTTTATATTATATTTTAAAAACATATATGTAATGAAGAAGAATAGGAGTGGTTGCGTAGGATTTTGGGAGTAAATGGGACAATCATAAAATGGTCACATCTTTTTCCATTAAATAAATATTAAAGAACAAATGACCTTTTATAAATTTACTGATTTCTCTTAGAATTCATTTCTGTCTTTAATGGTCGTTTATTTGCTATTAAAATTTTCAGTCTTTGACTGTTTTTGGTATGTCATATGATGATATATTATATTACTATATTGTTTCATATATTTTTTTTTATGTGGACTGCTCAATTACATTTTACAACATTAATTAATGAATAACAGTTAGAATTAATTAGTAAAAAATTATTTCATTCACATAATATTTTGATTTTAGATTATATTTAAACAGTTACGTTAAATTAGTTGTTAAAAAAATTTACTAGTCTTATAGTCTTACTTATATTTAAAACAATTATTTTGAAAGCATTAATTGACCATTCTTTCAAATTTAGTATTTGCGGTTTTTTTAATATAAATGGATTTTTTTTTTTTAATTGATGGCAAGTTGAATTGATACCTTTGAATTATATGATAAGAAAAGTCTTTTCTTTATAAAATATTAATTATAAAAATAATAATTTTATAAACATTAATGAATTTTTCACACTGAATATGCATGAATGGAAGTAATGAAATTATATATGAATACATTGAGGCTTGAAATATAATGCTAAATTCATTCATAATGTGAATCTAATGAAGTTAATTAATACTTAAAATATATTGAATACAGATTCCAGAATCCATGATATATTTTTATAATTATTTACAACGTTTTTATTGAGCTAATATTTATTAATATTGAAACTGAAAAACAACAATATCATATGGTTTGAATTCCATTATTAAAATTAATTGTTAAATTAAATAAAAAAAATGTACTCTTCTTAATTATATATATCAAGAACACAAACCCTAAACTTAAAGTAGTAGTAGTACTTATCTGCAGCAAGCACCTAAAATGAAAAAACAAAAGGAATGTGTGAAGCTGGTGCAGCAGCAGCAGAGCAGCAGGAGTTTGGTAGGTAGGAGGAAGCTGCTAAAAATAAAAATAAAAATGGAGTTTTAGAAGTCATCAGCTACACAACACAGCAGTGGCACCACCACCGTCCCATTCTCATTAATTACCCACTACGTGCCCTTTCTTTTTGCAACTTCTTTTGCATTGCCCTTTATTCTTTCTTTTCTTTTTTTGCACTTATTATTATTATTATTATTATTATTATTATTATTATTAAAAATAAATTCCAACCCGCCTTGTGAGGGATGGTGAAGAGACCATCATATTTATGGGATTGACACTTTAGGGGAGGAGTTTAAATTCCCCCCTCCTCTAGAATTTTGTGAAAAAAAAAAAATCATTTAAATATTTTATATATAATAAAAATATTATTTCTCTTTAAATTAGACCAAAAAATTAAAATTATAAATTAACAAAGACATCATTAAATTTTATACTTCTTGTAATGCTGGCTTTGTTGCACTTAGCACTAGTAATCATTGGCTTACGAATAGCTAATTATTGTTATTATTATTATCGAATTAGTGAAGCATCGTCCTGGACTCTCTTAAAACCTACCCACAATCTCAACTTTCTTTCTTGCACCCTTAAACCTTTTCAAGAATGGTGGCATAGCATAGGCTCAATGTAAACAGGAATGGTGGAATGTAACTGCTTTTTATACAAATATGTGTGTGTGAATTTTCTTGGATTTTAATGAGATAACTTGTATTATAAAAATACTAGGCTACAACAATTAAATTATTAGTTCCTACTTTAAATATGTTTATTGAAGAGATTGTCAATATAATGCGCGTATTCTTATTAAATATATTTTTATTAATTAATTAGAATTCAACAAATTTTAAAAATAGATAATTTAGAAAAAAAATAAAAAATAACCAAAACCGATTAATTATATTGAATAACAACCGTGTCTATTGGAAAATGGAAATGAAATTTTGTCCTAAAGAATGGATTTTTGGTGAATGGAACATTTGGTTTAATGTTCTTTTTTCAAAGTAAACTCACCACTAGTTCTGGTAGATGTCAAAATGAAGATTCTCGTCAATTTTTATCGGCCAGGCAACACCATGCAACACGTTGTTGGTCACAGCCCTAATTTTGGGTCTAAATCATTACACTTAAGTAGCCTGTAATTTCTAAAGATTGTTATGACAACGCGGCAAGACCCAACAACACCACCACTCTGCATCTATGCACGTTTGGGCTGATCACGCAAGTCAGGCGGGGATATGGGTTGCACCGTTGGTGGGGCCATGGCTATCCCTCCAAGACAGCTTGGTCACAACCCACTTCTGATGGTGGTGTGAAAATGATCAATAATCTTGGCTGCAAATCATTGATCAATATCCCAGCTCTGGCTAGCTTGGTCACAACCCACTTCTGATGGTGGTGTGAAAATGATCAATAATCTTGGCTGCAAATCATTGATCAATATGCCACTTCTTGATGTGATCTCTTTATTTTATTTACAGTCCATTATCTTCTAGTATGCTTTGAAATTCAAACAATGTTAGATAGGCACCAACACCACTAAAATAATAATAACAATACAATAATAGACTTAAATATATAATAATTACGGTGATTTCTTGCAGGTTTCCCATATACCGACGACTACTAGAAAAATCTATTGTCCAAACTTCCAGAAAATGGTGTTGAGTATTGGCTATTCAATTTCACATTTGCAACCGGGATAGATCGATTTGTGTGATTCTTATTCACAAATCATCCTCATTCCTTACAGGTTTTGTGTCTTTTTTTTTTTTTTTTTTTTTTTTTTTGAGGATGATGTTGGTTTTTGTATTCTAGCTCTTAAGTCCTGAAAAATGGCTAATTAGCCCCATTGCTAGAAGTTGACATGCATAAAAATTTGACTACTCAGCTGAATATATGCCAAAACTGTGAAAAAAAAAATGAGCACTAGCTGCACACAGAATTAATTGTCGATCAAATTTTCAGCCACAAAAATTGTGTCGCAAGTGCAGGAAAAAGAATGGTTTCAAATGTTGTATGATTAGTCAATTATATTCGATCAATAAAAGCATACAGATGTTGACTTGGAAATTGAGATATCCAGAGTCTATAGTGAGTGCTGAAAATGAAATTAGAGCTGGATTTCTTTCTGCAAGTACTGATTAGTGAATGAGTGGAAAATATTGCATTCACAGTGAAAGGCAATGAAGAATTAATCAAGCCAATCAATTTCATTTAGGAAGAAATTCGACAAAAATATACTACTTTTCTCATCTCGGTTATGCTTTCTGTTAAGGAAGTATGACGGATTACATAATAACGGGCAACTTTACAAAAAAAAAAAAAAAAAAACGATATTAATTTGTATTCTACACCTCCTATTGCCCTTAAAAGAAAAAGAATAATTATACTGCTCCATTGTTGGCGAGCGGACACTACCATATGGAGTAACTTCTCTTTGATAAAAGGCACAAGACTTTGTCTTGGGTTGTATATCAAAACTGTGAGCTAAGACAAAGTCTAAACCTTTGCCCAAACCCAGTTAACAGATTACTCACAAAAACATGTAAAGATAAACCATTTTGAAAATGGGTTTCATACAATAAGCCTAGACCTTATGAGGATCAAGCTTGTAGGTGAGATATCTTGCCCAGGACCAATTTTTGTGAAACAAAAATATACCTTTTGGCCAATGAACAAAGTTCTGTACACTTTTTGAGAAATGTTACAAAGAGTGGAAAGAATTTTCAATTACATCACTTCTTGAAACATGAAGCAGAAATAGGATTCTCCAATGTCGTAATGAACTTCAGCGCATAAAAAGAAAAGTCAACAAAAAGTTCACTCTTGGAGCAAAGAAACAGATCCCAGCATTATCAATCAATCAGAAGAAATAGTCTTCATTCACCTCCTTTCAAGTGAAGAACAGAGAAATAAGGCATAATTGAATTGGTGGGTCAGTATATAATCTCCAGAGCGTAATTATAAAAGCTGCACCACCTTGCGGTCAGTAAATGAAAATTAAGTTTAGTTATGCACTTGACCATTTCAACTCCAGCAATTCTTTCAACAGCTTCATGAAACTAGACTCAGTATGTCCTTTATTAGGAATGATTTGCAATTCTGAGCAGAGTACCAGAACCCTGAAAGAAATTAAATGCCGGAGAATTCCTGGGTCTCGAGCATAATCCTGGATTTGTGCACATATTAAATGGGTGAACAATATTCTCACAAATCATACTAACTATAACAGCAATGATGGAGAAAACATTTATGGATGTATAAATTCATATGCAAAAAGTTCTATGGTCCAGGTTTTGATAGTCAATTCAATTCTCAGAACATATTCCAACATCCTTGTACAGGAATGTCCCTGGATAATGTTGTGTGGTTGAATACATTAAATTAAATGCCAAAGAAAGTAAGATATTCCTGAAATAAAAGTGAAGCAGTTGGACCACAAAATTAAGTGCCATAAAGAAGCCATGCATCTAAAGTACATGCTAGTCAGGATTTTCAACTTCAATGTTGCAGAAATAAGATGAAATTTATATATATAAAAAAAAAAAAAAAAAAAAAAAAAAAAAAAAAACAGAATCAGAACCAAATATTACACTCACCTTCTCTGTTACAACAACTACAGGCTTGGAACCAAAATTTTCCTCTAGTACTCTGAGTTTCATCAGGATCATCTTGATATCCTAGGTTAATTAATGATCATATTGATCAGCACAAGATTTCTGTATTTATTACTTATATTACAAGCATTAGCATCTTTGGATAATACAAAATTGACTTGTGCACAAGGTACAAATTTAAAAGACAAAACAGTAAGAAAATTGTACCCCCATTTTAAACAAGTGATGATCATTGAAATCAATTCGATCAACATAAAAAGCTCCAATCTGCAGCAACATGGAGCCACATTTAAACAAATGATAAATAAAAAATGAAAGGAATAAATGCCTAGTCTGTTTCTTTCTTTATTTTATTTTATTTTTAAACTTGCAAATACATTCTAAAGTTGTTCCAAACAAAACATAATTAAAAATAGATAGGATGATAAAAGAGGAATTACCTTCTCCATTCCTCGTACAAAAGAAGCAGCTGAACCGATCGCAGAAACACATAGCACAATGGCATCATGTATGATATTGAGTGGTAATCTAGAATTGCAATTTCCCACTTCAAAAAAGTGTGACGGAATCATTCCAGTGAAAAAAATAGGAAGAGATTCTTTATATTCTCGTACCACTAGCTCAATATCTTTGAGATTTTGTTCTGTAGCCTGCATGAAACCACCAAACCAATATTTATCTCAATGAAGCTGATCTCTCATGAAAAAAAATAGCACAGTGAGAAAAATTTATTACAAAGAGTATGCATGAACTGCATAAATTTCTGGTCAAATACAAAGATTATAATATTTCACATACCAGGTTTGCATGATGGACTACAGCAACATCTGCTCGTCTGAGAGCTGTTAAGGGTTCCCTTAAAGGTCCAAGTGGGATTAATTGACAGTTTCCCCAAGGAGATAGCCCATTAAGCATAACAACTTCGACGTCTCGGTGCAAGCTCCAGTGCTATCTTCCATTGAAAAGAAGAAAAATACCAGTAAAACTCCATAAGTAAAAGGTGACTGCTTCATGATTTCACTTCAAACAGCCACAAAAGTAACCTTAAAAGACCATCAAAATCAATCAATTGAGCAGGAAGAGACATCTATTTTCACTAAACAGCATTCAAATTAGTACATCACATCATTGAATGGAATTCACTTCCTTTAGATTAAAGAACAAACTTGACACAAAAAAAGAAAAAAGGAAAGGGCATAATTGATCCATGATAAAGGCGCCAAACGCCTTGCGGCAGCAGGCTTATCTTATCAAGCGAAAGCTAGTGATCCCATGTGTACCCCAGCCACCATACAATGTACAAATTCAACAGAATGAAGCTTCTAGCATACAAAATAAGGGGGAGGAGGAGAGGGAGGAAACACACTTAGTACCTGCATCCCATCATCAAGGAGAACAAGACCAATTTTATCATCAAAAAATCGACTTCCAACATTGTGATCACCCCATGTTCCCTTAAAGAAAAAACTATGAGGATCTACATATCCGAATTGTTTCAAAAAAGCAACAGCAGTAGCAGCTCGATTGGCGCCAATACCAATCTTTGCAGGTGTTCCATGAAGATGCCCTGCAAGCATCTTCGCTTCATCCCCGCCAGCATAACCCTATCAGATATCAAATTAAACAAACATAACAGTACAATCAATTGAAAATTGCAACCTTTTAACAATTCAATATCAATTTAAACGATTACAACAACAAAAAGAACACATTTTCTTTTTTCTACCCTGGTAAGAATGAGAGGTGAAATCCCAGAATGAGATAAAAATTGAGCAATGAATTTAACCATTGGTGTCTTTCCATTGCCTCCCCATGTTAAATTTCCAACACTTATCACTGGCACTGGTAACCTTATAAAAAAAAATCAAATTTCAACGAAATAATTACTGTTACAACGATATCACTTTAAAAAATGAAAGAATTAAACCCAATTGAACTGTTTCAAAAAAATTCACCCAAAAATACATATACCCATTTCAAGATTAGAGAAAGAAGAAGGAGCGGGGCATGGCGTACCTGTGTTTAGAGAAGAGAGCGAAGTAGTAGAGATAATGGCGGAGGCAGATCGTGACTGCGTAAAGAGAAGACGAGAATGAGAGAAGAGGGATCAATGAACGGTGGAAGATGGAGAGCTTACTGTAGCCCTGAGTGTAGGCTATTTCGTTCACTACTTTCCTCAGTTGCTCCATTAAAGAGAAATCGAATTGTTAAAAGATACAGCAACAAGACGAAGAAGAAGGAGAAGGAGAAGCAGGAGGAGGAGGAGGAGGAGGAGGGCACGGAGGACCCACTTCGTTGGAGGAGGTATGCTGCTGTGGATCATAAGGTAATAATTTTAAAAAAAATGGCAAATTTGATGCCTGAAGTTTTCAATTTTTTCTATTTCATTATCTAACTTGTTTTTTTTGACAATCAAGTATTAAATTTTTTAAAAAAATAACAAGTTTAGTGTCTTCCACCAATTTAAAGATGAATATGTGCTGACTAGGATTAATTGGGCTTTACTTTCTACACAGGCATTTTCTATATCATCAGCCACTTATATAGGTTAATAGAGTTTACAAAATTACATTTTGATTATTTGATAAATTGAGATTAGTGAGTGTTTCAAAAAAAAACTAAGAAGAAAAATAAAGAACCGACTTAAAAAAACAATTAAGAAAAAGAAGAATGAAAAAAGTAGTGGTGATTTGAAAGAAGTAAAGTGTACCTAAATCATCACTCTACATTTATTCTAAAAAAAATAAAGTAATATTTATTCTCAAGGTGGAAAGTTTGATCTAGTGGTCAAATATACTGTAAGAATATTTAATTTATCATAAATCAATTTTCCCCTTCTATAATTTGCAAGTACTATAATTTGGTTAATGGTACTTGATCATAATAGTCTTTCAAAATTCAGCTTCCATTGTTATTCACTTATTTTAGGAATGCTTCATTGGTTTGAATGTGGGTGTTCTTCTTTTAGATGTTGAGTTCTTGGATTAGTTGTCCATTGATTTGTGCACAATTTCATGTAAGATTTGTTTAAGTTTTTAGTTTTGAGCAATTTCCATAACTAAAGTAGTTACCATTGAAATAATTTCATGAAAAAAAGTGAAGAACATATTGGAGAACAACGAAAGCATGTGCATGGTTATGTTGAGTGTATTTGATGAAAGCAATTGCTGACATAGTTAGAAGTATGGATGTGTTCGAAACTGTGTATCCAACAAGTATTTCATCTAGAAAGTTATATAGTTGAAACACAAACATGTTCCAAACCAAGTTTAATGGATTTCAAACTTCCAAAGATATACATGGACATGTTACAAGATATATTGATAGATATGGTCTGATACACAATCGTTTATTCGAGTGTATTTTAAAAAAATATATAAACAACTTGTTTTGAGTTGCATTTATTTAATGAATGGTTATGACCATTCATTCAATGATTGTATCTTGAATTAAAATATATAGATAATCCTATAAATACACATCTTCTACACATTTAAAGAATAATTATTAACTTCTTTGTTTTCTCTTGCATTCGTTCTACTTATTCTTAAAAGTTCTTGAAAAAACTGAAGAGTTTTTACTATTTAAATTTTTAGATTTTGTGGTATCCTAAAAATGTTTTGCCATAAAAAACTCAAAGCAAATATATAATAGTAACAATGATTGTGTCGCACTTCAAAGCCTTATATGCACTCACTATCATAACAGCTACTTAAACGGGTATTATATCAGTAACGGTTTGCATAAGCTAATCATGTAATATTTGTTCAGACTTATTTTGTTCAAGTTTTAAGCAATTTCAATAGCTGAAACAGCTGCTTGAACAAATTATATCAATAACAGTTTGCACGCTAATTATGAAATTTAAAAAATTTATTAAAATAGTTTGCTTAATATTTTCTTTAAGTCTTTTTCTTTTTAGAAAATAAAAGTAGAGTAGTGGTTTAGGGGCACTCAACTCCTTTCAAATCACCGTTCTAATTCTTTATGATTGCTTCTCCTTGTTCATACCTTTTCTTCTTCTTCTTCTTTATCTTGGTTTTTTTTTATTTTTTTTTTAAACCCTACCTTCCAATTTCGCAAATAATTTGAGAATAATTTTGTAAATTCTAATAATCTACACAAATGACGGTTGATGTAGCAGCTAACTGCATTAAAAGTGGAGATTACTTGATCCTACTAAGCACCAAGTTATCACCAAGTTGATTGAAAACACTAACTTACAATTTATTTGAAAAGTTTGAGAAAAAAAAAACTCAAATAAAAAATATTGAAAAATTCAAACATAAAATTTATAATTTTTCCATAAAAATATTATGTACATATTTGGTTTAGAATCCATTTTTTGCTTCAAATTATTTTATAAATATAATAACCCGAATTTATTTAAATTATTTTATATAATTAAATATCGAGGTTTTGTAATATCCGGTGTTTTTAAAATATTTTTACACTGTACCGGGATATGCAGTGTTAATAATTTATTTATATTATATGATATTTTTATGAGTTGTTATGTATTTAAAACCTATTTTAATTATTGTGTATTATTTACAGTGTTTTACGTAAAATTTTCCCGAGACTTGTATTTTTGGAAAAATTTTCACGTAAATAATTTATTATTAATTATTCTAAATATATTTTCGGACTTGCATGAACTCATACGTATTTTTAAAATACTAAATAAAGTCTATGTGGGTGTATATTTATTTAATTAGGGTTTAGTATTACCCTAATATTATATTAATTATTTATTAGTTTTATTGTTATTTAATTATTTTTATTTAGTATAAATTATTAAAATATTAAAATTTTATGTGTGTGGTGTATATTTAATGTGTGTAATTTAATATTATTTTAATATATAGTATAAAGTATATATATATACATATAACACATCAAAAATCAAAAAAATTAGAAAATTACCATTTTGCCCCCGAGCCTCCTTCTTCCCTGATTTTCATCCTCACCGCCGTCCGAACGCCTATCGTGTCGTTCCCTTGCAGTGAGAGTGCCGTCTGGTGTGCCACGACCTTCCCCAGCCTCTTCCGCCGCCTGTGGTAGCCGTTTCCGGTGCTTGGAAGTCGATTTTGGCCGGAGAAGTCGAAACTTTGGCCACCGTCGATCACGTCGATTTCGGCCACCATTTTCGACACCGCCAGTCTCTTTCTTCTCCTTGAGCTCCGGTGAGTGTGATTCTAGCTTTGGTTTGAGCTAAAATAGTCTAGAATTGTTTAGGTTTCAAATTTTCAATTTCGGTCGCATTAGGGTTTTTGATTTTTTTGAGCTTTGAATTGATTGATTCATGAAAAATCCCTTCACAAATGTTGATCCTAGTAGCTTAATCTACATGTATGAATTTTTGTTGAATTTTTGGAGATTTTTTGGATTTTTGGGTATTTTTGAATATTTTAATATTATTTTCTAATTTTCGGAAATTAATTATTTAAATTATGAAATTGGAGTTTATGGTTAAATTAGGTGTTGAAATGAATTATAGGAATTTATTTGGAATTTTTATGAATTTCTAAGTATTTATTTTGAATTATTGAAGTTTATGGAATTTTGGGAAAATTAGGTTAAATGTGTTTTTAATTAAATTTAATTGGTTAAATGAGTTTAATTATTAATATTATTGATAAAAATGTTGAGAAAATTAATTTTGGATAATTTTATAATTTTTGGTGAATTTTTGAAGTAATTTAAGTATATTTATATATATAGGGGTATTTTGGTAATTTTATCCTAAGTTGTCGAAAAATGTAATTTAATTGGTTTTAATAGTTATTTAAGGTATAAAAATGATTTCTACAAATTATTTGGTATTTTTAACTAATTAAAACTATTTTTCATAAATTATTTTCAATTATATATATAATATACGATTTTTCTAATAAAATGAGTTTTTATCGGTTTTTAAAGTGTTTAAAGGTTAATTATGTAATTTCTACGTATAAAATGTATTTCTATGTTATTAGGGTATTTTTGGTATATTTGGAATTATTCTGTGTTTATGGACCCCGGTCGGTGGACTGTAGTTTGGAGTCCGACCGTGGGATTTTGATTGTGCTTTGTGTAGTTTTTTGAAGTGTGTTTCTTTGCAGGGTCGGCTCTACTCTTTTGAGTAGAGAGATGTCCGTTTTACAGGGGAGGTTCTGTCGGATTTTTGGTAGAATTCTCGTAAAACGTGATATCCAGTCGAACCCTAATTTCTGATTCTATGTTTAATACTCTAGATCGAATTCTAGGATTTCTGTTAGGTTTATTCTAATGTCTGTCGTTATTTGTTTGTTTAGTTACGCCGAGACCGAGGGCTAGTGGATCAGGCCCGTCGGATCCATCTCGTGGAGCGCATTAGGTGAGTTACTATACTATGTATATGTGCTTAGGATGCATGATTTAGAAATGCATGTTTTATGTTGATTAAATATGCATAAATAATTTGATTATTTCTTAAGTTTATATTAAGTATATTTTTGGTTTATTTTTGGTATATAATAAATTATATACATGTTTTGTTAATAAAATATATTTAAAATATTTTTAAATATATTTTTAGTTTAATCTATGATTTGACTGGATTTATTTGACGTATATATACTCGAAATATACATGGTTTACTTTTGGTATATTTCTGGTATATATATGGGTTATATTGTTATTTCATTTACATTCATGCATCATTTATTTTTGTGAATGAATGTTTTATATTATTAATGATGAAGGATATCGATAGAACGTGCTACCTAGTGGGCAGCACTAGGACCGAGTACGTACCGGTACGCTTATAGTATTTAGGCTATATTACTAACCATTTGTGGATATTGATTTGATATGGTTATTGATATGTGTGAGATGTGGTTTGGGTGTGATTGTTGGAGCTCGGTTGACCAAGTGTCTCGGGGCCAATCACACTGGCAGTTAGACTGCTGGAGCTCGGTTGACTTAGTGTCTCGGGACCAGTCTACTTTCCAAATGGATTAAGTGGATATATTTGGACTAAGTGAGCCTGTATGGCTAGAGTGTTGTCTAACACTATTTTCTGAGGTTGCGATATTCTAGGGTTCTATGTGATCCTTCATAAAAGATGATTTTCAATAAAATATATATAAATGATTTTATTGCATCTGTGTGTAATTGCATGTATATATATATTAGATATATACTGTTGACTATATGCATTATCATTTAGTGTGTATATATATATATTATAGTAATTCACTCAGTGAGGTTTGACTCCCCTCCGTTGACTATTTTTCAGGAGAGTCAACTTCTTCAGACCTCAGTAGCAGGTCGATACGCCGGATTTCTTCCGCCCCGGCTTCTTTGTGTAAATTATTTACTTGAGTCTTATTTTTATTATAATCTAGACACTGCAGTAGTTGTGAATTAAAGTATTGGATTTTATGTACTTTATTTAAAGAGATGTATTATATTGAAACTGGATTTGTATTTAAAGATATATATGTGATGAGTTGAGAATTGATTTAAATCCAGTGATGAAATGATATTATTATATTTATGATTTTTATTTCCGCTGCATATAATATTGTTATTGTTATTATCGCATGATTTATTTTATTTTTAGGCTTGCTACGGGTTCCGGATTCGAAAGAATTCTCGTTCCCTAGCGCCGGTCATGACCCCTGTTTTGGGTCGTGACAGGTTTGCAATGTTATTAATAATTTTTATCGTATGTTGTTATTATTATTACAAAAAAAATTATTATATTTAATTACTAAATTTAAAATTATATTTAGAAACTATTAATATATTTATTATTTCTATCTCATTTTATTTACATAGCATTATTATTATTTATTATTATTATTTTCATAGCATTATTTTTTACTAGAGTTATTATTATTATTGTTATATATGCGTGTTATATATGTTATATATATATATATATATATATATAAATATCAAAACCGACCCACCTGGTCAACCCTATTCTCCCTACCCATTTTCTTTCAATTCTTTCCCATTTCTTTCCCTCTTCTTGTTGTCTTTCTTATTTTTCCAGCAACCATATGCTTCTTTCTTCTTCTTGCTGCCCTTCTTTTTTTTTTCAGCAATCACCATCTACTTCTTTCTTCCTCTAACAACAACACCAACAACAACAACAACAACAACCACCACCACGACAGCAATAGCATCAACAACAACAACAATAAGAACAGTAGGGACAACAACATCAACGATAGTAGCAGCCCTCCTTGTCCTAGCTTTCTGCTTTAGGTGAGTTTTAGGCTGATTTAGTTGAGTTGTGCGGTTGATTTCTGGGTTATTTCTTTGTTGTTTGTTAGTTAATTGTTAGTTGTTTATTAGTTAATTTTTGTTGTTTGTTAGTTGTTTATTAGTTAATTTTTTGTTGTTTGTTAGTTGTTTATTAGTTTTTGTGTTCATTTTAATTTGTAGTTAATTAATATAATTTTTTTTGCTTAATTTATTTTTAATATTTGGTTGATTTTTTAGTTGATCTATATGTAATTAGTTGATTGTAAATTATTTTAGTTAATTTTAATTATGGGTATTTTTGAATATTTTAATAATATAAATTGTAATTTTGGTTAATTATGTTAATTAATTATTTTTAATGAAAATTTGGTTGAATTAGTATTTTTAATTTAAGTTGTTAATTATAGTAGTGAGAAAATAATTTTTAGAAATTTTATATAAATTTTGGGAATATATGGTGTATTATATGATGTATACATTTTGTGTTGAAATTATGATAAATTGTGTTATTAATTTAAATTATTAGCTTTGAAAATGAGAAAATGGATTTTCACAAATTTTTAGTAATTTTGGTTAATTTTTTGATAATATTTTGTATTATGTAAATATTAGATTTATAGGTTAATTATGTGTATTTGTTGAAATTATGGTTACATTACATGTTTTAAATGATTTTGAAATAATAATTAGTATTAAATAATTTTTACAATTTATTTACTATTTTTAACTAATTAATATTAATTTTCAAAAATTATATTTAAATAATAAAATTATATGTTATTTTTGTGATTAAATGGGTTTTAAACTAATTTTATTATATAATTAAACTATTTAAGAAAGTAAATGTGAATTTTAACTATTTTAGTTGAATAATTGTGAAATTGAATTTTTATTAATATTATATAATATTTGAGATTTTATTAGTTAATTTGTGATAATTTTGGAATACTATTGTAGGCGGCAGGGTTTAGCGCGCGCTTAAATGTTTAGCGACTACAACACTGTGTGGGTTCGAGGCCCACTAGGAAATATGATATAGGTCTTGGGCCTATTCGGAGATGGAGTCGCCACCTGGATAAAAGTCGAGACACACTGCACAACAACTGGATCCCATGGAGGTTCCCATAAGCTGTCATTAAAGATCGGGTTCGGAAACTGAGTATGAGCATTTGAATGCTCACCCAACCTTGCGGTTGGTCTCCGTTTGTGTTTTGTGTTTTATTACCTTTAATTATTTAATTATTTCCTCATTTACATTTAAAATTGCACTTGCCTTCATTTACTTTCGAAATTTTATAGTTAAGTCTAAGTTTGCACATTAATCTAATTTCATGCTTTTAAGTCCCAACGTTCAGCAAAAATAAAATAAATAATAATTTACAACCATACATTCAAAATCAAATAAGGGAAAGGGATTAAGGATTACAATGCTTTTAGGTTAAATAAAAGAATAATATATAGAAAATAAACTAAAAATAAACTGATAAACAACATAAATGCTGTAATATAAAAGGGATAACTAACAATGATGACTACTTAATGATGGAAATCATCAAGTAATTCCTGCAAATAACACACAATTAGTCCTTCCTTTAAAAGAATAAAATCACATATAACGATATTTACAAATAGACTCTATAAAAGGGGTTTTTACATTATGAACTAAAGAAAGCATCAAACAATCAAGATGAACATTTTCATGCAATGAAATAGCCATGTTTAAGGTCAAAAGAATACATATCAAAAAGGACATCACGACGAGCATTAATAAAAATAAAGCTAAAAGCAGGTCAAACCTGTCAATGTGGCGATCACCCCATTGATGAGGCGATGCCTCATCAACAGGGATCCCTAATATCTCTAAGTAAAAAAAAAAGCATATATCACACATAAACAAAAGGAAGACTTAGTAGAGGTCTGTCAATGGGGCGATCACCTCATTGATGAGGTAATCGCCTCATTAACAAGAGGCGACGCCTCTATGAAGAGGCGTCGCATAATCAACAGGCCGGTTCTGACTTTTAAACGTTTAGACTTCTACTTTAAGTAACAATACATGCACATTCACACTCTACAAGCATCAAAACTGCAACTACATGCAAAAGTATTCAAAGATTACATCAATAAAATAGGATTTTAAAGCAAGATAAACTAAAAATATACTCAAAATATACTAATGACTTAATTACACATAAGCAAGAACACACATAATGAAAAACATGTTAAGTTTGAGTGCAAGTTTTCTACCAAAATGAGAGACCCTCAAAGATATTTTTTATTGTGATCTTTGTTGGGATGTGATCTCTACTTTTGACACAAGCTTCTTTCTTCTTCTCTTAGGAAAAAGTGGACTTCTTTGCTTCAATCTCTCCCCCTTTCTTGAGGACATTTTTTTTTGCTTTGCTTTCCTTTGTTTTTTTTTTCTTTAGAGCTCCTTTCTCTATTTTTTTTCAATAATGGCCCTCCTCTCAATAATGGTTTACTCCCTCTCTTTTTCTCTCTTTTTCTCTTTTATTTCCTAGCTTCCCCATACCCCTAAGCCCTCTAGCTTATCATGAGCCTCCATTACCTTTTTCTCTTCCCTAAAAATCTCTTTCTCACCCAAGAATCATGTCTGGAGGCTAGGGCCTACACCACTTGGCCACCATGGTTGCAGCTGCAAGTGGGTTGTCATAGAGGCGGTGCCTCTTCGATGAGGCGATCGCCTCATTGCACTAAGGTGACACCCCTTTGGCCAGGGCCTACGCTGGGCCAAGCGGGTTTAAGCCAATTATGGATAATTGGGCTGGGTTTTGGGCTTTTTAGGCTTTGGGTTTTCAAGTCCACTTTCTATTAGAGATTGAGGTTTCATTCTCATGTCCAAGTTTCACGTTCTCATCATTGGACTTAACAACGTGTCGGTCAAACTGAGTATCCCTAATTTGTCCCCTAACACGGGCCGACCGAATCGGGTGTCTACAACTATGTAAATAATAAATTTATTTATTATTTTAAGCTTAAATAGGCATTTTTATTATTTTTATGATATTTAATTGTGATTTTAATAATTATTTGCAAGTTATGTTAAATTAATTGTAAAATGGAAATTTTATTTCATTTATGAATTTTATTAGCAAATATTATTTAAAAAACTAGAATATTATGATTTAGTTGAAAAATAAAGATTTTTAATATTTTTATGGATTTTTGATGATTTTTATTATTTTATCATTAATATTATTGGTTTGTATATTGTGAACCTCGGTTGAAAATTTTTGTAGTTCAGAGTCCCAACTCGAGGTATTGTGTTTTTAGAAGTGTATTTTCTGTGTAGGATCGGCCCTACTTTTATAGGAAGACATCCGTTTTACAAAGGAGACTCTGTCGAATTTTCGATAGATTTCTCGTAAAATGTAACAACCGGTGCAAGTCTAGTTTTGAAATTTTGATTGAAATGTGTCTTAGATCGAGTCTCCTTTTAGAATTCTATAAGTGTAAAGTTAAAAGTTTATTCTGATATTATATTTATTATTTATTTTCTAGTTGCACCGAAACTGAAGCATATCGGACCGAATCAGTCTTGAGGAGTGTAGAATTGTGAGTTATTATCTTATATATACATTGCATATAGGATGCATGATATTGAGTATTCATGTTTTTAATATATATTTATACATGAATTGTTTTGTTAAATGTTTTAGTATATTTCAACATTTATGCATGTTATATTTTCAATATACACTAAATATATTTTTGGTATATTCATGGTTTATATTTGGTATATTTATGGTTGATTTTGGATTTATTTAGCATATATATACTTGAAATATACTTAGTATATTCTTGGTATATTTCTGGTATATATATAGTTTATTTCATTATTATAAATGTTATTATGTTTAATTATGCATTATTTATTTTCTCATATGTATATTCTATTTTATTTGAAGGATATTAATAGAACGTATTACCTACCATGCAACACTAGAATCGTGTATGCACCGATGTAATAAATTTTAGGGATTTAGTTATGCAATCATTTGAGGTGACATTTATTGATTGATTAATTTTGAGATTTGATGTGATTGAGTAGTGTAATTACGGAAGCTCGATCGACCTAGTGTCTCGAGGTCAGTCACACTAATAGTGAGACTGCTGGAGCTCGGTTGACTTAGTATCTCGGAGCCAGTCTACTATTCATAATGGAATAAGAGAATTAATTTGGAACTAAGTGAACTTGTATGGCTAATGATGTATTTTTGATTGAGGTCACAATTAATTAGGGTTTTATTTGATCATTCACTACAATAAATGTTTTTCAACATTTATTATACATGAAAGTGATTTCAGCATTTGTATGAAATGTATGTATATATTTATTATATATATTGATGCTTGATTGCATATGACATTAAGAGGTGCATGTATATATAATATGATAATTCACTCAATGAGGTCTGACTTCCTCAGTTATTTATTTTATAGAAGATTCTTCTTCTTCAAACCTCAGTAGTAGGCTTATATGCCGGATTTTTTCAGCCCCGGTTAGTTTATATAAATTACTTATCTGATTTTTATTATACTTTAGAAAACTGCAGTAGCAGTAGTAGTAGTACTTTATATCTGTAGAATGTTGTTTTTAATGTTAGGGACTTTTTTCTGAATATTGTATGCTAATATTTTATTTATTGATATGAAAATAAGTATTTATTTTATATTGATTTAAGTTTTAAATTCTAATGTATTATTTATTTATTTATTGCATTTTTTTTTAATTTTTTTAAGGTTTGTTAAGGGTTTTGAATTTGAAAGAATTTCTGTTTTTTAGCGTCAATCATAACTTTCAATTTGAATTGTGACAATAAAAAACTTAACTTAGTTGATAGTTTATATATGGATTGAACCAAATCAATAAATTATTAATACCGATAATTTAAATTATAAAAAAGTTAAATTTTAAATAAATAATTATAAAAATTAAAAAATATATAATTATATTTAAGTATAAAAATGTTACGTGGTGTGAGATAACGCACTTTGTTACGTAGTAAATAAATAAAATAAATTTATAAACATGATAATTTAAAAGATGAAGTTGGGCATAATACACCCATAATAATTTTTTTATAAGTTAATATTTTAACTACAAAATTTACTTGAAAATATTTTATGGGAACAGTCGTGGAAAGTATTACAAACCATATTACAAAAATAGTAAAAATTATAAGTTTAGTGTATAAATTTTTGTGATTTTTCTATTTAAATGTCTGAATTTTTTTTCTATTTAAGTGTCTAAAATTTTAGAAAATATATCAATTAAATGTATCTGATTTATTTTAAGTTGACTATATACTTAGTCAATTCAAATGATATCCTTTTTTCATCTCACATGTCATTTTTTTAAACTCATCTCTCGTTATTGTCCACTAAAAGAAAAATGTAAAGATTATTTTAAAAAGTATATCTCGTTTAAATTAACTAAGTATATAATCAATTTAAAAAAAAAAACTAAATACACTTAATTGATATGTTTTTCAAAATTCAAATATTCAAATAAAAATAATAATAATTCAGACACTCAAATAGAAATACAAAAGTTCAAATACAAAATTTATAATTTTCCAAACAAACTACAAAAAAAATTTATGCTCATAAAAATATTACTAAAGTTAATATTACTAAAGTTTATAAAGTACAAAATTCTCTGTAAAGTTAAAAAATCTGTAAACTTTTTAAAAGTTAATAAATATATCTGACCATCTTTTAAGTTTAATGCAACTGCTATTAATTTAAAAGTTTTTGGTCTAACTTATTAAAATAAAAAATTTATGATAAAAATTAAGTAAATGATAAAATTTTTATATTTTTTTTATTAACTGCAATTAATTTTAGAACAAAAACTTAATTCTGCTTTATAATATAGCTTTAGCTAGAGTAAAGGCAAATGCTCTTACTATAAAGGAAAATTTCCTTACCACTTAAAATATTCTTTCTCCTGTATTAAATATTTGTAATATACTTTCACTTGTATTAAATAGTTATAAAATTTTTTAAAATATAGCATTTATATAAATTTAGCATTTTAAATATTCTTTCTCTTGTATTAAATATTTATAATATACTTTCACTTGTATTAAATAGTTATAAATTTTATTTTTATATCATAAAGGAGTTGTTTGTTTAGGGTAGAAAAATTTCAAGATCTTTTTACGAGGATTTGATACCAATTCTAATTAATTAAAAAATTATGTTTTAATCATATTAATTTATTTTTATTAATACAATTATTTTTCATTTAAATATTTAAGTAAATATAAAATATATTTGATAATAATATAAAATGTAATTATTAGATATTTATGTGTATATTATATATTTATAATAGAGCTTTAGCTATAGTAAAGGCAAATGCTCTTAGATAGAACTTGACAATTGAATCATTTAAATTACATATTCATCATAAGCAATTCAACTTTTAATTTGTTTTTAGTAATATTAATTAGTACTTTTATTAAAAATATTAGAAATATTTTAACTCAAAAATATATAGAAAAAATATTAATAAATAAAAATAAAATCCATTTCATCGAATGAAATCTACCACCGCACATTCTCATTGGGTGATTTACAATTACCCTGCCTTATATTATAATCACATCTCATCAATATTCTAAACATTTTTTTTGTCACAAAAAATTTAATTTTGGTCTAACTAAATTGTTTTTTGCAATTTATAGTTACACAACATGAAATATTGATATAGTAAAAATGTGGGTACAAATTTTAATTTTTTCTTAAAAAAAGCTTTATACGATTAAAATGTAAAAAACAATGAATATAAATTAAGGGTTAGGACAGTTTGATTTGGTTCAAAAAATGCAATTCTCTAGAATTAATTGAAAATATCGAAGATTTTAAAATTAAGGCTCCACAATTATTTCAAATTCTTGGTGCAGTTTAATTTAAAAATAAAAATATTTAGTTCAATTCGGTTCAAATATCATTTTTTTTTTCTCCAATTTAAAAAAAATAAATAAAGATATCACTCAAATTCAACTATTAAATGGCGAACCATTTCATAACTTTATCATAAAATTAAATTATTTTTTATAATTTTATTTATCATTAGTATTTATTGTAAAAATTTTACTAAAATTTTTATAATACACTCTAATATACCATGCAATTATCACATTATTTAATAAAAATTTTATATAAAGAATATATGTATCATAAAATAATAACAACACTATAGCTATTAACAAAGTACAATGTATTACAATTTTATTATTGAAGGTGAATTTAAAATTTTTAACATAAATTATATTATAATATTCTAAAATGTTATTTACTAATTTAATATTTATTTTTATAATTTAAAATAATTTAATTAATGAGTGAAATTTTTAATTTTAAATAATTAAAATGATATTATTTTATATTACAAGTTAAATTAGTAGGTTGAATATTAATAAATCAAACATAATTTTTATAAAAAAATTTATAATATAATTTTAAATTTTTATAACGTATATGTATATATAAGTATAATTTTATTAAGTTTTTTATTCTAATTTCGATTCAAAGTTTGGCACAATTTAATTAAAGAAAGTCAAATGAACAATAAAATTTTTTAGTTTTAAAAAATTTTGATGTGATTTTTGGAAAGCTTGGAATTCTCTGGAGCCTATGCTTAGCCATTGAATAAATTACCCATCTTCAAACCCTAGACAATGGAAAAACCTCACATGAAATTCACTCAGCCAGTCCTCTTTTGTTTTGTATATTTTTTTTTCCCTCCTTGTAAGAGAAGAGGTGCATTGCTCTTGGACTTGACATGTCACGTGTGTTTCAAAAAGCCAAGCAAAAAAATATTTAAAAACAATAGAAAATTTCCAGTTGGCCCCACATATCAAGCTCCCGTCTTATCAAACAGAATCAGACGGCTGATATTGATTCCTTCGACTCGTCTACTCTTGCAACACGTTTTATGCTGACTTTTAAATCAACCAAATGGGACCTACTTTTTGTTCACGTGGGACCCATAAACAAATTACAAGACTGCTAAATTTCGGGGCAGGTCCATTAGTTTCTACCCTCCGATTATTTTGGGCCGTAATCATAATTACCGTTGGATCGTTTTAGTCTCTCATAATGACCATTGCGATCTCAAACAACTTTGGACATGATGACGAAAAGATCAAAGGGAGCATGTGGAAATGACGAATGAGACCTTGACAGCAGGCGTCAATGAAGCAGCTTTTAGTGGTTATTTTAGTCAAAGTGCCAGTTCATTGGACATGTGGATGTGGTGGTGGTGGCCTTACCTTTGTTTAGAAATTAAGCTATGATCCTCGTCCACTCGCGTTTTTAGCGCGTGTTGCGAGCGCAGGCAAGCGTTTACCGTTGTATTCAAATTCTAACAAAAATAAGAGGAATTTACTGAACTTTTATCTATTACATTATTTTATTTTTAATATTTAAAAAAATATTTATTTATTTATAATATTTATAAAATTATCTGTAAATAAAAAATAAAAAATATTAACTATTACAAATATTATAAATAAATAAATATTTTTTTAAATATTAAAAATAAAATATTATAATAGACTAATATATAAAGACATATAATAATTATCCGTAAAAATAAAAATAATGACAGCATTAGTATAAAATTTCAGAATAAAAATAAAAAATAAAATTTTTAATTTTAAGTAATAAATTAAAGGCATATTAGTATTAAAAATCACAATAGTTTCAAACGGTTGCAATTATATATCTAAGTTTAAAAATTGGTAAAACTATCCCAATTTGACTATTTATTTACAATTACATGACAATTGCAATTTGGTCAAAATTAATCACTTAATAGTACACATGAAAGCTAAGGTGGACGAACTCACCTCCAATTTAAGTGGGACTTACTGCCACCTCATCTAACCCTAGCAAAAGTTCAAAACGCTATGTTTTAAGTACACACCTCCACTTATGCTACACAACGAGCATCGAGAGGTAGAGCAAAGATACAGATCTTCGTGAAAAACCCTAGCAAGGAAGACAATTATTCTCGAGGTAGAGAGCAACGACATCATCAACAATCTGAAGGCTAAGATTTAGGAAAAAGAAGGAATTCCACCTAACCAACAGAGATTGATTTTTACCGAGAAACAACATGAAGATGGCAAAACTTTGGTTGATTACAGTATCCCAAAAAGAATCAACTCTTCATACTGTGCATCTTGTGCTCAGGCTTAGAGGAGGAATCATAGAGCCTTCTCCTATGGCTTTGGCTCGTAAATACAATCAAGACAAGATGATTTGCAACAAGTGTTAAAATTAATCCCCATGTTCTTCTCTTCATGATTCTTGATGTATAAACATTCGCATATTCTCATGGATGTTATATTTATAGTGGCAATACAAGAATTAAGAGTTATAGCAACAGCAATTAGCTCCACTGTTGGAGACTTCTCACCCCTAGATGGAGTCCTTATGAAGGACCATAGGTATTTGTTACGCGATACGTTTTGGTTCATATTACGGGTATTGGTACTTAAAATTTTAGTTTCAATATATACAATAATTTAGGGGTAGGTTTAATTGGTTCACTTTTTTGGTACGTCAA
This sequence comes from Mallotus nudiflorus, assembly GCA_947683625.1. Classification (NCBI taxonomy): domain Eukaryota; kingdom Viridiplantae; phylum Streptophyta; class Magnoliopsida; order Malpighiales; family Euphorbiaceae; genus Mallotus; species Mallotus nudiflorus. Next base: position 779,700 of record CANTUR010000070.1, on the reverse strand, counting down.
ACATATATTTTTGAATTATTTAATAAATAATAATAAGTTTTTTTATTTAGAATAATTACAATAAAAGTTAAAAAAAAAAATTAGACCTATATATGCAATGATCGAACATAATTTATATTTTAATATTAAACTTTGATGTTGTTTATGCATATTAGCAATACAAAACATAGTTAAAAAACCATAATAAGTCTATAAATTAGTAATTTTAAATGTAAAGCAACACAAAATATCAAATCACTTACAGATATTTTAAATTTTTTAATTTCTTATTCCTTGGCATCTAATTCTTTCTTGCAGTTGATAGTTTACTGTTGTTGTCATCTTTTGCTTTAACCTTTAAAACTTCAACTTCGACTTCAACATTTAATTTTTATGCTTTTTGATATTTGAGAAATTATTTTTAATTATGAATGAGAAATGTTTTTTTTATTAGTTTATTTTTTTTTAGCTTTTATTACTTGTTAATATTTTATTCTTTAAAAAAAATGTTATTTTATTTTTTTAAGATTTGGATAGAATACCAAATGAATTTGAAATTTAAAAGCACTATATTTTAGTATCCGAGTATCAAACCGTAATACTTGAAAGATGAGAGTTCTATATAAATATGCGAAGGACAAAGTTGAAGAGTCACTTGGTGTTCAAATTGAGCATATCCCTTTGGAAGTTGAACATGGAAACGCGGAGATCAGCCCATCATTATTGGAAACGGGTTTTCATTTGGAAGATGGTGTCAAGGTGGTTCCTAGTGTTGAACATCAGTTCATCCCTAGCTGTGTAAGGCAGTCCCCACTGCACAAAAGCAACTCATCTGATAAAGTGGTGTTGGAGAATCTTGCTTCTCTAAGGAATGGCTGTGATGAAGATGTGCGTGTTTCACTGCATTTTGGTGACAATTTAAGCCACTTACATCGTATTTATGATGAAGATATGGTCCCTCCACTTACGTCGTTCCAGCGACTTGGGTTTTGATTTTTCATCGTATTTTCCTATTTTTCTGGGTCTTCCACGGCGAGAGGGAGGTGGGGGTTTCTGGATTGTATTGAATATGGAAGTTTCTTTGTCTCTCAAAGGGAAATTCGTAATGAGTATAGTTCTCATGCCTTTGAATATGTGCATCAGGAACTGAATGGTTCAATGGGTTATAGTTTTGCTAATGGGTATCACCCATCTGCTTTGAACTCTACTGGGCAGAATGAAGTTGCTAATGGTTTGGATAGGCTATGCACTATGATTAGTTCACATTCGTCAAAACGGCCAACTGGTAGAGTCGTGCAATTGTTGAAAGATCCTATTGTCGAGACACTATTGTTGGTTTTCTAAATGTCAATCAGTGGTTTTACCACAGGGAAGGTTGTCAAAGGATGCAGAAAAGAACAAAAATGCATTGTCAGCAGGTTTTGAGATTTTTTTTTTTCTGGTTAATGCTAAGTGGAAGTGTAATTAAAACACACCGTTTTGCACTTTTGCTAGGGTTAGATGAAGTGGCACTGAATCTCACTTAGTTGGAGGTGGGTTAATCCACCTCAGCTTCTACATGTACTGATTAAGAATCAATTTTGATCAAATTGCAATTGTGCTGTAATTACAAATAAATTGTCAAATTGGGTTGGTTTCACAAACTTTTAAAGTTAGGTATATAATTACAAGAAGTCGAAAATATTGTGATTTTTGATACCAATATATTTAAATTAAATTATTAAAATACTTTATTTTCATTAAAAATAAAATATAATCCTTTTAGCTATCAATTTTTTTTTTTCTTTTGGAAGTAATAAACCATGGTCTAATACTTTCTAACATTACACATTAATGTCTTGTGATTGATAATTATTATTGCATTTTTGTCACACTCTATGTTATTCTATGAATATATTGTTTTAACATTTTATATTTGAAAATTAATAAAAAAAAATTTCAAAATTTATAAATTTTAAAATTTCAAGAAATAAAAAATAAAAAAGCAAATATTTTATAACTAGTGCTTTTTTGCATTGCCATTGTCTTAAAAAACAATTAGAATTGACATTTTAATACATATTTTTTAAATCTAATATAATACTACAATCGCTTTGGTATAAATATAATTTAAAAATACGAATATTCTTTCTTAATACCATAGAAAAAAGTATAAAATACCTTGAAATATTTTTTTGAAAATACCTTGAAATGTTAATTACTATTTTCTAAGAATTCAATATAATAGTTAGTATCTAAACAAAAAGACCCCAAATGACTTCTAAAAAAAAAAAAAAGCATTTTTACACAAACATGAGCAACTATAAAATGGCATTTTTCAATAAAAAAAAAATTGCTAGAGTAGTTATTCCCCATTTTAATAAAGGGAAAAGGTATAAAAATCCCTTATCGTTTTGTCCTAATCTAAATTGATCACATAACATTTTTTAGGTTCAAATGCATCCATAACATTTCTAAATTGAAACAAAATTGTTCATTCAACAGACACTGTTAAGAGCTCTGTTTAGTACCCGTAAAAAAAAAAGCTCATGTGGCATATGGATCCTACCAAATTGTACATATAGATTAAATAAATGAAAAAAATTTATCGAGACTCGCCAACTCATTCATGTAGACTAAATAAAGCTATAAAAAATTGGTGGGTAATGAGTTTTTATGTAGGACCCACCAACTTTTTCAAAGACATGCTCTGCCACTTAGCAAAACACCCCAGATTGTGGCGTCATGTTTAATTGGCATTGATTTTATGAACTTATATGCCATTGCTAGTTTCTGTTGCACGTAAGAAGATCCACTACACATTCATAGTGATCCAAATTGTTTTTTGATAAGGAAAAATAACAAAACAGAAAAAACTAATGATAAACTAATCTCTTATAAGTAATCCCTTGAATATCATATTCTAACCACTTTAAGAGGCCTTAGGGGGCTAAGGAAGGCAACGACATCCTGTGGGTAGCGATTGTGCCATAGAAGCAAGAAAATTCATTGAGAAATTCCCCTCCTTATAAATGTGAACAATGTTGACCACCCATTCTCTTTGAAGGATGTTAAGGATAGCCAAGACAATAGAGGACTTAGCATTTGCATGATGAGAGCCCTTTGACAGCAGTTGCAACACATATTGACTATCAATTTCCAAAATAAAGGATGAATTAGAAGTATTAAGCACCTTCCTTTCGCTCATAATCCCAAGAATCACAATTCCAAAGCTGTAAACATCAATTTTCTTTCTTAGTTGCCCATATAAAGCATATTCTGGTGCTAAGTAACCATATGTGTCAGCCACCTTGTAATAAGATGAGATTGACCTTCTAAACTTTGCTTAGATAACCTAAAATTTACAACTTTCACTTTCATTTCCATGTTTAATAGTATGTTAATTGACTTAATGCCATGGTGATAAATGGCAGATTTAAGACCATAATGTAAATAAGCGAGTCCTTTAGCTACATTAAGAATAATGTTCTTTCTATGTGGCCAAGTTAATTGGTTTCTACCTCTGTCATTGGACAAATGGTCATTGAGACTACCATTAAACATGAAATCATAAACAAGATATCTCCTTTTACCATTTAAGTGATCGCTTGTAACATAGCATGCTTGAAGAGAAAGAAGATTTATGTGTGCTAATGATCTCAACTTCATTAGGAAATTATTCTTCCCCCTATGAATCCAAATCTTGCATTTGTTTCATCACAATGATAGTTCCATCTGCTAAAGTCCCTTTATACATAAATCCATAAGTACCTTGGCTGATGAAATTCTTCTACAAAAATCCATTCGTAGCTCTGTAAAGTTATGAAAAATGAAACCATTTTGCACTAGAGTTAGGCAACACACTTGCCTTGAAACTGCTTACATATTCTTGATGTGAAAGCATTAAGCCTCCTCTTCCTATCCCATATTCTATACCAAATAATTAATCCAAGAGCAAGCAAAGCACCCACAATAGCACCAACCAATCTAAGAACCAATTTAAGCATCTTATTGTTCTTTTTACTTTTTGATGAATTGTTAATGGATAAGTTTGTTAATGGCAAACCTATCATGCATCTGGTAGTTCTAGCATCCAGCGGACCAAACTTGTTAACAATTGTAGCAGCATATAATCAAGTAAAGTGTCATGACCAAACCTTATAGGCACGTGACAGACACTAGGGAATGAGAAAGCTTGAAGCTTTCGAAAACTGTAGTAAGCTTAAAAGATTTATCACAATAAAATTAACTTATTTTAAAATTTTTAACAAAAATTCGGCAGAGTTTCCTCTTTACTGGGAATAAACCAAAACCTACAAAATGCAAATGGCACTTCTAATAATACATATCAACTAATACTCCAATATAATCATATTCATCAACATTTCAACTCAAGTATATTAAAGTACATATTATAATGCAACACATACCCATACAATTACAATAACAACAACTCCTCTAAACTACTGCGATGTCTAGATTAACTATTAACTACAAATTATTTCACAAATATTAATAACATTACAATAACTTACATAGAGCAGCCGATGAAGAATGAATATGGCACAGAGAAGAAGAACTAATAGTAGACTCTCGGGATCCTAGAAAAATAGTTAAAGGGGGTCAGACCTCACTGAGTAAGCTAATATAAAGAAATGCATGCTATTTTGAAAATCTCCTTTGTTAAAATAATTTTATGGAAATATAATATTTATAATTTATATTTAAAATCATTAGTTTATCAGAATCATACTTATAAACATAAAAGAATTTTATAAAATCTCATAAACACCTTCGGAATAAAATAACCTTTGTTTAAAATATTTTTAATTAGAAATATTATGGTAGAACCCTAAACCACAAATCTAATAGCCACTGGGCTCTCTCAATCCAAATGACTACTATTTCCCTAGAGTTATGCATCCATTAAGATATCAGTCACAGTCAATCATTTATTCCAATATTTACTGGTTATTCTCGAGAGTTAGGCATCAATCGAGCTACTAGTCCTAGTAAATAATCAATTAAAATACGTCTAAGAGCTATGCATCAATCGCGCCTTTCCACATAATATGCCCGAGAGCTATGCATCAACCGAGCTTTTTCACATATCCAATAAGGGCCCAACCCAAAGATTAATATCAGTGTGCACACAGTTTTGATGATACCCATTAGTTTGCCCATTTTGCCAGTATTTTTCAAAAACTCTTTATATAAATAATGTGCAACAAAGAGTGTCATAACATAAAAATAAAAATATTCTTATTTATCCTTCGCAATAATATCTTACAAGAAATCATAATATAAACAATAGTAACAACATTATAACCTTAATAATATTCAAAACATGAATAATATATCAAATTCAATATTTATTAAACACCGAAATTTACGTACACTTCAAAATATTAACTTACAAGTGGAGCGAATCGGTTGGTGTGTCATCGTCCGCCTAATCTCTAATGTTCCTGTTTCGGTATGCTCTATAATAATATATATATATATATATATATATATATATATATATATAACAAATAAATTCATAATAATTCCCAAAAACTCTAGAAAAATTACTAACATTAAGGAATTAATAAAATTAATTTGAAAACACCCTAAATATGATATTTAAGATTGAAATAATTAATTTTGATGAGTTAAGATAATTTAAATGGAAATTGAGAAATTTCCACTAAAACGCTTCCGAGATTTTTATCTCAAAATCTGTGAGGAATCAGACCTAGCTCTATTTATGAAAATTAATTCTCATAATTTATACTATTTATTAAAAATAAAATCATAATTTTTTAGACTAGTCACTATTCTTTACCAGAAAGTATCTTTTACACAAACCACTTATACTAAAATGATTATAGTAATAGATAGAACTCTAAAATAGCCTTAAATACAACTAACAACCACTAAATTAATAGGTTAGAGAGAAAAATGATATTTACCAAATTAATTTTGATCGAAGCCTAAATAACACGAACAAATCACAAAATCAGTCCTCACTAACTCTTGGAAGTAAGGTGAGTTCAATGGCAGCTGTTACAACAACTAATGGTCGCAAAAAATGGTGGTTTGGAAACTAAAAGTTTAGGCCTAAAGTTTAAAGGTTAAACTAATCAAAATCAGGTCAATTTTTATAAAATAAAAATTGTTGGGATGTAGAGGAGGTTTAGAAGGTTACATGGTTAAAATTTCATGGTGAACGGAGGTCGTTTAGCTTGTGATTAGACAGGGAGAAGTTTTTAATGCTATAGTAGATGCTGAACAAAAGTTTAGTGGCTTAAATAAATTTTTTGCTCCTAGAATATGTAAAATGAAGAGAAAGATGAAAAATTACCACTTTAGTCCCAATATTTTTGGCAAAATTTTTACTTAGTCCTTCCATTTGAGAAGTCCAGATAATTGTTAGCAATTAAATGAGTTAATCTCTTTTTCTACTAGAAAATTGCTAACAATTAAATGAGTTAATCTCTTTGTCTACTGGAAAATTGCTAGCAATTATCTATGATAACATCATACAACGTAACAACAACCACTTGACAATAACAGTAACACATATTTATTTAAATAAGTATGAGTTATTACATAAAGTAAAAACACATCGAGTTAGCATTTGGGTCAATACACTGGTAAAGTGAACAGAGAAAAGAAAAAATAGATTGACAGAAGCAAAGAAGAGAAAAGAGTAAAGAAGGCGGTAATGGCGAAGTGAGTAGGAAATTTCCTAGTAGTGGAGGCAATGACGGCGAGAGTGGTGGTGATAATGGAAGTGGTGAAGGTGAAAACGCAAAAGAGCAAGAATTTGGGTTGATTTTGGGATTCAAGTTGGTTCAATGTGAAATTTTTTTATTCATTCAGTATGTATGTACAAATAGGTGAGATCCATATGCTATATGAACATTTCTTAACAAGCACTAAACAAAGCTCTTAATACCACCTATATATATTCCTGCTTAATTAAAAGATCTTTATTTCTTAAACAAGGACACTCGGATTAGGAAGGTAGCAGAATTCGTCTAGAAAAAGGACTCCACCTCAAAGAGGAATCTTAAGCAAAGAGGGAACACTCTCCTACCAGGATTAAGACTCCTATCTCACAAGGAATCCGACTCCTTTCAGGTTAAAGTATTACTATAAATAGGACCTCATATCCCTCATAGAGGGGCATCTCATTCTCACATGTTCTAGTTGTTCCATATTCCCATACTTTTGTTTTTTAACTTAAACATCAAAGTATTTGTGGGAACTCTCCCCATCTCTTACCTTGCATTTTGTTCGTGGATTGCAGGATATTAAATTCAAAAATTTCAGAAACCAGTTATCAGCTCTTAACAATGTCTATTAGATAGACAGTTTTGTATCAATTTAATGACGTTATGAGTACATTTGAATCTAAAAAAACATTATAAATTTAATTGAAAATTGGGCAAAACTATAAGAAGTTTTTGTAACTTTTCTCTTAAATAAATGATAGAGCCATTATAGAATAGAATATAATAAAATACCCAAAAATAATAGAGCCATTAAAGGAACCAAACCGAACGCCCAAAATCATCAATCATTCAAAAATCAAAGCAATAAATTTAACACTTACCAAGCCAAGTAGAATTCAATAAGTGTGATTTTTTTTTTGACCATTTGTTTTTTTTTTTTTCCCTTTTACTTACATTTTCTTTATTTTTACCGTAACTGAATAACTGGCTTGGCCTTTCAACATGTAATAAAGCGTGCGTTACACGCGGCATGATAGCTACTTTGGACAAATAAAGAAGCGATGACGTAGACAGCAAATGGGCAGCAGCAAGTACGCCAGTGCCACAGCCAATTTACGGGCAGCGGGCAGAATTAGAGGCTCCACGCCGTTTTCCTACTCCAAAAATATCAATTATTTAATATTAAATAAAATTAATTACTATAACATCCCTAAAGTTTAACATATTATATTTCAGCTTAATTATTTAAGAAATTCGAAACTTCATAAATTTTAACAATTTTAGTATTACCTTTCAACTTTTATTTAAAAATCTTAAATTTTATATATTTTAACAAATTTAATACATTTTTTTAAAATTTATAAAATAAAATTATAAATTTTATTGTTTTTAACAATTTTAGTATATATTTTTAAAAATTTATCAACAAAAATATTTATTTCAATATTTAACTATATTTATTTAATCAATATATTAATACCTTATTAAATATCATGTTAATATAGTACCAAACACCTTTTAATTTAAAAAGAAAAATTTTAAAAATTTAGCAAAAATTTTCTACTTAAAATATATTAGTTTAAAATTAAAAAAATATAATATTTTATTTTTTATAAGCTTGCAGTTGTTTATATAATATCGAATATCTTTTTCATGTTAAAATTGTAAATTTTACACTTTTAAATAATTTAACATGTTTTTAATTAAAAAATTCATTTTAATATCATATAAGTAATTCTAAATTTATAACAAATTGAAATACTATTTTTAATTTTAAATGATATATTTTAAGAAGAAAAATTTTACTAAATCATTAAATTCTCTTTTTTTAATTAAAAAATTTAGTGTCATATCAACATTAAATACTACAATATTCTATAATATGTTAAGAAATTGATTAAGCAAATATAATTTAATATTGACTTAATTATCTAAAAATAATTATAAATTTTACAAGTTTTAATAATTTTTTGACAAAATTATAAAAAATATACACTAAAATTATTAAAAGTTGTAAAGTTTATGATTTGTTTTGTATATGTTAAAACAACATATAATATTATTAAACAATGTAAAGTTTAAGATTTTTTAAATAAAAGTTAAAAAAACATACTAAAATTATTAAAATTCATAAAGTTCCGAATTTATTAAGTAATTAGGCCTTATATTTTTAATGTTTATTAATATTATGTTATAGAATTATTTTAACGGTCCTTATTATGGTACAAACTTTTATACTATAGAATAACTCTCTTTTAACATATTATACTATTAATTTTCTATATTTTTTAATAATTACTGTAATATCTTTAAGATTTTATTTTATTAAAATATCATATCACTACAGTTCAATTTACAATTAAATAAACTAATATAAAAAATTCGATTTGATTTTTAAGCTTAAAATATAGTTTTAAATTCATATTTTTTTATTAAATTAATATGAAATTTTTAGTTTATCATATTTTCATTGCAATAATAATTATAGTAATCAAATAATTTTTAATTTTAACATTAGAATAAATCTAAAAATCAATTCAGAATTAACACTACGCTAATAGAAATATATAATAAATTCTATAGTAATTAGAATTCACCACATAAATATGGATTCAGTTTTATTAATTGTTCCATACTAATACGACTTATATAATATGCATCTACTAATTATAATTTATCATATTAACATATATATAATTTTATAATTGACATCGTAATAATGCGATTTATAAAATTGGTGCCCAACAATTGGGCTTTATCATATTAATATTAGCTTAATTTTTATAATTAGTATATATATATATATACAACATAAACACACACTAAAATAGTGTTAGTGAAATTTAATGTTTGAATTAATGTTAAAATGATAAATTATAATTAATATAGTATTGATTAGGTATTCATATTATAATTGTGCCGATTCTAAATTAATATTTTTAAAATTTATTTTGTTTAGATATTATAATTATTATTAGAATAATTATTTTTATTTACTTTTGATTTTACTTTTCTTTTATCATAATTGGGATGAAAGTGTATTGTATTATCTAATGGTAATTATCAATAAAAGTAAAGTTTTTCTATGTAAAAATAAAGTAACTATAAAAATACCTTATTATTAAAATAAAAATATATAAATTAAAAACATATTAATTTAATGAAAAATTGAATAAATATAAAATTATATTATAGTTTTAAGGACTAAATATAACTTATAGCCTTTTAAATGGGTTCATTTAACATTAAATTAATGGCAGTGATATAATAGTTTGACCGAGGATGTTTCAATTAATTATTAAAAAAACAAGGATCTAGTGGCATAATAGGTGAAATCTTAGGGATGTTATAGTAATTAATTCTTTTAAATATAATATATATATTTTTACCACATTCGGTAAACGAACCTCAGGTTCGGGCATTAAAAGCAAGGTCTTTTCTTTGCTATCGAAAAGCCAAAAAGCCAACGATCGAAGAAATAATGCAACCAACAAAAAAGAAAATAAATTAAAAATTAAAAGAGACTCGGTTTCTAGTGAGAGAAAGAGTGTGAATCTAGAGAAAGAAACTAAAGCAGAACAGAAACAGTGATTTTTTTATTGTTCATTTGGAGATGGGACAGATCGTGAAGAGGAAGAAGAAAGGGAGGCCATCGAAGGCGGATCTAGCACGGCGGTCGTCTTCATCAGGTCAAAGTCCGGGTGCGGCAGCTGAGAAGATTGATCGACGGCGAAGTCTCCGGCGACGGAATGTGAGGTACAATAACTTCATAGACTACGATGATTACCTCGACGAGTTTGAAGAGTACGAAGAGATTCACCAGCAACAAAATAGTGATAAGAATAATAATAAAAATGACGAAGATGAAGAGCAGGAGCAAGAAGACGAAGACGACGAGGAAGAAGAGGAAGAGGAGAGGAGGAAAGAGAAGAAGTTGAAGCTAGTTCTCAAAATACAAAACCACCAGAGGTCTGCGCGTGGCCACCACGCGCGAGGGGGTGGAGCTGCTGCGGCGACGGCGGCGTGTTCGTCGTCAGAGGACGAAGATGATGGCGAGAGGAAGCCGTTGAAGAAAAGGAAAATAAACAGCGGCAACAGCTGCGGAGGCGGAGGCGGAGGCGATAGTGAAGTGGATGAAGAGGAGGATTTGGAGGAGGGGGAGAGTGAAAATGATCGCCGAAATAATGAAGATGAAGATGATGATAATGATCAAGAGGTATATGTATATACGGGCATATATCTACATGTATATGTTCACACAGAAAAATCAATTGCAATTATAGGGATCTGGTGGGTTAAATTAGGGTTTTGCAGAAGCAGAAGAAGAGTGAGTGGGTGTAGAGAGGTGAGCAGAGAATTGAGTGAAGACGGGCGTATGCTTGGGGATAAGCTCAGGGGATTGATGTAATTGGTCCAAACTTCAATATTACTCTTTTTGTAGGCAGTTTTTAGCTGTGTGTGTCGGGAGATAGATTTTGGGTTTGGAAAGATTTTATTTGGGTGTGAGTGTGAGTGATAATAACGGTCGGGTCAACTGTCAAAATAAAAAAACGAACACTTCACTTCTCCAACAGAATCTGATCACACTCTCCCCCACCTTTCTCTGTTTCTATCTCTCTCCACCCACCTATCTCTTTTATCTCTATCTCTTTCTTACATACATACATGCATATGTTGTGTCTGCGTCTGCTTTTATTGTTTACATTAGATATATTTATGTCTCATTCTCTGTCTTTCTGTCTCTGTCAGCGTGTCTTCAGTTGTTGTACATTTTGCCTGCCTGCCTGCCTGCTTGCTTCATGCATATGTTTGTTATTCTTGTGTTTAAGGTTAAACATTTTTATAATTTTTGCCAGCAAAGGGAAAGGGAAGTAATAAAAGCTGAAACCACTAAAATCACCAAAGTGCACGGGGATTCTGCACCAGGTTTGTTTTCTGATTTATGGATTTTGATTAGTTTTTTTAATTCTTTGGTGACTTGGGTGCTGATTTTGGTTCTAAATTTGATGTGGGTTTGTGTTTTTTCTTTTGTTTGATTAGGGACACCATCTGATCATCCAAATGTGTTGCCTTTGCCTGATAAGAAGTCGCTGGAGTTGATTCTTGACAAGCTTCAAAAGTGGGTTATGCTATAGTTCTGTCACTCCTCCAATGTTGTTGATTTTTATTGTAGTAAAGCGGTCTTTTCTGATACTAATTGTTGCTTTGCGTGTAAATTGTGGTAGGAAGGACATCTATGGTGTTTATGCGGAACCAGTGGATCTTGAAGAGGTGTGTGAAATGGGACTCTATAGTGGTTAATTGCTGCCATGTTTTTTCTGCTTGAGAGCACGGTCGATTTTTGTGAAACCGTGAAGTGCTAATTTTTTATTCTTTAATTTTTTTTTCAGCTTCCTGACTATCTTGATGTGGTTGATAATCCAATGGACTTCGCCACGGTCAGGAAGAAGCTGGGGAATGGGTCGTATTCTACCTTGGAACAATTTGAGGTTAGTATCTCTGCTTTGGCCATACTAGTTTTGTTGTGGTCTGGTATAAGGGACCTCTCTGATTAAGGTGTCAATATTTGAAGATTGTCTTTTCTGTCCCTCATAATTCCTCATTATTACCTGAACAAGGTCTATAAAAAAAGCCATCTTTGACTCGGGAACAAAAATTATGGAGAGAGGACTCAAGTGATATTGAATTAGAGTTGACTGAATGATGTTTTCAGTTAGTACTTAGGAGTCTGGATGATATTTTTTAGTGGAAGGCTTTGTTTTGTTTTTTAATTCTCTCCTCTCTCTCTCTCTCTCTCTCTCTCCCCAGCAGAGGTGGATGTTTTCAGTTGAAAACCAGCCTCACCTGGTATCCCCAACATGACATAGTGACATTCATGCTCAAATCAATTGGGCAGCATAGGCTCCTTCATTATGATCAAGGACGTGAAATTTAACTCAATAGATGGCTTAAATATGATGGAAACACGCAAGGTTTTAGAAATTGCATGTAACTGATATAAAGATACTTGGGAAGATGTCAAACATAGGCATACAACCAAATTCTAGGAGTGGGTATGCAGAAAGCATGATTTTTCTGCTGTGTTTGTCTAATGTAGTTGGTTGTCAGGGGAAAAGATTAGCTGTGTACATTAACCTGTGCGTGTTGACTTCATTTTATTGTTGTTAACAGCCTTAATCTCTATGCAATATAGTGTCATTCCGATGGAAAGCCTTGCATTATATGGCAGATAACATCTTCATTTGGATGGCTGCAAACTGGAAACTGTAATCTAGAATTAATTGATTTGTGTTCTTGAATGCTTTGCTGTCAAATTGATTTCCTTCTTTTGACCTGGATGATAATATTGCAATTTTACATTTTTAAGCATTAGTCATGTTTATTAAGAACCTTTCTTGAACCATTGTCTTCAACATTTCTAGCAGTACCTTGCTACATGTTTTTTTTTTTGGGTGTAACATTTGCTTATGTTTGTTTGTTCATTTCTTCATTACATTCTAAAAATAAACTTGCATAATAAATTATATTCATTAGCTATGGGCTTGTTTGGTGTTGTTTGTAATGGGGTCTTTTGATTTGCAGAGTGATGTGCTTCTTATTTGCTCAAATGCAATGCAATACAATGCACCGGAGACCATATATCATAAGCAGGTAACTTGTGTTGGTAATTTCTGTTTCTTCTCAATTTCCATTTTACTAGCTAACCTCATTATCTGATCACCTTATAAAGGCACGTAACATTCAAGAGTTGGCAAGAAAGAAGTTCCAGAAATTACGGATAGATGTTGAACGCTCTGGGACTGGTAAGGAGCTCAAGTCAGAACTGAAAGTAAAGCCCAACTTCTTGGCCAAGAAGCAAACAAAAAAACCTATAAGCCAAGCTGTGCAGGAACCTGTAGGTTCTGATTTTTCTTCAGGTGCCACTCTTGCTACTACTGGTGATGTCCAGAATGGTTTTGTTGCTACTCAAGCCAGTGGCTGTGACAGGCCTAGTAATGTTGATGGGCCTGTAGAGGGCAACTTGTCTCTGATTGAAAATAATCTGGATAAAGCAGAAGAATTACAATCAGGTATGTGTTATGAATTTCTGTGTGGTTGAGTTTTGAAGAGCACTTGGGTTTTATTGCTGGTTTTTTTCCCATCTTTAGAGTCAGGTTTCTAGAGTTTGCAATCAACTTCATTGAAGCATACATGTGAAATATCTGGTTGAATTGTTGTAATCCTGTAACTTGTTGAAATGACCAAGACTTGTGTATTCTCTCAAAAGAGTGCAGGCTTCAGTCTTGAATGCACTCATTTCATGCCCCATTTGCTAAAGGACATGGTATTTTACCTTTTCACTTTGGCAACCCTGATTTTGGTCGAATCATTTTTGAGAATGTACTTCCACTTGAATTGTCTATTTGAGATATTTAATATTTTAAAGTATCTCAAGCTGGAATGGCTACATTGGTGCTGCCAGAAACATAAGTTGTTGATGTTGCAATTGTTGATCTTTCTTTGTTTGTTGTCCCCATTCATAGCAAACATTACTTCATATGTGTCATGATTACAATATCCTGTTATAATTGTTTGATTGCATTACTCTTGCAGGGAAGGGTCTTCTCTCCAAATTTGGAAGGAAGTCATTCATAGTTGATGAAAACCGCCGTGGTACTTATAACATATCCAATCAACCAGTGGCCAGATCAGATTCAATATTTACAACATTTGAGAGTGAAATCAAGCAGCTGGTTGCTGTACGTAATTAACTATTATTTCTGCTAGAAATACATAGTTTCTCTACTCACTTTTTTTCCTCTTTATCAGGTTGGGCTTCATGCAGAGTATTCTTATGCAAGGAGCATGGCTCGTTTTGCTGCAACGCTTGGACCTGTTGCATGGAAAGTTGCCTCTCAGAGAATTGAGCAAGCGCTACCTCCAGGTTACAAGTTTGGCCGTGGGTGGGTTGGGGAATACGAGCCACTGCCAACACCAGTGTTAATGATTGAAACACGTATGCAGAAAGAATCTGTTTTGTTTCCAAAGTTACAAGGTGCTGTTGATATGCAAAAGGGCGACCTAACTTCAAGGACTCCAGTTCCTGCCAGGGATAATCACATCAGAGTAGCAGTTTCAGAAGAAAAGCCATCTTTGTTTCGTCCAACTAGTGGACCTATTTTAGAAGGAAGGCCATCCCTGTTCTCTTCTGCTGGATTGAAAACTAATACCCCCAACCCTGTTAATCCCTCAAATCAGAAGCAAAACCTTCCAGCAAGGAATTTTGCCGAGGCTCGCAATAAGGCTTCAAAGCAAGTTGAACTCAATTTGCCTCCATCCAGCTATCAACATGATGCTAATGTTATAGTAGAAAGGCAGCTTCCAAATAATTCAGAAATGGCAGCTCCAAAACCAAAGGAGGTGCCAAGGACAGTGGGCCTGATGCAGGCAGTGCCTTCTAAGCAGCCAGATAATAGTGGAGTTGGTTCTGTAGTGTTGCCTAATGGAAAAGTCACAAGTCCTGTGAATAGTAGAATGATTAATTCATCTTCTGATGGTGTTCCCAATCAAATGGCTCGACCATCAACATTCCTAGTTCAAGGACAGGAACAGGTACTTAATGATCCAGTTGAAGCGATGAAAGTATCAGCTGAAAGGGTTCAAAAACAGCAGAAATCTTCGAATCAATCTTCAGGTGATAGTTCATCCGTTATGCCATCTGTTCCACCTGTAAAAAATGATTCAAGCAATGCTGCTGCTGCTGCAGCCCGAGCATGGATGTCTGTACGTGCCGGGGGATTTAAACCACTTGCTGAAAATTCTCCTGCACCCAAGAGTCATATATCTGCAGACTCATTGTACAATCCAACTCGGCAACTTCATCCACAGATTTCTCGAGTCCAGGGGCAATTTCCTCTTCCTGCAGGGATGCAATTTCATTCTGAGAAGAATAGTTTTCCATTTCAAGCATTTATGAGGCCACCTGTTCATGCAGGAAATGATGCGCCGTTCCCAAATAGATCTATGGTCTTCCCTCAGTTTGTGGCAACTGACTTGTCTAGGCTTCAGATGCAACCACCTTGGCGAGGGTTAAGTCCGCATCCTCAGCCAAAGCAAAAACAGGAGACACTTCCTCCTGACTTGAATATTGGTTTCCAGTCTCCTGGCTCTCCAGTGAAGCAATCTTCAGGTGTCATGGTTGACTCACAGCAGCCGGACTTGGCATTGCAACTCTGAGCATGGAATGGGCTTATCAGAGCAACTGAAGAATTGACAAGGAGTGCAGATTTAATATTGGTTCTGGCCTCAGGTTCAGGAACTTTTAATTTTTTGTCCTCTACACCTCTGCTGCATATAATATCAGAATGCCTCTAGTTTACAGATGTGACAGAGAGGTCTCGCCTGCTTAATTTGGTGTGAGGACATCAGTCTTCATTTTGCGAGACTGAGAACCTGGGGTTCCTATTTTGGCCGAGTAGTATGGTCTGTATACAGGAAGAATTTTTGCAGTTGCAATAGATGAAATGACGACTCGACATTTGCGGGAAGGTAATTTCAATAGAGCTACATGTTTCTTCTTTTCCTAATGAGAATTACTGACTTAGATCTGTAATTAGTTTCTTCCAGGGAGTTGAAGAAAATATTGAAAGAATTGAGCACAAATCTTATTGTTTTCTAGGATAATCATCTATTGTCCATGAATTCTAGAGCATGAATCACACATAACTCGCTGGGGATTGTACATTAGATACAAGTGGATAAAAGTTCCTTAGATTCTACTTGTCTTTGATTCCTTCAATGCATAATTTGTCTTCTTTTCATGGCACTTGTGTTTCTGTGCACATTGTGAAGAATGCTTGTAGAAATTTAAATATTTATAGTTGATTCTTGTAGTTCTGTGATTGATTCGTAGAGAATGCCTGGTCGAGATCATTAACTGCAGAAGATGGGCCTAATAATTTTCTTTTCTAAGCTACAAAGTTATCAGGATACTCAACTTCAGTTTTGAGTTTTCATGGATCTTTTTTTTTTAAAAAACTTTTTGTATGGTGTGATAATGCACGTAGATTCAACTCAAATGCATCATGCGTTATAATGGAGATAATATTACATCATTGCCTTGGAGAAGTGGATGCCGTGGTTGTTTGCTTTCGACTTCGATTAGATAACAAGTTTAAATTCAATCTTTAACCATCTGCTTCTCAATCTCAGAAATGTTTCAATACACGCATCCAATGGACGAATAAATTTCGTTGTAAAATGCTGTCAATTTGAAGACGTTGATTATTACAATTACAATGCTGTTATCATATAAAGAATCAGAATAATTCTACTGCATGGCATAAATGAAATCTATTAATTTGATTTGATTAAAACTTTTACAAGCAAGAACTGTAGTTGTTACTCGTCTTTGAACAAATTACTTGGAATTACGCGCGCATAAACCTATGTTAGTGTGGTAAGTGAATCTCTTCAATTTAGTTGTGTGATAATTAAATTAGATTCACTTAATATGGTTAAGGCAGATGGAAATGACCTTGACGATGGACCCTTTTATTATAAGGGTTATATCAATCTACCCTAATTCATGTTCAAATTAAAGATCACGAATAATAAAAGATTTTCTCTCTCCAAACCTAACCCTCTCCCTTCTCTCGACTGGTCTTCCCTTCTCTTTACTGGTTTTTGCTTCATTATTCTTGTTGCTTTCTCAGTTTTGGGTCCTATATCATATGATGGTTTAAGTAAAAAATAGAATATACTTAAAAATTATTGCAAAATCCAACTTCTGTTGGCACCTTCATTGTATCTTTATATGATATTCCAAACAAAAAAGACTTCTTCTTGTATCCTTTAGAAGGATATTTCTTTCTCTTATTTTATTATGTATTTTTTAGGAAAAATAATTTTCTGTGAATATTTAGAGTTATTTTTAGTAATTTTTTTATAATGAAAATTGTAATTTTGTATTTGATTGAATGAAATCACCAAAATTGTTAATAATAATAATAAAAAAAATTAAAGATCACCAAAGTTGTTAATAAAAAAAATTAAAGATCACGAGTCAGTTTTGTTTATATCTATTTACTTTTTGAGGTTGCTGATTCTATGACTGGTCCAAGATAGTGGAGGTAGTACTCCCTCATTTATTTGTAATTCTTTATTTCATGACATAAATCAAGAAAACACAATACACAATTTCCATCTGAAAAAACAACTATGTTTGTAACTCTACAAGTAGCCAAGGAGTTTAAGAGAGTCATAAATATAAATTCAAGTAACTGGCAGAGGTTTATGTGTAGAAATCATTAAACTTTGCACTATCATGATTACTTATATTGTACATACACATCAATTTTCAAGCATTGCATTAGTATCTCCACTTAATAAGTTCAAATCTTATGTACCACATAAATTCCCAGCTACAATATACTGAATTAATTTCTACCAAGGTTTCTTTATGAAAGGAAAAAAAAAAAAAAATCAACAAAATTACATAAACAAATTAATTTCTTAGTCTAACAGGCATTTGTTTACAATATATATATATATACAAGGACAAAATAATACTTATACCACTCTCTAAACTAAATAATGTCATGGCTTTCTTCAAACATCAAGGAGTTATTGCTTGGCAATCTGCTTGCAAATCTGATAACCCCATCATCATCATCATCATCATCATCTTCAACAATGTTTTCGCGTAGACACATAAGAAAATAATAACATCCAGTTTCTGCCCTTACCCTTAATCTTGGATGATTTTTTCTTGCCAAATTTTCCACTTTTTTCTCTGAGAACACAAACATCACCTTCACATACATACCTCTTGGATGGAGATGATTCTGCAAAGCAGCCCAAGATGTTTGGAAGAAATGCCATTGCAATTCACTTAATGTTGATGAATTGCCTTGTTAAACAATAATAAACAAAAACTTCATGAAATACTTTTTTCTAAATTTGGACCATTTATGGGTAGAGAAGAGGCCAACAGGGTCAAGGTCGGTGGGCTGTGACTTCCATTCATTAGTCATAATAATATATTTTTTTGTTTTGGTGTCTAAGCTAAAAACCATACATTCTTAAGGGAAATAACAAATATTTGTGGATTGACTTTTTGGGTTTCTTGTTGGTTTTTGTTTCTCTGTTTGAACAGTGTAGATTTTTTTTTGGGAATTTTTTTTCCTTATTTTGTTATTTATTAGTCTGTATCGTCTATTGATTTTGGTACTCAATATATTAATTTAATTTTACAATTTAGTTAAAATTGTTGAAATTAACTAGTGGGAAGCTATTCGTATTTAAATGATATTTTATATTCAAATCGTGGTATATATTACATTTTTATAATTCTATTTGAGTTAAAATGAATTAGTTAGAATTTAATAGTCTCTAAATATCGACAACTTAGAAAAAATTAAAATAAAACAAGCACAATAAAAAAATAATAAATTGACCTAAAATATGAACTTTTACCAAAAAAAAAAAAGAGCAAACTTCATCTCACATCAACTCAACAACTCTTTAGATTTTGATTCAGTTTTTTTTTTTTTGGCTTGCCATATAATAATATGCATTATATTACTGTTGCCCACAATGTAATTTAGGTAGGTCCATCATGGTGGAAAATGCTATTTGAAAAGTTCCAGAAAGGAAAAAAATTGTCATGTGAGAAATGTTAGTTGATTAAGAATAATCAATAAATCTACTATTTAAATTTATATTACAAAAACTTCCCAAAGATTCTCTTCATCTACATGTTTATATTCTTTTTCACGTCAACACAGATGTTTCGCATTTAACGGCTGACAATATTAATAATGAGACAAAAACAGGAGAGATTAGTTCAGAATAATAAATTGCTAGTGGAAATTAGATTAATAAATTTTCTTTAATTTTCACATGAAAACAGAAATTAACATTAATCAATTAGGTTTCTACATGCAGAAAAATTTAATTGTCTTAAATATATTTCAAAATTTTAGTTTTAATTATGGAGAAATAGATACTAAAAAAATTTATTCTTTTATGATATTCATTTAATTTGAAGGGTAAAATAATCGATTATATAATTGAATACCGACAATATTGAAGACGAGACCATTCTTTTTTTTTTTTTTTTTTTCATAAATCTTGGTTGGTAAATGAAAACTGAAAAGCCTTCTGGAAGTTTAGAATTTGCAAATTTGGCAAGATTTGGGACATTATGCGGAAATTTGTGATTCCAAGTCCAATACACATGAGTTCTTGCAGAGGTTTTACGGCGACAGAATTGCTACCTTCGTTTAAATTTTTTTAAAAAGGCATATTGATATTCCAAATATATTTAATTCAAGAAAAACCCTAACCCTCTTTATATGATAATAGCATTGTAATTGTAATAGTTATATCACCGTGAGTGAAAATACTGGCAAACAATGAAATTTTATTTCGATATTTTTTAATTGTAATTTATTTTATTTTATTTATTTATTAAGATATATTTTTGGTCTTTAATAAATAAAAGATTTATTTTTCTCTCAAAAAAGGTATATTGATATTAAAATTTATGATTTTTTTATTTTTATAAATTTATACTATATTTTTAAATATGAAAAAATTAATTTAATTTAATTTAATATATATATATATATATATTAAAAGGAGAAGTACAATGCCTTTTTTCACCATGTTGTGACTTTGACAATAAAATATATAATATTATTACAACAATTGTTTTTTCCCAATTAAATACTTACAATTAATAAAAAGGTGTCATTCTAATTTTAAAAAACAACATTTCAATAAAAAAAATTATTAAAAAACTAATAGACACCTATTTAGTGAACAATCATTAAAAACCTAATGGACATCTATTTAGTAAACAATCACAATATTCTCTCTAATTTCATGAACTTTTATTCCCACATTTTTTTTTCTCTTTTTTCCTCTCCTACCATGATCATCCACATTTAGATGGTAATAAAGTATAATTTTTCTTCTAATTTTCACAATTTTTTCTTTTTTTCTTTATTATATTTCTTCTTATTGTTATCCACATTTAGATGACACTAAGGTATAAATTTGTTGTTAATTTTTTCCATTTTTCTTTTCTTTCTTATATTTCTCATATATATAAATAATTTGGTACCTTATTTGCTATTCTTATTGAGATTCCAAACTTATATTGTAAGTGAGTTAATTTATTCTTTTTAGTCTCTTTTTAATTTTCTTTTTTTAGAGTAAGTTTACATGTCCTCAATTTTTTATATGTAATTCAAAAATTTTTCATTTATAAAAAGAAGACATTGATGTCATAAACAATAATTATGATCAAAGAAGAAAGATGTTTCAAATTTTTTCAAATAAAAAATGGATTTTTTTTACATTTTTTTGAATGTTAAAAGAATGTTTTGAACTTGAATTCTAACGAAAATTTCATGAAAGATAGATTATTTTGTAAAATATTCTTTTACATTAATAAAGTAATAAAATTAAAAGTTTTTAGAATTATTTAATGTTATTTAATTTCTCCAAGATATACAGTAATATTTAATTATATTTTGCGTTTTTTTACTAATTTTTTCACCTATATATACATTTTGGTATCCATTATATTTATAGACTTTAAAATTTTCTAAAAAAGAAACAAAAATTGTAACAAATAAAGGATTAAGGTGTTATTATACATGTTATTGAAGATTGCTTAACATTTTTTTGAAATTTTTGAAAAAATTTTATTCATCTAGTAATGAACATATTACATAAATAATTTGTAGTTTTGATTATATAAAAACATTTTTTAATAAAATTATTTTAATTCTCTATTTATACATAGTAAATTAATTATTTCCATATATAGTACGGAATTTCTTCTAGTTACTTTTAATTTTAGCACAATTGTAATTGACCGAGTATTTAGTTTCACTTTAAAATTTTAGATGATTAACTTTTGACATTCTATGATAATTTTAAAATTTCATTTTGAACCTATTTCATTCTTATAATTGCACTTTTCATTTTTATTTAACCCAACAATAACTTAAAGAATAAGTACTCAATATCAAATTCTATTAAATATATAAAATATTAAAAATGAATTTTAAAATGATAAAAATAATGTCAAAAAATAAAAACTCTTTATTAAGCACAATATTTTCTTAAATTAAATTTTGTTTCAGTATATATAAGTTTTTTTTAATGTTCGCATAGTGTTAATTTTATGTATACCAGAAATTAAATAGGTTTAAAATAAAGTTTAAAAGCTGAATCAAAAAATAAAGGTTGAGTAGGGTCAAAAGTTAATCTTGTAAAATTGAAGGGTGAAACTATTCATTTGAATTTAATTAAAAATTTAAAAATAAAATATATACTTGACATTTGAGATGGATTAATTCACGTTCATTATTGTAGTGTCATATTCATATCAAGACATCACTAACTAAAAGAGGAGATAGCATACATATAGTTTTTACAAGTTAAATTTTTTTTTTCTTTCTATTTCATGCATCTTGAAACTTATTTAGTAGGTTAAAATCTAAATATTATAATTAATATTTGGATAATTTGAAGGGAGAATTTACAAAAATAGAGATTATTTCAACTCATATGCTACATATATATTTTATTTTGTTTTTTTAAATTTTAATTAATTGTAATTATGCTAAATTGTATATTTAATGGGTAACCTTTGTCAAATTCTAAAATTTGCTATAAATTTACAAAAATTAAAAAAATATTGTAATTTTAATACCAATAGACATTAGAAAAAAATGACTATTAAATTTGTATATTTTGATACTTTCAAAAATATTAGTCAATTGATAATTTGATTATTTCATATTGATGAATTTTTTTTAAAAAATTATGGCACATATATAAAAGGTATATTACATATGCAGTCAACTTGCATAATTTTTTCATTTTCTTTATATATTTTCAATTTTACCAAATTAAAACCTCAATTTATCTATAATTTTTAATATAACACCAATTTGTATTGTCGGCAAGACATTTAGAATAATACACCAACATACGTATACTGACACAGAATGGTATATTTATGAAAGTAGAAAGGGTAAAGTGGTAAATTGATACAAATATATAGGTTGTTGAATTTTTTAAACAGATATTTATATAATAGACTATATATAAAATAGGGTGTTAATTTAGTAAAATTACAAATATAGGGCAAACTAACAAATTGATGCAAATACATCATGGTTGGTTGCTCACGGCTACTCATTAAAGCCAACTGCGTGAATTAAAAACATAAAAGTTAAATGGTGTCATGATTGGATTAAGCTGATGAAAATTATTCATTATTCAGGGATTGATGAGTACCCACTATAAAGCTACTCATTGTATTACAAGCGTCATTAATATTAGCTCTGAGTTCTGAATGTCCATTCAAATCCAATCAAAATTTGCCATGCCATTGGTTCACATTGTTCTTACTGTTGCTCAATTTCATGCACTGCAATTAATCCAGAAACACAAGCAAATCGACTTTTCTTTACTTTTGGTGGAGCTTATAAAAAGTTGTTTGCCCCACCATTCATTTTCATCCCCATTGCTCATGTTCTTTGAGAAGGACAGACATTGCACTTTTCTTGAACCAAAGCATGGTAACAAGTACTACTTGCAGCTGCCCCAAAAGCTATTGAGATGCATGATTTGTTACTCCAAAGATGGCTGGTTCTTAATGTCTGGAGGTTCGTCTAGAATGTATTGTTTCAGGCCTTTAACAGGGGAGGTTCTCAAGTTTCCAAGCACTCCATCTTTCGTTTTTGATTTGGAACTCAGATGTGTGGGCTTCTCAATCTCTCCAGTTTCCATGGATTGTATGGTTGTGTTCATTTACAAGTTCCCTGGTACTGAGATCAACATGTACTTCGGTCACCGTGGAGATGCAGAATGGAAGTATATGAAATAGTTCAGGATGAGACCGACTTTGCTTTCTACGACAACAGCCCAGTCTTCTATAACAATGCATTTTACTATGTGGGAGAGAAAGGCGATTTAGGAATTCTAGAAATAATGGATGAGAAGATTAGTTGGAAGGTGGTTTTATCAGGTCCTCAGAGTCCTGGCACAGAATGCTACCAAAACTTTCTAGTTGAATATGATGGAGATCTTTTGTGGGTGATTTCAGAAATCCATGGGATCAAGTTTTCAGGTTAAATCGATCCAAAATGAGCTGGACTAGAGTGGAAACTTTGGGGAAGTATATGATTTATGTTAGTCGCTCATCATCATTTGCTGCACGTACAACAACTCCTGAAATGGAGAACAAAATATATTTCCCAAGGTTTCATGGGCAGAGCGTTGTTTTCTGCTCTCTGGAAGGATTCGCCAGTAGAGTTTTACGAAACTAGAGAACATTTACAGTGTCGATGGATTGAACCTCGATGTTTAAGGACAAAACATAAGCAGGCATAAATAGCAAGTGTAATTGAGTCTGCTGTATTTCTTTTGTTTGTATTGAACTATATATATATATATATATATTGGAGTTTCTAGAAATGAAAATCTTTTTGCTGATTCTTTAGTTATTTTTGGGTTTAAGTTTTGGAGAGAAATTCTACCTTTAGAGTCAAGGTTAATTTCTAGAGTTCATAATCAACTTCATTCAAGCACACATGCGAAATTTATATAATGATAACAATGGTAGTAATAATTCAAAGCATATAAATTATATGGTCATGTCTTGATTGGATTAGCTTATTCATTATTCAGGGATTGGTGAGTGCACTTAAAAGCTAATAATTTCCATTCAGTATTTTCGCTAAAATTGATTATGAGAAACTGATGCAGAACAGATTGGTATGCAATTTATGGATGACTTCGATAGGAGGGGAGTGCGCACTTGAGCTCGTAAAGTCTCTAATTTTTAGGTCCGATTGAGCCACAGAATTCATAATATGTCAAAACAAAGTTAATTTAAAGACCTATATTTGTTATTATGGGATAGATTTTGAGCCCAAAATCCACGGTTTAGGGCCTTAAATTAGCTTTGAATTTTTATATTTGTTTTAGGGGTTTTTTGAGTTTTTTTACCCTTTTCACTTAGGGTTTTTTCTTTGATAGTATTTATTTGTCTTTTTTCGAATGTGGGAGACATTTTTTATTGAATTGATAATCAAATTTCCATTTTCTCCAATTCTTGGTATCTCTGTGTGAATCAACGAATATTGATGCTTTTTATTCTAGTATTCATTTGAATCAACATATTTAAAAAAAGTTGTTTGACGGCCATTCGTGCACGAATCAATGTCATTCAAAAATTATCCTTATGTTACTAGGCTTCTGCTACGTCAGAAACTCAATTAAAATCAAATCCAAAATTGGATAATTTGCCATGCCATTCATTCATGTTGGATTTTGGATTCGGATCGTTTATAATTGGTTAACCTGATACAACTTGATTTTTTTTTTAAAATGGAGTGCAACTGCTAAAAGTCAATTGCCTCCAAAATTGCAGTTACAAAAGAAAAGTATGTAAAAGGAAAGGATTAACAAAACAAGAAAAATATACAAGACACAAAAACACGATAAAAACTCTCCTAAAAACAATAGATAAAACATTAAAGCAAAAAGAGTTGTGAATTAAAGTATTTTTCCATTGTGATTGTTAGAAGATAAACATTAGTATGTTAGTAGATAAACATTAGTATCTATTTTGATATATCTGTTGTAACAATATATGTTGTATATATACTTTATACTTATTTAATACAATACTATTCATTGCTTCCTCTACAAATATAACTTGGTATCATAGCTGTTATAAAAAAAAAATGACATCTTCATGTTCTTCGTCTCTATCTTCTTCTTCTTCTTACTTTTCCCATAACACCTCATCCGTAGCTTCTCTTAGCTCCTCTCTTCCAACTCTCTTTTCCTCTACTCAATTATCTACCCATATCAATCAAAGCTTCTCTATTAAGTTAACCACCAAAAACTACATAGCATAGAAACTTCAATTCATGCCACTCTTCAACTTTACAATTTACATGGCATAGTTAATGGCATTAAAGTATGTCCTCCTCATGAAAGACTTAATGCCGAAACTCACTAGCTTGAATCTAATCTTGAGTACCTTGCCTGGTTCACTAAGGACTAGATGCTTTTCTCTTGGTTGCTTTCCTCCATAACTGAGGAAATCTATCCTCACTTGATTGGACTATCATCATTAGTTGCAGTATGGCAAGCTCTTGCAACCGCATTTGGCACTGTTAGCCATGCTAAGAAAACCCAGCTCAACTTCGAGCTCTATAATTTATCTAAAGGAAATAAATCAATCTCCTAATTTCTCTATGAAGCCAAGTCTATTACTAATTCCCTCATTCTTGCTGGACAATCTATTTCGAATGTTGAATTTAACGCTATTATTTTCTATCAGATTGGTGCTGATTTTAATCCAATAATTGCTGCCCTTTAATAGCCTACCATTCCTGCTAATTTTCATGATAAACATGGGTAGCTGGTCTCTCATGAGTTATTGTTAAAGGCATAGCAACCACGTCTCCCTTTAGTTCATATTGCTCAATGCACTACTAGTGCACCAATATATTCAATGCCATCCTTTAATTATGGCCACTTTGTTTGAGTACATGGTCGAGGTAGATCATCTCTTAACAGAAATCTTATTGTTTGTTAAATATGTGGCTATCAAAATCATTCCACCTTATAGTGCCGAAGGTGTTTTGATTCATTATTCACCACTCATTTATCTTTTGATGGCCAACATAATTCTTGACCTTCTTATTTAGCTCAAGCACGTCTAAGCACCTTGCCCTCTGAACCGTTGCTGAACAAAGTACCTTAGGGACTCCCTTCTTCGGTCAATTGGTACGTTGATACAGGAGCAACACATCATGTTAATCCTGACCTAAGTGCACTTACCTTGGTTGATGACTATAAAGATACAGATAAATTAATTGTTGTGATGGTAAGGATTTATAGATTGCTTATGTAGGCACCTCTCATCTTTCTTCTCCTTCAGAATCTTTTACTTTAACATATTCCGCATATAACAAAGCCAATGCTTTTTGTTTGGAAACTTTATTCTGATAATGCATTTTTTTTAATTTCATGATACTCATTATGTTGTTAAGGATAAGGTGACAAAACAACCACTTCTTCATAGGAAAATTGATATGAGAATCTATAAGTTGCATGATTTTTTCACAGCCAACAAAAATATGGTGCTGCAACATTTTTAGTAACTTTGGAAGATTGGCATAAATGTCTGGGTCACCCTAATTATCAGACTATTCATGCTTTGGTTCGCCAATTTCATTTGCCCTGTTCTTCAAATAAATTATCCAGTTAAAGGTGTGAAGCTTGATGTTTTGATAAGATGCATAGACTTTCATTACCATTGACAAATAATCGAAGCACTAGGCCATTGCAGTTGATCCATTATGATATATGGGGTCCTGCACCTATGTGTTCTTCGACAGGAGATAATTTTTTTGTATTGTTATTGATAATTTCTCTTTGTTTACTTGGATTTATCCCATTAAAAGCAAGAGTAAACTTTCTTTTATTTTTTTATCAGTTTCAGAAAATGGTTGAGAATAAATTACAATGCAAAATCCAATCCTTTAATTATGATTGGAGTGGTGAATTTAGGCCATTACATGTTCATTTTAAAAACACAAGCATTAATCATCACATTTATTGTCCATATACACATGAACAAAATGGATTCGTAGAAAGGAAAATTAGAAATATTGTTGACATTGGCTTGGCTTTACTTGGTAATTATGGTGCACTATGCCTTTGAAACGACAATGTTTTTAATAAATTGGATGCCTAGTACTGCTCTCTCTAATGGTATTCCTTTTCAAGTCTTATTCAAACATGCTCCAGATTATTTATTCTTGAAAGTTTTTGGATGTGAAGTGCGTCCTCTTCTTTGTCCTTACAACATGAATAAATTTTCCTTTTGCTCCAAGCAGTGTATTTTCCTTGGTTACTCCCCTCATCATATCGGTTACTGTTGCCTTGATAAAGACACCGAACATATTTATGTGGCCAGGCATATTCACTTTCATGAATAAATTTTTCTATTCAAGGTTATTGGTTCGGTTCCTACAAGTAGTACTTCCTCATCTATGGGTCCATCCATAAATCTATGACTAC
This sequence comes from Mallotus nudiflorus, assembly GCA_947683625.1. Taxonomy (NCBI): domain Eukaryota; kingdom Viridiplantae; phylum Streptophyta; class Magnoliopsida; order Malpighiales; family Euphorbiaceae; genus Mallotus; species Mallotus nudiflorus. The sequence continues at coordinate 751,909 of CANTUR010000070.1, read as the reverse complement.
AAATCATGTATCCTATGTCTTCTTTGATTCACTAAAGTCCGATTTCCACACAACTTCCTCCTCACCAAAATTCTCTTTAAGGTCAGACTTCTAACTCTTCTAAAACTCTATCATTATCTTCTTTTTCTACTCCACCACTTGCTTTTTATCTCTTTCCAACTACCTCTCCCAATAACTCCAATCATATCTCCTTATTCAATCTGAATGGTGTCCACCTTTTTGGTAATCTCATAAATCCTTCAAAATAACCTCAACCACCTGCACAGATTTCTGCCACCAATACCGATCCCCTTAACATGTCCCTAATGTCACCAACACACTTATATGCACTTATCAAACCCCAAAATACACACTATATGGTGCTACATCCTAATCTAAAACCCAAAGCATCATCCACCACTACATCCTCCACTAAACATGACATATCCAAGCCATGTAATACCTCCAATACCAAAAAATCATCACTTTTTTCTTCTCCCTCATTTTTAGTACCACGCATCGAATCATCCTCATATACATAAGCTTCCAAATATCATTGGCGAGTAGCTATGTAATAAGAAATTATTACTCTTCACGAAACAAACATGTGGACCTTAGTACTTAAACTCAAAATGTAAATATTATGGGGAGTCGATGGGTATACAAGATAAAAAAACATGCAAATGGCACTATTGAGAGGTATAAAGCATGCTTAGTTACTAAGGGATACACACAAGAACATGGCTTAGACTACAACGAGACATTCAGTTCAGTTGTCAAACCAATCACAATTCACACAGTCTTGTCTGTTGCTCTCTCTCAAGGTTGGCACTTTGGTAAGCTTAATGTAAGTAATGCTTTTTTACGTGGCAATTTGGATGAGACTGTCTATATGCTTTAGCCATAAGGATTTGTGAACAAACACTATCCACACTATTTCTATAAACTCAGAAAATCACTGTATGGCCTTAAGCAAGTTCCTCGTGCATGATTTTAAAGACTTTACTCTTTTTTATTAGGAATTGGTTTTGTTGATTCCAATTCAGATTCCTTTTTGTTTATATACAATCATGGCCAATCTAAATGTTTTCTGCTTGTTTATGTGGATGATGTTCTTCTTACAGTTAATAGTTCTGCTGTCATTCAATCCATCACTCATTAACTTTTTAATGAGTTTAAACTTAGAGATATTGGTCGCTTGCATTACTTTTTGGGCATTCAAGTTCATCATTTGCCCACTGGCGTGGTTTTATCTCAACAAGTTTACCTACAAGATTTATTGAGGAAAATGAATATATTCAATGCTAAGCCAATCTCTACACCCATGGCTACTAGACAATCTCTTTGTCAGGACCCGAACCCAGGGGCACGTGACCGGCACTAGAGAATAGGAAAGCATAAAGCTACCGAATCTCGTAGTAAGCCTTAAAAGAAAAATACAGAATATTTAAACTTTGAAACCTTATAATAAATAATTAAATCACAATGCACATTATCAAACTGATTTTTCTAAAAATAATTTAAACCATAATATCAGTGCATAAAATAAATAAACATATGTTATACAATTAATGTCTCAGTACATAAATTATAAATACATGAAATCCCAAATAAAGTATGCAGTTATACAATTTTCTCTACTTCGGTACACGAATATAAATACAACATAACTAAGTAGACCTACATAGAATAGCCGGTGACGAAGCTACATGGCGAAGAGAAGTAGGCCTAACAGAAAAATCCCAAACTCTTTAAAAAAAATAAATTGAGGGGAGTCAGATCTCACTGAGTAAGTTAATAAAGAAATGAATGCGGTTTGAAAATCTCATAAAAAATAAATTTTTATAGAAATATAATATAATATAATTTTATTCAAACCATTTGATATACATATAATAAATCTATTTTTAAAAGGGAAGAAATAATTATTTAAATGCCTTTTTAAAACGTTTCAATATAAAAATTTGGCAGAACCCGATTTATCAATTTTTATAACAGTCATACGACTCACTTATATCCAAGATTTCTGGATCCCGAGAGCGAAACATTACGAGGATGCACAACCACAATCACATCACTTAATCTAATATCACTGGTGGTGTCCGAGAGCAAAGCATTAATAGACCATCGACCTTAGTGATTTAATAAATATAATCCAATTATACCAACAGTGTCCAAGAGCAAAACATCACTAGACCTTTGGCCCCAGTATTTATTAAACAAACAAATATTATACTACTAGTGGTGTCTGAGAGCAAAGCATCACCAGACTATCGGTCCCAGTAATATAATTAATACACTCACATATTTTACTGGTGCGCATACGGTCCTGATGAAACCCATCAGGTAGCTCGTTCTACTATAGTTTATTTAATAAAAAAAGAAAATAAATAAAATAATGAAAATTACAATAAATAAAAAATAAAATAAATCACCTATAAATTAAATCATGCAAAATCCTATGAAGAATGCCGACTAGAATCTCGTAAAATTAAATTCATAAGAATTTAATTTGATTTAAATTAAAAATCTAACATTTAAATCAAATATTAACTTACAAAATAAAGGTGCTCCTCTAGCACGTCGTGTCCGACCTCGACTGGTAGATGCGACTGGAGGGGTGACTAAAAGATAGAAAAGGAAATGAAAATCAGAAAATAGAAACCTAACTTCTAGAGTTTCTACGAAAGACTCGATTGGAACTCAGAATAACAATTTTTAAGATTAACTCGGTGTCACCATTTACGAGAAATTTACCGAAAATTCGGCAGAATTTTCTCTGTAAAATGGACATTCCTCTACTGAAGTAGAGTCAACCCAACAAGTAAACACACTTCAAAATTTCATAATGACACAACACCTCAGGCGGGGATCCTGAATTACAAAATTCCCAACCGAGGTTTACCAAAAATACAATTAAGCAAATATTAAATATTAATATAGTAATCACCAAAAACTATAAAAATTAATAATAAATCATAATATAATTTATTAAATTTTTAAAACACTAAATAAAATTATTTTCCACCATAATTTAATAAAATTTCAAATAATATTATAATATTAATAAAAATCCAACTTTCCAAATATTCAACATAATATAGTCAAATTCAAACTATAATTGCCCAAATAGTTTAAATATACTATAATATTAATTAAAAACTCATTTAAACCACAAAACAATAAATAATTTAATTTTGAATAAATTTTCAAAAATAGTTAGTATTAATTAACTAAAAATAATAAATAATTTATAAAAATTATTTTAATACCACATTTTATCTCAAAATTAACTAAAACATAGTATTTAATTATAATATCAACAAAAACACACCATTTACCTATTATTTCAAAATTGACATAATAATAATAATATCTAAAAAAAAATTATTAAATAAATTATCAAAAAATTATTTTTTTCACTACTAAAATTACTAACATAATATATTAACACTAATTAACTCAAACATTCAACCAAAAAATAATTAATTAATCACATTAACAAAATATACATAAAACTTAAAATACCTAAATAAATATACAAAAATTTCATAAAAATCAATTTAATTAATCTAAATTAATTTTGATATACTCTTACCCAAAATTAACTCCAACTAATTTAGATCCACTAATATAAGTATAGATCAACTAAAAAATTAACCACATAATTAAAATAAAATTCTGGGTAATTAGTAAATATAATAAAAATTAACAAAAATATTAAATCAACACAAAATCAACAAAATCAACTAACAATAGCCCTAAACAACTAAAATTCAACTTGAAAACTAACTAAGATCAACCTAACAACTAACTGAAATTAACTACAAGAATTCTAACTAACTAATCTAAAACTCACTTACAACAAAAATTCAGATGCAGAAAAGAGCTACTGGAGGAACCAAGGCTGCTGATCTGCTGCTGCCTCATGCTGCCAGACCTGCTGTTGCCTCTTGCTGCTTCATTGCACGTTGCTGCTGCTGGCGCAAAGAAGGAGGAAAAGAAGTTATTGTGTAGGGACAACAAGGAGGATAAGTAGCTGATGGTGAGGAAAATGGTAGTGTGGGTGGGTATGTTGCAGTGGAAAAAAGGAGAGAAAAACAGAGAAAGAATAGTGTAATATCCCGAATTTTTAAATATTTTTATATTGCATCGGGATATGAAGTGTTAACAATTTTTATATATATTTATGATATTTCATGAGATGTTATTTAATTAAAATTAATTTTTATTATTTTAGGATATTTTAAGTATTTTACGTAAAATTTTCCCGGGACTTGCATTTTCGGGGAAATTTTTACGTAAATAATTTACTATCAATTATTTTAAGTAAATTCACGCATTTGCATGAGCTCATATATATTTTTAAAAGTACTAAATAAAATATATATGTGTATTTATTTATTTAACTAGGGTTTAATTAATTACCCTAATTTTTATTATTTATTAATTAGTTTTATTGTTATTTAATTATTTTTATTTAGTATTAAATTTTAAAATATTAAATTATATGTGTGTGGTGTATATTTAATGTGTGTGATTTTATATTATTATAATATATAGTGTAAAAGTATATATATATACATATACATTTAATATTAAATAGAATTATAAAGTTTGAGTTATTTACGGTTTTGCCATTCTTCCTCCTTCTTCCTCCTGACCGTTCCCATCGCCGTTCCACTGCTGCTACCGCTGTTTTCTTGCCGTCGGTGTGCCTCCCGGCATGCCACCTCCTTCCCCAGCCTTCCTCACTGCCTGCTGTAGCTATTTTTGGCGTTGGGAAGCCCGTTTTTGGCCGAAAAGCTGAAAGTGGAAGCTACGTCGATCACGCCATTTTCGGCCACCGTTTTCGACACCGCTGGTCTCTTTCTTCTCCTTGAGCTCCAGTGAGTGTGATTCCAAGCTTTGTTTCACTTAAAATGGTCTTGATTTGCTTAGGTTTCGATTTTGGTAATTCGACCATTTTAGGGTTCTTTATTTTTTTAAACTTTTAATTGATTGATTCATGAAAAATTCCGTCACAAATGTTGATCCTAGTAGCTTAATATTCATGTGTGAATTTTTGTAGAATTTTTGGAGATTATTTTGATTTTTGGGTATTTTTGAATATTTTAATATTATTTTCTAATTTTCGAAAATTAATTAAATAAATTATTAAATTGTGTTTTATGATAATTATAGGTGTTAAAATGAATTATAGAAATTTATTTGTAATTTTTATGAATTTCTATGTATTTATTTTGAATTTAATTAGTTTATGTAATTTTGAGAAAATTAGGTTAATTGTGTTTTTTAATTGAAATTAATTAGTTAATTGAGTTTATTTATTGATATTAGTGATAAATATGTTAATAAAAATAATTTTGGGTAATTATACTATTTTTGGTGAACTTTTGGAGTAATTTTAGTATATTTATATATATAGGGGTATTTTGGTAATTTTATCCTAAATTGACTAAAAATGTAATTAAATTGGTTTTAATAGTTATTTAAGGTATAAAAATGATTTCTACAAATTATTTAGTATTTTTAACTAATTAAAATTATTTTTCGTAAATTATTTTCAATTATATATATAATATACGATTTTTCTAAATAAATAAATTTTTATTGGGTTTTAATGTGTTTTAAGGTTAATTATGTAATTTATACTTATAAAATGTATTCCTATGATATAAGGGTATTTTTTGTATTTTCATTATTTTCATAAAATGTAGTTTGGAGTCCGACTAAGGGGTTGTGGATGCGTTTCTGTGTCTGTTTTTCGAAGTGCATTTCTTCGCAGGGCCGGCTCTACTCTTTGAATAGAGAGATGTCCGTTTTACAGGGGAGGTTCTGCCAAATTTTTGATAGAATTCTCATAAAACGTGATGTCCGGTCGAATTCTGATTTTTAATTCTGTGTCTAATATTCTAGACCGAGTTTCTAGGATTTTTGTTAGGTTTATTATGATGTCTGCTATTATTGTTTGTTTAGTTGCGTCGAGACCGAGGCCTAGTGGACCAGGCTCGTCGGACCCATCTCGAGGAGCGCACTAAGTGTGAGTTACTATTTTATATATATATGCTTAGGGTGCATGATTTAGAAATGTATGTTATTTTGATTAATTATGCATAAATAACTCAATTAGTATTTAAGTTTATTTTTAGTTTATTTTTGGTTTATCTTTGGTTTATTTTTAGTATATTGTAAATTATTAGCATGCTTTATTTAACATTTATACTTAAAATTTTTTTAAATATATTTCTAGTTATTTTGTAATTATATTGGATTTATTTGACGTATATATACTCGAAATATACCTGGTTTACTTTTGGTATATTTCTAGTATATATATGGTTATTGTTGCTATTACATTTAAATTCATGCATCATTTACTTTTATGAATGTATGCTTTATATTTTAATGAAGGATATAGATAGAACGTGCTACCTAGTAGGCGGCACTAGGACCGAGTACGTACCGGTACGCTTATAGCATTTAGGCTATATTACTAACTTGTTTGAGGATATTGATTGGATATGATTATTTGTGTGAGATATGATTTGGGAGTGTGATTGCTGGAGCTCGGTTGACCAAGTGTCTCGGGGCCAATCACAATGACAGTCAGACTGCTGGAGCTCGGTTGACTTAGTGTCTCAGGGCCAGTCTACTGTCCAAATGAAACAAGTGAGTATATTGGAATAAGTGAGCCTGTATGGCTAGAGTGTTGTCTAACACTGTTTTGAGTTTACGATATTCTAGGGTTCTATTTGATCCTTCATGAACTGTGATTTTCAATAAAAATATATAAAATGATTTTATTGCATCTGTATGTATTTGCCTGTATATATACATATTAGATATATACTGTTGACTGTATGCATTGTCATTTAGTATGCATGTATATATATTATAGTAATTCACTCAGTGAGGTTTGACTCCCCTATGTTGACCATTTTTCAGGAGAGTCTTCTTTCTCAGACCTCAGTAGCAGGCCTGTACGCCGGATTTCTTTCGCCCCGGCTTCTTTATGTAAACTGCTCACTTGAGTTTTATTTTTATAATCTAGACACTGCAGTAGTTATAATAAAATTGGGTTTTATGTATTATATCTGTGAGAGATATGTACTTTGAATATTTGAACTGAAACTTGTATTAAAGGAGTTATCTATATATGAGATATGGATTATTATTTTGATATTTATGATTTTATTTCCGCTGCATTAAGAGTTGTTATTATTATTACATGTTTTATTTTATTTTTAGGCTTGCTACGGGTTCCGAATTCGAAAGAATTCCCGTTCCCTAGCGCCGGTCATGGCCCCTGTTTTGGGTTGTGACAAATAGCAAGGAAGGAAAAGAAAAAAAATTTGGCCCGTATCTATTTGACCAACTTTGGTCTAAAAAAACATATATATATATATATATATATATTACCTACCACTACTTTAACTACCTAATATGTATATATATATATATATATATGTATGTATGTATGTATACAATAATATATAATAATACAACAATAATAATAATACTAGCACTAGTTAAAATAATACTACAAATAAAATTTTAAATTTAGTACTTAAATATAATAATTTTAATCTCACAATTATAACAATATAAAATAAAGATAATTAATATTGTTGAAACTTCAATATTTACACATAAAAAATATATGTAGTTTAAAAATATTCAGGTTATTACAGTCTTCCCCATCATACAGCTACAACCCTTTCTTCAGAAGATGTTTGTCGCTTTTGACAGTATTGTAGGAGTTTACAGTATGCCAGCATCACTCGTCCAGTCATCTCATTTGCAGTCAATAAACTTTGTCAATTCATGCATCAATTAACAGATGAACATCTTAAGGCATTAAAAAGATTATTGTGGTATTTGAATGGCACTATCAATCATGGTTTATTTTTCACAAATCATTCATCTACTTCTCTAGTGGTCTTCTCTAATGCTGATTGGGTTGGTTGCCCTGATGATTGGCATTCCACTGGAGGTTTTCTTATTTATCTTGGTAGTAATATTATTGCCTGGAATTCTAAAAGCCAATGCACAGTGGCTTGTTCTTCGATTGAATATAAGTTTAAGGCTATTACAGATGTGTGTGTTGAAGTCTAATGGCTTTTTCATTTACTCATTGACCTTGGTGTTCATCCTTTCCATTTGCCACAATTTGGTGTGACAATGTTGGTGCAGTGTTCTTATAAACTAATCCAGTGTTTCATGCCCATACCCATTATGTCGAGGTAGACTTTCATTTTATCAAAAATTTGGTCGCCTCTAAGGCAGTATTGGTTGGCATAGTCTCTTCTTTTGATAAATTGGCAAACATTCTCACAAAGCCCTTTCCTCTGCACCAATTTTTTTTCGAAGCTTTGGCTTATGTGAAGACCGCCATCAGCTTGTGTTGGGGAGGGGGGGGGGGGGGGTTGTTAGTAGATAAACATTAGTATGTTAGTATCTATTTTGATATATTTGTTGTAACAGTATATGACTCATTCAATAAATACTATTCATTGCTTCCTCTAAAATTATAATTGTGATTAACACTTGATCTAGTGTATATATACAATTTACATATTTTTCATCAAAAGATTTGTAATCCTAACTTGATTATAATTTTAATTCCGTATCATTACAATTCACTTATCAAATTTTAGGGGAATGGCTCCCTAAAGTTCACTTTCCTCAAATTTCTTCTAGTCCATTGTTGGATTAAAGACACCTTATTAAAAAATTAATCTAATGGTTATTACCATTGATAAAATAAAAGAATAAAAAATTACTATAAAAAATAAAAATACTTATTTATTTTTAATTAAAATATATCTATATAAATACAATAAAGTTAAACTTCAGAATGGTGCTTTTATATTTTTACCAAGTAATAGCATAAATTTATAGATGTCGTTGAAAAAACTCCTAATGTCATGTATCTCAGAGCTAGCATTCAATTAATGCTAAAAAAGTTTTACTCCATACTATTTGGTTTCCTGTAATGTTCATGTGCTTTGATTTTTGACTTTTTAGCTTTGTCATGTAATTGGCATGAACATGAGGAGTTCTTAACATAGTTTTTTTTGCCATTTCTATACCTGCATGTTATTCCAAACAGGACTTACAACAATCCTTCCTTTGAAATTGCTCCCTTGCAAAAATATCACTTCAGATATGTGAATTTTTTATGCATTAAATCTCTTCTAAGCCTCTTAAGGATCACCAAATTGGATCCTCATACCAAATGCTTCTTAGCAGCGCCGTATAATTTGCCAAGAATCATTTTTTCACATTTCTCTTATAATTTGGAAAGCTTCTCTTCCATACCTAATTTGCAAGCACTATCAATGATAATATTATAGCTAATGATATTTGGTTTGACCCCAGAATTTACTAGTTCATACAAGAAATGACAAGCGTCCATTCAACATGTTCGACCGACAAAGAACTTTGATAATGAAAGCATAAACAAAATTATCATGAACTTTCAGGGGCCAAATGACATCACTCCACAATTTTTTAGCCTTATAAATATAATAAAATTGAACCTTAAACTATGAATTAACAAAATCGTGTCAAGTGGAATTCTATTAAACTTATAGGTAATGGTTTATTTCCAAGTCATATAACATTGTTCATTTAGTTTTACTTTAAAGTCTTTTTAATTTCTTAAAAATATTGTTTTGATTGTAAAATGCTTCCATTTGTATTTATTTTAGTTTTATTATTTACAAACTTTATTTCTTCCTCTTTTTCAACATTTTATGGAAGTTGAAACAAAATTTGCTTTTAACTTTTTAATTTTTAACCATTTTCTTCTTCAACCTTTCAACTTTCAATTCATTATTTTTCCAAACCCTTCAACTTTTAAGTCATTATTTCTCTGGGTTAGGTATACTGTTGGTACCATAACTTTGGACCATGTTTCACTTTGGTACCAAATTTTTAATTTTTTTCTTTTTGGTCCTAAAAATTCTATTTTTGTTCAAGTTAAAGTACCTTGAACATATCTGATCAAATTTATCATATATGATAGTCATAATAAGTATATTTTTAGTATATTCACCATGTAAACATCCCATTAAGCGGCCTAATTACCTTGTGGACTCCATAAAATAAATTTTGCTAAAATTTTTTTTATAGGGACCATAAGCAAATTTTGTTTTATGGAGCCAACAAGATGATTAAACTGTTTAATGAGATACTTACAAGGTAAATATGCTAAAAATATGTTTATTCTAGTTGTCACGTATGTTAAATTTGATTGGATATGTTCGATGTACTTCAACTTGAAGTAAAAATAGAATTTTTGGGACTGAAAAGAAAAAAAATTAAAATTTTGGTACCAAAGTGAAATATAACCCAAAGTTATGGTAAGTGCAACAAGTCCTTATTTCTCTCAACTCTTTAACTTTCACCATCAATCTTATCTTTCATTTACTTTATATATATATATATATATATATATATATATATATATATATATATATATATATATATATATATATATATATATATGTATGTATGTATATATATATCACTAATTCAATGATTCTTTTCTACTTACATTTTTCTTATAATTTGCATCACCTTGTTATATAAATCACTTTCTCAATGTCATTTATTTATTTTTTTTTAAATTTATCATCCATATATTCTTTCCTTAGTTACTCTACGCTAAAAAATTTTAATAGTTATGATGATGCTTAATGTTCTTAGTAATTCAAGAAGGTATAGATACCCTTAAATCAATTTCAGTTATTCAACAACTGAAGAAAAAATTAGTTGAATTCATTTTCATTTTAAATGTTTCTTTCACAAGGTATTTTAGGAGTTCAGATTCTTAACCAATCCTACATTTATACCTAACTTATCCCTAAGTTAGAATTTTCAATCACTCACTTTAATCTTATTTTCAAAATTGATTACATAAGAGTTTTTTCAAGGCCCAACTCAAACCTTTACAAGAGTTTTTCAAGGTTCAACTCAAACCTTTACACGAGTTTTTCAAGGCTCAACTAAAAGCTTTACAAAAATGAGTTTTTCTTGGATCAACTCAAACCACAACCATAACCCAAGTGTTTCAATGACTAACATTTAAACCAATTCCTTCTAAACTTAGTTTCTTACTTCCCTTTTTAACCCAAGAAATAAGAAGAAGACTAACCTAAGTTAGAACACATAACCACACTTGGGTTTTTAAAATATAGAAGAGAATTAATGAGCTTTACAAATGCTAAAAATAAATTTAATGCTCAATCAAAGTGTGTAACTTCTCAAATGAATTTTTCAAAGGTGTATTTATAGAAGGAACTTGAAATCTAACTGTTGGAGGCCATTAATTACACCCCCAAGCTCTGCCATTCTTTATTTAATGAAAAATAATTTTTTTACAGTCAAAACGCTGCTCATAGTGGTGAGAGGAGGCTCATGGTTGTGAGCTATGAAAGATATAATTGTTGGACCTTTAACTAGGCATTAGAGAGCTGCCAGGATGACTCCTCATGGTCGTGACTTACTCCTCATGAGCTGCTCATGGCTAAGAGTGGTGCTAGTGAGTGGCGCAACCATATTACTATAGAAGAGCTAGATCAAGATGATGAAGTCCTCATTGAAGAAGGCATTGAACATACTTCCCCAACCTTTAAAGAAGGAAATAAGGTTGCATTTGATGACTTGAAAGAGGTTAACCTTAGAACTCCTGAGCTGATTCATCCAACTATTGCTTCTTGGCCTTTTGATGCTTAGGGATTAGAGTTGGTCCCTTACCTAAAAGTTCAAAAGGACATCTTTATATTTTGGCTACAACTGACTACTTTTCCAAATGGGCTGAAGCTATCACACTCAAAGAAGTCAAAAAGGAAATAGTGGTGGAATTCATAGAAAATTACATCATTTTTCACTATGGAGTTCCTTACTACATCATCACTAATAATGGGAAAGAGTTCTACAACAAAGCAATGGTTAAGTTAGGTATGGAGTACAAGTTCAAACAACATAACTCTTCCATGTATCATGCACCGGCTAATGGTCTTGTAAAAGCATTCAATAAGACTTTATGCAATTTGTTGAAGAAGATTATGAGCCCTATGAAAAAGGATTAGTATGAAAGATTGGGGGAAGCTCTATTCGCTTATCGGATTACACATCGGACAGCAACAAGGGCAACTCTGTATTCCTTCGTGTATGGCTCTAAAGCCATATTTCCATTAGAAGGCCAAGTCCTATCCTTAAGGATTACCATTCAAGAAGGTCATTCCAATGAAGATAATATGCACCTGTGCCTTAAAAAATTAAAAGCTTTGGATGAGAAGAGACTTGAAGCACAACAGAGATTGGAGTGTTACGAAGCTAGAATGTCTAAGGCGTCTAACAAAAAGGTGAACCTTGATTATTTCAAGTTGGAGATTTGGTTCTTGCAATTTGTAGACTAATAGTCATCTCACGCGCATGGGTAACAAGTTCCTTTTAAATTGGGATGTTCCATATGTTGTTCAAGAGGTTTACACTAATGGCGCTTATAAAATTATTGATAAAGATAGGGTGCGCATTAGGCTAATTAATGGAAGATTCTTGAAGAGATACTATGCTTGAAGCTTAGTAGCACTCCTGGCTTGCATGACCTAAAACTGTGAATGGCAAAAAAAAACCTTCTAAAAAATGTTTGACTTGATCTTTCACAAGAAAGTACGTAGGTAGCTTGGATTCACACCAAGTTTAGTTATAAAAAAAGCATTGCTCATAATCCCTTTTAAACTATGTTTTAACTTAATCTTTCATAATAAAATATATAGGTAGCTTGGATTCATTCCAAGTCTAGTCATATAAAAAAAAGATCAATCACTCAAGGTTGAAATTTCATTTTGATGTAGCAATTAGCAAAGCAATTTGCATTCATAAGATAAACATTAAAAAAATAAACTTATGTTTTTCTTATTGAATGATAAAAAATTTATCTTATTACATAGAGATGAAAAAGGAATAATAGGGAATAAAAAAATGAAAAAAAGATAGTCTAAGGTTCCCATTTAAGGTTCTTTAACTCATCAAAGTCGATTTCAAGTAAATCTTAAAGGCCTCACAACTTATTCTCTTCGGCAACACTATGCATAAGAGTATTCTCAGCAATAAAAATCTTATCTTAATCATAGAAAAACTATCTTGGTTCTCTTGAACAATCTTTTTAATCACCTCTAAAAAAGACTTAAGTTCCTTTTTCTTTGAATTCAAATTTTTGAGTTCCTTTTCAATTTTGATGAGCTTAGCCTACAAAGATGATTGATTGTTGACAGCCTCACTTTTAAGTGCTAATGAAGCATTTAGTTTTCCTTTAAGCCTTTCAAGTTCCTTGGCTTGAATACTTGCTAAAATGCTTGAGTGAACTTTAGATTCCTTCTTGTTCACCTTCTCAATCTTTTAAAGGAGACCTTCTAAGTGTGCCTTTGGAACTGAAGTGTCAATATTGTAGAAATCCTTTCATATATGAAGAAACTTATAAACATCTTTAGCCATTGAAGGAATCTTAGACAAAGGTGTACGAGTAAACCTCTCTTGCAAATGCTTCTATAAAAGCATTGTAGTTTAGCGATGAAAGTGAAGGAACATGCCATTGGCACAAAGTCTAGTAACATCAAATGGATCAGGATGATGAGGGGATTTTAATGATTGCATTAAATTATTCACCTTTAGCTGTATAGCATCATTAATGTGTGCTTTAGAGGTATGTTCCGTAGACTCTACGAGATGATCTTATCCAAATATTGTTGACACTATTTAAAAGGCTTCAACACTAAGTGTAGTATCCTCTGTATCTCCAACTTCTATATCAAAGTCAGGGTATGAAAGCTTAAAAAAAAGAAGAAAGGAAAAAAAAGAGCAAAGTATTCAAGATAAGAAGAAGAAGAAGAAGAAAAAAAAATATATACATACTAGCTCATCACATGGGATAATCAAGCAAACCGATAGCTGCTTGAAAATATTTTGGGTCTCCAGGAATCCACAACTTAGGTCTTTTATGTCAATTCCAATGATGATCAAAATCTTCTTGCTTACTGCTCAAACAATTTAATAAGTCAGCAAAACATTGTGCTGGAATTAACTCATTAACACTATTATTATATGAAAAAATTGTGACTTGCCCATTTGATGAAGAATATTTCTTAGCTTGATCTTCATAAGTAGCTTTGACTTCATGCTCCTTGGAAGTGCTCTTTCTTATTATTTTCTTAGATGCATGAGAAGAGAATCCATCAAAAGGCTTTACAACAACAACATTAGAAGATATTTTATGACCTTTATTAGTGTTCAACCAAATGATCATTTTTTGGTCTTTTGGAGGAATTTGAAGCCATTTTTTCCCCACTAATCCAGATAGTCTTTGGTGGTACAAGTTATGCCATCATGTATTATAGGTAGCTTGACTCTTACCAAAGTAGAAGGCTTGGAACATGATTGCCAAAGTTGCATCACATCCTGTAAAACCAAATCATCAAAGTGTTATGATAAATCACTAGGGATATCTTGATAAAAGCCAAATTGTCAACTAAATTTATAAGGGCCATATTAGTCGCATATGTAGACATTGTTGCAACATGCAACCAAGAAGCTTGAGTAAAGGCTAATAAAGTGCTCCCTATACCCAGTAGTCAAGTTATTATCATCAACTAATGAAGGAATCTTATCAATAGCTAAACAAGAATAAATTTGTCTTCATGGGCCATTAAAAAGGTCATGAGTTCTAGAGTCTTCAAAAAATTTTCTTCTCGAGCATTAACCTCTATATGAAGTACAAAGAAAGGCATGTTCCATTCTTTTAAATGAAGTAAAGTTTTATCAATGATACCAGAAGGATTATAAGTATCCCTTGGATGTGTTGTCCTCTTCTTATTGTCTCTCTTTAGAGGTCCCTTATATCTTGAAGGCCCATGAAACCAAAAGTTCACCTAATCAATAATGGTCATTTCATAGCGGGCTTCAATCTTTTTGCAGTTTAAGTGAAAATCAAGGAACAAGTACTTGCAGCTGTGAGGTAAATGGTGTTACCCATCATGACCTAGCCCATTCAATTCTTCAGCTGATGGAATGACTTCATCATAAAAAGAACCATAAATAGGTAGATCGCTTAACACTTTTAAATCCTATAAAGAGATGGATTCTTCTCTATTAATAGTGCAAAAAAAGATATTTGTAGATGGATTCTAATGCTCACAAAAGCCATGCATGATGTTTAACTTGTAGTCGTAAGTGAAGAGAGAAGCATTAGAGCCAGACAACAGTCAATAATCGCTTTATTGCTTGCTATTATGTCTTTAACCCATTCTAGTAGCATTCAATGTATGTAGCTTCACCCAAGAAGGAAGAAAATAATGTCTATGAAGATTCACCATTGATGACATAGTATTTCAATAGGTGAAGAGCGTTAGGTGAAGGTTTAGCAGTATGAAGTGTAGACTATAGCAACATGACCCTTGAAGAAGTGATGGTGTCAAGTTTGGAGTCATAGATGTCTCGTGATGTTTCTAAACTCTAAGATGACAAGTGTAGGAGTCCATTAGAAGAAGACCATGAAGGAGCAAAGTTGCCAATAGCAAAAGTGTAGACCACATGTGTAGTGCCATCCTCCATTTTTGAAACTTTGTCATCCAAAATAAGAAGATTTGTTGATGTTGAAGAAATAATCTTCTTAAAGATGACCATGTTGAGGTGTAGAATTCGAGTCACTCTTTGAATAAAGTACAATCACAAGAAAAAGTCCTTCAAAAAATTTTATAGCTCAAGCTAAAAGTTTGATCTCCAAACTACAAAAAAAGGGGGCAAAAGCAAAGCCATGCAAAAGAAAAGAATAAAAAGGCCTAATATACAAAAAAGAAAAAAAGAAAGTGGTACATGCATGCAAACCATACAAGAAGAAAAAAAGTCATGCAAAAGATACAAGTCATGGTAAGGATACAGAGGTTGGTTATAAGAATTATTTTAGCGATGATCAATTGGATGCCTTTCATGGATAAGTGCTCGACTAAAAAAAAAAAGCCTTTAATGATAAATCAAGACTGAGTCATCAGAGATGATGAGTTGAATAATTGTTGTACAAGATGTCACTAGACCACACCTTGATGAGGAATTGATGCAACGGGACACCATTATGGTTATAAGAGCTATGGCTTCGATTTACTTCAAAGAGGGATACACTGACTTGAAAACAAAAATAGAAAAAAAAGAGAATTGAAGTATCTATTTATAGTGACCCAACTGAATTACTTCCTAAGCAATTGATTTTCCTATTCTAATTAGGAATGAATTATATGCTAAAAGGGGTTCGTCATTCAAAAAAAAAAAAACTTTGGGATGTTGCATATCCATACAAAATCAAAAGTTCATGAGGAATTAAATCAAGAATATTGATTCTTAAGAAAGGAAAAGAATTTAAGAAAAAGGAATGTAATATCCCGAATTTTTAAATATTTTTATACTGCATCGGGATATGCAGTGTTAATAATTTTTGTATATATATTTATGATATTTTATGAGTTTGTTGTTTGTTTAAAGCTAATTTTAATTATTTTATATTATTTTAAGTACTTTACGTAAAATTTTTCTGGAAATTATATTTTCGGGGAAATTGACACGTAAGTAAATTAATACTATTTATTTTGACTAGTTTTATGAATTTGCATGAACTCATATATAATTTTAAAGTGCTAAAATAAAATGTATATATGTGTATTTATTTAAATTAATTAGAGCTTAATTAATTTCCTTAATTTTATTATTTAATTTTTGTATTAATTAATTTTAAGTTTATAAATTATTAAACATATTAAAATATGTGTGTGGTGTATATTTAATGTGTGTGAAATTTTATATTATTATAATATATAGTGTAAATATATATATATATACATAAATTTTTATCAAAAAACCAAAACTTCCATTTATTTACAGTTTTGCCCCTCCTTCATCTTCTTCCTCCCAAAACGTTTTCTTCCATTTCCAGCCACTTTCAAGCTGGTTTTCTTCCTGTTACTATGCCTCTCAGCCTTCCTCTTCCACCTCCAACCATTTTCACCACCTAAAACACTCTTTTCCGGTGAGTTTTGGCCGGATTTTCTTCAAAGAGCCAAAAATCAACTTAACTCCGACCAAGCACTTTCCGGCCACCAAATTTGATGCTTTCGGTCTCTATCTTCTCCTTGAGCTCTGGTGAGTGTGATTCCAAGCTTTGTTTCACTTGATTTGGTCTAGAATTGCTTAGGTTTCAATTTCTTCAAATCAGCCATTTTGGGTTTCGAATTTGTTTATCTTCAATTTGATTGATTCATGAAAACTTCCTTCACAAACTTTGTTCCTGGAAGCTTAATCTACATGCTGTAATTTTTTTAGAATTTTTGGAATTTATTTTAATTTTTGTGAATTTTTGATTATTTTATTATTATTTTCTAATTTTCGAAAATTTATTAATTAAATTATGAAATTGTGTTTTATGGTGATTATAGGAGTTGAAATGAAATATAGAAATTTATTTGTAATTTTTGTGAATTTTTATGTATTTATTTGGAATTTATTAAGTTTAGGTGATTTTGAAAAATAGGGTTAATTATGTGTTTAATTGAAATAAATTGGTAAATTGAGTATATTTATTGATATTATTGAATTATATGCTGAGAAATTAATTTTTGAGTAATTATATAATTTTTGGTGAATTTTTGAACATTTATAGTGAATATATATATATATAGGGGTATTTTGGTAATTTTACACTAAATTGGTTAAAAATGTAATTAAATTGGTTTTAATAGTTATTTAGGGTATAAAAATGATTTCTGCAAATTTTTAGTATTTTTAACTAATTAAAACTATTTTTCGTAAATTATTTTGAAATTATATATAATATACTATTTTTCTAAATAAATGGGTTTTTATTGATTTTTAGTATGTTTTAGGGTTAATTACGTAATTTGGATTTATAAAATGTATTTTTATTATATAAGGGCATTTTCGGTATTTTATAAATATTCTGTGAATTGTGAACCTCGATCGGTGAATTGTAGTTTGGAGTCCGACCGAGGGATTTTGATTGTAATCCTGTGTTTATTCCGAAGTGTATTTCTTTGCAGGACCGGCTCTACTCTTTGAGTAGAGAGATGTCCGTTTTACAGGGGAGGTTCTGCCGAATTTTCGGTAGAATTCTCGTAAAACGTGATGTCCGGTCAAATTCCTATTCTAAAGCGGTGTCTAAAATTCTAGATCGAGTCTTTAGAATTTTTGTTAAATTTATTCTGATTTCATGTTGTCATTTGTTGTCTAGCTGCGCCGAGATCGAGGCCTAACGGATCAGGCCCGCCGAGTTTGTCTCGTGGAGCGCTAACATGTGAGTTATTATACTGTATATATATGCACTGCATATAGGGTGCATTATTTAGACTTTTTCATTTTCATTGTATGTTTTAAAAATGATTTAAATTATAATATTTTTGGTATATCTAGGGTTGCATTTTATATATATGCATATTAAATAATTATGCATGTTAGTTTGATATATGCTTATTAAACAATTAGGTTTAGGTTTAATACATTTGAGTAATATACACATGTTTTAAAATGTACACTTAGACATAATTATTTTATTAAATGATTAGTATACTTTAGGTATAGTTTCGGTAGATTTTAGGTTTATTCTTAAATAATTGCATGTTAAATTATAAACCTACACTTAAATTATTTTTAAGTTTATTTTTGGTATATTTTTTATTTATTTTCGAATAAATAAATGTTTTATTATTAAATTAAACCTAACACATTAGTGGTATATTTAGGGTTTATTTTTGATATATGCATGCTAGATAATTAGGTTTATTTTTAGTATATTTGTGAATATATGTTAAACACAAACACGTATTTAAATGAATATTTATACATAAATGGTTTATTAAATGATTTGAGTACTTAGGGTATATCTTTTGCATATTTAAGTATATTTTTAAGATAATGCATGTTATATTATTGTTACTCATTTAAATTGTTTTTAACTATATTAATGATTTATCTTTAGTTTATTTCATTTTTTATTTGACTATATATATATATATACCTGAAATATACTGGGTATATTTTAGGTATATTTTTGGTATATATATATATGGTTGGTTTTACTATTATGAATATGGTTCTACATTAATTATTTTTCGAATGAATGATTTATTCGAAGTGAAGGATATCAATAGAACGTGCTTCATAGTGGGCAGCACTAGGACCGTGTACGTACCGGTACGGTAGATAAGGATTGAGTGAGAGTTAAAATTGGTTGATTATAATTGATTTGACTAAGATTAATGGTATGTTAGATAGTGTGATTGCTGGAGCTCGGTTGACTAAGTGTCTCGGGGCCAATCACACTGACAGTCAGACTGCTGGAGCTCGGTTGACTTAGTGTCTCGGGGCCAGTCTACTGTCCATAAGTGAATTGAATGATCTATTGGGTTGATTGAGATGTGAGGTGATGGATAGTGTGATTGCTGGAGCTCGGTTGACCAAGTGTCTCGGGGCCAATCACACTGACAACCAGACTGTTGGAGCTCGATCGACTTAGTGTCTCGGGGCCAGTCTGCTGTCCAAATTGGAATAAGTGTTCTATTTGGAATCAAGTGAGCCTGTATGGCTAGAGTGATGATGAGATTGTTTGAGGTTGTAATTATTTAGGGTTCTATGGATCCTTCATGAATTAAAACAAATGTTTTCTACATTTAGTATATTTATAAAAGCAAAGTTTGGCATTCATGTGAAATGTGTGTATATACATATATATATAAGAATGCCTGATTGTTATGGTTTAGTTTGCATGTATATATAGTATAATAATTCACTCAATGAGGTCTGACCCCCCTCAATTATTTTTTTTCAGGAGATTCCATATCGTCAGACCTTAGTTATAGAGTTCCTCACCGGTGTTCTTCAGTCCCGGCTGTTTTATACAAATGTATATTCTAAACTTTGAATTGTATTCTAGAAACTGCAGTAGTAGTGTCACTATATTGGAAGTGTATTATTTTGTTTGGATATTAAATACTCTGAGAATTTGTATTTGAACATTGTACGAATATGTATTCATTTATAAAAGGATTTGGAGTATTTATTTTATATATTGATTCAGAAAAATTTTAATTTGGTCGTACTTTTATATATTTTATTGTATGATTTTATTTTCTAAGGCTTGCTACGGGTTACGGATTCGAAAGAATTCCCGTTCCCTAGCACCGGTCATGACTCCTAGTTTGGGTCGTGACAAGGAAGGAGAATGAGGCATTGGTTTCCCCGCAATGAGGGAAAGCATGTACCAAATCCTTGCATTTGCTATGTGAAGAAAGTTTATTACAAAAGAAGAAATTTCAATGTGATTGGGCCCAAGTCAATTTTTTTTCCTGGCTTAGACTCACTTCAAGTCCATTTAAGCTGGTGTTAGCTTGCTTGTTTCACAACAACCATCAATGTCAATTCGGGGACAACAACATTGTTTAGAAAAAAATTTTTTGAGATATGATCGCTCCAAAATTTACACGAACACATCTTGAGGGGGGCATTTGTAGACATATAAATTTTTGAAACCCATTAACAAACTTTGGGTTTACCTCAATTGGGCAAGAAAATTGTTTGATAATTAATTTTAATTAATTAATTAATCAAATAAAGTCCAATATTATTTAATATGTCAAATTCCAAATAAAAAGATACAAAGAATATATTATTCTTTATATAAGGCAAACTATATATGGACAATATGTATATATATATATATATATATATTTAAAAAAAGGCAAGGGTCAAAGAAAAATATATTCTTGCCTAAAATACAAAGAGAATATATTATTTTCTAATTATGTAGAAAATATATATTCTTTCCCTATAAAGAAATATACCATAAATGCACCTCTTCAAATTCTTTAAAAATAAGAGTGCCTATGGTTCATTTGAAGAGGAGGCGAAGACAAAAGATCAATTCTTAAGTCGTCGGAGTTCTACAATCAAAGTATCAAGTAAAGCTTTGTAAAATTCTCTCCAAGCGTCAATGCAACTCTAATCAAATCATTAAGGCTTCTTCATCTAAAAATTAAAAGGTGTTCAAGTCTTCAAATCTCCAAGAACAAGTCTTCAAATGGTGTTCATCACTCTTTCTAGATTTAACCCATCTTCTTCATTAAAATCGATGGAGAAATCTCCTACGGATTCAAGAATAAGCTTTTCATGCCCTTGATCTGTCACGACCCAAAACAGGGGCCATGACTGGTGCTAGGGAACGGGAATTCTTTCGAATCCGAAACCCGTAGCAAGCCTTTAAAAATAAAATAAAAGCATGCACTAATAATAAAATATCTTGCAGCGAAAATTAAATTCTCATATGCAATAAATATAATCCACCAACTCATTTAATAAAACAACTCATCTTATATATATAATCTTTTAATAAAAATTTTCATTTCGATCCTTTAAAATTTAAATCTCATACAAATATAATACATATATCCCATAACTTAACTATTGCAGTATCTAGATTACAAAATAAAATCAAGTAAGCATTTTACATAATAAAGCCGGGGCAGAAGAAATCCGGCGTAAGGGTCTACTATTGAGGTCTGAGGACGAAGACTCTCCTGTAAAATAGTCAACGGAGGGGAGTCAGACCTTACTGAGTGAATTGTTATAATATATATACATGCATAACTAAATGACAAATGCACACATTCAATAGTATATATAATATATATATATATACAAGCAAATACACACAGATGCAGCAAAATCATTTTATATATATATTGAAAATAACATCCGTTTATGAAGGATCAAATAGAACCCTAGATGATCGCAACCACAAATAGTGTTAGACAACACTCTAGCCATACAGGCTCACTTATTCCAAATAAATTCACTTGTTCCATTTGGACAGTAGACTGGCCCCGAGACACTAAGTCAACCGAGCTCCAACAGTCTGACTGTCAGTGTGATTGGCCCCGAGACACTTGGTCAGCCGAGCTCCAGCAATCACACTCTCAAATCACATCACACATCAATCAAATCAATCCAATCATAATCTATAAATAGGTTAGTAATTTAACCTAAATTCTATCGTCGTACCGGTACTTACTCGGTCTTAGTGCTGCCCACTAGGTAGCACATTCTATTGATATCCTTCATTTAAAAATAAATCCATACATTCATGAATAAATGATGCATGACTTTAAGTAAAATAACAATACAAACCATATATATACTAGAAATATACCAAAAATAAACCAAGTATATTTCGAGTATATATATGTCAAATAAATTCAATTTAATTATAAAATAAACTAGAAATAAACTAGAAATATACTTAAAAACATTTTAGGTATAATTTCATAATAAAACATGCATTTAATTTAAAATATACCAAAAATATACCTAAGCAATTATTAAACCATTTATGCATATTTCATAAAATTTAAACATACATTTCTAAAACATGCAATCCTAAAACATGTATATATAAAATAACAACTCACAGTTGTGCGCTCCTCGAGACAGGTCCGACGGGCCTGGTCTACTAGGCCTCAGTCTCGACGCAACTAAACAAACAAACGACAATATGAAATTAGAATAAATCTAACGTAATTCTAGAGACTCGATCTAGAATACTAGACACAGAATAGGAATAGGAATTCGACCGAATGTCACGTTTTATGAGAATTCTACAAAAAATTCGGTAGAACCTTCCCTGTAAAATGGACATCTCTCTACTTAGAAAGTAGAGCCGATCTTGCAAGAAAATACACTTCAAAAATAAACAGCCACATAACCCTTCGGTCGGACTCTCAAACTACAATTCTACCGACCGAGGTTCGCAATTTACGAAATAAACACAGAATACATGAAAATGCCAGAAATACCAAAAATACCCTTTAATAATCAAAATATAGCAAATTAGATATTTAAAACACTGAAAATAATTATTTAACCGATAATTACCATAAAACCCTAATTTTAATAAAATATTATTAAAAATCCATAATTCTCGATAAATTCATAAATATTGACCAAAATACATTTTATAACTCCAAATTAAACCCTAAAACATATTAAAAATAAATAAAAACTCATTTATTTACAAAAATAGTATATTATATATAATTTGAGAATAATTTATGAAAAATAGTTTTAATTAGTTAAAAATACTAAATAATTTGTAAAAATTAATTTTATACCTCAAATAATTATTAAAACCAATTAAACTAAATTGTTAACCAATTTATCACCAAATTACCAAAATACCCCTAGTTATATATAATTTCACAAAATTCACTATAATTATACAAAAATTCACTAAAAATAATATAATTACTCAAAAATTAATTTCTTAACATATAATTCAATAAAATCAATAATTATACTCAATTAACCAATTAATTTTAACAAAATACCTAATTAACCTAATTTTCTAAAAATCACCTAAACTAAATAAATTCATAATAATTATAAAAAAATCATAAAAATTACAAATAAATTTCTAACATTTTAACACCTTTAAACACCATAAATCACAATTTCATAATTTATTTAATTAATTTACAAAAATTAGAAAATAATAATAAAATAATAAAAAATTCACAAAATCAAAATAATTCCCAAAAATTCCACAAAAATTACAAGATGTAGATTACGCTAAGAGGATAAATCTTTGTGAAGGAAGTTAGCTTGAATCATTATAATCGAAGCTCAAAAAAAAAAAAAAAATCAAAAACTCATATAGGACGAAATTGAAAATTGAAAACCAAGGAAAATCTAGACCAAATAAAGTGAAACTAAGCTTGGAAATGAACTCACCGGAGCTCAAGGAGAAGATAGAGACTGGCGGGGCACGAAACGGTGGCCGGAATATGCTTGATTGGAGTTAGCTTTAAGTTTCAGTTTCCTTGGCTTTTCACGGCCAAAACTGGCTGGAAAAGGGAAGACAGGGTGGCGGAATGGGCTGGAGAGGGTGGTGGTTGGGTGGGAGGCACACCGACGACAAGAAAATGGGAGTTGCATCGGCGGTGGCAAAGGGAGGGCGTCGGGCGTTGGGAGCTTTTGGAGAAGACGATGGCAGAGTTGTAAATTAATCAAACTTCATTTTATATATATATATATATATATATATATATATATATATATATATATATATATATATAGGCAACTTTAACTTTAATTATTATAATATATTAATATAATATTAAAAAAAATTACACACCGCATGTTAAAATAATAATATCTATATACATATACATATATATAACACATATTAATTTATCAAAACTATATAATATAGGTTTAATTAAAAAAATAAACCCTAATTTATTAAATGTGTATATTTATGCATGTATATGTATGTATATTAATACGATAATTAAAATCGTGTATGGACTCATGCAAATACATAAAACCGACCAATATAATTAATAATTATTTATTTAGGTTTTAATTTTCCCAAAAATAAGATTCTCGAAAAAATTTTACATAAGAAACTTAAAATAATTAAAAATAACTTTAATAAATAATAAACTAATTAAATAACCAGAAATATATAATAAAATTATTAACACTGCATATCTCGATGTAGTTTAAAATTATTTAAAAACTCGGGATATTACAGTCTCCCCCTTTATAAGAATTCGTCCCCGAATTCCAAAAAAAGAAGATACGAGATCAAGGAGGAAAGAGATACGAGTAAGAAGCTCGCATCTCAGCTTCAGTCTCTTATGTATGCTCCTCTACTTTGTTGCTACTCCATAGAACTTTGACCATCTTAATCTGTTTCGAACGCAATTGTCGAACTTGATAGTCAACGATCGCCACAGGTTCTTCCATGAATGTCAGATCTTCATTCACTTCTACGCTGTTGGACTGCAACACGTGTGAAGGGTCTGAGACATACTTTCTCAGCATCGAGATATGAAACATCAGATGCACTTGAGACATACTCGGAGGCAAAGCCAACCGATATGCAATAGTGCTAACTCTCTCCAGAATCTCGAACGGGTCGATATATCTTAGTGCTAACTTACCCTTCCTACCAAATCTCATTACACCCTTCATCGGAGACACCTTTAGAAAAATAAAGTCTCAAACTTGGAATTCCACATCTCTGCGCCTAGGATCCGCATAGCTCTTTTGCCTACTAACTGCAATCTCTAATCTATGCTTGATCACAGTGACTTTCTTTGCAGCATCTTAAACCATCTCAGGTCCAGTCAAAGCTCTCTCGCCAATCTCATCGCAACTCAGAGGGGATCTACACTTCCTTCCATACAAAGCCTCGTATGGTGCCATGCCAATACTGTTATGGTAGCTGTTATTATATGCAAACTCTATGAGTAGCAAATGATCATCCCAGCTACCTCCCAAATCCAAAACACACATCCTCAATATATCTTCCAGTGTCTGGATCGTCCTCTCAGATTGACCATTTGTCTGAGGATGAAAAGTAGTACTGAAATCCAACTTAGTGCCCATCACTTCCTACAACTTTTGCAAAAAATGAGAGGTAAATACTGAACCTTTGTTTAACACAATGGACACAGGTACTCGATGAAGGCACACAATATGCTTCACATACAGCTTCGCCTATCTAGCTACAGAATATGTGGCTTTCACCGGCAAGAAATGTGTAGACTTAGTCAACCTGTTTACAATCACCCAGATGGAATCGTATAATCCTTAGAACGAGGTAAACCAACCATAAAATCCATAGCTATCCTTTCCTACTTCCACTCAGGAATAGGAAGAGGTTGAAGCTTCCCAGAAGGCTTATGATGTTCAGCTTTCACTTGCTGACACGTCAAACACTTAGCAACATAATTAATGACATCCTTCTTCAGTTCGTCCCACCAGTATAAATCTCTAATACTGTGGTACATCTTAGTGACACCCGGATGTACGCTATAGGCTGTAGAATGTGCTTCCTCTAGGATCTCTTCTCTCAAATTATCCATATCAGGAACACACAATCTACCACTGATCCACAAAACACCATCATCATCGAGTGTGAAATCAGTGAACTTCCTTGCACGGACATTCTCTGCAAGCTCTTCTAGAATAGGATCTCGGCTTTGAGCTGCCTTAATCCTATCTCTAAGTACAGATCACACCTTAAATTAAGCTAGTAGTCCACCTGATCTACTAAGCTTCATCATCAGACCTTGATCCACTAACAAATGTAACTCCAGGATCAACGGTCTCCTCTCCACACTAATGTGAGCAAGACTGCCCGAGGACTTCTTACTCAAGGCCTCTGCTACCACATTAGCCTTGCCTGAGTGATATAAAATCTCACAGTCATAATCTGTTAACAATTCCAACCATCTCCTCTACCTCAGATTCATATCTCTCTGCTGGAAAATGTACTTAAGGCTCTTATGATCAGTAAATATCTCACAAGTCACCCTGTACAAATAATGTCTCCAGATCTTGAGAGCAAAGATCACTACAGCCATCTCAAAGTCATGTGTAGGATAGTTTTGCTCATGCTTCTTCAACTGCCTCGAAGCATAGGCTATCACCCTACCATTCTGCATCAACATACAACCTAGGCCAACTCTAGAGGCATCACAATACACTATGAACTTATCCACACCATTAGGTAAAGCTAACACTGGAGCTGTGGTTAATTTCTCCTTTAACAACTGAAAACTGTTCTTATAAGCTTCTATCCACTCAAATCTTACATTCTTCTGAGTCAAGCGAGTTATAGGGGCTACATGTCACGACCCAAAACAGGGGCCATGACCGACGCTAGGGAATGAGAATTCTTTCGAATCCGGAACCCGTAGCAAGCCTAAAAATAAATAAAACATGCAATAGAAATAATAACAACACATTTAAGTAAAATATTATGCAGTGGAATAAAATCATAAATATCAAAATAATAATCCACCATGGGATTTAAATCAAATCCATATCTCATATATATAAATAAACTCTTTTAATACAATCCAATTCAAATGTTTAAAATACATATCTTGCAAATATATATAACTACTGTAGTGTCTAGATTAATAAAATAAACTCAAATGAGCAATTTACATAAAGAAGCTGGAGCAGAAGAAATCCGGTGTACAGGCTTGCTACTGAGGTCTGAAGACGATGACTCTCCTGAAAAATAGTCAACGAAGGAGAGTCAGACCTCACTAAGTGAATTACTATGATATATATACATGCATACTAAATGACAATGCATACAGTCAACAATATATATATAATATGTATGTATACAAGCAATTACACACAGATGCAATAAAATCATTTTATATATTTTTATTGAAAATCACAGTTTATGAAGGATCAAATAGAACCCTAGAAAAATCGCAACCTCAAAAACAGTGTTAGACAACACTCTAGCCATACAGGCTCACTTATTCCAATATATTCACTTATTCCATTTAGGCAGTAGACTGGCCCCGAGACACTAAGTCAATCGAGCTCCAGCAGTCTAACTGTCAGTGTGATTGGCCCCAAGACACTTGGTTAACCGAGCTCCAGCAATCACACTCCCAAATCATATCACACATCAAATAATCATATCTAATCAATATCCTCAAACTGGTTAGTAATATAGCCTAAATGCTATAAGCGTACCAGTACGTACTCAGTCATAGTGCTGCCCATTAGGGAGCACGTTCTATTGATATCCTTCATTAAAATATAAAGCATACATTCATAAAAGTAAATGATGCATGAATTGAATAAAGTAGCAATATAAACCATATATATACTAGAAATATACCAAAAGTAAACCAGGTATATTTTGAGTATATATATGTCAAATAAATCCAATTAAATCGTAAAATAAACTAAATATATATTTAAAAACATTTTGAACATAAATGTTTAATAAAGCATGCATATAATTCAAAATATATAAAAAAAACTTAAGTACTGATTAAATTATTTATGCATATTTAATCCAAATAACACATACATTTCTAAATCATGCACCCTAAACATATATATATAAAATAGTAACTCACACTTAGTGCGATCCTCGAGATGGGTCCGATGGGCCTGGTCCACTAGGCCTCGGTCTTGGCGCAACTAAACATACAAAAATAACAAACATCAGAATAAACCTAACAGAAAATCCTAGAAACTCAATCTAGAATATTGGACACAGAATCAAAATTAGGGTTTGATTGGACATCATATTTTTCGAGAATTCTACCAAAAATTCGACAGAACCTCCCCTGTAAAATGGAAATCTCTCTACTCAAAGAGTAGAGCTGGCCCTGCAAAGAAACACACTTCGAAAAATAGACACAGATACACAACCAAAATCCCTCGATCGGACTCCAAACTACAAATCACCGACCGAGGTCCACAATTCATAGAACAATATAGAAATACCGAAAATACCCTTATATCATAGAAATACATTTTATAAGTAGAAATTACGTAATTAGCCCTAAAACACAATAAAAACCGATAAAAACTCATTTTATTTAGAAAAATCGTATATTATATATATAATTGAAAATAATTCACGAAAAATAGTTTTAATTAATTAAAAATACTAAATAATTTGTAGAAATCATTTTTATACCCTAAATAACTATTAAAACCAATTTAATTACATTTTTAGCCAATTTAGTGTAAAATTACCAAAATACCCCTACATATATAAATATACTAAAATTATTCCAAAAATTCACCAAAAATAATATAATTGCACAAAATTAATTTTATCAACATATTTATCAATAATATCAATAAATAAACTCAATTAACCAATTAATTTCAATTAAAAACACAATTAACCCTATTTTTCCAAAATTACATAAACTAATGAAATTCAAAATAAATACATAGAAATTCATAAAAATTCCAAATAAATTTCTATAATTCATTTAAATACCTATATTTATCATAAAACACAATTTCATAATTTATTTAATTAATTTTCGAAAATTAGAAAATAATAATAAAATATTCAAAAATACCCAGAAATCAAAATAATTTTTAAAAATTCTAAAAAAATTCACACATGTAGATTAAGCTAAGGGGAACAACATTTGTGAAAGAATTTTTCATGAATCAATCAATTCAAAGTTCAAAAAAATCAAGAACCCTAAAATGGCTGAATTACCAAAATTGAAACTTAAGCAAATCAAGACCATTTTAAGTGAAACAAAGCTTGGAATCACACTCACCAGAGATCAAGGAGAAGAAAGAGACCAGCGGCGTCAAAAATGGTGGCCGGAAACACCATGAACGACGGTGAGAATGAATTCGGCTTCTCCGGCCAAAATGAGCTTCCCGACGCCGGAAATGGGCTATGTTGATGGCGGAACAGCTGGAGGAAGGAGGTGGCATGCCGGGAGGCACACTGACGGTGAGAAAATGGCATGCCAGATGGCGGTTTGGTGAGAAAGGCGATCGAAAATGGTGAAGAGGAGTCGGGGGCAGATTGGTAATTTGCCAAAAATTTGTTGATTCTAGCTTATATCATGTATATATATATGTATATGTATTATTACACTATATATTATAATATTATAAATTCCACACACATTAAATATACTCCACACACATATAAATTAATATTTTAAAATTTAATACACCTAAAAATAATTAAATAATATTAAAACTAATTAATGAATAATAAAATATTAGGGTAATTAATTAAACCATAGTTAAATGAATAAATACACATATATACGTTATTTAGTATTTTAAAAATATCTATGAGTTCATGCAAATGAGTAAATCTACTTAAAATAATTAATAGTAAATTATTTACGTGAAAATTTCCCCGAAAATAGAATTCTCGGGAAAATTTTACGTAAAACACTTAAAATAATATACAATAATTAAAATAAGCTTTAAATAAATATCAACTCGTAAAAATATCATAATTATATACAAAATTATTAACACTGCATATCCCGATGCAGTTTAAAATATTTTAAAAACTCGGGATATTACAGTCTTCCACCCTTACAAGAATTCGTCCCCGAATTCCAGAAAGAAAATGATCACAAGATCAAGAAGGAAAGAGATACGGGTAAGAAGCTCGCATCTCAGCTTCAGTTTCCCACGTATGCTCCTCAACTCTGTTGCTATGCCACAGAACCTTGACCATCAGAATCTGCTTCAACCGCAACTGTCGGACTTGATAGTCTACGATCACCACAGGTTCTTCCACAAACGTCAAATCTTCACTCGAGATAAAATTAAAATATTAAAATAATTATTAATAAAAATATTTATTAACTCTGCATATCTCAAAATTAATTTAATAATTTATAAAAATATTGGATCATAACAGATGAAACCACTGAACTTATGGTAATTGAGAAGAGGTTGAAATTGGGTTTTCCAAGTAAGGTAATTTTAGAAGATTAATTTAATTGAAAGAGTATGATTAGTAGTAGATATAAAAGGAGTAGAAGAAGAAGAAATTGGAATGATTTGTTCAGCCATTGTCAGGTTCTGATACCATGTAATGTTTTGTAATGGTATTGTGTATCTCTCATTTATGAAGAAAATGATTACAAAACGTATTTATAGTGATACAAAAAATACAAGAATTGGATCAAAAGAAGAGAAGAAACAAACAAACAGCATAGATAAGATATATATAAGCCAACTGTAGCCAATCATCATTAGTTCTATCAAAGCCAGCTGTGTGAATTAAAAACATAATTTTGGAATAAGCTAATGAAAATTATTCATTATAGTCAAGGGATTGATGACAGTTTTTAATTATTATTATTATCTTATAACTTGAGCATAATTTCACCTTCTTTATTTAAATCAGATAAAAATAAATTTTATAAATTAACAATGGCAAAATACGATATCTATACCTTGAAAAGTAATGACTATCAAGGGCATTGACCACTTGTCCATAAATTACTTGTGTCTTTGAATAGTAGTGACCTATTGATCACACTCACTTACATTTTTTTTTAATTTTTTAAACTTAATTAATGCCCAAGAATCTTGAATATTATTTGTGATATATTATAGATTCAACATTCAATATATATATATATATATATATATATATATATATATATATATCATCGTTACACGTGTAAATGACTAGGGTTACCATAATTTTTGGAATTTATTGCTCTCCTATATAGCAAAGAACTAGGGTTACGATAATTTTTTCATAATATATATAGAAACCCATGTAAAGCATTCAAGGATCATCAAGGAATGGAAGAAAATAGTGTTGCAAACGCAAAGAGATCAGAGCTTGAGTAGCCTCCAACACCAGGGCCTTACACATGGCCATGGCTCGTTTATCCTCATGGCGAAGACTATGAAAAGCAAACCTTTTACACTAATTATATACCATAATACCCCAAGAAGACTGAACACAAGATGATTCCTAAGCTAAAAAATAAGAAGTGTTGGGCTTCATCTCATGGCTGGTGTGTTTTCTCGGACGACAATAATGACGCCCGCCTCTTTCTTTGGAATCCAATTACTTTGGAGAAGATAGAGTTGCTTGAATTACTAGGTGCTTACGCTATTCAGGGTTGTATTTTGACATCTTCTCCTAGTGAAAAAAAAAAGTTGCAGGATCTTGTTATCCATTTGCCATATAAGTTCAATCATGTTACATTGACTTGGACATGAAGAAGAAGAATGGAAAGAGTTGGACTACAATGACGAGTTGGAGAGGCATTTTCTTAAAAATGATGGTGATGTCCCTGAGAACTTGCAAAACATATTCCTTTGAGACCTCGTTATCTGCAATGGCAAGATTTATGCCCATTCTTCTCCTGGTGTGCCAACATTTTTCATTGTTGAAATTAATGACAGAAATAGGATTGCGTTGTGATATTTGAATGTTAATCCTATTATCAGCTCACGACCTTCCTGCCATGTCTCAACCTATTTTCTAGAATCTAATGGCGAACTTTACATGGCAGAGATAATGATTGGTGGAATGATGTATGAAAGAGAAATCGTTAGCATTGAGGTTCATAGATTGTATTTTTCTCTTATGTGTTGGGAGAAAGTGGAAACTCTCAATGATTCAGTGTTCTTCCTTCACTACAGTTACTTAATTTCATGCACTGCAAATGATCCAGAAACACAAGGAAATAGACTATTATTTACCTTTGGTGGCGTTATAAACAGTTGTACGAGTACAACTTAAACGATGGAAGTATTTTGCCAGTTTTTCCACTTTCTAGTGATGGTCTACCCCAACAACCTTCTTTATACTTTTGGGTGATGCCTCAACATCTAAGGTATAAACATTCCACTTCTTGCCTACGGCTTATTGAAAATTTATTTCAATTTTTTTTATAATTTAATAAAAAATAAAAAAATATTTACAATTTGAATAAAATATTTTTAAGGACAAAGATACGTATAGTAGATTGTGACATTACAACTCAGCATAAGATAATTTTTTTTTTGAAATTCTTTCTTTGTCTCCAAACATAGGGGCTCTATCAAATAGAAGAGTGAATATTTTTGTCATCTTATAAGTCGCTCGACAACAGTCTTTCTATCATGATTTGTGACATTTTTCTATTTTTAAAGATTGTTATGCATGCAGTTTTTTATCAATTTTGACCAAAGTATAAATTGTATTATAAGAAAAGATTTATGTAGCGGGCCCTTAATATACTAGGGGGAGGGGGTTTTTACCAAAAAGCCAGCCAAAAAAAATTGCCCCCCATGTAAATAGGGGGCAATTTTGTCAAAAAAAAAAAAAGTGAGCTACTCCAGAGGCGTCTACTATGTATATCAGTGCCCCTTGTATTATAAACAATTGACTAATTTAGGACATTGTTGATAAATTTAAAATGATTTTTTTTATACTAATGGCCACTTAAATTTGTTCAATTTTGGTTCTTTTCTTAAGATCAAGCTTTGCTGCTCTTATTACTTAGATACATTTTATCAATGTTGCAGGAAATCTCTCATAAAGGAAGAAGCCGAATATGAAATTGATAACCAAGGACACAAAGAATCAACTCGTCAAGTGGACTATTATTTTGTCGTCTTCCTTCAGATATTTCTTCAATGATTATCAAGAGTCTCAATTTAGTTCAGTACTTGAACTTTCATGCTAGTTGTAGATTGTTTCAGTCATTAGCTCCAATCCAACACAAACTGATTTCGAGCGGGCTGGAAAACCATTCATTTTCATCCCCATTGCTCATGTTCTTTGAGAAGGACAGGTTTAGCACTTTTCTTGAACCAAAGCATGGTAACAAGTACTACTTACAGCTGCCCCAACAGCTATTGAGATGCATGATTTGTTACTCAAAGATGGCTAGTTCTTAATGTCGGGAGGTTCGTCTAGCATGTATTGTTTCAGGCCTTTAACAGGGGAGCTCAAGTTTCCAAGCACTCCATCTTTCGTTTTTGAATTGGAACTTAGATGTATGGGCTTCTCAATCTCTCCAGCTCACATGGATTGCATGGTTGTGTTCATTTACAAGTCCCCTGGTGAGATCAACATGTACTTCGGTCGCCGTGGAGATGCAGAATGGAAGTATGAAGCAATTCAAGATGTGACCGACTTTGCTTTTTACGACAATAGCCCAGTCTTCTATAACAATGCATTTTACTATCTGGGAGAGAAAGGCGATTTAGGAATTCTAGAAATAATGGATAAGAAGATTAGCTGGAAGGTGGTTGTATCAGGTCCTCAGAGTCCTTGCACAGAATGCAACCAAAATTTTCTAGTTGAATATGATGGAGATCTTACATCCGTGTTTGTGGGTAATTTCAGAAATCCATGGGTTGAAGTTTTCAGGTTAAATCGATCCAAAATGACCTGGACTAGATTGGAAACTTTGGGGAAGTATATGATTTATGTTAGTCGCTCATCATCATTTACTGCACGTGCAACAACTCCTGGAACGGAGAACAAAATATATTTCCCAAGGTTTCAAGGGCAGAGCATTGTTTTCTACTCTCTGGACACAAAAAAGTTTCATTCATTTGATCAGAAGGATTCGCCAGTAGAGTTTTACGAAACTAGAGAACATTTACAGTGTGGATGGATTGAACCTCGGTGAACTGATGCTAGAGCTTTTTATTTAAGGACAAGATATATGCAGGCATAAACAATAAGTATAATTGAGTCTGCTGTATTTCTTTTGTTTCCAGTGAATACATATATTGGAGTTTCTAGAAATGAAAATCTTTTTGCTGATTCTTTAGTTATTTTTGGGTTTAAGTTTTGGAGAGAAATTCTACCTTTAGAGTCAAGGTTAATTTCTAGAGCTCATGATCAACTTCATTCAAGCACACGTGAGAAATTTATATAATGATAATAATAGCAATAATAATTCAAAGCATATAAATTATATGGTAATGTCTTGATTGTATCAGCTAATGAAGATTATTCATTATTCAAGGATTGGTGAGTGCACTTAAAAAAGCTAATCATTTTCATGCAGTAATTGCACTAAAATTGATTGTGAGAAACTCAATTCAAATCAAATCCAATTTGCCATGTAAAAGGAAAAAGCAGTTGCGTCCACAATTACAGTTACAAAAGAAAAGTACGTAGAAGGAATGTATTAACAAAATAAGAATACATATATATATATTTCTGTAACAAAAAGACTCTGTAA
The DNA here is from genome assembly GCA_947683625.1 of Mallotus nudiflorus. Lineage (NCBI taxonomy): Eukaryota > Viridiplantae > Streptophyta > Magnoliopsida > Malpighiales > Euphorbiaceae > Mallotus > Mallotus nudiflorus. The sequence continues at coordinate 717,317 of CANTUR010000070.1, read as the reverse complement.
CAACTCTCCTAAAAATAATAGACAAAACATTTAAGTAAAAAGGGTTGTGAATCAAAGTATTTTTCCATTGTGATTAACACTTGATCTAATGCATATTTACAATTTACTTACAGAATGATAAGATGATTTGTGATCCTAACTTGATTATGATTTTAATTTTAATTCCGCATTACTACAATTCACTTATAAAATATTAAGAGAATGGCTCTCTAAAGTCCACTTTTCCTCAAATTTCTTATAGTCCACTATTAGATTAAAGACACCTTATTAAGAAATTAATTTAATGGTTATTATCATTTATAAAATAAAAGAATAAAAAATTACTATAAAAAATAAAAATACTTATTTATTTTTAATTAAAATGTATCTTTATACATACAATAAAGCTGAACTTCAAAATGGTGCTTTTATATTTTTGCGAAGTAGTAGCATAAATTTATAGATGTCATTGAAAAAACTCCTAATGTCATGTATTCCAAAGCTAGCATTTAGTTAATGCTCAAAAAGTTTTACCATATTATTTGGTTTCCTATAATGTTCATCTACTTTAATGCTCGGCCCTCTCCTCGTTCCGCCCGCAGGCCTATTGGGATAGCAACCTTCGGGCTTTGCCTACTTTTTCTAATAAAAAAAATCCAGCTCGGCCCAGAAAAGCACTAGCAACAACAGAAAAGAAGGGGTCCATGTAGCTGTTGTGCCCTCCCCCTTCTTAGTCAATGGGGCAGCAAGTTCGACATTACTAGAAAGGAGAGAATCCATTTCAAATAACAATGCCTCCGCCAGGCAGTATGTGGAACGGCTGAGAGTGGACTTTTTTGGATTTTTTGACTTTTTAAGTGCTACATATTTTTTGTCATGTAGTTCTGAGGAGCTTTTAACATAGTTTGTTTGCCATTTCTATATCCTGCATATTATTCCAAATAGGAATTACAACAATCCTTCCTTTGAAATTGTCCCCTGCAAAATATCACTTCATATATGTGAATTTTCTATGCATTAAATCTCTTCTAAGCCTCTTGAGGATCGCCAAATTGGATCCTCAAACCAAGTGCTTCTTAACAGTGCCATATAATTTGCCAAGAATCCACCGATTTATAGCATCAGATGACAAACCATTTTTTCACATTTCTCTTATAATTTGGAAAGCTTCTCTATCCATACCTAATTTGCAAGCACTGTCAATCATAATATTATAGCTAATGATATTTGGTTTGACCCCAGAATTTACCAGTTCATACAAGAAATGACAAGCTTCCATTCAACTTATTCGACCGACAAAGCCCTTTGATAATGAAAGCATAAACAAAATTATCATGAACTTTCAAGGGCCAAATGACATCACTCCACAATTTTTTAAGCCTTATAAATATAATAAAATTGAACCCTAAACTATGAATAAACAAAATCGTGTCAAGTGGAATTCTACTAGACTTGTAGGTAATGGTTTATTTCCAAGTCATATAACATAGTTCATTTTGTTTTACTTTAAAGATATTTCATTTAGTTTTACTTTAAAGTCTTTTTATTTTCTCAAAAATATTGTTCTCATTGTAAAATGCTTTAATTTGTATTTATTTTAATTTTATTATTTATAAACTTTATTTCTTCCTCTTTTTCAATATGAAAGTTGAAAAAAAATTTACTTTTAGCTTTTAAATTTTTAACCATTTTCTTCTTCAATCTTTCAACTTTCAATTCATTATTTTTCCAAACCTTTCAACTTTTATGTCATTATTTCTTTCAACTCTTTAATTATTTTTATTTAATTAATTAATAATTATTTAATTATAATTATTTAATTGTAGTAAAAAATATAAAAAAAAATATTATTATTACATTAAATAATTTATTATAAGTATATAAAAGTAGAAATGAAAGAAAAATGTAAGTAGAATATATATATTCGTTACTTACTTTCAGACTGAACACATTTGCTTCTTTATTGGATTTATAAATTCATTACTTGAAAAAATTGAATTAGAATAACAAAATACTTCCACCCTATGGTCATAGCTCTTGCCGAAGGTCGACAACTGGCTCTAGGTACTTTTGTCTTTAGCAAAATATGTAGGGAATGTTCACCCTATTTCCTTCCAAAACTTAGCCTAAATTCAAATTAGGAAGTGGTCCATTTTGGATGGTCCAAGTTTTGTTTATGGCTTATTTCCCTGAGCTAATGCACTAACCTCCAAAGCCTGAATTCCAATCTCTTTCTTGCTACACTCTTTGGCTCTCAAAGTTTACATGTAAATACACAACATTTAAAGAATTTTTCAAATTCTTCTACATTACTACTAACAGATGTGATGACCTCTTATGTCCTTTTCTTCCACCTCTCTATGGCCCTTGTTAGAACTTCTTAGACAATTGCAATAAATAAAATGATCCCATATGGAAATTAGCCTAGGCGAGCATCTTAATAACTCATGATCTCCCTTTCAATCTAGATTTAGATCCCTATAATAATAAATATGGAGTCAAGTTATATAACCTACATATGGTAGCCAGACAATTTGGTCTATGCCAAGTTGCTCATTATCCAACTTTCCATTTATATAACTCTACCTTTTATAGCTGGATCATTTTACAAGTCCCATCTATTATAAAAGGCTAACTCAATCCTTTTCTATCCACATTGATTCTGTAAAATTTTATCTTGACTTATAAATCCTTATAAAATTGACATGTACACCTAATTTTAAGAACTTTTTTATAGTATCCATTTTGTTCGCCCTTAGCATGAAGTAGCAGACCTTCATACATGGATTATGATTGATATTAAAGAAGTAATTTATTGAACTTCTTTTTCTTTTCAGGAATCAAAGAAAAAAAAAAGGTGAGTATATAGCAGAAATTCAAGCTTTCAAAGATTTCTATAGTTTTAAATACAACTACCAAGACCAAAAAATTATGGGGTGAAAGATGAAAAAAGTCAAGGCCAAACTCATTTGGGAACACCAAATTGGGAGTTAATATGAAACAAACGCATTTAAATATGAGACTAGGCAAAACTCATCTTGAGGCCACTAAAACTTTCAATATTTTAATTTTAGACCCTAAAGGTTTATTGTGTATATCTAGACCCTCAAACTTCACAGGTTTGAAATTTTAAACCTTTTTCTTAATTTTTTAACATAAATTATTTTTTTGAACCTTAAAGTTTTATATTTCTAACATTCGTACCATATTTTACATTTTAACACTATTATCACTTTTAAAATTTTTTCATTGGTAAAAAATAAATTTACTTATTTTAATTTCTAATATTTTAAATTAAAAACATAAATATATATGCATTTTAAAATAATTTTATATTTTATATTTTCAATACATTTTTAGTTTTTTGTACAAAATTTTAATTAAATTATTGTAAATAAATTTTTATAATATAAATTTTACAAATAGTGGATACCAATGCATGCCTGTACATCACAAAAAATGATGATAGATTTTCCAAACAACTCAAACTTCTTATAATCATTATCTTAACCTTTATTTTTGTTTATCATGCTTTTTACATATATGAAAAGAATTTATATTATAAAATGTTATTCACAATAATTTTAAATATTGTGAAAAACAATAGTAATATTATAATATTTTTATCTTAGCATTAACTTATTTGTCTATTTTAAAACTTAAAATTATTTAAATACGTTTATAATAATTTAAAATATCAGAAATTAAAATATGTAAAATTTGATTTTTACTAGTGAAAAATTTTTATAAGTGATATAAGTATTAAAAAGTAAAAAAAAAAATGGTATAAATGTTAGAATATAAAACTTCAGGGAGTAAAAGAAAATAATTTGTGTTAAAAAATTAATAGAAGGGTTTAAAACTTCAAATCTATGAAGTTTAAGGGCCTAAATATACAAAATGAAACTTTAAGGCCTAAAGCCAAAAATTTGAAAGTTTTAGGGGCCTCAGGATGGGTTTTGCTTACAAGACTAAAATAAGATGAGTTGTTATAATTGCTATTTATTGATAACAGTTTTTGAGACATCGCATAGATTCATCTTGTCTTTAATGCGAAATTATGTGGTTCATGCCTTTGGGGTGAATTTATGTGGTTTATGCCTTTGGGGAGAATTTATGTGATTGAAAAGTATGCATACTAAAATTTTATGAATTATCTTATACTGAAATTTTATGAATTATCTCTAAGAAAGAGATAATGAGAAAGACACCATTTTATGTTGTATTAATGATGAGATATAGTGTTATTAATGAGACATAATGTCTAGTATGTGATAAACTATTTTATGAGTTCAATTACACATAGTCACATGACATAGTGCTTTATTGCTAATAATGTATGCTATGCAATACAATAACAATTGCATAAGTGAAATATCAAAAAAAAAAATGATTAGACATATGAGAAGAAAAAAAAGAGTTTAAATAATAAATATTTAAAAAAAGAAATTAATTAATTAATTCCATTTTATTCTCTGTTCTCGACTTGCTCAATGGTATATTTCGTTTAGTTCATTGTATAATTCTCATCTTATTATTTATGCCTATATTATTGATCAATTTTATATATGATACAATTGCTCTTGTTTTCTAGTCATTTACTGAGTAATTTGGCCAATTACTCACATTCTCTCTTCTTTTATACTTTCCAGCATAGTTATTGTATTAGTATAGCTAATGTTGAAACAGTATGGCAATACAATGTACATTCATGACCTATGAGCTGATAGAGACATAAACTTTAGTGAGATATATATTCTAGCACAATGTAGATGCAAAGTTTGCTTTTAGAGATTGTATAGAGCCTGAGTATGTATGTGTTTGTCCATAGTCTATAATGAGTATATGGATAGTATGTGTACCAACCTCCAAAATTATCTACTAGACTGAGTCTGTAACTCAAACTATACAAAGCTTAACTCATGAAGCTTGTGAATATACTTAAATGGAAGTTCACAGACCAGACTAGCTCATAATTTTAATGTTTAATAATTTGACTTTAAATATATAATATATAAATTCTTATTGCAAAAATATTTTTGAAAACATATTATTAGTATAAATTCATAATTTTTATTTAATATATTACAATTTATTTAGTAAATAATTTATTTTTCAATTTTTAATGTATAATTTTAATTTATAGTTTGCATTTTTAAAAATTTGTTTAAATACATTTAGCCTCACGAACAGCTCTTGATGATTATGTGGCATAGTGAGCTTGGCTCAATTATAAATGAACCATGTCTGAGTTAGCCAAAGCTCGACTTAACTCGGCTCAATTATACCCTTAGTAAGGACCACTAGTAGTGTATATTGATGTTATTGATTTGGCATGTGCAATGGCAACAATGATGGTTGGGAAAAAAAAGCACAGGAAGCTGAGGGACATTATTGAACATGCCAAAAAGTATAGGGCATACGATTTTCATGGCACACTAGACCCTAATCAAGTTGACAAATGGGTCAAGATGGTGGATAAGGCCTTCATTACATTATAGTTAATAGATGAATAGAAGGCTAAGAATGTGTATAGCCTAATCATGTTCAACAAGGTTAACGAGTGGTTGAGAAGGCTAAAAATTAAAAAAAAAATTCAACTAATTAAAAATTAGAATATATTAGATAGCTCTTATGAAAATTCAAGTGTCATTGGTTAGAAATTATATATACAAAATTCTAAGCTATTACAAAAATAATATTTGATGAATTGTACAATTCATAAAGAATATAATGCTTAATTATACCCACTAGAAGTTCTGTAAATAATTTATATATATATACCACAAGGGAGAAAAAGCTTTTATATACATAAAGCACATCTTCTACTTTAAGGTGGCATCATTATGCTATTTGTTACTATTGCTTTTGCTTATTTATAGGATTAATTATTGATTTTCCATGGGCAATGCCTTGGGAACATTTGTGTTTTTCATATATTGAATAATGAGAGTTTACAAAATATATATAATACATGAGGTATTGTAGAGATATACAACTCTAACTGAATAACAAATAAGAAGAAGAGTTATCAATAATAACAACATTAAATATCTTCAATAATAGTATCCTAACACCCCCCCTCTGGTAAGCCCAGGATCAACACGTACTAGAAGAGTAGTGCAGACAGTCTAAAATCTAATGATGGATAGTGGCTTAGTCAATAAATCAACAAGCTGATCATGTAAGGAAATAAAATGCACTTGCATGAATCCATTTACTACTTACTCTCATATAAAGTGGAAGTCCAATTCAATGTGCTTTGTATGGGCATGGAAGTTAGGATTGGATGTGAGATATATCGCACTAATGTTATCAAAATGGAGGATAGTCTTCAAACAAAAAAATCCTAGTTCTCTAAGTAGAGAACTGTAATATCCCGTGTTTTTAAAATATTTTTACACTGTACCGGGATATACAGTGTTAATAATTTTTGAATATATATTACGATATTTTCACGAGTTGATATGTATTTAAAACCTATTTTAATTATTGTGTATTATTTACAGTACTTTACGTAAAATTTTCCCAGGACTTGCATTTTCGGGGAAATTTTCATGTAAATAATTTATTACTAATTATTTTAAATATATTTTCGAACTTGCATGAACTCATACGTATTTTTAAATTACTAAACACCGTGTATGTGTGCAATATTTATTTAATTAGGGTTTAATATATATTACCCTAATATTTTATTATTTGTTTATTAATTTATTGTTATTTAATTATTTTATTTATTATTAAATTATTAAAATATTAAGTGTGTGGATGTAAATTTTTCTAAATATTTTATTAAAATTATTATTATTTTATTATTATTTATTTTTCTTTTTCTTTTTCTTTCTTTTTCTTTTCTTTCTTTTTTCTTTTTCTTCTTCTTCTTCCTTCTCCCGTGCGCCCGACCACCCATCCCTCACCGCTGCAACTCCCGATTCCCGGCTGTCGGTGTGCCACCAGGAGCTCTGCTTTCCCCAGCCAGCCACTCCGCCGCCCCCAGCTCCTTCCCCGGCGCCGGTTAGCCCCCGTTTTCCCTTTTGGCCGAAACTTCTTCCCTTCACCGTCGACGTCGATTCCGGCCACCATTTTTGACACCGCCGGTCTCTTTCTTCTCCTTGAGCTCCGATGAGTGTGATTCTAGCTTTGGTTTGAGCTTAAATGGTCTAGAATTGCTTAGGTTTCGAATTTTCAATTTCGGTCACATTAGGGTTTTCAATTTTTTTGAGCTTTGAATTGATTGATTAATGAAAACTACCTTCACAAATGTTGATCCTAGTAGCTTAATCTACATGTATGAATTTTTTTGGAATTTTTGGAGATTTTTTGGATTTTTGGGTATTTTTGAATATTTTAATATTATTTTCTAATTTTCGGAAATTAATTATTTAAATTATGAAATTGTGTTTTATGGTTAAATTAGGTGTTGAAATGAATTATAGGAATTTATTTGGAATTTTTATGAATTTCTAAGTATTTATTTTGAATTATTTAAGTTTATGGAATTTTGGAAAATTAGGGTTAAATGTGTTTTTATTTGAAATTAATTGGTTAATTGAGTTTAATTATTGATATTATTGATAAATATGTTGAGAAAATTAATTTTTGATAATTGTATAATTTTTGATGAATTTTTGAAGTAATTTAAGAATATTTATATATGTAGGGGTATTTTGGTAATTTTATCCTAAATTGGCTAAAAATGTAATTTAATTGGTTTTAATAGTTATTTAAGGTATAAAAATGATTTCTAAAAATTATTTGGTATTTTTAACTAATTAAAACTATTTTTCGTGAATTATTTTCAATTATATATATAATATACGGTTTTTCAAATAAAATGAATTTTTATCGGATTTTATAGTGTTTTAAGGTTAATTATGTAATTTTTACTTATAAAATGAATTTCTATGAGATAAGGGTATTTTTCGTATTTCTGGAATTATTCTGTGTTTATGGATCCCGGTCGGTGGACTGTAGTTTGGAGTCCGACCGAGGGATTGTGGATTTGTGTTGAGCTTGTTCTTCGAAGTGTATTTCTTTGCAGGGTCGGCTCTACTCTTTTGAGTAGAGAGATGTCCATTTTACAGGGGAGGTTCTGCCGGATTTTCGATGGAATTCTGGTAAAACGTGATATCCGGTCGAACCCTGATATCGATTCTGTGTTTAATACTCTAGATCGAATTCTAGGATTTCTGTTAGGTTTATTCTAATGTCTGTCGTTATTTGTTTGTTTAGTTACGCTGAGACCGAGGGCTAGTGGACCAGGCCCGTCGGACCCGTCTCGTGGAGCGCACTAGGTGAGTTACTATACTATATATATATGCTTAGGATGCATGATTTAGAAATATATATTTTATTTTGATTAAAATGCATAAATAATATGATTTGTATTTAAGTATATTTTTGGTTTATTTTTGGTATATATTAAATTATATGCATGTTTTGTAAATAAAATATATTTAAAATGTTTTTAAATATATTTCTAGCTTAAGTTATAATTTGATTGAATTCATTTGACATATATATACTCGAAATATACCTGGTTTACTTTTGGTATATTTCCGGTATATATATGGTTTATATTGTTATTTCATTTAAACTCATGCATCATTTATTCGTGAATGAATGATTTATATTATTAATGAAGGATATCGATAGAACGTGCTACCTAGTGGGCAGCACTAGAACCGAGTACGTATCGGTATGCCTATAGTATTTAGGCTATATTACTAACCATTTGTGGATATTGATGGAATATGATTATGTGATATGTGAGATGTGATTTGGGTGTGATTGTTGGAGCTCGATTGACCAAGTGTCTCGGGGCCAATCACACTGGCAGTCAGACTGCTGGAGCTCGATTGACTTAGTGTCTAGGGGCCAGTCTACTGTCCAATGGATTAAGTGGATATATTTGGATAAGTAAGCGTGTATGGCTAGAGTGTTGTCTAACACTATTTTTGAGGTTGTGATATTCTAGGGTTCTATGTGATCCTTCATAAAAGATGATTTTCAATAAAAACATATAAAATGATTTTCCTGCATCTGTGTGTATTGCCTGTATATATACATATTATATATATACTGTTGATTGTATGCATTGTCACTTAGTGTGTATGTATATATATTATAGTAATTCACTCAGTGAGGTCTGACTCCCCTCCGTTGACTATTTTTCAGGAGAGTCAACATCTTCAGACCTCAGTAGCAGGTCGATACGCCGGATTTCTTCCGCCCCGGCTTCTTTGTGTAAACTATTTACTTGAGTCTTATTTTTATAATCTAGACACTGCAGTAGTTGTGAAATATAAGTGTGGGATTTCATGTATTTTATTTAAAGAGATGTATTATATTGAAACTGGATTTGTACTGAAAGATTATATATATATGTGATGAGATGAGATTTGATTTAAATCCAGTGATGAAAATGTTATTATTATATTTATGATTTTTATTTCCGCTGCATATAATATTGTTATTGTTATTATTGCATGTTTTATTTTATTTTTAGGCTTGCTACGGGTTCCGGATTCGAAAGAATTCCCGTTCCCTAGCGTCGGTCATGGCCCCTGTTTTGGGTCGTGACAACAACGAATCCAAGGTAATTTAGTTATTGCTAGAGCTACCACCTTGTACTTACTTTCGATTAATGTACGTGCCATTGTGGGTTATTTCTTGGCCATCCAAAAAATCAAAGATGTATTAAGAATGTAATATCCCGTGTTTTTAAATATTTTAATACTGCATCGGGATATGCAGTGTTAATAATTTTTAAATATAATATTGATATTTAATAAGCTTTTATTTAATTTAAATTGATTTTTAATTATTTATCATTATTTTAAGTGCTTTACGTAAAATTTTCTTGAGACTTTCATTTTCGGGGAAAATTTCACGTAAATAATTTATTATTAATTATTTTAAATATATTTATGGACTTGCATGAACTCATACATATTTTAAAATATTAAACACCGTGTATACATGTAATTATTTATTTAATTAGGGTTTAATATTACCCTAATATTTTATTAATTATTTATTAGTTTTATTGTTATTTAATTATTTTTATTTAGTATAAATTATTAAAAAATATTAAATTATATGTGTATAATTTAATATTATTTTAATATATAGTATAAAGTATATATATATACATATTATAAGTTAAAAACCAAAAATTTTAGAAAATTACGTTTTTGCCCCCGATTCCTCTCTTCCTCCCCAATCACCTTCCCCACGCCGTCCGGTCACTGCCATCCCGTTCCCTTGCCGTTTGTATTCCGTCTGGCGTGCCACCACCTTCCTCAGCCTTCCTTACCGCCTGTAGCAGCCGTTTCCGGCGTCTGGAGGTCGGTTTTTGGCCAGAAGCCGAGAGTTTGCAATTTCTTCACACCTCGCGATTCTGGCCACCGTTTTTGACACCGCCAGTCTCTTTCTTCTCCTTGAGCTCCGATGAGTGTGATTCTAGCTTTTTTTTGAGCTTAAATGGTCTTGATTTGCTTAGGTTTTGAATTTTCGAATTCGGCCATTTTAGGGTTTTTGATTTTTTTTTAACTTCTAATTGCTTGATTCATGAAAAATACCTTCACAAATGTTGATCCTAGTAGCTTAATCTACATGTATGAATTTTTTTGGAATTTTTGGAGATTAATTTGATTTTTGGGTATTTTTGAATATTTTAATATTATTTTCTAATTTTCTGAAATTAATTAATTAAATTATGAAATTGTGTTTTATGGTAATTATAGGTGTTTAAATGAATTATAGGAATTTATTTTGAATTTTTATGAATTTCTAAGTATTTATTTTGAATTATTTAAGTTTATGTAATTTTGGAAAATTAGGGATAATTGTGTTTTAAATTGAAATTAATTGATTAATTGAGTTTAATTATTGATATTATTGATAAATATGTTTATAAAATTAATTTTGGATAATTATACTATTTTTGGTGAATTTTTGAAGTAATTTTAGTATATTTATATATATAAGGGCATTTTGGTAATTTTACACGAAATTCACTAAAAATGTAATTTAATTGGTTTTAATGGTTATTTAAGGTATAAAAATGATTTCTACAAATTATTTAGTATTTTTAATTGATTAAAACTATTTTTCGTAAATTATTTTCAATTATATATATAATATACGATTTTTCTAATAAAATGAGTTTTTATCGGTTTTTACTGTGTTTAAAGGTTAATTATGTAATTTCTACTTATAAAATGAATTTCTATGTTATAAGGGTATTTTTAGTATTTCTGAATTATTCTGGGTTTGTGGACCCCGGTTGGTAGACTATAGTTTGGAGTCCGACCGAGGGGTTGTGGATGAGTTGTTGAGCTTGTTTTTGAAGTGTGTTTCTTTGCAGGGTCGGCTCTACTCTTTGAGTAGAGAAATGTTCATTTTACAGGGGAGGTTCTGTCGAATTTTTGATAGAATTCTCGTAAAACGTGATGTCCGATCGATCCCTAATTTCGATTATGTGTTTATTACTCTAGATCGAGTTCTAGGATTTTCTGTTAGGTTTATTCTGATTTCTATCATTATTGTTTGTTTAGTTGTGCTGAGACCGAGGCCTAGTGGACCAGGCCCGTCGGACCCATCTCGAGGAGCGCACTAATTTGTGAGTTACTATATTATATATATATATGTTTAGGGTGCATGATTTAGAAAAATATGTTTTATTTTGATTATTTATGCATAAATGATTTAATGATTACTTAAGTTTATTTTTGGTTTATTTTCTGTATATTTTAAACTATATGCATGTTTTATTAATAAAACAGGTTTAAAATGTTTTTAAATATATTTCTAGCTTAATTTATAATTTGATTGGATTTATTTGACGTATGTATACTCGAAATATACCTGGTTTACTTTTGGTATATTTCCAGTATATATATGGTTTATATTGTTATTTTATTTAAGTTCATGCACCATTTATTTGTGAATGTATGTTTTATATTTAAAATGAAGGATATCAATAGAACGTGATACCTAGTGGGCAGCACTAAGACCGAGTACGTACCAGTGCGCTTATAGCATTTAGGCTATATTACTAACCATTTGTGGATATTGATTGGTTATGAATATCTGATGTGTGAGATGTGATTTGGGTGTGATTGCTGGAGCTCGATTGACCAAGTGTCTCGGGGCCAATCACACTGACAGTCAGACTGCTGGAGCTCGGTTGACTTAGTGTCTCAGGGCCAGTCTACTGTCTAAATGGATTAAGTGAATATATTTGGAATAAGTGAGCCTGAATGGATAGAGTGTTGTCTAACACTGTTTGAGGTTTCGATATTCTAGGGTTCTATGTGATCCTTCATAAACGATGATTTTCAATGAAATATATATAAAATGATTTTATTGCATCTGTGTGTATTTGCCTGTATATATACATATTAGATATATACTGTTGATTGTATGCATTGTCATTTAGCATGCATGTATATATATTATAGTAATTCACTCAGTGAGGTCTAACTCCCCTCCGTTGACTAATTTTTCAGGAGAGTCATCGTCTTCAGACCTCAGTAGCAGGCCTGTACGCCGGATTTCTTCCGCTCCGGCTTCTTTGTGTAAACTGCTTCCCTAAGTCCTGAGTTTTATTTTATCTAGACACTGCAGTAGTCATTAAATTGTTAAAGAGATGTTGTATTATATATATTTGAACTGGATTGTATTAAAAGATTTATATATATGAAATGATGAGGATTTGATTTAAATCCAGTTGGTGCATATGCTATTATGATATTTATGATTTTTATTTCCGCTGCATTATATATTGTTACTATTATTGCATGTTTATTTTATTTTTAGGCTTGCTACGGGTTTCGGATTCGAAAGAATTCCCGTTCCCTAGCTCCGATCATGGCCCCTGTTTTGGGTCGTGACAAAGAAAAACCCTATAACCACTAGTAAAGCGGTGATCATCAACACCCCCTTCCCAATCACTGTCAGTATAACATGATAGAGCCAAAGTGGAAGTAGAAGAAAAGAAGAGTCTTGTTGTTAAAGTACCTTTAAGAAAATGCAGTAGGCATCTTAATGCTATCCAATGGGCTTCACTTGGAGAGTTCATGAATTTACATAGCTTGTTCATATTATAAGTAATATTAAGTCTTACTGTAGTAATATATTATAAAGCTCTAACTATGCACCAATAGTCCTCAGCTTATGGAATTGAGTCACCTTGATTTTTTATTAAAGGAGGCTTGGTTACAAGAGGTATGAGACACAGCTTGGCATTAGTCATGCTTATACATTGAAGGAGATAAAAAAATATACTTGTGCTGAGAGAAAAGGATACCATTAGTTTGGCGATGCACTTCTAAGCGAAGGACATAATACAAATCACTAAGGTCTTTAATAGGGAACTCTTCCTTCAAATGAGTGATGATATTGTTAACAAGTTGAATATTGGAATCTGTAATAATTAAATTATCTACATATATAAGGATTAAAACAATATCAATGCCTTTTCAAAAAATAAATATCGAATGATCACTCTTTGAGGCAACAAAGTGAAAAGATAGTAAATAGGAACACAAACATTGAAACCATGCCTATGGGGCTTGCTTTAACCTATATAATGACTTCTGCAATTTACACACAAATTCTAGATGAGTAGAATCAATAAATCTTAGTGGTTGGCTGATGTAAATGGTTTTTACTAGAGTGCGATGAAGAAAGACATTAGACACATCCAGTTGATTTATCGACCAATTTTTCATAGTAGCAATGGCAAGCACTATACAGATTGTTGTAAATTTGATAACAGGATTGAAGATATCCTTGTAATCAAGTCTGGATTTTTTATGAATCCTTAAGCCACAAGACTAGTTTTATATTGATCAATGCTACCATAAGATTTTCTCTTGATTCAATAAATCCATTTGCAACCTACAACATTAGATTCAAGAGGCCTTGGTACCAAAACCTAAGTAGAGTTACCAAGGAATACATTTATTTCCTCAGAAAATACATTATTCCATATAGGGTATTTATTGGCTTGTAAATGGGTGTAAGGTTTAGTGGTGAGAAAATTCTATTTAAAAGAGTCATGAATGGCAAGATGTGCATGCCATTTTTAAAGAGTGGAAGGTCTCATTTGCATGGGGTTAGTACATTAGTCTGTGGTTGAGGGCTAATCGTATGTACTAAATTCAATAACCAAGTTAATACCAGGAGGTAATGATGTTATTGAATGGATGGGAGAGTTCAGGTCTAATGGAACGGGGTTGGTATTAAATAAAGATGTAGAAGGAGTTGATAAGTTAAGTGTGAGTGGATGTGGGTGAGAATGAGTTGGTGATTGACTAGGAGTTAATGAGGGTGATCTTGTAATCGAAAAAAAAGTAGGAAGTAGTGAAAGATCATTACCTGTTGACTTTGGATTGGATGAAGATCGAGTAGAGATGGTGATCCACAGGTAAGAAGAGGGAGTTGAGTGAATTTGGGAACTAGCGGATAGAGTTTTAAATGGAAAGGTAGTTTCATAAAAAGAGACATGGCGAGCAACATAAACTCTATCTTCTGTAATGTCAAAATATAAGTGGCCATGATGAGTAGGGGAATGACCGAAATAAACACATTTTTGTGTTCTAAACGAAAAATTATGTTCGTTATACGGTCGTAACCAAGGGTATACCGTATAACCAAAAATTTTCAATTCAGTGTATTTTGGTAGCTTGTGATATAAAAATTCAAAGGGATTAGAGTTTTAAAGAACTTAGCATATACTTTATTAATTGCAAACTTTTTTGGAAGGCATATGACCAAAAGTTTAAAGGAACATTAGCATGAGCCAAGAGTGTAAGTCCATTATCAACCACATGTTTTATTTTTTATTCTGAAATACCATTATATTTGTGAGTATAAGGACAGGTAATGCGATGCATAATTCCTTGTTGCTTAAAATAAACATTAAGATTTTGATACTTACCACCCCAATTCGAATGAAAGGATTTTATTTTAGAATTAAATTGATGAGAAACTAATGATTAAAATTCTTGAAACATATAAAATACTTAACTTCTATTTTTCAAAAAATAAATCCATGTGAACTTAGTAAAATCACTAATAAATAAAATAAAATAAGAAAACCCTAAATTTGACAAAATAGGAGCAGGCCCCTAAACATCTAAATGAACTATTTCAAAAGGAGAAGTACTTATATGTTCAACAAAGGCTAATGGCATGCACGCCAATTTACCTAGTTTACACGCATCACATAAAGATGTGGAAAAAGAATAGGAATAATCTAATTTATATTTGTTTATTATGGAAGAGACTATGCATTTATGAGGATGTCCCAATATAGCATTTTGGTCTTGAAAGGATGGAGATTCACTAAGAAAGGTATATTTGGATGGTGATGATAGGTGGTACAATCCATCTTCACTTGGTCCTCATAACAGGATTTCCTTGGTCTTATGATCCTTAACAAGAAAGTAAGTAGGCCAAAATTCAAAAAAGCATGAATTATCAATTGTGAATTTGTGAATAGATAATAATGATTTGATAAGGGCGAGGACATGAAAAACATTGGTAAGTTTTAAAAGAGAAGAATTAATTGATGGATATAATGCATTACCCTTGGTCATAATTGGCAAACCTTGGCCATTGCCTACCTGAATTTAATCCATGCCCTTATAATGAGTAACATCATAGATTGCATTAAGATTTGGTGTCTTATAATGACTTGCTCCAGTGTCTAGCATCCAATCGATGGGAGGCGCTGGCGAGTGTAACGTAGGGTGTAGAGCAAAGGTGGAACCTAAGTGAGTTTGTGGAGAGAAGGTGGTCGAATGCCAAGCAACATTTGCTTATGAAGCAACATTATTATGATTATTATGAAGCAAAATTGATACCTTCATTTACACTTATCTATAATATGATTATGGTAATTGTAGATTTAACATATGATGAACTGTCGACAATTGATGAAGGGCTGAGGAGATGAGTAAAAGACACTATAAAAAGTTGGATGATGCAGGCTGTCTTCCATTAAAATTGGTGGATGGGCGATAAGCAAGATGAGCTTGTCCTGAATCAGTAAAGCTTTGAAGTAGAATTTTGTGTGCTAGTAAATGACTATGAAGCTCCTGAAAAGAAATGGGCTCAGGTCTTAAAGTTAATGCTGAAATAATTGGATGATAATCACTACAAATATTGTGATAGATAATCATATTGAATTATGCTATGGACATATGATGATCAGTTGCTATCAATTCATCTACTAAGGTCTTCGCTTTGTGTAAATAAGTCAAAATAGATTGGTCATTCTTTTTTAATTCTTGAAGTTAAATGTGTAGTTGTAACTAATGATTTTGTGAAATTGTACCAAATGCACTTGCTAGTGGGTGCCAAACATAATGAGATATTGTGAGGCTAATAAAAAAAAGGAATACCTCTTCAGCGAGGGAGGATAACAGCCAAGATAGCAAGAGTTGATCCTTTTGAAACTAAGTAGTATAGGCCGGATTAGGGATGGACTGTGTCGGGTTAGTAGTGGAAGTAATAGTAAGAGGCCGAGCAGGGGATAAGCCATCAATCAAACCCGTCATGTTATGGTAATTGAGTACTGATAAAAATTGTGTTTTCCAAGCTAATAAATTTTTAGGGGTTAGTTTGATAGCAAAGTTGTGATGGGTTATTGCAGTTGTGGTGTTTGTATTCTAGTTAAGAAGAACAAGTTGGTTATTTGCGTCAACCATTGGAGGAGAAAGTAATTTGCATTTTAAAAAAAAAAGGTCACAGCTCTGATACCATGTGAATGCTTGTGTTTTTCATATATTGAATAATGAGAGTTTACAAAATATATATAATACATGAGGTATTATAGAGATATACAACTCTAACTGAATAACAAATAAGAAGAAGAGTTATTAACAATAACAACAGTAAATATCTTCAATAACAATATCCTAACATGCCTAATTTGCTAAACTGTTTTTGGGGTTTTATAAATAGGCAAGAGTTTTTGGTGTAACTAATTAAATAAAATTATTTTTGTAAGAAATTATAACAATTGGAAATTCTTGCATTGTCATGATTTCATGCATTGTGTTTCTATTGTAATAATAATTATAATAACTAAATAATATATATTAAGTTGTTTAATTTTTATCTTTAATGTAAGAACTTTTGTTATTATATATATGCATTATTTTTAAGTAAGTCTATAATTATTACATTCTCATTGAAAAATTTATTTCAATATGCAAGCCTCATTCGAATGCAGTATCAATTATAGAAATTGAATTCATATCAACATGATAAATCTTAATTAATGAGCACTGATTATATAAATCTCATTAACATGACACCAATTACTACTTATTACATATTGCTATTAGAGTAGTGCCAATTTTAAAATAATATGTTTTAAATTTATTTTTATGTTAAAAATAAAAGTTATTTAGCTAATATAATTATTATTGCTATAAAAACAAAATAAATTAAAAAATCTATATTAATTTAATAAAAATTGAACGAATTTAAAATTACATTACAAGTTTAGGGGCTTAATAAATTTTTAATTTGTTCAAATTGATCCATTTAGCTATAAATTAACTAGTAGAAATGTAGTAATTTAAGGCAAAACCAACATTTAGTCCCCTATGCATTCCACACTTTTAGCTTTAGGCCTCTCAAATTTTATTTTGTATATCTACACCCTCGTGTTTTAGGGGTTGAAAATTTTAAACTCTTCTATCGAATTTTAATAAAAATTATTTACTTTTGGTCCCTAAAATTGTATAGTTCTAATATTCATACTATTTTTACTTTTTTAAAACTTATATCATTTTTCAAAGTTCTCACCGAGAAAATATAAATTTACTAATTTTAATTTTTAATATCTAAAATTAAAATTATAAATATAAGTTCTTATAAAAATAATTGTTCATGTTTTAAATTAAAAATATAAATTTATAAATACATATTTAAATAATTTTAAATTTCAAAAATAAATAAACAGGTTAAAGTTAAGATATTTGAAATACTTTTTTAAAATGTCATAATCTCCAATACTCAAGTGAATTGTGAAAGCATTTGAATAGGTAAATATATTCATATGTTAACAATAAAGGCATGTACATCAATAAAAACAATGATAACTTTTCCAAGTAACTCAACTTTTTGTAACTATTACCTTAGACTTTACCAAGCAACTCAAAGTTTTTGTGACTGTTACCTTAATTTTCATTTTTAGGTGTGCTTTTTGTGCACATAGAAAAAATGATGCTTACTAAAAATTTATTCACAATAATTTAATTAAAATTTTGTACAATAAATAAAACCAAAAAAGGCATTAAAATATATATTTAAATTTTAAAAAATTATAAAATATATTTTTATCATAATATCTTTTAATTATAATGTTCTTTATCATTATAATATTTCATTCTTAAAAATGTAAATTTTATTGATAATAAAATTTCTATAATCTAAAATATTGAGAAAAACAAGAATATTTTTTTTGATAAGCAGGATCTTTATTCTATTGATATTAAGATTAATCCATGAAAAACCCAAATGCTCTTGATGTAACAATAATTAAATGCTTTGATTTGAGGCAGTTATCCCGGAATAACTCATCCAAAGAATAATGTGGTAACACCAGTAGTAGCTTTAAATTTGTACGATAGAAATAGAGAAGGTTATAAAGCTCTAAAAGGAGAATCTAGCATAATAATCTCGGTCCTAAATGACTCAAAGATAGCTTAGAAAGTTGAAGAAGTTATGCAGAAAGCTTGTACTGGACCTAGGAAAAAAGATGAGTGCATTCTTGAAGGAAAGACACCCTTTGTAAGAAGAATAATAAGGACAGAGATCTTAACCAAGTTTAGAATGCCTTAGTTAGACTAGTTTAATGGAACTAAGGATCTAATCAACCACATATCCTCGTTCAGGACTAGGATGCTAATTTATAATATAAATGACAAAATAATGTATAGAGTCTTTCCTAGTACACTCACCAAGAATGCTCATAAATGGCTCCACCGGCTTCTTGAGAATTCTATTTCATCCTTTGAGGAATTACTTGAGAAATTTTAAACACGGTTCATCACTAATGTTCCTCCTGCCAAAAACATCAATGATCTTTGGATGTGCAGATAAGAGGCTACAGAGTCATTGAGAAGATATTTGAATAGAGTTAACAAGGTAGTTATGCAAATCGAGATTAATTAATGAGGTAGCCAAAAAGGCCTTAAAGAATGGGACCCAGTTGGGGAAGCTCAAAGAAAAGAACATGACCAAAGAACCTAGCACCTTTATCCTTTATTGAGGTAATGTCTATGGCGATAAAGATGATAAAAATGGACGAAGATAGGAGGATACACCGGGATGATGAGAAAGTACCTATTAGAAATTATGAAAGGTTAGAACCAAAAAGGCTTAGATTTTAGTAAACAAACTTCAAAAACCCAGTTGAAGGATTCAGAAAAGAGGTACATAAGTACACACCACTAAACACCTCCATATCTAAGATCCTCATATGCATAAGACATAGTGGGTTAGGCATAACTCCAGCTAGAAGGCTAAGTCCAACCAAGAGGACCATGAAAGATAAGAGTTACTACTGTCAATACCATCGAGACTATAGGCATGAGACTAAGGCATGCCGAGAATTACAGAACACTATAGAAAAGTTAATACAGAATGGGAAACTCGGCAACTTTACTGACTTAACTAAAAAAGACTTAGTACCAATTGATCAAGATAGAGATAAGCTAGAGCAAAAGAAAGCTCGAAATGAAGTAGCTAGAGTCATCAACATAATTTTTGGGGGAGAAGAAACTGAAAGAAAGCCTAAAAGAACTTAAAAGGAAGAAGGCCCCACCTCTAAAAAGAAGCAGACCATCACATGTGATCCAGAAGATGGGAAACATGTTCAATATCCTCACAATGATGCCTTGGTGGTGAGTGCTTTCATCAATAATTACTTAGTAAAAAGATTATTAATTGATGATGGAAGTGTTGTCAATGCACTCTCTTGGAATGCCTATAAAGCAATAGGAGGTTCTGTCACTGATTTAAAAGCTATCTGAAATCCCATTACAAGCTTTTATGGGGGAACTATATAACCAATAGGGCTAGTGGAGCTCATGTTAGAATTTGGCAACTGAGATACTGGGGATGTGAAAGTTGTCAGAGCTATATTAAATGTAGTAGATCTTCCTCTCATATACAATGGCATTATAGGTCAGCCAGTCCTTTATGAAATCAATGCAGCCACAAGTATCAGGCGCTTAACCATGAAGACTCCTTTAGAAGGCCGAGTTATAACTATTCATGGAGATCAACATATGGCTAGGCAATACTATCAGTTGGTTGTCAAACCCCAGATGTAAGCATTCCCTCTGGAATCCTTAGAAGCAGAGAAATAAGGAGCTAGTCCTGAGCCAGTTGATTAGGTCTAGACATTACAAATCACTGAAGGAAAGATAGTCATAATCGATAATGAGCTTAATGATGAAGTTAAAAGTGGACTAAGTAAGGTCTTTATCAAATATTTAGGCAACTTTGCCTTTAAAGCATTTGAGATCATTGGGGTATATCCTCAGATTGCCTTGCATAGTATAAACATCAAGCCAGGAGTTAAACCTACTGTTCAGAAAAAGAGGAACTTTGCATATAAGAGATAGATGGTGATCATTGAGGAAACAAAGAAATTACTAGAAGCTGGATTCATCAAAGAAGTAACACAACTGAAATGGGTAGCTTACATGGTGCTAGTAAAAAGGCTAAATGGGAAGTACATAATGTGTGTGGAGTATACTGATCTCAACAAAGCATGCCCAAAAAATAACTATTTATTACCAATGATAGATTAGTTAGTAGACTCAACTACCTGTCACAACTTGTATAGCTTTATGGATGCTGCTTAGGGGTACCATCAGATCCCAATAAAGAAGGAAGATTAAGAGAAGATATTGTTCATCACTCATGAAGGCCTTTATTGCTATAAGGTTATGCCTTTTTTACTAAAGAATGCTGGAGCAACATACCAAAGGTTAATGAAACAGGTGTTCCAAGATCAAATTAGGAAAAACGTAGAAGTATATATGGATGACATCATTATCAAGAGCTAGTATGTAGAGCAACACTTTAAGGATCTTAACCAAATCCTTTGATTACTAGATCAATACTAAATCAAGCTTAATCTAGAGAAGTGTGTCTTCAAGGTAAAGGTACGAAAATTCTTGGGATTTATGATATTCCATAGAGGAATTGAAGCTAATCTAGAAAAGATTAAGGCCATACTTAAAATGAAAGCCCTAGCATCATTAAACGAGCTTTTGAAGTTAAATGGTAGAATAACAACTTTGGGCCGTTTCATCTCCTGCTTAGCCAAATGGTGTCTACCAAACTCTAAGAAGTTTGTATGGAATGAAGAATGCCATACTACCTTTGAAGATATCAAGAAGTTCTTATCTTTAACACCTCTGCTTAGCAGGCCCATCCTATAAGAAGTTTTGTACCTGTATCTCTCTATCAGTTAGGAATCGATTGCATCAGTATTAGTGAGAGAAGAAGGGATCCAGCAGAATCTGATGTACTACATCAACAAAATACTCAGAGGCTCAGAAGTCCAGTATCCCAAACTGGATAAATTAGCTATGCCAGTCGTACATACATCCTAGAAGCTTAAGCATTATTTTTAGGCTCACTCAATCATTGCAAGATCCAACTTCCCATTAAGGAAAATCTTACAAAGACTTGAGACATCCAGTAGATTGGTCCAATTGTAATATTTTGAATTTTTATTATTAATCAAATTAAATTATTTATGATTGATTATGATTATTTTTATTATTAGTAGTGTATTATTTTTATTTTTACTTTAATATTATTATTGTTAGGAGAGGAAATATTATTGGAGTGTGTTGATATATATATATATATATATATATACAAAACTTTTTCTTTTTCTTTTTCTTTTTCTTTTTCTTATTCTTTTTCTTTTTCTTCTTTTCTTTCCCGTAGCTCACTGTCTCCTACTGCCATCACCATGCCT
This sequence comes from Mallotus nudiflorus, assembly GCA_947683625.1. Classification (NCBI taxonomy): domain Eukaryota; kingdom Viridiplantae; phylum Streptophyta; class Magnoliopsida; order Malpighiales; family Euphorbiaceae; genus Mallotus; species Mallotus nudiflorus. Next base: position 695,302 of record CANTUR010000070.1, on the reverse strand, counting down.
CCACTAACTAGTAGCACATTGACCACCACAACAAGCTGGACAACAGCCTAGATCCTCCCCTGGCCAACGACAACACCCTCTTCTTCTTCCTCTTCCTGTTTCCCTTCATTTTTTTATCGAATTTCGTTTGCTCTCCGGTGAAGATTCCAACATTGGATGGCTGTGATTCCAGTGTCATTGGAATCCTCATCTTCCAGGCTTCTATAATCTACCTTCAATTTCTCTGATCTCCTTCCGGATAATCCTTAATCGAGGTATAAACATTTGTTAGTTTTGTTAGTTTTTGGTTAATTAAGTGAGATTTAGGCTTGATGGTGTTTAGAAAAGTTGATGTAAAGATTAAATGCTATGCTATGATAATTTTTATATATTTTTTAAATTTATTTTAAATTTTTGGAATTTTTGGTTCGGGTTACTATTCTGAGCCCAAAAATATGGGTATTTTTAATAAATACTATATATTATTAGGAGTAATGTTTGTGAAGGAAATTTTATAAAATTAGTTATAGATAATTTATTATAATTTTTCGAAGTTAAATGTGAAAAATATGAATTTTAGAGAAAATTGTGTAATTTGATTTTTAATTGATTTTTGGCAAATTTATAGCTAATTAACATGTATAAGGATAATTTTAATTATTAGAAAGTATAAATTAATTTTATTAGCTAAATTAGTATTTTTGTATATTTTGTTGATTTTAGATTAATTTCTGAAAATAATATAAATGTGTATAGATATCATAGTATTTAATTATTTGATTGATTTAATTATATTTAGTGTTAAAATATATTTTTATGATTTTTTCAGAATTTTTAAGTATAGATATTATTATCTTAAATGAGTTTTGTATATATTGATTATTAAAAAGAATTTATTATTTCATTAGTCCGATTAACTTTATATAAATATTTTGTTAAATATTTTTGCAATTTATATATTTTGTGGTAGAGTTGTTGATCTCAGTCAAGAATTTGTGTGTAGTTTGGGAGCTTGATTTGAGTGTGGTGCTATGTGGTGAATAGTAGTGTTTTTCCCTATAGGAATGGTTCTACTTCGTGTAGAGAGATGTCCATTTTATAGAGGAGACTTTATCAGAATTTTAGTAGATTTCTAGTAAAATGTGACATCTATACATTTTTGTTTAACTATTAAGTCATTTTAGGGCCATTCCTTAGATCGAGTCTTTATTAGGATTAATTCTGAATCTGTTACAAGTTTCTTAATTTTTATTAATTTGGGATTTTGGAAATTCCTATGAATTTTAATTATTCTTTCATAAGCATGTTTTGAATAAGTTTTATTTTATTTTAGAGTATATCAGAGTGAGAACTAACAACAATAGGCGGATGAGGAACTATCAGCCAGCTCACTCTAATTGTAAGTTAATAAATTGAACTGTATGCGTGTGTTATTATAATATCCCGTGTTTTTAAATATTTTTACACTATACCAGGATATGCAGTGTTAATAATTTTTGTATATATATTATAATGTTTTTACGAGTTGATATGTGTTTAAAACCTATTTTAGTTATTGTGTCTTATTTACAGTGTTTTACGTAAAATTTTTCCGAGACTTTTATTTCCGGGGAAATTTTCACGTAAATAATTTATTATTAATTATTTTAAATATATTTACGGACTTGTATGAACTCATACGTATTTTTAAAATATTAAATAAAGCCGATGTGTAATTATTTATTTAATTAGGGTTTAATATTACCCTAATATTTTATTAATTATTTATTAGTTTTATTGTTATTTAATTATTTTTATTTAGTATAAATTATTAAATTATATGTGTGTGGTGTATATTTAATGTGTGTAATTTAATATTATTTTAATATATAGTATAAAGTATATATATACATATAATACATTAAAAATCAAAAACTTTTAGAAAATTACCATTTTGCCCCCCCGATCTCTCCTTCTTCCCCGACCACTTCCTCATCGCCAACCACCGTCTATCATGCCGTTCCCTTGCCGTCGGTGTGCCTCTCGGCTTGCCACCTTCGTCCTCAGCCGTTCCCCGCCGCCAGCAGCTCCTTTTCCCGTCGAGTTTGGCCGGAAATAGCTTGGGTTGTCGAAACTCAAGCTTCACGCCGTCGACCACGATTTCGGCCACCATTTTTAACACCGCCGGTCTCTTTCTTCTCCTTGAGCTTCGGTGAGTGTGATTCTAGCTTTGGTTTGAGCTGAATTGGTCTTGATTTGCTTGGGTTTTGAATTTTCCATTTCGGCCATATTAGGGTTTTTGATTTTTTTGAGCTTTGAATTGATTGATTCATGAAAACTCCCTTCACAAATGTTGATCCTAGTAGCTTGATCTACATGTATGAATTTTTGGAGATTATTTTGATTTTTGGGTATTTTTGAATATTTTAATATTATTTTCTAATTTTCGAAAATTAATTAATTAAATTATGAAATTGTGTTTTATGGTTAAATTAGGTATTAAAATGAATTATAGGAATTTATTTGGAATTTTTATGAATTTCTAAGTATTTATTTTGAATTATTTGAGTTTACGTAATTTTGGGAAAATTAGATTAAATGTGTTTTTATTTGAAATTAATTGGTAAATTGAGTTTAATTATTGATATTATTAATAAATATATTGAGAAAATTAATTTTGGATAATTTTATAATTTTTGGTGAATTTTTGAATGAATTTTAGTATATATATATATAGGGGTATTTTGGTAATTTTATCCTAAATTGGCTAAAAATGTAATTTAATTGGTTTTAATAGTTATTTAAGGTATAAAAATGATTTCTACAAATTATTTAGTATTTTTAACTAATTAAAACTATTTTTCGTGAATTATTTTCAAATATATATAATATACGATTTTTCTAATAAAATGAGTTTTTATCGGGTTTTAATGTGTTTAAAGGTTAATTATGTAATTTCTACGTATAAAATGAATTTCTATTATTTAAGGGTATTTTTGGTATTTCTGAAATTATTCTGTGTTTGTGGAACCCGGTCCGTAGACTGTAGTTTGGAGTCCGACCGAGGGGTTGTGGTTGAGTGTTGAGCTTGTTTTTCGAAGTGTGTTTCTTTGCAGGGTCGGCTCTACTCTTTGAGTAGAGAGATGTCTGTTTTACAGGGGAGGTTCTACCGAATTTTCGATAGAATTCTCGTAAAATGTGATGTCCGGTCGAACCCTAATCTCAATTTTGTGATTAATATTCTAGATCAAATTCTAGGATTTTCTATTAGGTTTATTCTAATGTCGGTTATTTATTGTTTGTTTAGTTGCACTGAGACCGAGGCCTAGTAGACCAGGCCCGTCGGACCCATCTCGTGGAGCGCATTAGGGTGAGTTACTATTTTATATATATATGCTTAGGATGCATGATTTAGAAATATACGTTTTATCTTAATTAAAAATGCATAAATAATGTGAGTTGTATTTAAGTATATTTTTGGTTTATTTTTAGTTTATTTTTAGTTTATTTTTGGTATATATTAAATTATATGCATGTTTTGTAAATAAATTATATTTAAAATGTTTTTAAATATATTTCTAGCTTAATTTATAAGTTGATTGGATTTATTTGACGTATATATACTCGAAATATACCTGGTTTATTTTTGGTATATTTCTAGTATATATATGGTCTATGTTGTTATTTTATTTAAATTCATGCATCATTTATTTTTGTGAATGAATGTTTTATATTTATTAATGAAGGATATCGATAGAACGTGCTACCTAGTGGGCAGCACTAGGACCGAGTACGTACCGGTACGTCTATAGTATTTAGGCTATACTACTAACCATTTGTGGATATTGATTGAATATGATTATTTGATGTGTGAGATATGGTTTGGAGGTGTGATTGCTGGAGCTCGGTTGACCAAGTGTCTCGGGGCCAATCACACTGGCAGTCAGACTGCTGGAGCTCGGTTGACTTCGTGTCTCGGGGCCAATCTACTGTCTAAATGGATTAAGTGGATATATTTGGATTAAGTGAGCCTGTATGGCTAGAGTGTTATCTAACACTGATTGAGGTTTCGATATCATAGGGTTCTATTTGATCCTTCATAAACTGTGATTTTTTAATAAAATATATATAAAATGATTTTATTGCATCTGTGTGTATTTGCCTGTATATATATACATATTATATATATATATATACTGTTGATTGTATGCATTGTCATTTAGTGTGTATGTATATATATATTATAGTAATTCACTCAGTGAGGTCTTACTCTCCTCCGTTGACAATTTTTCAGGAGAGTCAATATCTTCAGACCTCAGTAGCAGGCCTGTACGCCGGATTTCTTCCACCCCGGCTTCTTTATGTAAACTGCTTCCCTGAGTCTTGTATTTATTTTATCTAGACACTGCAGTAGTCGTTAAATATTTAAAGAGATGTTGTATTATATTTGAACTGGATTTGTATTAAAAGATTTTATATATATGTAATGATGAGGATTTGATTTAAATCCAGTTGGTGAAAATAATATTGTGATATTTATGATTTTTATTTCCGCTACATTATATATATGGTTATTACCATTGCATGTTTTATTTTATTTTTAGGCTTGCTACGGGTTCCGGATTCGAAAGAATTCCCGTTCCCTAGCGCCGGTCATGGCCCCTATTTTGGGTCATGACAAAGTTAGTATCAGAGCGGAGTTTTATGTTAGGGCTTAGTTATGTGAGTTGTGGCCCTAGTTTTCAAGTTGTGTTTTCTGTTGAACTGCTGCAGTGAATTAGGTTCGAGTATGTCTTGATGAATATTCCTTGCTTTAGTTTTCTACGTTATTCCTCCGTTATCTGTTTTGTCTGAATCTTTCCATTTGTCTTTTCAAAATGAGGAGGCGAGCGCATGTCGCTCCACCGATCGTTGAGGCCGAGGATGATGAGTCTTTTCAGGATGAGGTTTTACCTCCTGAGCAGCCAGTTAGACGTAGAGGTTGTGGCAGAGGTAGACCTCGAGGAGCGGCAGGTCACCGTAGGCAGAGAGAGTTACAGGACGAGGAGCCTGTAGAGCCTGAGTTTGATGTTCCTGTTCCTCCAGTTGTTCAACCTGTTCAACCTGCCTATCAACAGGGTATGTCTGACCCTGAGGCAGCTTTGTTTTATGCCCGAGTTGGCAGGATTGCTTTTAACGATACTTCCGATCTGTTAGATTTTCTGCATGCGATTGAGACTAGGACTCGGACTGCTCATACCGAGTACCAGCGGATCATGATCATCGAGTTGTCTGTTGAGGAACCAACCTTAAGATTGGTTTATTCAAATGATCCAGCCTTATATGATGACGATGACTTGGGCTCAGTTCAGAGAGTGATTTATGAGGAGATTCTATCCAGAGCCACTTCGTTTGAGCTATCATCTCCGGTTGACCAGTATTTCTCATGGAGATCGATCTGTAGAGGAGTACACCCGAGAGTTTTTTTGATTGGGTAGATATGCAGAGGATCTGATGTGAGATCAGTATTTTGCGGTCACTACATACGTCACTGGTTTAGGTTCAGCTTTTGTTGGTATGCCTACAGCAGGCCTTACTCTGGAGTCTGTGATTGAGTTGGCTAAAGAGATTGAGCTGAGCCTAGTTAGGCAGGGAGCAATGCTTGATTATTACCAGCTAGGAGTTCAGTCGAGTGGATTGCAGGCTACTCCGTACTCTAGTTTTCATGTTGGTTCGAGTAGTCAGCAGCGAGGTCCGACTCAGCAGAGTCAGAGACAGTAGCAGCGAGTGCATAAGAGCAGTAGACATGGCCGTGGAGGTCAGCGTAGATCATTCAGATTCGGGTCAGGTGCTTCGAGCAGCAGCAGTGGTCGTAGTTCTGGATCAGCTGCCAGCGTTTGTCAGACTTATGGTAGAGTCCATCAGGGACCGTGTTATCTAACACCGCTGACATGCTTCAGATGTGGGCAGACAGGACATTTTGCCAGATCGTGTCCTTATTTCGGGTATCAGCAGCTGTAGATTCTGTGATTCCCACAGCAGTCGATTGCTAGTGCTGCACCCATGCCATTTCAGTTACCTCCAGCCCAGCATCAGAGTTCCACTCAGTTTGTTCCACAGCAGAGTCGTGGTAGAGGTACTAGAGGAGGTGCCAGAGGTGTTGGCCAGGCTTCTACCAGTCAGCAGGGAGGTCGAGGTCAGGCCAGAGTTTTCCATCTCACTCAGCAGGATGCTCAGACATCTAATACAGTCATGGCAGGTATTGTTTTTGTTTGTTACCTGGATGCTTGGGTTTTGTTTGATCCGGGTGCCACGCATTCGTTTGTTTCTCCCATTTTTGCTTCTAAATCTTATTGGCAAGCTTCGAGGATGGCTTTTCCTTTGTCAGTTGCCACTCCTCTGACCGATTCCTTGGACACCGATATTGTTCTTTCTGGTTGTCCAGTTCTCATGGGAGATAGAGAATTACCCGCTGATTTAATTCTGTTGGATGTGATGGAGTTTGATGTTATTCTAGGAATGGATTGGTTATCTCAGCACTATGCCGTGGTAGATTGTAGGAATAAAGAGGTGACTTTCAGAATTCTTGGTGAAGGAGATTTTAAGTTTGTGGGTGATAGGAGTTCAGCACCTCAGAATCTTATTTTTGCTATTACGGCTAGGAAGTTATTGAGGAAAGGTTGTCAGGGGTTTTTGGCATTGGTCAGGGATACTTTAGTGGAGAAGTTGTCACTCACAGATGTTCTTGTTGCTTGTGAGTTTCCTGATGTTTTTCCTGAGGAGTTGCCAGGTTTACCACCTCATAGAGAGATTGAATTCTGTATAGATGTGGTTCTAGGTACTACTCCTATATCTATGCCACCCTATAGAATGGCTCCTGCAGAGTTGAAAGAGTTGAAGGAGCAGTTGCAAGAGTTATTGGATAAAGGTTTCACCAGACCTAGTGTTTCTCCTTGGGGTGCACCAGTCCTATTTGTGAAGAAGAAGGATGGTACCCTGAGACTATGCATTGACTATAGAGAGCTGAACAAGGTGACAGTGAAGAACAAGTATCCTCTCTCGAGGATAGATGACTTATTTGTTCAGCTACAGGGTGTACAGTTCTTTTCTAAGATTGACTTGAGGTTGGGTTATCATCAGCTGCGAATTAGTGAAGCCGGTGTTCCTAAGACAACATTCCGCACTAGATATGGCCATTATGAGTTTCTGGTGATGTCTTTCGGTTTGACTAATGCACCAACAACTTTTATGGACCTGATGAACAGGGTATTCAGACCGTATGTGGATCAGTTTATGGTAGTCTTCATTGATGATAGACTGGTTTATTTAAGGAATATGGAGGAGCATGTATATCACTTAAGGATTGTACTACAGACACTGAGAGATCATCAGCTTTATGCTAAATTCTCGAAGTGTGATTTCTGGATGGAGAGTGTTTCTTTTCTTGGACACGTAGTGTCTAAAGAAGGTATTCAGGTTGATCCACAGAAGGTTGAGGCAGTATCTGAGTGGCCTAGACCTACTTCTGTCACAGAGATTCGAAGTTTTTTGGGTTTAGCCGGGTATTATAGGCGGTTTGTGCAGGATATTTCCAGAATAGCAGTCCTTATGACTTGCTTGACTCAGAAGAATATTAGATTTGAGTGGTCAGAAGCTTGTGAGAATAGTTTCCAATTGTTGAAGGAGAAGTTGACCACAGCGCCAGTGTTAGCTTTTCCTAATAGTGTGGATAAGTTCATAGTTTACTGTGATGCCTCTAAAATTGGTCTCGGTTGTGTGTTGATGCAGAATGGAAGGGTGATAGCCTATGCTTCAAGGCATTTGAAGAAGCATGAGCAAAACTATCCTACACATGACCTTGAGATGGCTGCAGTGATCTTTGCTTTGAAGATTTGGAGACATTATCTGTACGGGGTGACTTGTGAGATATTTACTGATCATAAGAGCCTTAAGTACATTTTCCAGCAATGAGATTTGAATCTGAGGCAGAGAAGATGGTTGGAATTGTTAAAGGATTATGATTGCGAGATCTTATATCATCCGGGTAAAGCTAATGTGGTAGCAGATGCCTTGAGTAGAAAGTCCTCAGGCAGTCTTGCTCACATCAATGTTGAGAGGAGACCATTGATCCAGGAGTTGCATCTGTTGGTGGATCAAGGTCTGATGATGAAGCTCAGTAGATCAGGTGGACTGCTAGCTCAGTTTAAAGTGCGATCTGTACTGAGGGATAGGATTAAAGCAGCTCAGAGCCGAGATCCTATTCTAGAAGAGCTTGCAAAGAATGTCAGAGCAGGGAAGTTCACTGATTTCACACTCGATGATGATGGTGTGTTGTGGATCAGTGGTAGATTGTCTATTCCTGATGTGGATGATTTGAGAGAAGAGATTTTAGAGGAAGCACATTCTACAGCTTACAGCGTTCATCCGGGTGTCACTAAGATGTACCACAGTATCAGAGATTTATACTGGTGGGATGGATTGAAGAAGGATGTCGTTGATTATGTTGCTAAGTGTCTGACGTGTCAACAAGTGAGAGCTGAACATCAGAAGCCTTCTAGGAAGCTTCAGCCTCTTCCTATTCCCGAGTGGAAGTGGGAAAGGATAGCTATGGATTTTGTGGTCGGTTTACCTCGTTCGAAGGATGGATACGATTCCATCTGGGTGATTATAGACAGGTTGACGAAGTCTGCACATTTCTTACCTGTGAAAGCCACCTATTATGTAGCTAGATTGGTGAAGTTGTACGTGAAGCATATTGTGTGCCTTCATGGAGTACCTGTGTCCATTGTGTCTGATAGAGGTTCAGTGTTTACTTCTCATTTTTGATAGGAAGGGTAAGTTAGCACCGAGATAAATTAGACCGTTTGAGATTCTGGAGAGAGTTGGCACTGTTGCATATCGGTTGGATTTGCCTCCGAGTATGTCACAAGTGCATCCAGTATTTCATATCTCGATGTTGAGGAAGTATATCTCAGACCCTTCACACGTGTTGCAGCCTGACAGTGTAGAAGTGAATGAAGATTTGACGTTTGTGGAAGAACCTGTGGCGATCGTAGATTATCAAGTTCGACAATTGCGTTCGGAGCAGATTCCGATGGTCAAGGTTCTATGGCGTAGCGATAGAGTTGAGGAGCATATGTGGGAGACTAAGGCTGAGATGCGAGCTTCTTACCCGTATCTCTTTCCTTCCTGATCCTGTAATCTTTTCTTTCTGGAATTCGGGGACGAATTCTTGTAAGGGGGGAAGACTGTAATATCCCGTGTTTTTAAATATTTTTATACTGTACCAGGATATGCAGTGTTAATAATTTTTGTATATATATTATAATGTTTTTACGAGTTGATATGTGTTTAAAACCTATTTTAATTATTGTGTCTTATTTACAGTGTTTTACGTAAAATTTTCCCGAGACTTTTATTTCCGGGGAAATTTTCACTTAAATAATTTATTATTAATTATTTTAAATATATTTACGGAATTGCATGAACTCATACGTATTTTTAAAATATTAAATAAAGTCAATGTGTAATTATTTATTTAATTAGGGTTTAATATTATCCTAATATTTTATTAATTATTTATTAGTTTTATTGTTATTTAATTATTTTTATTTAGTATAAATTATTAAAATATTAAATTATATGTGTGTGGTGTATATTTAATGTGTGTAATTTAATATTATTTTAATATATAGTATAAAGTATATATATACATATAATACATTAAAAATCAAAAACTTTTGGAAAATTACCGTTTTGCCCCCTCGATCTCTCCTTCTTCCCTGACCACTTCCTCACCGCCAACCACCATCTGTCACGCCGTTCCCTTGCCATCGGTGTGCCTCTCGGCTTGCCACCTTCGTCCTCAGCCGTTCCCCGCCGCCAGCAGCTCCCTTTCTCGTCGAGTTTGGCCGGAAATAGCTTGGGTTACTGAAACTCAAGCTTCACGCTGTCGACCATGATTTCGGCCATTGTTTTTGACACTGCCAGTCTCTTTCTTCTCCTTGAGCTCCGGTGAGTGTGATTCTAGCTTTGGTTTGAGCTAAATTGGTCTTGATTTGCTTAGGTTTTGAATTTTCCATTTCGGCCATATTAGGGTTTTTGATTTTTTTGAGCTTTGAATTGATTGATTCATGAGAACTCCCTTCACAAATGTTGATCCTAGTAGCTTAATCTACATGTATGAATTTTTGGAGATTATTTTGATTTTTGGGTATTTTTGAATATTTTAATATTATTTTCTAATTTTCGGAAATTAATTAATTAAATTATGAGATTGTGTTTAATGGTTAAATTAGGTGTTGAAATGAATTATAGGAATTTATTTGGAATTTTTATGAATTTCTAAGTATTTATTTTGAATTATTTGAGTTTATGTAATTTTGGGAAAATTAGATTAAATGTGTTTTTATTTGAAATTAATTGGTAAATTGAGTTTAATTATTGATATTATTGATAAATATGTTGAGAAATTAATTTTGGATAATTGTATAATTTTTGGTGAATTTTTGAATGAATTTTAGTATATTTATATAGGGGTATTTTGGTAATTTTACCCTAAATTGGCTAAAAATGTAATTTAATTGGTTTTAATAGTTATTTAAGGTATAAAAATGATTTCTACAAATTATTTAGTATTTTTAACTAATTAAAACTATTTTTCGTGAATTATTTTCAAATATATATAATATACGGTTTTTCTAATAAAATGAGTTTTTATCGATTTTTAATGTGTTTAAAGGTTAATTATGTAATTTCTACGTATAAAATGAATTTCTATTATTTAAGGGTATTTTTGGTATTTCTGAAATTATTCTGTGTTTGTGGACCCCGGTCGGTAGACTATAGTTTGAAGTCCGACCGAGGGGTTGTGGTTGAGTGTTGAGCTTGTTTTTCAAAGTGTGTTTCTTTGCAGGGTCGGCTCTACTCTTTGAGTAGAGAGATGTCCGTTTTACAGGGGAGTTTCTGTCAAATTTTTGGTAAAATTCTCGTAAAACGTGATGTCCGGTCGAACCCTAATCTCAATTCTGTGATTAATATTCTAGATCAAATTCTAGGATTTTCTGTTAGGTTTATTCTAATGTCGGTTATTTATTGTTTGTTTAGTTGCGCCGAGACCGAGGCCTAGTGGACCAGGCCTGTGGGACCCATCTCGTGGAGTGCATTAGGGTGAGTTACTATTTTATATATATATGCTTAGGATGCATGATTTAGAAATATACGTTTTATCTTGATTAAAAATGCATAAATAATGTGAGTTGTATTTAAGTATATTTTTGGTTTGTTTTTAGTTTATTTTTGGTATATATTAAATTATATGCATGTTTTGTAAATAAATTATATTTAAAATGTTTTTAAATATATTTCTAGCTTAATTTATAAGTTGATTGGATTTATTTGACATATATATACTCGAAATATACCTGGTTTATTTTTGGTATATTTCTAGTATATATATGGTCTATGTTGTTATTTTATTTAAATTCATGCATCATTTATTTTTGTGAATGAATGTTTTATATTTATTAATGAAGGATATCGATAGAACGTGCTACCTAGTGGGCAGCACTAGGACCGAGTACGTACCGGTACGCCTATAGTATTTAGGCTATACTACTAACCATTTGTGGATATTGATTGAATATGATTATTTGATGTGTGAGATATGGTTTGGAGGTGTGATTGCTGGAGCTCGGCTGACCAAGTGTCTCGAGGCCAATCACACTGGCAGTCTGACTGCTGGAGCTCGGTTGACTTCGTGTCTCGGGGCCAGTCTACTGTCTAAATGGATTAAGTAGATATATTTGGATAAAGTGAGCCTGTATGGCTAGAGTGTTGTCTAACACTGATTGAGGTTTCGATATCATAGAGTTCTATTTGATCCTTCATAAACTGTGATTTTTTAATAAAATATATATAAAATGATTTTATTGCATCTGTGTGTATTTGCCTGTATATATATACATATTATATATATATACTGTCGATTGTATGCATTGTCATTTAGTGTGTATGTATATATATTATAGTAATTCACTCAGTGAGGTCTGACTCCCCTCTGTTGACAATTTTTCAGGAGAGTCAACATCTTCAGACCTCAGTAGCAGGCCTGTACGCCGGATTTCTTCCGTCCCGGCTTCTTTATGTAAACTGCTTCCCTGAGTCTTGTGTTTATTTTATCTAGACACTGCAGTAGTCGTTAAATATTTAAAGAGATGTTGTATTATATTTGAACTGGATTTGTATTAAAAGATTTTATATATATGTAATGATGAGGATTTGATTTAAATCCAGTTGGTGAAAATAATATTGTGATATTTATGATTTTTATTTCCATTGCATTATATATATGGTTATTACCACTGCATGTTTTATTTTATTTTTAGGCTTGCTACGGGTTCCGGATTCGAAAGAATTCCCGTTCCCTAGCGCTGGTCATGGCCCTTGTTTTGGGTCGTGACAGTTATCTACACGTAGCAATTTTATAAAATTTAAAATAGTAATATGCTTACATGAAATTTTAGTTATGTTACTTTAGGCTATGCTTAGCATTATGATTATTTTGTTTTATTTTATTTTATGTTATTTAATATATAAATTATAACTTTCTTAAATTGTGCTATATTTTTATTATATATAAATTTTGAAAAATACTGTTAGAATGGGCTACCTGATATGTTTCATTAGGACTGTGTACACACTAGTAGAGATTGAGAGATGGATCTAAATTTTATGACTATTTAACTAGGACGGGTGCCTCGGTGGATGTCATAGCTCTTGAGGACTACTAATGATTATTGGAAATGTTATGATTGGTTACTTGGATGGGTGCCTCGATTCATGCCTTAGCTCTCAAGGATCGCCAGTAAAATATTAGATTAAGTGAATGACTATGGTTGTCGCCTTAGTTGATGCTTAGTTCTTGAGGACCGACAGTCTTATGGTTAAGTGAGTCAAGTGGCTATTAGACTTTTTAGCGTAAGGTTCTACCAAGATTTTTCACTTATAAATTATTAAATAAAGAATATTTTATTTTAAAGAAGTTTTATTATTAAGTGTATTGTTTCATTTTCATAAAAAAAAAATTTAAGGCTCATTGTGGGTTTTAATTACTTTATGTATTCTCATTCCCTAGTGCCGGTCACGTGCATTTCAGTTCGGGTCGTGACAAAGTTGGTATCAGAGCTTAAGTTCATTTGATTGCTAGTGTTGTCTTTCTTTGAAACTACTACAGTGATTAGGATGATAATTGTCACTTGTTGTTATCATTGTTTTTAGAATTTTATGTATAAGTTAGTGTTCTTATCTTGTCTTAAATTCAGTTTCTTTGTCTTTTCAAATGAGGTAGAGTCGGAATGCTCCAACTATAGAAGCAGCATATGATGATGATGATGATGATGAGCAATCTTTTTAGGATGAAGTTCTTCCTCCTGCTCTTAGACATAAAGGAAGAGACAGAGGTAGAGGTAAGCCTAGAGCTACTGTAAACAATAGTAAGTTGAGCCAGAAGTGCTAGAAGTGGATCATGCAGCTGGCGTAAGCACCTAATTTCGGGATGCAATTGTGCATACGTGCAACGAAAGCCCCTATGATGAATATCAGATCAAGAATTGACCTTTGGTGTCAAATTTTACGATTTAAATGACTAAATTACTGTGTTTTAAGGTTTTATTTGCAAAATTTATTTTTTAGGGTTTTGATTGCAAAAAATTAGAAACTTTCGAGGGTCATTTTGTGATTTTATTTGTTAATTAAAAAAAATTATTGCACTGAACCAGTCGGGTAGGTTTTGAACCTAATTGATCGGTTCATCCTTGAACCTAACTAACCGCTAAAGTGGAATGCCAGTTGGCATTCCACCAATGTTGGTTGGCATTACTCACTTGATTGGCTCGATCGGCATCGCGGGCTTGATCGACATTACACAGGCTCGATCGACATTATGCGAGCTCGATCGGCATTACAAGCATCATTTTGCGTAGGCTTGGTCGGCATTATGCGAGCTCCGTTAGCATTTTAGAATATCGATTTTCACAAAAAAAAATTACATCTTTTTAATTTTTTATTGGTCCAAATTCCACGTGTCATGCCTTGGAAGACTTTTTCAAAGATAAATATCTCACCTTATCTCTTTAAGATTTAAAAATTCAAAAGAAAAATCTATAGAGAGCCTTTTACTCTCATCCCCAATATTACGTAACTCCCCTACGATCACGCAGGGGAAGTTGGCTTTGAGCGGCTTTAAAAGCTAAGAGAGAAGTTTGCAATAGGAGGCCTTTTTTGGGAGGGAGAGGAGCTACATAAAAAATTGAGAGAAAAATCCTTTTGGGTCTGTGGGGGAAAATAAATAATCCTAATTTTACTGCATAGAAGGCCATAACCATTTTTTTTATTTTGAGGAAACCTATAATAACAAAGAAAACCACGTCCTTTTCATTCTCAAAGTCCAAAGAATCAAGAAATCAACACTGTCAACTCCAAAAAATGGTGAAAATCACTCTAAGGGCCTATCAAATTTCACTGTATAGCATTCTCTCCTTCTCTTTATCTTTTTATTTATTTTTAATTTGATTTTTTTATTTTTAATTATTTATTGGATATTTATTGATTAACTTTTTTTGGTTTTGTTTTTTTTTTTTTTTGATTCTTGCTCTGTGATGCTCTGGGAATGAGGTTGGAGATATGTGATTTTGGGTAGTGACCATTGGAAGAATCCATGGAATTCCATGGATTAAGATCTATAAAACTCCTTATAGGATTTAGGATATATGATTTCTACGTTCTTTTAATTTCCTTCTGTTTTGGGTTATAATTAATTTGATTTTAATTTCTACACAGTAGTTTGTAATAGCCCCAATAGTGGGAAATAGTAGAATTTTATATTCTCTGAACTAAAATTGATTAGTAATTTAGGTTCAATTGGGTAAAAATCAATTAAAATCAATTATGGGTGTAGATTAATTTAGGATTGCATGTAAATTGATTTAGCCTTTTTTTTTAGAAAATCACATAAATCCTGTGTTTGATCTAATTTTGTTATGATTTTTTTATTTGGGTTTTGTTTTTGGATCCTTTAGTTCCTTAGGCCCTAAGCCCACAATAGGTCCAAACCCACTACATAAAATATAGGCTTAAAAATGGTTTACGTTGATTAATTAAAATCAATTTAAGCCTATTTAGGTTAATTAAACTTATGTCTATTTTAATTAAAATTCAGATTTTAGCCCAGCCCAATAAAGCATTTTATTTTTCTTTTAAAAACAATTTAGACTTTAGGCCCATTTATAGTTAATTAAAATCTATTTAGACATAGGTCAGTCCATTAAATTTATTTCTTTTAACATGAATAGAATTAAGCCCACATTTCACTCAAAAAAAATTAAGTTTCTAAAAAATTTGATAGACTTAGGACTATTCCCTTAGTTAAATTAAAATAAATAGAATTAAGCTTACTAAAATTAATTAAAAATGTAGGTCTTTTCCTAGTCCATTTCACTTATAAATAAAAATATGTAGAATTAGCTAACTTTTAAAAATTAACCTAGTTTAGACTTAGGGACGATGCCTTTTGTATGCATTTTTTTACATATAATTTTATGACCTGTTGTCTTTTTTGGTTTAGATGGATGTTTAATTTGGGTTTAAATAAAATTGCATGTAATTAGAGAATAAGATAGTAATTCATAAAGTAACTCTAAATGAACACGAGAATAAGAGAAGTTAGTATTTCATTCCCAGAATCTCTTAGTTGTAATGCTAGCTTTCTTTTAGAAAATTGAGTACCACCTTTCGATTTGTCCCACTTATTACCCTAGGTGGTGACTCCTCATCTCCACACTATGTCTTTGTGATATAGTATTGTGTACCCTAGGGCCCTGAGCCCAAACAGTGTCATGATTGCTAAAATCTTAGGCACGCGCTAAACACCACCGTCTACAACTAGCATGGCAGGGATTAACCAAGACTTAGCATTTTTGAATTAAGTTATGCCTTTGGTACTGCAGATGTTACATCAGAGGAATCGTGAGATGTTTGATACTAATGCTGCACTTCTCTACTCTAGAATCGGTAGAGTTTCTTTTAATGGTATGGTAGATGCTCTGGAGTTCATTAATACCATTGAGACTCGAACAAGAACATGTCACATTGATTATTAGAGGATTATGATTATGGAGTTTGTAGATAGCGGGGTTTAGCACGTGTTCAAGATTTTAGCAACCGCGACATTGTTTAGGCTCAAGGCCTTAGGGAACACACTACTATGTCATAAAGTCATAGCATGGAGAAGAGGAGTCGCCACCTAGGGTAATAATTGGGACAATTTGATTGGTGGTACTCGATTCTCTAAAAGAAAGTTAGCACCACAACTAGGAGATTTTGGGAATGGAATACTAACTTCTCTTAGTTTCATGTTCATTTAGAATAATTTTCTAAATGATTATTTCATCCTCTAATTACATACAATTTTATTTAAACCCTATTTGGCATCCATTTAACCCTAGGCATTTAGTCAATAAAATTACACATAAAAAATACACTCAAAATCATGTTGTCCCTAAGTCTAAACTATGTTAATTTTATTAAAAAGTTAGCTAGATTTACATTTTATTTACAAGTGAGAAAGGGACTAAAGGTGGGCCTATATTTTTTATTAATTAGTGAGCCTAGATCTATTTATTTTAGTTTGTCTAAGGAATGGGCTTTAGTCTATTCAATTTTAAAGGAAAGTTAAATTATTGGGCCTAAGTCTAACTTGGTTTTATTTTAAGTGAAATGTGGGCCTAGGTCTATTTATTTTAAATGAAATAAAATTAAGTGGGCTGAGCTAAGTTTAAACAAGTTTTAATTAACTAAGTGGGCCTAAAATCTAATTAACCTAATGGGCCTAAATTGATTTTAATCATTTAAAGTCCTAAACCATTTTTTAAGCCTATTTAAAGTGAGTTGGACCTAAGCGTGGGCTTGGGGCCCAAAATAATATAAAAACCCAAAAACACAATCCAAAACAAATAAAACATAAAAAATGATCAAACAAACATTTTAGTGATTTTCTAGAAACCCTAAATCAATTACATGTAAACCCTAAATTAAGTTACTGCCACCATTAATTTTAATTGATTTTTACCCAATTGAACCTAATTACTAATTGATTTTAAATGCAGAAAATTAAATCTTTTATTATTCCCACTAATGGGGCTATTATAAACTACGTGCAAGAATTAAAATTAAATAATTACACAACTATGAATTAAAATAACTACACAGAATACCAAAATGAAAAAAATAAAGATAAAACCCTAAATTCTACTGAAAAATAACAGAAATTCTTCCATGGCATTCCATGGACCTTCTGTTCAATTTAAACACAAGCAGCATCCTCCCCAATCCACATTCGAACATCAAAACAAAAACATAGAAATAATCAGATTAGCAGTGAAATTGAATAATAAAAACAATAACAAAATAAAAATCACAAAAAGAAAATAATATAAAAGAATGAAATAGAAAAGAGCACTGATGATTTTAGATGTTGTGCAAATGCCTTGAGATAGCCCTTCAGATTGAGATTTTCACTGTTGTTTTTGACTCGTTGTTAATTCTGGACAGTGGCTCAATTGCATTCCAAACATAGAACGTTATTTTCAAAGCTTTAAAGAACGATATCAAGAAATTATAGTTTTAGATAGGACGAAAGAAATCAAGATTTTCTTGCGCAATTCTCTAGATGTTTTCTCTTTTTTTTGTCTTTTTCTTTTTTTTCTCTTGTTATGTGTCTTTGTGTTTTTTTAGCCTCTCTGTTTGTCCATCTCCCCTCTCGCATGCATGCAGGGTCTGCCTATATACTGACTTCCTCCTTTAGAGGAACAAAATACATTTGATAGCATTTTTTTTATTTCAAAATCTTCTTATGTGTTTTGAACGCATAAAAAAACTTATCAGATAATAATAATGACAAATTTGAATTTTCAACCAATCAAAACACTAAAAAAATCGATAAAAAATAAAAAAACACAAAAAATTAAAAAATGGGACTTTTCAATGCGTCGACATTGTGCAATGCTGATTGACATTCTATAATGTTGGTAGGCATTACACAAATGCTGGTTAGCATTTTAAATGCCGATCCTTAAATTTTTTAACTTTTAATTACCAAAAGACCCCTAAAAAATTGACTTCTTTATAATCAAATCCTAAAAAATGTTGCAATTTAGTCTCTAGAGTCTAGAAGATCAACAACTGAGTTCAATTTTTGAATAAATTTCATCATAGGGGCTTACATTGCAATTATGCACAATTGCATCCTGAAATTGAGTGCTTATAGAGTTATCAGTTCAAGCAGTAGCACAAGACTAGTTTATGCAGTCCATCCAACCTTTCATGAATGAGTTGACTTGGCTTGAGTTTAAAGATTGATTCTTGAGGTTTTTTTATCCACCTACGACTAAAGATGCATACAGATGGCAACTACTACACATCAATAGAGGGAATAGGTCTATGGAAGATTATACTAGAGAATTTAATAGGCTATCTAGGCATGCAAAAGATATTAGGAGAGATGTTTACAAATCTGTTGAGTTGTATGTCACTAGTTTAGGGTCAGCCTATGTAGGCATGCGCACTGAGGACTGTCCTATAGAGAGTGTGATTAAGGAGGCCAAACTTATAAAGAGGAGACATATCAGGCAAGGCACCATGGTTGATCCTTATATGATTAGTAGTAGTGGATATATGGTAGCTCAAGGATTCTAGTAGCCTACTTTTCATAGTAGTATGATGAGCATGCAAGCTGAGGGTACTTCCTAGTCGGGTATCAGGTCCAAGACCCACAAAGTTGGCCGACATGGTTATGATACTAACTATAGGAGTAGTAAAGGTTCTAGATTTAGTTCTAGGGATTAGCAATAACAATAGTGGATAGAGATCCGGACATGGTAGTTTAAGGTCTGGGACTGGTGCTTGTCCCAGTTGTGGCTGACTACATTAG
Source organism: Mallotus nudiflorus (assembly GCA_947683625.1). Taxonomy (NCBI): domain Eukaryota; kingdom Viridiplantae; phylum Streptophyta; class Magnoliopsida; order Malpighiales; family Euphorbiaceae; genus Mallotus; species Mallotus nudiflorus. Next base: position 676,380 of record CANTUR010000070.1, on the reverse strand, counting down.
GGACTGTGCCATCTGTTAATTAGGGCTTGCTTCTGATGTAGGCAGATAGGACATCTTGCTAGAGCTTGTCCTAATATTGGTTATCACACATAGTATGCCCAAGGATCATCATCATTAGTGGCTCAGCCTTTTCAACAAATACCATAATAGTATAGAGCTCATATGCATCCACAGCAGAGGTAGACTCAATTTATAGGCCAGTAAGGCCGAGGTTCAGTAGGGAGACCTAGTGGTCAAGGCTTTATGTATCCATCCACTTCTTAGCAGGCAGGCCCGAGTTTTCACTTTGACTCCCCAAGATGCACATGCATCTAATGTAGTTGTGACAGGTGTTCTTTTAGTTTGCTATTATGATGCTAGAGTCTTATTTGATCCTAGTGCATCGCACTCTTTTGTGTCTCCTATGTTTGCTTTTATAGTTGTCACGACCCAAAACAGGGGCCATGACCGGCGCTAGGGAACGAGAATTCTTTCGAATCCGGAACCCGTAGCAAGCTTAAAAACAAAATAAAACATGCAATAATAACAATAACAGTAATATATATGCAGCGGAAATAAAAATCATAAATATAATAATAACATTCTCATCACTGGATTTAAATTAAATGTCATCTCATATATATAAATCTTTCAGTACAAATCCAGTTTCAATATAATACATCTCTTTAAATAAAATACATGAAATCCCACACTTATATTTCACAACTACTGTAGTGTCTAGATTATAAAAATAAGACTCAAGTAAATAGTTTACACAAAGAAGCCGGGGCGGAAGAAATCCGACGTATCGACCTGCTACTGAGGTCTGAAGATGTTGACTCTCCTAAAAAATAGTCAACGGAGGGGAGTCAGACCTCACTGAGTGAATTACTATAATATATATACATACACACTAAGTGACAATGCATACAATCAATAGTATATATATAATATGTATATATACAGGCAATACACACAGATGCAGGAAAATCATTTTATATGTTTTTATTGAAAATCATCTTTTATGAAGGATCACATAGAACCCTAGAATATCGCAACCTCGAAAATAGTGTTAGACAACACTCTAGCCACACAGGCTCACTTATTCCAAATATATCCACTTAATCCATTTAGACAGTAGACTGGCCCCGAGACACTAAGTCAATCGAGCTCCAGCAGTCTGACTGCCAGTGTGATTGGCCCCGAGACACTTGGTCAACCGAGCTCCAGCAATCACACCCAAATCACATCTCACATATCACATAATCATATTCCATCAATATCCATAAATGGTTAGTAATATAGCCTAAATACTATAGGCGTACCGGTACGTACTCGGTCCTAGTGCTGCCCACTAGGTAGCACGTTCTATTGATATCCTTCATTAATAAATATAAATCATTCATTCACAAAAATAAATGATGCATGAAGTTCAATAAAATATCAACATAAACCATATATATACTAGAAATATACCAAAAGTAAACCAGGTATATTTCGAGTATATATACGTCAAATAAATCCAATTAAATCATAATTTAAGCTAGAATATATTTAAAAAACATTTTAAATAAAATTTATTAATAAAACATGCATATAATTTAATATATACCAAAAATATACTTAAATACAAATCACATTATTTATGCATTTTTAATCAAAATAAAACGTATATTTCTAAATCATGCATCCTAAAGCATATATATATAGTATAGTAACTCACCTAGTGCGCTCCACGAGACGGGTCCGACGGGCCTGGTCCACTAGCCCTTGGTCTCGACGCAACTAAACAAGCAATAAATAATAGACATCAGAATAAACCTAATAGAAATCCTAGAATTCGATCTAGAGTATTAAATACGAAAACAGAATTAGGGTTCGACTGGACATCACGTTTTACGAGAATTCTACCAAAAATTCGGCAGAACCTCCCCTGTAAAATGGACATCTCTCTACTCAAAAGAGTAGAGCCAACCCTGCAAAGAAATATACTTCAAAAATCTACACAGAGCACAATCAAAATCCCACGGTCGGATTCCAAACTACAGTTCACCGATCGGGGTCCACAATCACGAAATAATTTTAGAAATACCAAAAATACCCTAATAACATAGAAATACATTTTATATGTAGAAATTACATAATTAACCTTTAAACACTATAAAAACCGATAAAAACTCATTTTATTAGAAAAACCGTATATTATATATATAATTGAAAATAATTCACGAAAAATAGTTTTAATTAGTTAAAAATACTAAATAATTTGTAGAAATCATTTTTATACCTTAAATAACTATTAAAACCAATTAAATTACATTTTTATCCAATTTTATGTAAAATTACCAAAATACCCCTATATATATAAATATACTAAAATTACTTCAAAAATTCACCAAAAATTATAAAATTATCTAAAATTTATTTTCTCAACATATTTATCAATAATATCAATAATTAAACTCAATTAACCAATTAATTTCAAATAAAAACACATTTAACCTAATTTTCCCAAAATTCCATAAACTTCAATAATTCAAAATAAATACTTAGAAATTCATAAAAATTCCAAATAAATTCCTATAATTCATTTCAACACCTAATTTAACCATAAAACACAATTTCATAATTTAAATAATTAATTTCCGAAAATTAGAAAATAATATTAAATATTTAAAAATACCCAAAAATCCAAAAAGTCTCCAAAAATTCCACAAAAATTCATACATGTAGATTAAGCTACTAGGAACAACATTTGTGAAGGGAGTTTTCATGAATCAATCAATTCAAAGCTCAAAAAAATCAAAAACCCTAATGTGACTGAAATTGAAAATTCAAAACCTAAGCAAATCTAGACCATTTAACCTCAAACCAAAGCTAGAATCACACTCACCGGAGCTCAAGGAGAAGAAAGAGACCGGCAGTGTTGAAAATGGTGGCCGGAATCGTCGTCGACGGCGAAGGGAAGAAGTTTCGGCCAAAAGGGAAAACGGGGGCTAATCGGCGCCGGGGAAGGAGCTGGGGGCGGCGGAGTGGCTGGCTGGGGAAGGCAGAGCTCCTGGCGGTACACCGACGGCCGGGAATCGGGAGTTGCAGCGGTGAGGGATGGGTGGTCGGGCGCACGTGAGAAGGAAGAAGAAGAAGAAGAAGAAAAAAGAAAGAAAAGAAAAAGAAAGAAAAAGAAAGAAAAAGAAAAAGAAAAAGAAAAATAAATAATAATAAAAAAATAATAATTTTAATAAAATATTTAGAAAAATTTACATCCACACACTTAATATTTTAATAATTTAATAATAAATAAAATAATTAAATAATAATAAATTAATAAATAAATAATAAAATATTAGGGTAATATATATTAAACCCTAATTAAATAAATATTGCACACATACACGGTGTTTAGTAATTTAAAAATACGTATGAGTTCATGCAAGTCCGAAAATATATTTAAAATAATTAGTAATAAATTATTTACGTGAAAATTTCCCCGAAAATGCAAGTCTCAGGAAAATTTTACGTAAAGCACTGTAAATAAGACATAGTAATTAAAATAGATTTTAAATACATATCAACTCGTGAAAATATCATAATATATATTCAAAAATTATTAACACTGTATATCCCGGTACAGTGTAAAAATATTTTAAAAATACGGGATATTACAATAGTGGAATGGTAACCATCTAGGTTGTTGATTCGATTATCCGTAGTGACTCCACTTAGAGACAAGTTGGAGACAAATGTATTCTTTCCATCTTGTCCAGTGTTAATGGAAGGTAGAGAGTTGCTAGTAGATCTAGTTTCGCTACATGTAATAGAGTTTGACATGATTCTAGGAATGGATTAGTTGGCACAATATTATGCCTCAATGGATTGTCAGGAAAATAAAATGATCTTTAGAATTTTAGATGATGTAGAATTCTGTTTCAGAGGTGACAGGAGTTTAATACCTCAAAATCTCATTTCTGCTATTACAGCTAGGAAAATACTTAAAAGAGGATGCCAAGGCTATTTAGCTATAGTAAGAGATGTAGAAGCAGATAGGGGGCAATTGAGAATGTGCCAGTGGTGTGTGAATTTTTGGATGTTTTCCCTAAAAAGCTACTAGGATTGCCACCAGATAGGGAAATGGAATTATGTATCAATGTTATACCTAGTACAAATCCTATTTCTATGCCACCCAACAGAATGGCACCAACTAAATTGTAAGAACTCAAAAAGCAATTACATGAGTTGCTTGATAAGGGTTTTATCAGACCCAGTACATTACCTTAGGGTGCTCCCGTGTTGTTTGTGAAGAAGAAAGATAGTAGTATTTGACTTTGTATCGATTATAAATAATTGAACAAAGTCACCATCAAGAATAAATATCCACTCCCAAGGATTGATGACTTGTTCGATCAGCTTCAAGGAGCTCAGTGTTTCTCTAAGATCGACTTGAGGTCTGGGTATTATCAGTTAAGGATAACAAGTGAAGATGTACCTAAGATAACATTTTGGATGAGATATAACCATTATGAATTCTTAGTGATGTCCTTTGGACTGACTAACACACCAACAACCTTTATGGATTTGATGAATTGGGTGTTTAGGCCATTCTTAGATCAATTTGTGATAATTTTTATAAGTGACATTTTAGTGTATTCTAAGAGTGAAGCAAAACATGTTACGTACTTGAGAATGGTGTTACAGACCTTGAGAGAGCACCAGTTGTATGCCAAATTCTCCAAGTGTGAATTTTGGTTGGATCAAGTGGCATTCTTAGGCCATGTGGTGTCTAAAGATGGCATATAAGTTGATCCTAAGAAGATATAAGCCATTATAGAGTGGCAAAGTCCTACAACAATTAAGGAAGTAAGGAGTTTTCTAGGTTTAGCTGGCTACTACAAGAGATTTATGAAAGATTTCTCCAAGATTGCCACATCTTGACAATGTTAACCCAGAAGAGTGCTAAGTTTGTATGGACATATAGATGTGAAAAGCACTTTCAGTTACTTAAGGATATGTTAACTTCAGCTCTAGTATTGACTTTACCCTATAGAAGTGAAGGGTATATGGTGTATTGTGATGCTTCCCGAGTAGGATTAGGATGTGTGATTATGCAATATAGTAGAGTAATTACTTATGCTTTAAGACAGTTCAAGAAGAATGAGCATAATTATCCTCCTCACGATTTGAAAATGGCAGCCATGGTGTTTATATTGAAGATTTAAAGGCATTACTTATATAGTGTAACTTGTGAATTTATATCTAAATGTCTCACTTGTCAGCAAGTGAAGTTAGAACATCATAGGCCTTTAAGATTATTGCAGCAGTTACCTATCCCAAAATGGAAGTGGGATATGATCGCCATAAATTTTGTTATGGGATTACCTCGTACAACTAGAGGTTATGATGCTATTTGGGTGATAGTTGACATGCTAACTAAGTCAATGCACTTTTTTCCAATTAAGAAGACGTCTCCACTGGCAGATTGGCAAGATTGTATGTCAATAGAATTGTTTATCTCCATAGGGTACCAGTGAGTATAGTATCCGACAGAGGAGCCACTTTCACTTAAATCTTTTGGCAAGAATTGCACAAGGCTATAGGTACTAGACTTGACTTTAGCATAACATTTCATCCTTAAATAGATGGTTAGTTAGAGAGGACCATTCAGACATTGGAGTATATGTTTAGGATGTATGTGATGGACCTTAGTGGTCAATGGGATTTACACTAACCATTAATTAAATTTGCACACAACAATAGTTATCATGCAAGTATCGAGATGGCACCATATGAAGCATTATATGGTAGGAAGTGTAGATTGCCTTTATGCTGGGAAATTAGAGAAAGATAGTTGACACGATCAAAACTGGTGCAAGTGACTTTAGAGAAAGTCCCTATCATCCAGCAAAGGTTAAAGACAGCCTTCAGTAGACATAAGAGTTATACGAACCCGAAGAGAAAGGATGCATCCTTTTTTAGTTGGAAATATGGTGTTCTTAAAAGTGTCTCTAATGAAATGGTTGATGAGATTTGGTAATAAAGGTAAGCTAGCTCCAAAATATATTGGACCATTTGAGATACTTTCAAGAGTTGGAGAGGTGGCTTATAAATTAGTGTTACCACTTGAATTATCTTGAATCCACCCGGTGTTCCATGTATCTATGTTGAGGAAGTATATTTTTTATCCTTCCCATGTTGTGCAGCCTTAGACAGTAGAGCTCAATGAAGATCTCTCATATGAGAAGTATCCTGTGGCAATTCTGGATTGCCAAGTTTGTTAACTTCGCACTAAGGAGATTCCCATAGTAAAGGTGTTGTGGAGCAATCACACTGTTGAAGACTGTACGTGGGAGGTTGAGGTTGTAATGCAAGGAACATACCCTTTTTTTTTCATTCAGTGAAAAACTTTATATCTTGTGTTTATTAAAATTCAAGGATGAATTTTTTTAAGGAGAGGAGATTGTAATATTTTGAATTTTTATTATTAATCAAATTAAATTATTTATGATTGATTATGATTATTTTTATTTGTAGTAGTGTATTATTTTTATTTTTACTTTAATATTATTATTTTTGGGAGAGAAAATATTATTGGAGTGTGTTGATATATATATATATATATATATATATATATATATATATATATATATATATATATATATATATAAGATAAAACTTTTTCTTTTCTTGTTTTTCTCTTTCTTCTTCTTCTTCTTTTTCTTCTTTTCTTTCCTATAGTTCATTGCCTCCCGCGACCAACACTGTGCCTCTGCCAACCAACAGTGTGCTGACCACCACAACACACCAGACAGCGGCCTAGCTCCTCCCCTGGCCAACGATAGCACCCTCTTCTCCTTCCTCTTCCTGTTTCCTTTGTTTTCGGCTGGATTTCATTTGGTCTTTAGTGAAGATTTTGACATCAGATGGTCTTAATTCTGGTTTCATTTGGAATCCTCATCTTCCAAGCTTCCATAATCTACCTTCGATTTCTCCGATCTCCTTCTAGATCGTCCTAAATCGAGGTATAAACATTTGTTAGTTTTTCGTGGTTTTTGGTTAATTATGAGATTTAGGCTTGATGTTGTTTAGAAAAGTTGATGTAAAGATTAAATGCTATACTAGGATAATTTTTATATATTTTTTGAATTTATTTTTAACTTTTGAAATTTTTGGTTCAAGTTACTATTCTGAGCCCAAAATTTTTGGTATTTTTAATAAATACTATATATTATTTGGAGTATTTTTTGTTAAGGAAGTTTTGTAAAATTAGTTATAGATAATTTATCATAATTTTTGGAAGTTAAATGTGAAAAATATGAATTTTAGAAAAACTTGTGTAATTTGATTTTTAATTGATTTTTGGTAAATTTATAGTTAATTAACATGTATAATGATAATTTTAATTATTAGAAAGTATAAATTAATTTTATTAGCTAAATTAGTATTTTTGTATATTTTGTTGATTTTAGATTAATTTCTGGAAGTAATATAAATGTATATAAATATCATAGTATTTAATTATTTGATTGATTTAATTATATTTAGTGTTAAAATATATTTTTATAAATTTTATAAGTTACAATATTTAAGTATAGATATTATTATGTTAAATGAGTTTTGTATATATTGATTATTAAAAAGAATTTATTATTTAATTTGTCCGATTAATTTTTTATAAATATTTTGTTATAAATTTTTGCAATTTATGTATTGTGGTAGTGTTGTTGTTGATGTCGGTCAGGAATTTGTGTGTAGTTTGGGAGCCCAATCCAAGTGTGGTATTATGTGGTGAATAGTAGTGTTTTTCCCAACAGGAATGACTCTACTTCATGTAAAGAGATGTCTGTTTTACATAGGAGACTCTACTGAATTTTTGATAAATTTCTCGTAAAACATGACATATGTACATTTTTATTTGATCGAGTCTTTGTTAGGATTAATTCTGAATCTATTACAAGTTTCTTAATTTTTATTAATTTTGGGATTTTGGAAATTCCTATGAATTTTCATAAGCATGTTTTGAATAAATATTAATTTATTTTAGAGTATATCAAAGTGGCAACTACCAATAATAGGTGGATGTGGAACCATCAATTAGCTCGCTTTAACTGTAAGTTAATAAGAACTGTGTGCATGTGTTGTCTACACATAGCGATTTTATAAAATTTAAAATAATAATATGCTTACATAAAATTTGAGTTATGTTACTTTAGGCTTTGCTTAGCATTATGATTATTTTTATTTTATTTTATGTTATTTAATTTATAAATTACAACTTTCTTAAATTGTTGTAATGACCTGATATTTTAAATAATATAATTTTTTTTGGGATATACAGTGTTAATAAAATTTAAAATTTTATTTATATAGTATCATTATTTGTGTATATTATTCATTTATTTTATTCTAAATATTTTATTTACGTAAAATAATTAATTTGTGAGTTTTATTATTTAAAGTATTCAAACTCATTTTCATTACTATTATTTTTCATAGTATTATTATTATTATTATTTTATTGCTATTATTTTTAATAGTATTAGTGTTATTATTTTATTGGTATTATTATATTTATTTTTATTGTTGTTATTATTATTATTGTTAGTATTATTATTATTTTATTATTATTATGCATGTGATAGTAGTGGTAGTAGTAGCAGCAACAATATTATTATTATTATTATTATTATTATTATTATTATTATTATTATTATTATTATTATTATATTGTGTAAATAATATGTGCATGTGTGTGTATATATATAGTCAAAAAGCATAGAATCATGTCAAACCTTCCCTACAATTTTTTTTCTTTCTTTCTTTTTCTTTTCTTCTTCTTCTTCCTTTTCTTCTACCTCCCCTGCCTTCCGCCATTTCAGCACCACCAAGCTTCATCAGCCGCCGCCTGAGCCACCGCTAGCACCACTTGAGTTTTCTATGTTCCTCCTCTCACCTGTTTGACGTCGTCTGAAGCTTTGGAGTTGCTGAAAATCACGTGGGACCTAGAACAGTTACTGTAGCACCAAAATGTTTTTGTGGTTTTAGCTCGAGTTCTTAGGGTCGTTAGACTCCTCTCAACGTGTACATCTCGATTCTCAAGTCGGTTTAAGTTTACGACGTTCGAATTGTAAGTTTTTTTTTTCAAATTTAGTTTATATCATTTAGAGTTTTTTTTTGGGCTTGAGTTTGATTGATTCATGAATTTTCCTTTTGGAAATATTGATGTATGAATCTTAGGCTACCTAAATATATTTTGTGCATATTTTTTTGAATTAATGTGAATTATGGGTAATTTTTTATTATTTTAATATTAAAATATTTAATTTTTTAATAATTATGTTAATTAATTATTTTGGATGGAAATTTGGTTAAATTAGTGTTATTAATTTAAGAATTTATAAAATAATTTTTGGTGAATTTATATAATTTTTGAGAAATTATTAATATTATGTGATTTTTGGATATATAGGTTAATTGTGTGTTTTTATTGAAATTATAGTTAAATAATATGTTTTAAATAATTTTAGAATTTTATATAGCATTAAAATAATTTTTATAAATTATTTACTATTTTTAACTAATTAATGATAATTTTCAAAAATTATATTCAAATAATATATTATTTACTATTTTGGTGATTAAATGGATTTTTAATTACTTTTATTATATATTTAAGCTATTTGAGTATATAAAAGTGAATTTTACTATTTTATGTTGAATTATTGAAAAATTTGGATTTTTATTAATATTATATAATTTATTTGAGATTTTTATTTAATCATTGTGAAAATAATGATATTTAGTGTTTTGATATTTAAATAAATTATATTATGAAATTTTAATTATTTTTGTGGATTTTAAGGATTTTAATATATTATTATTTAATATTTATTTTGTTGTGAATTGTGAACCTCAATTGGGAATTGTGTAGTTTAAAGTCCCAACCCGAGACAATGAGCATTTGTGCCATAGAAGTGTATTTTTCTTGTAGGATCGGCTCTACTTTTATAGAGAGATGTCTATTTTATAGAGGAGGTTATGCTGATTTTTTGGTGGAATTCTCGTAAAACGTGATATTGGATCGATCCTGAATTTCTGTATTTATCCGAGTTTTGAATCCTTAGATCAAGTCTTTCTTTAGAATTCTTAGAAGTACAAGTTAGAAATTTATTTTGATAATATTATCTTTATTTTCTAGTTACGCCGAGATTAAGGCCTATCGAACTAGGCTCATCGAGTCAACCTTGAGGAACGTAAACCTATGAGTTATTATTTTATATATACATTGCATGTAGATGCATGATTATGATTTTTCATATTTTAATATGAGCTTAAACATGAATTATTTTATTAAATGAATAAGTATATTTTTGGTATAGTTTAAGTATATTTTTGGTATATGTAACATATCAATATTAGCATGTTTTTGTATATATATTCAATATATTTGACATATATTCAGCATATGCATTTAGTATATTTTTGGTATATTTACGGTATATGTTTAATATATAAATGTTATATCCTTTTTAAATGATTGAAATTATATTTAAATTGTACAATTTATTATTTTCCATTAAATACGATTTATTGAGGGATATCAATAGAACGTGCTATCTAGTGGGCTGCATTAGAATTGTTGCACAACAGTTCGGTGGAATTAGGTTGAAATTATGATGTATGATTATGAATGAGAATATGGAGAATACTGGTTATCGAAAAGGATGACTGTGGATCCTCGGTTGACCTAGTGTACTCAAGGCCAGTCATGCCTTTAGTAAGATTATGAATCCTCGGTTGACCTAGTGTACTCCGGGCCAGTCTACTACCTTGAGTTGGACAAGTGAATATTTGGAGTTTTGATTAAGCTAGTTGGTTGTTGATTTTTATTATTGAGGTTGCGATTATATTAGAGTTCTATTTGATCCTTCACTTAAATAAATGTTTTCTACATTTATAAATATAAAAGTGGATTTTAGCATTTGTGTGAAATGCCTATATATATATATATATATATATATATATATATATATATACTGATGCTTGATTGCATATTACATTAGGAGGTGTGTGTATATATATTGTAATAATTCACTCAGTGAGGTCTGACCCCCTCTGAACCATTTTTTTTAAGAGAGTCTTCTTTGTCAGATTGTACTAGTAATGCTTTACGCGGGTCTTCTTCCACCCCAACTATTTTATGTAAATTTCATATTTGAAGTTTTATTGTATTTTAGAAAATTGCAGTAGTAGTGTTATTATTTTAGCAATTTTGTTTCAGTTTGAGACTTTTGTATTCAAATACTGTATTAATATTTTAGTTATGAAATGATATTTAAGTATTTATTTATATATAGATTCAAGTTTTAATTCTATCATATTTATATATTATTTATTGCATGGTTTTTATTTTTAAGGCTTGCTACAGGTTCCAGATTCAAAAAAGTTCCCATTCCCTAGCGTCGATCATGACTCCTCGGTTTGGGTTGTGACAATTGTGCTACATTTTTGTTATTTATTAATTTTGAAAAATACTGGTAGAACAGGCTACCTGATGGGTTTCATCAGGACCATGTGCACATTGGTAGAGATTGAGAGAGGGATCCAAATTTTATGACTAGTTAATTGGGATGGCTACCTTGATGGATGTCATAGCTCTCGAGGACCGCCAATGATTATTGGAAATGTTATGATTGGTTACTGGGATGGGTGCCTCGATTGTTACCTTAGCTCTTGGGGACCACCAGTAAAATATTAGATTGAGTGAATGACTGTGGCTGGTGCCTCAGTTGATGCTTAGCTCTTAGGGATCGGCAATCTTATGGTTAAGTAAGCCAAGTGGCTATTAGACTTTGTGGAGTAGGGTTCTACCATGATTTTTCACTTATAAATTATTAAATAAAGAATATTTTATTTTGAAGATGTTTTATTATTAAGTGTATTATTTCTTTTTTGCGAAAAATTTTTAAGGCTTACTATAGGTTTCGGTTACTTTATATATTCCCATTCCCTAATGCCGGTCACATGCCTTTCGGTTTAGGTCATGACACCAATGGTTGATATTGCTCAGAGAATTTGACATTAGTTATGAACTTCAGCAGCATATCAAAGCTCATACTTTGGTAGACTTTGTGTAAGAGATGACAGTGAAGACTTTGCTCCTTCTAAACATCCAGAGTGGAAGTTATACATAGATTGAGCCTGGTCCATCCAAGGATCCGGGGCTGGAATCATTCTCAAAGGGCCAAATAAAGTGACAATTAGATATGCCATGCATATAAGGTACAAAGCCACTAATAATGCAATCAAGTATGAGGCACTCATCATAGGATGAACTTAAATATAGAAGCTAGAGCCGAGCATCTCAAAATATACTATGATTCATAACTAGTAGTCAACCAAACTAAAGGGACATACTAGATCAAGGAGCCAAGCATCACCAAGTACATAGAGAAAGTCAGACAACTTCTAAAGAAGCTTAAATAGGATGGGGGATAATGGGAAATCATCCAAAATCTCATAAGTGAAAACTTAAAGGCAAATTCATTAGCCAAGTTAGCAATAGAAGGAAATCAAACATTCAAAAAGCTTGAGCTTACTGAGGAATTGATAAAGCCAAGCACCGAGGAGGCAGAGATTATAGATATCTAAGAAGTAGTAGAATGGATGAAATCAATCATTCAATATCTTGAACATGGGGTACTCCTATAAGATAATTTGAAGGCTTAGCAATTAAAGATAAAAGTTGAGCATTACTCAAAGCACAATGGGGTTCTCTATAAAAGGTCCCTATCACACCCATGGTCTAAATGTGTATCACCAAAAGAAGGAAATTATATGCTCAGGGAAATCCATGAAGGGATTTGGGAGCTTTACTCTAAGGTTATTATTGGCCCACTATGTCTTGGGATGCTCAGAAGTTAGTTCAGGAATGTCATAAATGTCAGCAATTTGCTTGCCTCAATTACAAGCCTTCCACTACTCAGCATCCAATTAGGAGTCCTGAGCCTTTTGCAATATGGGGAATGGATATGTTAGGTCCATTTCTTGTTTCAACCTCTCAAAAGAAGTTCTTGATCATGGCCATAGATCACTTTACCAAGTGGATAGAGGTTGAAGTTGTTCCAAGCATCACTGAAGCCTATATTCAATACTTTCTCTAAAGAAATCATCTGTAGATTTATAATACCACACACCTTGATAACAGAAAATGGGAAGCAATTTGACAATGAGAAATTTAGAAGGTTTTATTCTGATCTTAATATAAAGCTTTGATTTACTTTAATAGCTTATCAACAAATAAATGGCCAGACAAAAGTCACTAACAGGATCATCATGCAAGGTCTAAAAAAGAGATTAGATAAAAAGAAGAGAAATTAGGTTAAATAACTCAACAATGTCATTTTGGCATATATAACAATACCCAAAACCTCTACAGGAGAAACACCTTTCAGATTGACTTATGGGATGGATGCTATAATCCTAGTGGAAATTGGGTTAATAAGCTATTAGGTAACTGAGAATTTAGATCAGGAAGTTAACAACATCAATGCTTGAATATGCCTAGAACTACTTGAAGAGAGGAGAATGAGCATCCATTGTAGCATAAGCTTAAAAGCAAAGGATCATAGAGTATTATAACAAACATGTCCGACCAAGGCAGTTTAATGTTGAAGATTAAGTGCTCAGAAGGGTGGACATTGGCAAAGGTAGCTCCAAAACTGGCAAGCTCAGACCTAATTAAAAAGGCCCTTACCAAGTCATTAAAAGAATGAGTAAGGGTACATGCAAGATCAAATATGAGCAAAGAAAAAAGCTACCTCAATACTAGTACTTAGACAACCTCAAAAAAGACTATCAATAATTGTATTTGGAGTTTAGAAAGAAATAAAAATACTTCATTCATCGATTGAAAATATTACACAGATAATCTTTATCAAGTATTTTACAAATTAGCCTTAGACTCGGGAGACATAATCCTATCATTGGGATGGAGTTCAACATCTTCTGAAGACTAAGATTCAGGAAGAAAAGTGGATTTGGCACCAAAATAGCTTTGGTAGAAGATTTCTCCTGTATGGCTTATGGATCCTTAGGTACCGACCTATTAGCTGCATCTTCCACAGCAGCTAGACGTGCTAGATCATTGGGGGTTATCTTCTCTAGGTAAAAAAAATCTAAATTTGAATGTTGAGTTGATAGTTCCCTATGACACTCAAATTTATAGGCCTTAAGAAGTCCCTTCATCATCATCTGATAGATCTTCAGGTCATCACCTCAGGATTTCCTTTCATCAGCCAACTTTTTTTCAAAGTTTTAAGCTCAGTGTCCTATGTCTCGATCCTTAATATGAGCTGAGCTTGTGAATGCTCAAACTTTTGGACCTTCTTCAAACTCGCCTCAGTTTCTGACTTAAACTTTGTGCTAACAGTCTCAACAAGCTCCAAGGCATGTTTTGCTGCATCCAACTTCTTCTCATAGTCATTCGCAATAGTCCCAACCTCAGCCTTTTTGATATTGTACTCACTCTGAAGAACAAAATGATTATCCTTCACCAACAGTAGCCCTTGAGCCATCTGATAGATAAATAGGGAGAGATTAAAATATAGAAACATTCATGGAAATTAATATAGCAACCAAAGATTGAACAAATTACCTCTAAGGCATGGGTAATTAATGAGTTGAATAGGTTGCTCTTTCCCTCCTCCTACCACCCCTGGATGTCATTCGGCAACTGCAAAGACTCAACATAGTGATCCCTAACTTTTGGATTAAAGATGTTGTGGGCTTAACCTTTGATAAGATCCATTTTTTCAGATCTAGGCATCCGACACGCTTTGAACATTTAATAAACACCTCCTCCCCAAGTTTTTCCTCATCACCCAACTCCATACTTAAAGAGCACTTCTTAAGAAGTTTAGAAGCTTCCTTCGGAGTATCACCAAGCACAGCTTTGCCTTTGTCACTCGAGCATGAATTAGCTCGAGAGTTCAAGACTTCCACTTCCTGAGTAAGTTGATCAGTCTGGGATGCCACTTGCCCTTTTGGCTCCTCATCTAAAAAGATTTCATCTGCAAAAGTGAAATAGTAAGCCATCTATAAATAAAAAAAGAATAAAAATTAGAATATACCTTTAGAATCTCAGAACTTACCACTAACATTTATATGCTTGGGGTAGACTCTCTAAAGGTATCTCTGAGATAGATTCTTAATAGATGTTCCATCAGTTACACTCTGGATATTAAGTCTCAGTACCAACTCAGTATCTTCTTTAGATAACCTTAGAGGATGCTTTACCTTGTGGCAATCATCAACCCACATCTGTCTGATATTAATGAAATTTAATGGATACTCAATTACAAAAAATCTATGCCTCCATTTCTTATAAAGGTCCAGAAGCTTAACAAAAAGGCTATGGTTTGGAAAAAGTGATAAAGAAAACATCACCTCCCCCTTTTCTTATTCATACTATACATGTACTAAAAAATGTCCAGATCCGGCTCCCTATCCTCCCTATGCATCAACACTATAAACCCCTCTTCTAACTGATTAGAGTACATGACCAGTTTCTACCAATCTAAAAAAGGGGTGTGAGCCTTAAAATTTTTGTCTACATTGTGTAAAGCGAAATCCTGAGGAATGCTAAAACATCTTTTATACCATTTAAGTATATTCTCATAAATCCTAGACATAAAAATGTCTAAACTAACTTGCTCTCATGGAGCCATATATCCTATTGAATAGAAATGAAGAAAGAAGACAAAAAGGGGAAGAGACTTCACATAGAAGAGGAAGGAAGAATGTAAGTCTATAAAAAATGCAAAGGAAGTAAAAGCAGAAAAAATACTTTATAGGAAAAACTAATAAGAAAAAGGTAGCAGAAAAGTAAACGTACTACTAGCAAAAGGATTAGCTTATTTAAAGAAAAGTGGAAGGTTCTCGAATGACCACAACTACCCTTACGGTTACTTATATCTCTCTCATACAACATCAAGGGTATATCGAGCAAAAGAAAAGCCCACTAATTGAGCAGTTATCATTATAGCAGCTAAAATGTCTCATCTTCTAAAACATGAACAGACGTGGTAGTTACACAATTCAAAAGAATGTCAAAAGACATGGCAGTTGATAATCCTGTTGCGAACTATCCTTATATCAACACTCAGACCGCGCTTCTAATGCAATGAGAATCTAAGTCTAGTGACTGAAGCTGGCACCCTAAGGTTGCTTCAAGAGTACTGAGGTTCGGTACTCAGGTTGTGCTTCTAATGTACTAAAAATCTAAGTCCAATGACTAAAGCTGGCACTCTTAAGTCGCTTTGATAGTACTGAGGTGCGGCACTCGGGTTGCGATTCTAATGCACCAAGAATCTAAGTCTAATGACTGAAACTGACACCATTAGGTCACTTCGATAGTACTAAGGTTTAGCACTCAAGCTGCACTTTTAATGCACTAAGAATTTAAGTCCAGTGACTGAAGCTGGTGCCCTCAGGTCATTTCAATAGTATTGGGGATCAAAACTCAGGCCGTTCGTCTAATGCACTAAGCATAAAACTCCAGCAACGACTTATTCCATTAGGTCATTTCTATAATATTGATAGGTTAATCTCTTAAGACATTTCATAAACATCGAGCATCTATAAGTCCAGCTGGCATCTTTATGCTTTAATGTTCAGACACTATAATCTCAAGAATCGGTACCAAGCATTATCCCTTTTTTATAACTAAGGCTGGCCACCTTATATCACTCTTCTAAATCATATGCAATTATGCACATAGTCTCTCTTTCCACACAAAAGAACCAGTCTCTCTTTCCACACAAAAGAACCAATTTTCTAAATTATTTGTCACCTTGCATTTATCAGATTAAGATACATCAAATATAAATATTCAAACATACTTTCGGGGGGGGGGGGGGGGCTCTTAATACCCTATTGTCAAGACCCAAACCCGAGAGTTATGATCAGTGCTAGGGAATGAGAATTTATATGAATCTGGAATCTGTAGCAAGTCTTAAAAATAAAAACTCATGCAAACATATCACAAAAATACCTCAGAATTAAAAATTTAATTAATAAAAGGAATATCCATATCATAACATAATAAAATATATTCATACAATTATTCAAATACAGAATCACTATCTAATACAATATCAAATACTACAATAAGAAGCACTACTACTGCAGCATTTGCTAAAATGCAAGAAAAGTGTTAGTTCAAAGTTTACATAGATCGGTCGATGAGGAAAGAGTCTAGCTAATAGAACTAATATGAAGGTCTAAAGTAGAAGATCCTAAAAGAATATTTAAGGGGGGTCAGACCTCACTAAGTGAATTATTATTATATATATACATGAAACCTAAAGACATAGATTCTCAAGCATCAGTAATATAATATATTTATATTTATTTAATATATATATGCATTTCATTTAGATGCTCAAAATTCTTTTTTATTATAACAATAAATGTAGAAGAATTTTTGGGTAGAGGATTGGAGCAGAATCCCTAAATTTTTCTGCAACCTCGATCATTGTATATCATTATTCATCAGGCTTCCATAACTCCAAAAATAACCTTTATCCAAATTTTTGGCAGTGGATTGGCCCTGAGTACACAAAGGGTCAACCGAGGATCCGCAATCCCACTACTAGTATTAACTAGCCCTGAGTACCCTACAAGTCAACTGAAGATCCACAATCACATCCCTATTATCCATCATTCACCATAATCATTATTTTCATATCCGAAATCAATCAAAGTTCAAAACCTAATTTCTAGCCAACTGTTGCGCAAAAGTCCTAGTGTGATCCATTAGGTGGCACATTCTACAACTATCTTCCAAATGTTGTTTCATAATTTAAAATAATGAAATTCACAATAAAATATGAACAATATCCATTTTCACAATTTAATAATCACATGTAAATATATATGAAAATATATATATCTGAAATAATCAAAATAATAACAATTAATGAATTAAAGCATAATGAAATTCATATTTATTCAAAATATGGATGCTCATAATATATTTTCTACATGCAATGTATACATATAATAACAACTCACTGCTTAAGTGTGCTCCTCTACCTTGACTCGGCTGGCCCGGTCTGATAGGCCTAGCTTGCTGAGCAACTAAGAAAAATAATAACAATAATAATATATTAGAATTGAAATCCTAATTTTATACTCCTAGAATTTCTAAAAAATGACTCAATTTAGAACACGGCTTGACAAAAACTCAAAACTTAAGACCGACCCGATGTCATGTTTTACGAGAATTCTATTAAAAATTCAGTAGTCTTCTCTGTAAAATGGACATCTCTCTATTAAAAGTAGAACCAATCCTGCATGCAAACACACTTCAAATAATCATAAGGCTCAATTTTTCGGGTTGGGCCCTCAAACTACATTTCAAATGCCCAACTGAGAACCAACATAATCAAAATCAATAAAATAATAATAAATACTAATAATTCACCAAAACTCATAAAAATCATAAAATACAACAATTCAATTTATTTAGATACTAAAAGCATCAAAGATATTTATTTTCCAAATTAAACAATAAAATCCCATTCATAATTAAATTATATTAATAAAAATCCAATTTTCAAGTATTTGAAATCAAATAGTATAAATTACAAATAATTATTTAAATTTCCCAAGTATATAATAAAATAACTAAAAATTTCATTTAATCTTAAAAATAATACATAAAACTATTATTCGAATATATTTTTGGAAATTATTATTAATTAGCTAAAAATAGTAAATAATTTATAAAAATTATTTTAATACTATTTATTACTCAAAAATTATAAAAAACATGATAATTAACAATAATTTCAATTAAAATATAAAATTTACTAATTTATACTAATTTTTTTAAAAATCCAATTTTTACATAAACATTTGAAAATTCATAATAAATATTTGGTATGCAATTTCAACAAACATTCTTCATGAAATATACTTAAAATAATTAGTATAATTTATTAAAAATAAAAAACATTTTCGAGCTAGGAACAGTACCACTGAACAGTAACCGAACTTGGAATAGTGCCCAAATCTCAACTATCTCCAAAATCGAATCTAAATACATTTTTGGAAAGCTTACAACTTCAATTTAACATATCCAAGGTCAATTTAACATAAATCAAACTCAAAATCAACAAAACAAATATATGAACCCTATAAATATTCATTAAAATTGGAGTTGAATTCGAAGTTATTTAGGGAAATCACCTTAGGGGAAATGAAGCCCAAGGAAAGAGCTTTCAATCGACACTGGTGGGAACTCCTAACATTGCTGGAAATGTCACTGGCATGCTCCAAACTGAATCGGCGTTAAGGAGAAACTCAGAGGGAGAGGGATGTCATGACAGCATAAGGAAGAGGAAGGGAAGAGTAGGTGGTGGTGGTAGCGAGAAAAGGTGGGGGCGATGGTGGCTCAAGCGGTGGGTGGCGATGGTGCGCGCTATTAGTCACGCGGAGAAGAAGAGGGAAAGAAGGGAAGGGGGAAGGAAAGAGAGAGAAGAGAGGGGAAGGAAAATTTAAAGGAAAATTTATATATATATATATATATATATATATATATATATATATATATATATATATATATACAATATTAAAATACACTACACCAACAATTTACAAACAATAATGATATTAAATAATATATAACAATAAATTTAAATTTTAAATTTCAAATTAATAATAATGCCATAATAACATAAAGTAAACAATAACACTTGAATTTAATTTAATTTCACAAAATAACCATAATATAACAAATTAATAAAACAATTATTAACATTGTAAATCCTTAAAATTAATTTGCTAATTTATCAAAAATTCAAGTTATAACACCCATATACATATTCCTCCTCTACTAAAAATATTCATACAATTGTTGAATGTTTTGGATTGTAAAACTCTAGTTTTTAAATGAAGAAATACATATAGTATCAATATTTTGTTCATCTCTTTCAATTTTACATCTAGCTTGTTTCTCGTTCTTCCTATTCTTTATTTGTAATCTCCACCTTTTAAAGTTAATTAATTCCTTTACAACTTTTCTCAATCATAAAAACGGAAGCCTCTATCTTTAATTCCATCTCTTTAGCAAGTCCCCATTCACATTCTCTGTCCTTAATTTCTTAAAATGGTACCTGGTCATTCCCATTTTAGCATTATCTTTTTAAATGCCAAAACATGAATTATTTAATTCAGCAATCATTGGTTTGTTCTAATATAAAAGATAACAAGTAACCATTAATTATGATTATCATTTTCCTTCATTTATTATTATTATTAAACATTGAGAATTTTTGTCATATATTGAGCTTTATTAGTGAAAAAAAATTATACGACCAAAGAAATGTTCTCCCCTTATGAAAAGCACGAGGGGTGACTTCTCATGACACAACTTTAATATCATATCATATAACACTTATTCCTTTAGTGTAGAGGAAAAGGCAATCATCCTTATTTTTAACATTGATGGCACATGCATTAATTGGCCTATTTAATTACAAGTTTAAGTTATAATTAATTAATAAATTTGACTAATTAAATTCACTTAAGCAGCTTTCATTTTGTCCTTTTCAGACAGTCAAACTCACATGTCATATGCAAGTGGTTTACTTGCGCAGTAATTCTTTTTTCTTACCCAAGAAGAAATGCATTTTCAAGGTGGTTTTGGATATCAATCAATTGAATATATATACATATATATCTATTTTTGGTGCATTCAAAATAAATATTTTTTATATTTAAAATATACAAATAAATGACAAGTATCTTATTTTTAATTACTCATATTTATTATTCATTTTTTATTGCTTATATATATTATCAACTCATTTTTTAATTCAAATAAATATACATGTATATGTTTTTCTTAAACTACTATGGTAATTAGGTTGATAATGTCGATTATTGTCTTTGTTCCTAGAATTTCGTGTTATGTCTTTTCCATGTTGTGTCGATTATTTTTTTTCTTTTAAAATGAGAAGGAGAGCATGGGATGCTCCTATTGCAGGTGCAGCGTTTGATGAGGATGAGTAATCCATTCAGAATGAGGTCCTTCCCTTTGCTCCTCGGCGTAAAGGAAGGGGTAGGGGTAGACCTAGAGCAGCAGCAGTTCAGATGCAAGAATAAGAGCAACATGTAGGACAAGGAGTTTCTAAGGTTGATCCTGTAGCTTTTGCAGTTGGTATGGCAACCATCATCCAAGGCTTGGCAACTTTGAATCAAGCCATGCCTTTAGTTCAGCAAATGTTACAACAGAGGAATTAGGGGATGTCCAATGCAGATGCAGCATTAATGCACTCCAGAGTGGGGAGAGTTTCCTTTTATGGCACGAGAGATGCATTGGATTTCCTTAATACTATTGAGGTTAGGACTCGGATAGGCTACACGGACTATTAGAGGATTGTGGTGGTAAAGCTATTTATTCAAGTCACAGCTTAGGGCTGGTTCATGCAGTCCATCCAGCCACGTATGACTATGATGCCTTGGTTGGAGTTTAAGGAGTAGTTTTTGAGGTACTTCTGTCCAACATCGATGAGGGATAATTACAAATGGCAACTACTGCACATAAGTGAGGGCGATCAGTCAATTGCAAAGTATACTCATGAGTTCCTCAGGCTGGGTTGTCATATTATAGATGTGATACAAGATGACAGGAGAGCAGTAGAGCTGTTTGTGACTGGTTTAGGTGCAACCTACATCAACATTTAGACTGAGGACTAGAGATTGGATAGTGTTATTGAGGAGGCTCGACAGCTTGAGAGGTGCTATATTATGCATGGTACTATCTCTGACCTGTATGAAAGTAGCATCAGTGGATTAGTGAGGACACAGGGGATTCAATAGCCTGTGTTTCATATGGGTAGTATCGGTATGCAGACTACAGGTACTTCATAGCAGGGCCATCGAGGTAGCCGGGTGTATAAGTCTGGCAAATAGAGTAGGTGGAGTAGTAGACCTCTAAGGTTTAGACCTGAAGTTAGCAATGGTAGTAGTAGTCAGAGCTCTGGGTATGGCAGTTCAAGCTCGGGGCCTAGTGCATATCCTACTTATGGCCGTGTACATCAGGGACCATGTCATTTGCTGATCGGAGCATGCTTTAGGTGTGGGCAGGTTGGACATCTTGCTAGAACTTTTCCTAACATCAAGTATCAATCTTCTTATGCCCAGGGATCTTCATCCATAGTTGCTCAGCCATTTTAGTAGGTGCATCAGCCCTACCAGGCACCTATGTACCCTCAGCAAAGGCTGACTCAATTTATGGTTCATGAGGTAGACATGGGAGTAGACGAAGCAGTAGAGGATTCACTCAGCCTTCCAGTTCCCAACAAACCAGGGTGTTTACTCTGACTCCTCAGGATGCTTAGGCATCCAATGTGGTGGTAGCAGGTATTCTCTCAGTGTGTTCTTTTGAAGCTAGAGTTTTATTTGATCCTAGTGTATCATATTCCTTTGTTTCATTTGTCTTTGCTTCAAGGATGGAGTGGCAACCATCCAAATTATTAATTCCTTTGTCTATAGCGACTTTACTTAGTGATGAGTTGGAGACATACGTCTTCTTTCCGTCTTATCCCGAGTTGGTGGAAGATAAAGAGTTGCTTGCAAATTTGGTATTGTTGGATGTGATCAATTTTGATGTGATCTTGGGGATGGACTGGTTAGCCCAACATTATGCCACTTTGGATTGTTGGGTGAAAGAGGTAATTTTCAGACTCTTTAATGATGAAGAGTTTTGGTTTTAAGGCAATAAGTGTTCGATGCCTCAGAATCTTATTTCTGCTATCACAATTAGGAAAATGCTTAAAAGTGAATGTAAAGGCTATTTAGTTGTGGTTATAGATATAAAGGTGGATACGGGAGTAGTTGAGAAGGTGACTGTGGTTTGCAAGTTTCTTGATGTGTTTTTGAAATAATTACCAGGATTGCAACCAGACAGAGAGATAGAGTTTTGTATAGATGTTGTACCGAGTATAGATTATATCTCAATGCCACCTTATAGAATGGCACATCAAAATTGAAGGAGCAGTTGCAAGAATTACATGATAAGTGTTTTATCAGACCTAGTTCATCTCCTTGGGGTGCTCTTGTGCTGTTTGTGAAAAAGAAGGATGGTAGCCATCAACTGTGTATTGATTATAGACAATTGAACAAAGTCACCATCAAGAGCAAGTATCCTCTTCTAAGGATTAATGACTTGTTTGATCATCTTTAGGGAGCTCAATGCTTTTCTAAAATTGACTTGAGATCTAGGTGTCATCGGTTGAGGATTAGAAGTGGAGATGTACCTAAGATTGCATTTCGAACGAGATATGGCCACTATTAATTTTTTGTGATGTCTGTTAGGTTGATAATGCCCCAAAAACCTTTATGGACTTGATGAACTGGGTGTTTAGGCCATTCTTAGATTGATTTATGATAGTCTTTATTGATGATATCTTGGTATATTTGAGGAGTAAAGCCAAGCATGTCATGCATTTAAGGATGGTGCTTCAGACTTTCAAAGACCATCAACTATATGCCAAATTCTCTAAATGTGAATTTTGGTTGGTTCAAGTGGCATTTTTAGGCCACATAGTGTCTAGAGACGGCATACAAATTGATCCCAAGAAGATAAAAGCCATTATAGAATGGCCAAGGCCAATAACAGTGACAGAAGTTAGGAGTTTTTTAGGTTTAGCTAGCTATTATAGGAGATTTGTGAAGGATTTCTCCAAGATTGCAATGCCTTTAACAAGGTTGACTCAGAAAAATGTCAAGTTTGTTTGGACTGACAAATGTGAAGAGCACTTCCAGTTGCTTAAGGACTTGTTGACTTCAGCTCGAGTATTGACTTTACCTTTAGGTGATGAAGGGTATACAGTGTACTATAATGCTTCCTATGTAGGATTGGGGTGTGTATTGATGCAGAATGGGAGAGTGGTTGCTTATGCTTCATGATAGTTAAAGAAGCATGAGCAGCACTACCCTACCCATGATTTAGAAATGGCAGCTATGGTTTTTGCTTTGAAGATTTGGAGGCATTATTTATATGGTGTGACTTATGAGATATCCACCGACCATAAGAGCTTAAAGTATATCTTTCAGGAGAGAGACTTGAATTTAAGACAGAGGAGATGGATGGAGCTTCTGAAATATTATAATTGCTCTATTCTTTAAAATCTGGGTAAATTGAACATGGTAGCTGACGCGTTGAGTAGGAAGTCAACAAGCAGTTTTGCTCACATCAGTACCGAAAGGAGGCTAATAATTAAAGAGCTGTATGGACTAATTAATCGGGGGGTTGCTGTTGAAAGTGACTAAGAAGTGTCTCTTAGCTAAATTCAGAGTACGATTAGTGTACTTAGATAGAGTTAAAGCAGCTTTGAGAAGAGATCTATAATTATAAAAGATTATGTTTAAGGTGCAACAAGGTTAATATAGAGACTTTGTTATTAATAGTAAGGGCACGTTATGTTTGGGCACAAGGTTATGTGTACCTTATGTGGATGATTTAAGGAAGGATATTATGGAGGAAGCCCATTTTTATGCTTATAGCATTCATCCAGGTTTTACCAAGATGTATAATAATTTGAAACATACATATTGGTGGAATGGGATGAGGAGAGACATTACAAAATTTATTCCAAGTGTCTCACTTGTCAGTAGGTGACGTTGGAACACCAGAGGCCTTCAAGATTGTTACAACAGTTACCTATCCTAGAGTGGAAGTAGGATATGATTGCTATGGATTTTGTAGGTGGATTACCTCGTACCTCAAGTGGCTATGATGCTATCTGGGTGATAATTGACAGATTGACTAAGTCAGCTCACTTTTTGCCAATTAAGAAGATGTACTCTACTAATAGGTTGGCAAGATTGTATGTTAATCATATTTTTTATCTCCATGGGGTACCTGTTAATATAGTATCTGATAGAGGAGCCACTTTTACTTCAATCTTTTGGCAAGAATTACATAAGGCTTTGGGTAGCTTTTCATCCTTAAATTGATGGTTAGTTTGAGAGGACCATTTAGACTTTGGAGGATATGATTCGGATGTGTGTGATGGATTTTGGTGGCCATTGGGACGTACACTTGCCATTGATTGAATTTGCATATAATAATAGTTATCATGCTAGTATTGAAATGGCTCCGTATTAAGCACTGTATGGAAGAAAGTGCATATCACCCTTGTGTTGGGAAGTTGGTGAGAAACAGTTGGTAGGATCGGAGTTGGTGCAAGTGACTTCTGAGAAAGTTCCCATCATTTAGCAGAGGTTGAAGATAGTCTTCAGTAGGCAGAAGAGCTATGCAAACCCTAAGATGAAGGATGTATCATTCTTTGTTGGAGAGTTGGTGTTTCTTAAAGTGTCTCCAATGAAGGGAGTGATGAGGTTTGGTAAGAAGGGTAAGCTAGCTCCCGTATGCATTGGACCCCTTGAGATTCAATCAAGAGTTGGCGAAGTAACGTATAGACTGGTGTTACCACCAAAGTTTTTTTATGTACACTTAGTGTTCCATGTATCAATGTTGAGGAAGTATATTTTCGATCCTTCGCACATCCTTCAACCTCAGATAGTGGAGCTCAATGAGGATTTAATGTATGAAGAGTACCCAATGGTGATAGTGGATCACCAAGTTCATCAATTTTGCACTAAGGAGATTCTGATGGTAAAGGTGTTGTGGAGCAACCATTCGGTGGAGGATTTCATATGGGAGACAAAGACATGAATGCAAGCAGTGTACCCTTATCTTTTTCATTAGTAAACATCTGTATTTCTTTTATTTATTTAAATTTGAGGATGAATTTTTTTTAAGGAGGGAAGACTGTAAAGACCCAAATATTTTTATATATATTTATATTAAAAGTGGATTATTAAGTTTGATTATTTATGAAATTTAATTGAAAATTTTAACATCGAATATTATTTTAATATGATAATTATTTCATGATTAATTAGTGTTAATTGTGTGTCACGATCCAGACCGGGGAGTCATCACTAGCGCTAGGTAACGGGAATTCTTTCAAATCCGAAACCAATAGCAAGCCTTAAAATAAAAACACAAAAGTACACCAGAATTAAAAATTTAATTAATATAAAATAAATATTTATATCATAACATAAGAAAATATCTTCATATAAGATTCGAATACAATCTCTCTAATTAGTACAACACACTACTACCACAATAACACTACTACTACAATGATTACTAAAATATAAGAAGATGACAGTTCAATATTTACATAAATTAGCTAGAGTGGAAAAGGTCTGGCGAAGAGTACTACGAGGGAGGTCTTACGTAGAAGATCCTGAAAAAAATATTAAGGGGAGTCAGGCCTCACTGAGTGAATTATTATAATATATATACATGCAACCTAAAGTCATATTCAACCAAGCATCATTATATATATATATATATACATGCATTTCATACAAATGCAAAAATCCATTTTTATATAGTTATAGATGCAAAAAGGTTCTTAGGTGAAGGATCGGAGCAGAACTTTAAAATATTCTGCTACCTCAATCACTGAACCTTACTAGCCAACAGGCTCACTTAATTTCAAAATATTTCTCTTTTCCATTTTTAAACAGTAGACTGGCCTTGAGACACTAAGACAACCGAGCTTTCACAGTCTCACTATCGGCATGATTGGTCCCGAGACACTATGTCAACCGAGCTCTCGCAATCACAGCACTCTTTCACCACAATCACAATAATCAATTATTCAAAACATACTAATTAACAATAATTTCAATAAAAATACAAAATTTACTAATTTATACTAATTTTTTCAAAAAAAATAATTTTTACATAAACTTTCAAAAATTCATAACAAATAAATTGGAACACAATTTCAATGTATTTTCTTAACAAAATATACTTAAAATAACTAGTAGAATTTATTAAAAATAAAAGCATTTTCTGAGCCAGGACAATCCTGTAAATAGTACCCGAGCCCAGAATAGTGCTCCAAATTCAGCTAACTCCAAAATCGATTTTAAGGACATTTTTGGAAAGTTTAGAACTCCAATTTAACTAATCTAAGATCAATTTCACATAATTCAAACCAATTGAACTCAAAATCAACAATTTACATTATGAACGCTAAATCAAAATTCATAAAATTGAAGCTCAATTCGAAGTTAATTGGATGAATTACCTTGGGAGAATGGAAGCCCATGGAATGAGCTTTCAAATGAGTCCAGTCTCAGCCCCTGATGCTACCGGAATCGGCATCGGTGAGCTTTGGAAGGTAGCAACACCATGAGAGAAAACGAGGGGGAAGGACGGGCAATAGCGATGGTGGGAAGGAAGAGTCATAGTGATGATAAGCTAGGGAGGTGACGAGTGGCGGCCCTGGGTGGCATGCGGTGGTGGTGCTGTATTTTTGCAAAAATGCAGAAGGGAGAGGAAGAAGAAGAGAAATGGAGAAGGAAAGAAGAGGGGAAGGAAAGAGGAGGGAAAAAAGGGAAAATTTTTTCTTTATATATATATATTATAATAAAGAGGAAAAAGACAAAACAAAATAAAAAATAATATTTTTAAATTAAATATTTACTTTCTAATTAAATCCACCACAAAATATTAAAATATTTAAAATACATTAAATTAATACTATTCACAATTACTAACTATAATAAAATCATTAAATAAATAAAATAATATATAAAAACAAATTAAAATTTTAAATCTTGATTTAATATTGATACCATAATAAAATAAAATAAATACCAACACTAGAATTTAATTAAATTACACAAAATAATCATAATATAACAATTTAATAAAATATTTATTAACACTGCATATCTCAAAAATTAATTTAATAATTTAAAAAAATATCGGGTTATAACAATCTTCCCCCCTTATAAAAATTCATCCTCAAATTTTCAAATAAAAAGAATAGACAACAAGAATTTATCGAGGAAAAAGGTATGGGTAAGCCACCCGTATCTCAGCCTCGTTCTCCCACGTGTGCTCCTCCACGTTGGTGCTCCTTTATAACACCTTAACCATTGTGATCTACTTCAAACACAACTGACAAACTTGATAATCCACTATTGCAACTAGCTCTTCATCGTACATCAGATCTTCATTTACTTCCACATTTTCAGGCTGCAACATGTGCGAAGGATCTGAATACTTCCTTAGCATCGAGATATGGAACATTGGATGCACTTAAAAGAGATTCGGAAGCAAAGCCAACCGATATGCAACCATGCCCACTCTTTCCAGAATCTCGAACGGTCTAATATATCTCGGTGCTAATTTTCCCTTCTTGCCAAATCTGATCACACCTTTCATCAGAGACACCTTCAAAAACATTTAGTCTCCAACATGAAACTCCACATCCTTACGCTTTAAATCTGTATAGCTCTTCTGTCTGCTAGCTACGATTTCTAATTAAAGTATCCTTCTTACCTGCATCTTGAATAATCTCAAGTCCAGTCAACATTCTCTCTTCAATCTCATCCCAACATAAAGGAGATCTACACTTTCTTCCATACAAAGCTTCATATGGTGCCATTTTAATACTGCTATGGTAGCTATTATTATAAGCAAACTCTAGTAGTGGCAAATGATCATCCCAACTACCTCTAAGATCCAATACACACATCCTTAATATATCCTTAAGTGTTTGGATCATCCTCTCAGATTGACCATCTGTCTGATGGTGAAAAGCAGTACTGAAATCAAGCCCGGTGCCTATTGCTTCATGCAACTTTTGCCAAAATTGAGAGGTAAACACTGAGCATCTATCAAATACAATGGAAATAGGCACTCCATAAAGGTATATAATATGCTTAACATACAACTTAGCTAACTTGGCTACAGAATAAGTAGCTTTAACTGGTAAAAAATGAGCTAACTTAGTTAACCTATTCACAATTTCCCAGATAGAATCGTATCCATCCTTTGAATGAGGTAACCCGATCAAAATCCATAGCAATTCTTTTCCATTTCCACTCAAGAATAGGAAGAGACTGAAGCTTCTTAGAGGGCTTCTTATGCTCAACTTTCACCTGTTGACATGTTAAGCACTTAGAAACATAATCAACTACATCCTTCTTCAATTCATCTCATCAATACAAATATTTGATGCCGTGGTACATCTTAATAACTCTTGGATGTATAATGTAATATGTAGAATGCACTTCTTTAAAGATCTCTGCTCTCAAATTATCCACATCAGGAACTCATAATCTACCACTGATCCATAAAACACCTTCATCAACTAATGTAAAATCAGTGAACTTGCCTTCACGAACATTCTCCTCAAGCTCTGCTAGAATAGGATATCGGCTCTCAGCTGCCTTAAGCGTATCTTTCAACACTAATATGACTCTGAATTGAGATAGTAGTCCTCTTTATATGCTAATATTCATTATCAAACCTTAATCCACTAACTCGTGCAACTCTTGGATTAAAGGTCTCCTCTCCATACTAATATGAGCAAGAGTACCTGAGGACTTCCTACTCAAAGCATCTACTACCATATTAGCTTTACCTGGATTGTATAGAATATTACAATCATAATCCTTCAATAATTCCAACCATCTCTTTTACCTCAAGTTAATATCTCTCTACTGGAAAATGTAATTGAAACTCTTGTGATTTGTGAAAATCTCACAAGTCACTCTGTACAAGTAATGTCTCCAAATCTTAAGAGCAAATATCACTTCAGCCATCTCTAGGTCATGAGTAGGATAATTTTGTTCATGCTTCTTCAACTGCCTCGAAGCATACGATATTGCCCTACCATTCTGCATCAACGCACAACCTAGGCCGACTCTGGAGGCATCACAATACACAGTAAATTTGACTTCTCTATTAGGTAAAGTCAAAACTGGAGTTGTGGTTAACTTCTCCTTCAGTAATTAAAAACTATTCTCATAAGCATATGATCACATAAACTTCACATTATTCTAAGTTAGGCAAGTCATAGGTGCTACAATTCTTGAGAAATCCTGCACAAATCTCCTATAGTACCTAGCCAAACCCATGAAACTTTAAATCTCTATGACTGATGTCGGTCTGGGCCATTCAAACACTGCTTCAATCTTTTTTGGATCAACTTGAATACCATCTTTAGACACTACATGTCTAAGGAATGCAACACTCTCTAACTAGAAATCACACTTCGAGAATTTAGCACAAAGCTGATGTTTTCTCAGTGTTTGCAATGTTGTCCTTAAGTGATATATGTGCTCTTCTATACTCTTCGAATACACCAATATATCATTAATGAAAACTACCATAAACTAATCCAAAAATGGTCTGAATATCCTATTCATCAAGTCCATAAAAGCAACTAGTGCATTAGTTAACCCGAAGGACATTACTAGAAACTCATAGTGACCATATCGAGTGCGGAATGTCGTTTTAGGAACATCGGCTTCACTGATCTGCAATTGATGATAACCCGACCTTAAGTCAACCTTAGAAAAGAATTGTGCACCTTGAGGTTGATCAAATGAATCATCTATCCTCAGAAGAGGATACTTGTTCTTCACTGTCACCTTATTCAGCTCTTTGTAATATATACATAGTCTCAATGTACCATCCTTTTTCTTCATAAACAAGACTAGTGCACCCCAAGGAGAAATACTGGGTCTAATGAAACCCTTGTCCAGTAAATCTTGCAACTGCTCCTTTAATTCCTTCAACTCTATAAGAGCCATTATGTAAGGTAGCATTGAAATAGGAGTTGTGCTTAGGACCATATCTATATAGAATTCAATCTCTCTGTGAGGTGGTAAACCTGGAAACTACTTAGGAAAAACATCAGGATACCCACAAGCTACTGGAACATTTGTGAGAGACAGCTTCTCCACTGAAGTATCTATCACGACCCAAATTGAGAGTCATGACCGGCGTTAAGGAATGGAAATTCTTTCGAATCTGAAACCTGCAGCAAGCCTTAAAAATAAAAATCCATGCAATAAATAAATAAAAATATTCCATAATTAAAATTTAAATTGGTATAAAAATAAATACTTAAATGTCATATTATAATAAAATATTCATACAATATTGAATATTTTGATACAAATCTAAAAACCCAAAACAACACACTACTGATACAATATACTACTATTGCAATATCTATAGTACAATAAAAAATTAGATAATAAATTTACATAGTCTAGTCGGAGCTGAAGAAGACTGGCGTAAAGTACTACTACTGAGGTCTGAAGAAGAAGAATCTCCTGTAAAAAATATTGAGGGGGATCAAACCTCACTGAGTGAATTATTATAATATATATACATGCAGCCTAAAATCATATGTAGTCAAGCATCAGTATAATAATATACATATACACACATTTCACACAGATGCTAAAATTCACTTTTATATATAATAAATATAGAAAAATGTTTATTTAAATGAAGGATCAAATAGAACCCTAAGTATTCGTAACCTCAATCAATAAAAATCACTAGCCATACAGGCTCACTTAATTCCAAAGTAATTATCTTATTCCAT
Source organism: Mallotus nudiflorus (assembly GCA_947683625.1). Lineage (NCBI taxonomy): Eukaryota > Viridiplantae > Streptophyta > Magnoliopsida > Malpighiales > Euphorbiaceae > Mallotus > Mallotus nudiflorus. The sequence goes on along the minus strand of CANTUR010000070.1, from coordinate 644,893 downwards.
TTTGGATAGTAGACTAGCCCCAAGACACTAAGTCAATCGAGCTTCCAAAGTCTCACTGTCAGTGTGATTGGCCCCAAGACACTAGGTCAACCGAGCTCCCGCAATCACACTACTCAATCACTGAAATTCTCAATAATTAATTAATCAAATGTCACAAATGATTTTATAAACTCAACCCTAAAATCTATCGTAATGGTATGTACATAGTCCTAGTGCAGCCCACTAGGTCATATGTTCTATTGATATCCTTCAATAAAATTGTATATTTATGGAAAATAATAAAATGCATAATTAAAATAAAATGGCATCCAATGAAGAAAAATATACCAGAAATATACTAAATATATACTAAAAATATTATAAATAGATACGCCATAGATAGAGCAAAATATACCAAATAAATATGTTGAGTATATGTCAAAATATACTGAATATATATCAAAACATACTAAAATATATATGTCACATACATACAAAAGATATACTAAAAACATACTAAGCATATATGTCACATATATAGCAAATATACCAAAATATATTAAAAGTATACCAAAAATATACTAAATCATTTAATAAAACAATTCATGTTTAAATACATATTAAAAACATGAATGCTCATAATCACGCATCTTATATGCAATGCATATATAAAATAATAACTCACAAGTTTGCACTCCTCAAGATAGACTTAACGGGCTTGGTTTAATAGGTCTCGATCTCGACGCAGCTAGAAAAATAAATAATAATAAAATCAAAATAAATTTCTAACTTGTACTTCTAAGAATTCTAAAGGACAACTAAATCTAAGAATCAAAACTCAGCTAAAAACTAAACTCTCAAGATCAACCTGACGTCACGTTTTATGAGAATTCTATTGAAAAATTGGCAGAGTCTCTTATATAAAACGGACATCTCTTTAGTAAAAAGTAGAGCTGATCTTGCAATAAAACACACTTATATATTCAAAATGATCAACACCTCGGGTTGGGACCCCAAGCTACTCAAATTCCCAACCGAAGTTCACAATTCACCACAAATCAATATTAAATAATAAATGTAATAAAAATCATTAAAATCCATAAATATTCATAAATAATCACAATATAATATATTTAAACATCAAAAACATCAAATATAATTATTTTCACATTAACTAAATAAAATCTCAAATAAATCATATAATATTAATAAAAAATCCAATTTTTCAATTATTTAACATAAAATAGTAAAATTCACAATTATATATATATATATATATATATATATATATATATATATATATATATTAATAATAATAATAATAATAATAATAATAATAATAATAATAATAATAATAATAATAATAATAATAATGGTTAAAAGCTTATTTAATCACAAAAATAGTATATAAAATTATTATTTGAATATATTTTCAAAAATTAGTATTAATTAGTTAAAAATAGTAAATAACTAGTAAAAATTATTTTAATACCATTTATTATTCCAAAATTGTTTAAAACATATTATTTAACTATAATATCAATAAAAACACTTAATTTACCCATAAATCCAAAATCACATAATATTAAATATTTACTAAAAATTATTTTCATACTAATTATTATTCTAAATTACTTAAAACTTACTAATTAACAATAATATCAATTAAAACACAAAATTCACCAATTTATATTAACTTTTCCAAAAATTAATTTTTGACATAAACCTTTAAAAATTCATAATAAATAATCGGAATAGAATTTCAATATAATTCCTTCACAAACTATATTCTAAACAAATTAAATAATTTATTAAAAATAAAAGAATTTTCCTGGGATGGTCACCAGAATAGTGACTCACTAGAAATTCAAACCCAAAAATTCAACAAATTCTAAAAATTCATCAAAAATTATATTTGAGAAGCTTAAGCTACCCTAAACAACATTTCTAAAGACAATAAACCTAAAACTCAAGAAATCAAGCTTAAAGAAAATGAAAACTAAAATTAACATAAATTTAAATCTAGAGAAAACTCACAAATGAGGATGTTTAAGCTTGAACCAAGCTTAGAAATGAAGTCCTTGTAGCTCAAGGATTCCAAAAAGACAGGAATCATGAGCTATGGTGACCGGAGGAAGGATTACCAGCGACAAACCACCCTTGCTACTGTTGTTGTTTCTGTATGATTTCGGCGGAGCTCAGACACTTAAAAGGTAACGGAGAGGAAGGGAAAGAAGAGGGAAGTTGATGATGACTAGTGGGGGCGGCTGCTGGTGGTTCGGTGAGCTGAGGGTGGCAGTCTGTGAGTTGATAGAAACAGGGGAGGAGAAAAATGGGAGAAGGGAAAAAAAAGAAATAAGGAGGAAGAAAGAAATGGCAATCTGATTTTTATATGCTGTCATTTCTTTTTCTTTATATATATATATATATACATACATACATACATAACACACACTTAACACATGCACAATAATAATAAAAACAATCATGATAATAGCAATGATAATAAGTTTAATATTTTTTGAAATAATAAAACTTCCAAATAAATTATTTTATGAAAGAAAATATATTTAACATAAAATAAAAAATATTATTCACAAATAATGATAATATATAAATAATATTTAAAATATTATTAACACTGCATATCTCAAAATATACTTTAATAATTTAAAATAAAGGGTCATTATAGTATCCATGATAGCCTTTCCTCAGCATCTTCCTAGTCGTGATAGCAGAAATAAGATTCTGAGGTGCATAACTCTTGTCACCCATAAACTTAAACTCTTCTTCATCTAGAATTCTGAAATCACCTCTTTACTCCGATAATGAACAATGGCATAATGTTGAGATAACCAATCCATACCAAGGATCACATTAAACTCCATCATATCCAACAACACCAATTCCATTATCAATTCTCCGCCCCCCACTAACATCGGACTTCCAAAAAGAATAATGTCAGTGTTTAATGAATCACTTAGAGGACTGGTGATAGATAAAGGAAATGCCATCCTTGAAGCTTGCCAACACGACTTCAAAGCAAAAATAGGGGACACGAAAGAATGTGTGGCACCCAGATTAATCAAAACTCTAGCATCCAAATAATAAACTGGAAGTATACCTGCAACAACGATGTTGAATGCCTGAGCATCCTGCTGAGTGAGGGTGAAAACCCTGGCCTGACGTCAGCCTCCCTGCTGGCTAATGGAAGCCTAACCAAAACCCCTGGCACTACCTCTGCCATGCCCCTAGTGGGCTACAAGCTATGATGTACTTAAATACTGAGATGGAGGCAATTGATAAGAAGCTGGAGCTGAACTAGCAATAGAATGTTGTGGAAACTACTGCTGAGAGCCAAAATAAGGACACACTCTAGAAAAATTCCATGTCTATTTGCATCTAAATCAAGCTCTAGGATCTATGTAGCACAGTCCCTGATGGACTCTCCCACACATTTGACAAGCACCAGTTGCTTATCTCATGCTACAGTAACCCAAACTCTGACCACTGCTACTGGTGGTAGTACCAGAACCGAATCTAATAGGTCTATGCGGTCCACCACGACCATGTTAACTATTCATATGGACTCTCTACTGAGGTCTATGGCTCCGTTGATAGGATCCTCTTTGTCGACTACTAGAGCCAATTTAAAATGTAGTGTACTAAGTGCTCTACGATCCACCTACCTAGACACCTCTCAACTGATAGCAATCAAGGATAACCCCTTGCTTGACAAATTTGAGCTCTATCTCCTTGGCCAACTGTCACGACCCAAAACAGGGGCCATGACCGGCGCTAGGGAACGGGAATTCTTTCGAATCCGGAGCTTGTAGCAAGCCTAAAAAAAATAAAATAAACATGCACTAATAATAATAATAATAATAATAATATCACAGTTAAATAAAATACAGTGCAGCGGAAATAAAAATCATAAGTATCACAATAACATTTCCACCAACTGGATTTAAATTAAATACTCATCTCATATATATATAACTCTTTTAATACAAATCCAGTTCAAATATAATACAACATCTCTTTAAATATTTAATGACTACTGCAGTGTCTAGATAAAATAAACCTAAGACATAGATAAACAGTTTACACAAAGAAGCAGGGGCGGAAGAATTTCGGTGTACAGGCCAGCTACTGAGGTATGAGGAAGAAGACTCTCCTGAAAAAATTTAGTCAACAGAGGGGAGTCAGACCTCACTGAGTGAATTACTATAATATATATACATGCATAATAAATGACAATGCATACAATCAACAGTATATATTTAATATGTATATATATAAGCAAATACACACATATGCAATAAAATCATTTTATATATATTTCATTGAAAATCATCGTTTATGAAAGATCACATAGAACCCTAGAATATCGCAACCTCAAAGCAGTGTTAGACAACACTCTAGCCATACAGGCTCACTTATTCCAAATATATTTACTTATTTCATTTGGACAGTAGACTGGCCCTGAGACACTAAGTCAACCGAGCTCCAGCAGTCTGACTGCCAGTGTGATTGGCCCCGAGACACTATGTCAACCGAGCTCCAACAATCACACCTCCAAATCACATCTCACACATCAGATAAATCAATTCCAATCAATATCCTCAAACTGGTTAGTAATATAGCCTAAATGCTATAAGCGTACCGGTACGTACTCGGTCCTAGTGCTGCCCACTAGGTAGCACGTTCTATTGATATCCTTTATTAATAAATATAAAACAAACATTCATAAAATAAATGATGCATGAATTTAAATAATATAACAATATAAACCATATATATACTGGAAATATACCAAAAGTAAATTAGGTATATTTGAGTATATATACGTTAATTAAATCCAATCAAATCACAAATTAAGCTAGAAGTATATTTAAAAGCATTTTAAGACATAAATGGTTAATAAAGCATGCATATAATTTAAAATATATAGAAAATAAACCAAAATAAACTAAAAATAAACTTAGGTAATAATTGAATTATTCATGCATAAACAATCAAAATAAAACATATTTTTCTAAATCATGCACCCTAAACATATATATATAATATAGTAACTCACACTTAGCGCACTCCACGAGATGGATCCGATGGGCCTGGTCCACTAGGCCTCGGTCTCGGTGCAACTAAACAAATAATAATGATAGAAATCAGAATAAACTTAATAGAAAATCCTAGAACTCGATCTAGAATATTAAACACAGAATCGACATTAGGGTTCAACCGGACATCACGTTTTACAAGAATTCCATCGAAAATTCGGCAGAACCTCCCCTGTAAAATGGACATCTCTCTACTCAAAGAGTAGATCCGACCTTGCAAAGAAATACACTTCGAAAAACAAGCACAACAACTCATCCACAACCCCTCGGTCGGACTCCAAACTACAGTCTACCGATCGGGGTCCACAATTACAGAATAAATTTTAGAATTACCAAAAATGCCCTTATAATATAGAAATTCATTTTATAGGTAAAAATTACATAATTAACCTTTAAACATAGTAAAAATCGATAAAAACTCATTTTATTAGTAAAATCGTATATTATATATATAATTGAAAATAATTCACAAAAAATAGTTTTAATTAGTTAAAAATACTAAATAAATTTTAGAAATCATTTTTATACCTTAAATAATTATTAAAACCAATTAAATTAAATTTTTAGCCAATTTTGTGTAAAATTACCAAAATACCCCTATATATATAAATATACTAAAATTCATTCAAAAATTCACCAAAAATAGTATAATTATCCAAAATTAATTTTCTCAACATATTTATCAATAATATCAATATTTAAACTCAATTAACCAATTAATTTCAATTAAAAACACAATTAACCCTATTTTTCAAAAATTCCATAAACTAATTAAATTCAAAATAAAAACATAAAAATTCCAAATAAATTTCTATAATTCATTTCAACACCTATTTTTATCATAAAACAAAATTTCATAATTTAATTAATTAATTTCCGAAAATTAGAAAATAATATTAAAATATTCAAAAATACCCAAAAATCAAAATAATTCCCAAAAATTCCACAAAAATTCATACATATAGATTAAGCTAAGGGGAACAACATTTGTGAAGGAATTTTTCATGAATCAATTAAATCGAAGTCCAAAAAATTCAAGAACCCTAATATGGCCGAAATCGAAAATTCAAAACCTAAGCAAATCAAGACCATTTTAAGTGAAACAAAGCTTGGAATCACACTCACTGGAGCTCAAGGAGAAGAAAGGCACTGACAGTGTCGAAAATGGTGGTCGAAAATGTCGTGAACGACGATGAAGAATAATTCGGCTTCTCCGGCCAAAATCAACCTCCAGATGCCGGAAACGGCTGCAACAGGCAGCGAGGAAGGCTGAGGAAGCTGGTGGCACGCTGGACGGCACACCAATGGCAAGAAATTGGCATGACAGGCGGCGGAACGACGATGGAGGCAATCGGGGAAGAATGAGATGCTCGGGGGCAATTCGATAATTTTTCAAAAATTTGGTTTTTTTGACATATTATATGTATATATATATATACTTTATACTATATAATAAAATAATATTAAATTACACACATTAAATATACACCACACACATATAATTTAATATTTTAAAATTTAATAATAAATAAAAATAATTAAATAACAATAAAACTAATAAATGAATAATAAAATATTAGGGTAATATTAATTAAACTCTAATTAGATAAATAAGTACACATATATACGGTGTTTAGTATTTTAAAAATATGTATGAGCTCATGCAAGTCCGTAAATCTATTTAAAATAATTAATAGTAAATTATTTACGTGAAAATTTCCCCGAAATTGAAAGTCCCGGGAAAATTTTACGTAAAGCACTTAAAATAATAATAAACAATTAAAATTCAATTTAATTAAATAAAAGCTCATGAAATATCAATATTATATAATAGAATTATTAACACTGCATATCCCGATGCAGTATTAAAATATTTAAAAACACGGGATATTACAGTCTCCCCCCCTTATAAGAATTCGTCCCCGAATTCCAAAAAAAAGGATCAAGAAGGAAAGCGATACGGGTAAAAAGCTCGCATCTCAGCTTCAATCTCCCACGTATGCTCCTCAACTCTGTTGCTACGCCACAGAACCTTGACCATCGGAATCTGTTTCGAACGCAACTGTCGAATTTGAAAATCAACGATCGCCACAGGTTCTTCCACAAACGTCAAATCTTCACTCACTTCTATACTGTCAGGTTGCAACACGTGTGAAGGGTCTAAGATATACTTCCTCAACATCGAGATATGAAATATTAGATGCACCTGCGACATATTCGGAGTCAAAGCCAACCGATATGCAACAGTGCCAACTCTCTCCAAAATCTCAAACGGTCCGATATATCTCAGTGCTAACTTACCTTTCCTACCAAATCTCATCACACTGTAATATTCCGCGTTTTTAAAATATTTTTACACTGTACCAGGATATGCAGTGTTAATAATTTATGTATATTATATGATATTTTTACGAGTTAATATGTATTTAAAACCTATTTTAATTACTGTGTATTATTTTCAGTGTTTTACGTAAAATTTTCCCGGGACTTGCATTTTCGGGAAAATTTTCACGTAAACAATGTATTATTAATTATTTTAAATGTATTTTCGGACTTGCATGAACTCATACGTATTTTTAAAATACTAAATAAAGACTATGTGTGTGAATATTTATTTAATTAGGGTTTAGTATTATCCTAATATTTTATTTATTATTTATTAGTTTTATTGATATTTAATTATTTTTATTTAGTATAAATTATTAAAATATTAAATTTTATGTGTGTGGTGTATATTTAAAGTGTGTAATTTAATATTATTTTATTATATAGTGTAAAGTATATATATATACATATATACATTAAAAATTGTCAAAATTATAAAAGTTTGGTTTATTTACGAAACTGCCCCCGTGAGCTTCTTCTTCCTCCCGACCGTTTCCTTCACCGTCCGGTTGCTGCTACTGCTGTTTCTTCACCATGGGTGTGCCGTCCGGTGTGCCACCACCTTCCCCAGCCTTCCTCGTCGCTTGTGGTAGCCATTTCCGGCGTCGGGGAAGCTTGATATCGCTGGAAGCCGAGAGTTGCATCTTCTTCTTCCCTCGTCGATTCCGGCCACCGTTTTTGACACCGCTGGTCTCTTTCTTCTCCTTGAGCTCTGGTGAGTGTGATTCTAGCTTTGGTTTGAGCTGAAATGGTTTAGATTTGCTTAGGTTTCGAATTTTCAATTTCGGTCACATTAGGGTTTTTGATTTTTTTGAGCTTTGAATTGATTGATTCATGAAAACTCCCTTCACAAATGTTGTTCCTAGTAGCTCAATATACATGTATGAATTTTTATGGAATTTTTGGAGATTTTTTGGATTTTTGGGTATTTTTGAATATTTTAATATTATTTTCTAATTTTCGGAAATTAATTATTTAAATTATGAATTGGAGTTTATGGTTAAATTAGGTGTTGAAATGAATTATAGGAATTTATTTGGAATTTTTATGAATTTCTAAGTATTTATTTTGAATTATTGAAGTTTATGTGATTTTGAGAAATTAGGGTTAAATGTGTTTTATTTGAATTTAATTGGTTAATTGAGTTTAATTATTAATATTATTGATAAATATGTTGATAAAATTAATTTTGGATAATTTTATGATTTTTGGTGAATTTTTGAAGTAATTTAAGTATATTTATATATATAGGGTTATTTTGGTAATTTTACCCTAAATTGTCTAAAAATGTAATTTAATTGGTTTTAATAATTATTTAAGGTATAAAAATGATTTCTATAAATTATTTGGTATTTTCAACTAATTAAAACTATTTTTCGTGAATTATTTTCAATTATATATATAATATATGGTTTTTCTAATAAAATGAGTTTTTATTGGTTTTTACTGTGCTTAAAGGTTAATTATGTAATTTCTACTTATAAAATGAATTTCTATGTTGTAAGGATATTTTTGGTATATTTGGAATTATTCTGTGTTTGTGGACCCCGGTCGGTGGACTGTAGTTTGGAGTCCGACCGTGGGATTTTGATTGTGCCTTGTGTAGTTTTTCGAAGTGTATTTCTTTGCAGGGTCGGCTCTACTCTTTTGAGTAGAGAGATGTCCGTTTTACAGGGGAGGTTCTGCCGAATTTTTGGTAGAATTCTCGTAAAACGTGATATCCAGTCGAACCCTAATTATGTTTTCGTATTTAAATACTCTAGATCGAATTCTAGGATTTCTGTTAGGGTTATTCTGATGTCGATTATTTATTTCTTGTTTAGTTGCGCCGAGACCGAGGGCTAGTGGACCAGGCCCGTCGGACCTGTCTCGTGGAGCGCACTAGGTGAGTTACTATACTATATATATATGCTTAGGATGCATGATTTAGAAATGCATGTTTTATGTTAATTAAATATGCATAAATAATTTGATTATTTCTTAAGTTTACATTAAGTATATTTTTGGTTTATTTTAGGTATATATTAAATTATATGCATGTTTTGTAAATAAAATATACTTAAAATGTTTTTAAATATATTTCCAGCTTAATTTATAATTTGATTGAATGCATTTGACGTATATATACTCGAAATATACCTGGTTTACTTTTGGTATATTTCCGGTATATATATGGTTTATATTGCTATTTCATTTAAATTCATGCATCATTTATTGTGAATGAATGATTTATATTATTAATGATGAAGGATATCAATAGAACGTGCTACCTAGTGGGCAGCACTAGGACCGAGTACGTACCGGTACGCCTATAGTATTTAGGCTATAATACTAACTTATTTGTGGATATTGATTTGATGTGGTTATTGTTATGTGTGAGATGTGGTTTGGGGTGTGATTGCTGGAGCTCGGTTGACCAAGTGTCTCGGGGCCAATCACACTGGCAGTCAGACTGCTGGAGCTCGGTTGACTTAGTGTCTCGGGGCTAGTCTACTGTCTAAATGGATTAAGTGGATATATTTGGATTAAGTGAGCCTGTATGGCTAGAGTGTTGTCTAACACTATTTTTGAGGTTGCGATATTCTAGGGTTCTATGTGATCCTTCATAAACTGGGATTTTCAATAAAATATATAAAAATGATTTTTTTGCATCTGTATGTAATTGCCTGTATATATATTAGATATATATATACTGTTGATTGTATGCATTGTCACTTAGTGTGTATATATATATATTTTAGTAATTCACTCAGTGAGGTCTGACTCCCCTCCGTTGACTATTTTTCAGGAGAGTCAACTTCTTCAGACCTCAGTAGCAGGTTGATACGCCGGATTTCTTCCGCCCCGGCTTCTTTGTGTAAATCATTTACTTGAGTCTTATTTTATAATCTAGATACTGCAGTAGTTGTGAATTAAAATATTGGATTTCATGTATTTTATTTTAAAGAGATGTATTATATTGAAACTGGATTTGTATTAAAGAGATTATGTATCTATGAGATGAGATTTTGATTTAAATCCAGTTAATGTGAATAATATTATGATATTATGATTTTTATTTCCGCTGCATATTATATTGTTATTGTTATTATTGCATTTTTATTTTATTTTTAGGCTTGCTACGGGTTCCGGATTCGAAATAATTCCCGTTCCCTAGCGCCGGTCATGGCCCCTGTTTTGGGTCGTGACACACACCCTTTATCGGAGATACCTTCAGGAAAACAAAATCTCCAACCTGAAACTCCACATCTCTACGCCTAGGATCCGCATAACTCTTCTGTCTACTAACTGTGGTCTCTAATCTTCGCTTAATCATGACGACTTTCTCTGCAGCATCCCGAACCATCTCAGGTCCAATCAAAGCTCTCTCACCAATCTCATCCCAACTCAGAGGGGATCTACACTTCCTTCCATACAAAGCCTTATACGATGCCATACCAATACTGCTATGGTAGCTGTTATTATATGCAAACTCTACGAGTGGCAAATGATCATCCCAGCTACCTCCCAAATCCAGGACACACATCCTCAATATATCTTCCAGTGTCTGGATCGTCCTCTCAGACTGACCATCTGTCTGAGGATGAAAAGCAGTACTGAAATCCAACCTAGTGCCCATCGCTTCCTGTAACTTTTGCCAAAAACGAGAAGTAAACACCGAACCTCTATCTGACACAATGGACACAGGTACTCCATGAAGGCACACAATATGCTTCATATATAGCTTCGCCAATCTAGCTACAGAATAAGTGGCTTTCACAGGTAAGAAATGTGCAGACTTCGTCAACCTATCTACAATCACCCAGATGGAATCGTATCCATCCTTAGAACGAGGCAAACCTACCACAAAATCCATAGTTATCCTTTCCCACTTCCACTCGGGAATAGGAAGAGGCTGAAGCTTCCCAGAAGGCTTCTGATGCTCAGCTTTCACTTGCTGACATGTCAGACACTTAGCAACATAATCAACGACATCCTTCTTCAATCCATCCCACCAGTATAAATCTCTAATACTATGGTACATCTTAGTAATGCCCGGATGAACGCTGTAGGCTGTAAAATGTGCTTCCTCTAGGATCTCTTCTCTCAAGTCATCCACATCAGGAACACACAATCTACCACTGATCCACAACACACCATCATCATCGAGTGTGAAATTAGTGAACTTCGCTACTCTGACATTCTCTGCAAGCTCTTCTAGAATAGGATCTCGGCTCTGAGCTGCTTTAATCCTATCCCTCAGTACAGATCGCACTTTAAACTGAGCTAGCAGTCCACCTGATCTACTGATCTTCACCATCAGACCTTGATCCACCAACTGATGCAATTCCTGGATCAATGGTCTCCTCTCAACACTGATGTGAGTAAGATTGCCTGAGGACTTTCTACTCAAGGCATCTGCTACCATATTAGCTTTACCCGGATGATATAAAATATCACAATCATAATCCTTCAATAATTCTAACCATCTTCTCTGCCTCAGATTCAGATCTCTCTGCTGGAAAATGTACTTAAGGCTCTTGTGATCAGTAAATATCTCACAAGTCACCCCATATAGATAATGTCTCCAAATCTTCAAAGCAAAGATCACTGCAGCCATCTCAAGGTCATGTGTGGGATAGTTCTGCTCATGCTTCTTTAACTGCCTTGAAGCATAGGCTATCACTCTTCCATTCTGCATCAGCACATAACCAAGGCCAATTCTAGAGGCATCACAATAAACTGTGAACTTGTCCACACTATTAGGCAAAGCTAACACTGGCGTTGTGGTCAACTTCTCCTTCAACAACTGGAAACTATTCTCACAAGCTTCTGACCACTCGAATCTAATATTCTTCTGAGTCAAGCGAGTCATAGGGGCTGCTATTCTGGACAAATCCTGCATAAACGGCCTATAATACCCGGCTAAACCCAGAAAACTTCAAATCTCAGTAACAGAAGTCGGTCTATGCCACTCAGACACTGCTTTAATCTTCTGTGGATCAACCTGGATACCTTCTTTAGACACTACGTGTCCAAGAAAAGAAACACTCTCCATCTAAAAATTGCACTTTGAGAATTTAGCATAAAGCTGATGATCTCTCAGTGTCTGTAGTACAATCCTCAAATGATATACATGCTCCTCCATACTCCTTGAATAAACCAGTATATCATCAATGAAGACTACCACAAACTAATCCACATAAGGTCTGAATACCCTGTTCATCAGGTCCATAAAAGCTGCTGGTGCATTAGTCAAACCAAAAGACATCACCAGAAACTCATAATGGCCATATCTAGTGTAAAATGTCGTCTTAGGAACATCGGCTTCACTAATCCGCAACTAATGATAACCCAACCTCAAGTCAATCTTAGAAAAGAACTGTGCACCCTGTAGCTAAACAAACAAGTCATCTATCCTCGGAAGAGGATACTTGTTCTTCATTGTCACCTTGTTCAGCTCTCTGTAGTCAATGCACAGTCTCAAGGTACCATCCTTCTTCTTCACAAACAAGACTGGTGCACCCCAAGGAGAAACACTGGGTCTGATAAAACCTTTATCCAACAACTCTTGTAACTGCTCCTTCAACTCTTTCAACTCTGCAGGAGCCATTCTATAGGGTGGCATAGATATAGGAGTAGTACCTGGAACCACATCTATACAAAACTCAATCTCTCTGTGAGGTGGTAAACCTGGCAACTCCTCGGGAAAAACATCAGGAAACTCATAAGCAATAGGAACATTTGTGAGTGATAACTTCTCCACTGAAGTATCCCTGACTAATGCCAAAAACCCCTAACAACCTTTCTTCAACAACTTCCTAGCCGTAATAGCAGAAATGAGATTCTGAGGTGCTGAACTCCTATCACCCACAAACTTAAAATCTTCTTCATCAGGAATTCTGAAAGTCACCTCTTTATTCCTGCAATCTACCATGGCATAGTGTTGAGATAACCAATCCATTCCCAAAATAACATCAAACTCCATCACATCCAACAGAATCAAATCAACGGGTAATTCTCTATCTCCCACAAGAACTGGACAACCAGAAAGAACAATATCGGTGTCCAAGGAATCACTCAGAGGAGTGGAAACAGACAAAGGAAAAGCCATCCTCAAAGCTTGCCAATAAGATTTAGAAGCAAAAATGGGAGAAACAAACGAATGCGTGGCACCCGGATCAAACAAAACCCAAGCATCCAGGTAACAAATAGAAACAATACCTGCCATGACTGCATTAGATGCCTGAGCATCCTGCTGAGTGAGATGGAAAACTCTGGCCTATCCTCGACCTCCCTGCTGACTGGTAGAAGCTTGGCCAACACCTCTGGCACCTCCTCTAGTACCTCTACCACGACTCTGCTATGGGACAAGCTGAGTGGAACTCTGATGCTGAGCTGGTGGTAACTGAAATGGAATTGGTGCAGCACTAGCAGTCGACTGCTGTGGGAATCACAGAATCTGCGGCTGCTGATACCTGGAATAAGGACACGATCTACCAAAATGTCTTGTCTGCTCGCATCTAAAGCATGTCAGTGGTGTCAGATAACACGGTCCCTGATGGACTCTACCGTAAGTCTGACAAACACTGGTAGCTGATCCAAAACTATGACCACTGCTGCTGCTCGAAGCACCTGACCTAAATCTGAGTGATCTACACTGACCTCCATGGCCATGTCTACTGCTCCGATGCACTCGCTGCTGCTGCCTCTGACTCTGCTGAGTCAGACCTCGCTACTGACTACTCGAGCCAACATGAAGACTAGAGTACGGAGTAGCCTGCAATCCACTCGACTGAACTCCCAACTGGTAATAATCAGGCATCGCTCCCTGCCTAACTAGCCTCAGCTCAATCTCCTTGGCCAACTCAATCACAAACTCCAGAGTAAGGCATGCTGTAGGCATACCAGCAAAAGCTGAACCCAAACCAGTAACGTAGGTAGTGATCATAAAATACTGGTCTCACATCAGATCCTCTGCATATCTACCCAGATGAAAAAACTCTCGGGTATACTCCTCTACTGATCAATCTCCATGAGAAATACTGGTCAACCAAAGACGATAGCTCAAACAAAGCGGCTTTGGACAGAATCTCCTCATAAAATGCTCTCGAAACTGAACCCAAGTCATCGTCATCATATAAGGCTGAATCATCTGAATAAACCAGTCTAGAGCTGGTCCCTCGATAGACAACTCGATGATCATGATCCGCTAGTACTCCGTATGAGCAGTCCGAGTCCTCGTCTCAATCACGTGCAGAAAATCTAACGGATCGGAAGTACCATCAAACGCAATCCTGCCAACTCGGGCATAGAACAAAGCTGCCTCAAGGTCAGACATACCCTGCCGATAGGCCAGCTGAACAGGCTGAACAACTGGAGGCACAGGAACATCAAATTCGGGCTCAATAGGCTCCTCGTCCTGTAACTCTCTCTACCTACGGCAACCTGTCGCTCCTCGAGGTCTACCTCTGCCACGACCTCTACGTCTAACTGGCTGCTCAGGAGGTAAAACCTCGTCCTAAAAAGACTCATCATCCTCGGCCTCAATGATCGGTGGAGCGACATGCGCTCGCCTCCTCATTCTGAAAAGACAAACGGAAAGGTTCAGACAAAATAGACAACGGAGGAATAATGCAGAAAACTAAAGCAAGGAATACTTATCAAGACATACTCGAACCTAATTCACTGCAGTAGTTACCAAAAGAAAACACAACTTTAAAACTAGGGCCACGACTCACACAACTAAGCCTTGACACAGAACTCCGCTCTGATACCAACTTTATCATGACCCAAAACAGAGGCCATGATCGGTGCTAGGGAATGGGAATTCTTTCGAATCTGGAACCCGTAGCAAGCCTAAAAAAATAAAATAAACATGCACTAATAATAATAATAATAATATCACAGGTAAATAAAATACAGTGCAGTGGAAATAAAAATCATAAATATTACAATAATATTTCCACCAATTGGATTTAAATTAAATACTCATCTCATATATATATAACTCTTTTAATACAAATCCAATTCAAATATAATAAAACATCTCTTTAAATATTTAATGACTACTGCAGTGTCTAGATAAAATAAACCCAAGACTCAGATAAGTAGTTTACACAAAGAAGCCGGGGCGAAAGAAATCTGGCGTACAGGCCTACTACTGAGGTCTGAGGAAGAAGACTCTCCTGAAAAAATTTAGTCAACGGAGGGGAGTCAGACCTCACTGAGTGAATTACTATAATATATATACATGCATACTAAATGAAAATGCATACAATCAACAATATATATCTAATATGTATATATACAAGCAAATACACACAGATGCAATAAAATCATTTTATATATATTTCATTGAAAATCATCGTTTATGAAGGATCACATAGAACCCTAGAATATCACAACCTCAAAGCAGTGTTAGACAACACTCTAGCCATACAGGCTCACTTATTCCAAATATATTTACTTATTTCATTTGGACAGTAGACTGGCCCCGAGACACTAAGTCAACCGAGCTTTAGCAGTCTGACTGCCAGTGTGATTGGCCCCGAGACACTAGGTTAACCGAGCTCCAGCAATCACACCTCCAAATCATATCTCACACATCAGATAAATCAATTCCAATCAATATCCTCAAACTGGTTAGTAATATAGCCTAAATGCTATAAGCGCACCGGTACGTACTCGGTCCTAGTGCTGCCCACTAGGTAGCACGTTCTATTGATATCCTTCATTAATAAATATAAAACATACATTCATACAATAAATGATGCATGAATTTAAATAATATAACAATATAAACCATATATATATACTGGAAATATACCAAAAGTAAATTAGGTATATTTGAGTATATATATGTCAATTAAATCCAATCAAATCACAAATTAAGCTAGAAGTATATTTAAAAGCATTTTAAGACATAAATGGTTAATAAAGCATGCATATAATTCAAAATATACAAAAAATAAACCAAAATAAACTAAAAATAAACTTAGGTAATAATTGAATTATTCATGCATAAACAATCAAAATAAAACATATTTTTCTAAATCATGCACCTTAAACATATATATATAATATAGTAACTCACACTTAGTGCGCTCCACGAGATGGATCTAAGCAATTTTCCAGAGCTCCATTAAAATTATATTTCATAGCTATACAGATTATATCATGGACTAGCCAAAGCCGTACTTATAGCATCACACAACCAATTTTTGGCCAGACAGCCTGTCCCCTTTTTATAATCTATACAACTATAAATTATAATCTTAATAGAGTTGGTTACTGGATCATCTTCTTAATTAAGTTTCTGATGTACCAGATCCTTTATAGAGGCAAGTACAGAGCATACTCCTTAATTTAGATAGGTGGAATAATTGTAATTCATAATCTAACTACTAGAGAAGAAGAAAGACTTTTAAAAGGCCATGGTTTATTTAGCTTCTGAAAATTTTTACAAGAGTGGTTATGCCTTTCAACTGAGATAGAAAGCTCCTTATATAGAGAAGGAGCTGAAATAAAAGAAGGCCTACAAGCAAACAAACAACCCTAGATAAACAGACAAACGTGGATAGATATCCACTGATAAAAGTAACATCTTTAAATTACAACCATTTGTGACCAATTGGCTCGTGACTTGGAGATAGATTCTTATCTTCAGCACTGTCTTCACTATGGTAAAAGTCTTCATCAGGATCTTGTGAGTGTCCTGCAATTGGCATACGTGGGTCCTCTGATTTGAAAGAGTTTAACCATATTTGTTCTGTAGATGAGCTGGCTTGATAAGGATCAGATGAGCTGACTTGATAAGGATCAGATGAGCTGGCTTGATAAGGATCAGATGAGCTGGCTTGATAAGGATCATCAATTTGCATGTGAGACGGGATTGATGTAGTCCTTTGTGTCTTTTCCCAATATTCTTTGTCTGCTAACAACTGTTTCCCATAATCAGAAGGAAATATTTCCCATGGGGCATCATCAAATATCTTTGGCCATATCTCCTTTGGAATAATACCATTTTTTTCAAACATGTGTCTTTGAAATTCTCTCCATGGTGAAGGATCTGTGGTATCTATGGTAATATAGTGCATCATTGAGTGTCTATAAGTCCCATAGATATTAAAACATGGTACATTAGTAAAAACACCTTTAGCTTTGAAGAAAGTTATTTTGAGGGTGATGATAGTATGACATTCGAGAGGAGGTGCCACATGTTGAGTATAAGCTTCATTTGTCAAATAGGATTTCCATCTTGACAAATTCTGGAACCATCTGAGAAATGTTGACAAATGTGGATTCAGACCTTCATTCTTCTCAAGCAGGCCGATATACCTTGCAAGCTTTAATGGTTGAAGATCAAACGAGATCCAATATAGATGACAAAGATACCAAAATAGGATTAACAATTCAGGAGGCCAATAAAATTGGTTTCCAGGACTTTGGTTTAGGAAGCTGAAAATACAAGTGAAAGGATAGATAGGATGAAAGCCTAATTTATGAAAGAAATCTGACCCATATTTTCTGATTAGTCCGGATTGAAGTTCAAAAATTTGAGTTCTTGCCTTTTGATTAAGGATGGTCATGGAAATGTGTGATGGTAAAGATGGAGGAATACCTTTTTCAAGAAAGTTGGCATTAATAGTTTGATACATGTATAGCATGGGAAGAACTTTTAGCTGAAAGGGTTTTTCACAAGAGACAGGTGGTCTGCTTAAAAGATCTGGTAACAGTTTATCCTCTCCTTTGATGTGTTCTGCTTCAAAGTCATACTTACTGAACCATTCTTTCATTCTGAGAAGTTGAGGATGGGGCAGAGTCTTTCCTTTGAATTCAAGCATTTTTGGAAATGATGAGCAGTCCATCACAACTTTGAAATGATGACTAATTAGATGGAATTCGAACTTTTTTATGCCATATTTAACTACTAAGACCTCTTTAAAGGTTGAGTGATAATGGCATTCTGCATCTGTGAACTTTCCACTAGCATGAGCACAAATCCTTTTTTTCTTATTGTCATCCTCTTCTAAAAGAATAGCTCCCCAAAATTGATCACTTGCATCTGTTTGAAGAATTCTTTTTCCTGTGGAGGGAATCTGGAGATCAGGAAGATTCTTTGTGCAAATTCTGAGTTGTTCAAAAGTTTCTATTTGTTTTGAGGACCATGGTGGAGGATTCTTTCTTAGAAGAGCTCTGAGAGGGGCTGTCTTCTTTATCAAGTGAGGAATAAAATCCCTGAGATAATTGATAATGCCAAGAACTTGTCTGATTTGTTTGACAAAAAGATTTTCTTTTGGAAATTTATCCAGTTCTATTGCAACATGAGGACCTGGAAGATACTTCCCTTCTTTGAATTTCATTCCAAGAAAATCTATTTCTATTTGGCCAATGAACATTTTGGTGGGTGAAAGCATAACACCATAATGTCGTACAAGATTAGCAAACTGTTGAAGCAATTTCTCATGGGCTTTTATATCTATAGAAAATAAAAGAATATCATCAATATAAATAAGAGCGCTGGAGAGGATGGGCTCAAAGATTTTGATCATAGCCCGTTGGAATAGTGATGGGGCTACTTTGAGTCCAAAAGGCAGCACATTCCATTGATAGTGTCTGTTTGGAATACAAAAGCCCATTTTGTATCTGTCTTCCTCTTTGATTCCAAGTTGCCAAAATCCAGCCTTCAGATCAAATTTTGAAAAGATTTTAGCTCCCACCAAAAATGCAAATAATGAGGAAATTTTTGGCAAAGGGAATTTGTCATCCCTGAGGAAGAAATTCAAAGGCTGATAGTCGATCACCAATCTTTTCTTCCCACGAACTTGTTCTGATCTTTTTTTTACATAAAAAGCTTGGCATGCCCATTCTGATTTTGTGGGAGCAACTAGGCCTTGGTCTTCCAATTGGTTGCATTCTTCAATTGCCAATTTAAGATCAGAGGGAGTCATTCCTAGATGAGTTGCCTTTGTTGAGTTGACATCTTCATTTTGTTTGAAAGGTAAGGAGATGAAGAACTCCTCATTTTTCCACAATGGTGATGAGCATTTCTGAAGAAACTCTATATGAGACTGAGCACTGCATTCTTTTAATAAGAACTCATGAATAGTTTGAAGGTTTGGTTGAGAAATGGTTTGGTCAACAAAAAGGATAGATGAAATATTGGTGAATGGTTGAAAGTATTTCTTGAACTTGAGTCCATTTGGAAGAATTCTCAAGTCTTTCATCTTCCAATAGACATCAAAGCTAATGACAATATCTTTTCCAGGTAAAGAAGATCCAAGAACATGTGTCCAGGTGTAACAATTTGGAAAGAATTGGATCTTTATTGGGTGTCTGGTTTTAAGGCCAGTTTCAAGTAATTCTCCATTAGCTGTAGAGAAATACTCAGAATGATGTTTCCAACATTCTTTAGGCAAGGCTTTTGGGTTGAGAATGGTAGTTTTGGCTCGAGTGTCGATCAAGGCTACAAGTTTTATGGGTTTGGAATAACTGGTTGGGTAAATTTGGATAAGGAACAAAGGTATTGGATGTTTTTCATGAGTTAGGGCTATCATGTCTCTATTATCACCACCAATTAAGAACTGGTCATTCCAAGACTTTGTTTCAGAGCTGGAAATTTCTGAGTCTGCCTCTTGGCCTATAGCAAAAACACATTCTGGTGAAGCTTCTTCTTCTTCTGAAAAGAGAGACTCAAGATCAGCATCATTCAAATCTACTTTAGTGATCTGCTGAATTTGTTGAATCATTTGCTCAGTCTTCTTTGTTTTTGAAGGGCAGTTTTTTTGCAAAATGACCCTTTTTTCCACAGATGTAGCATCTGTCAGTTTTTTTCTTGCCACGGAACTTTTTCTTCTTATAATACTTCCACTTCTTAAACTTGGATCTTTTCCCTTTCTTCTTCAGTTTGAAGAAATGTTTCTTCTTCTTTGATGGACAAACACAAACATCAGCATCTTTGCATTTGATCTGCAAATCAGGCCTGTCACATGAAAGTTTTCCTAAAGGATTCTTCCTACTGCCCAGATACAGTTTAATCATCTTCCTTTGATCACATAACTGGGTATGAGCCTGAATCATGATCTGATACAAATGTCCCATTGGCACATCTCCAACTTTTTAATTTGATTGTTGAAGGATTGAAAACATTCGAGAGGCAAGAATCTCGGGAATAGAAGCCAAAAAGGCTTGTTTTAAATCAGGATTAGCAGTGCCTCCTAACAGGTAAAATCTAGTAGACATATTTTAGAAATGTCTTTCTAGATCTTTTCTTTGTAGTGAACAACATTTCATCTGTAATACTCCTTTCATGCAACTTCAAGATCATCATCCCATTTTCCTAAGAACTCATAATGCAAGAGTCCTAGGAAATCTTCCGGTGATGTGGCATCCATCAACTGGGTTCTAGCATAAGCATTCAGAGAAGCATACCAGTTTGCTAGCTTTCCCACCATTTTTACAAGAAATGTTTCAATAACAACCCTGATTTCTGCTCCAGGAATAAGCATTTGTCCAGCTATCCATGCTTTAAATTCTAGAAATCTATTCCTGTATTGTGAAGGAGGAACATCATCCAGGGTGAAGTAATTTCCAGTATTTTTTTTGAAATTTGTTTGCGGATTTGGCTGTGGTGTTCTGGGTTGTTCAAATTCTTCTTCTGGATCATCAACTTCTTTAACTTGAGGTCCTCTAGAAGATGTAGCATCATCAACCATCAATTGGTAGGGTATTTCATAATTCGAATCAGAGTCACTTTCTGAAGATTCAGAAGATGAACTTTCCTTTGAATCAGATTCAATTGAAAAGCTGGACATGACATTTTCAGCACATTTTTCCAAAAAGGAAGAGATAGGATTCACCATCATTAGAGGGTGTTCTGGCTCTTTTGGTGATGAGGTTGGTGAGGTATTTTTGGGTAATGATTCAGAAGGTATTGTTTTAGGTTTCTCAGTTTGAGAGAAATGGACTGTTTTTCCTTTTTTTACTGTTGTTTCATCAGAGGACTATGTTTGAGA
Source organism: Mallotus nudiflorus (assembly GCA_947683625.1). Classification (NCBI taxonomy): domain Eukaryota; kingdom Viridiplantae; phylum Streptophyta; class Magnoliopsida; order Malpighiales; family Euphorbiaceae; genus Mallotus; species Mallotus nudiflorus. The sequence continues at coordinate 623,409 of CANTUR010000070.1, read as the reverse complement.
GGGGGTTTTTGATGAGGATTTAAATCCTTGAAAATTTGGAGGAATATTTAAGGGGGTTGTTGGTGCAGGAAATAAAGATTGGGTGGAAGAGGCTGTGTATGGTGAACTGGGAATTGAATAAGGGCTGTACAAAAGACCCAAAGGATCTGGAGAGAAGGATTTTGAAGAGGTTTGTGAGGACAACTCTTCTTTCTTTCTTTTAAGATCTTTTTCAAGTTGGTCAACCTGGGCTTTCAAGTTTAAAATTTCTGTTTCTTTCATTTGAATGCTATTCAATGTGCCTTTGTTGTTGATGATTCGCATAAGTTCCTGGTGCTTCATCTCTATCTGCCTTTGTAATTCTGTATGAACGGCTGTCATTCGTCTTTCAAAGGCCTGGAACTTTTTTTCTGCTAAATTCATATGTTCAGCAACTCCATCAATCTTTTCTTCAATAAGCTTCAATTTTTGATTTTGAGCACAAGCATTTTGTGTCTGCCAGTTGACTACTGCTTCAGCTGGAGTTGTTTGTCTAGGTCTGCCATCTGCATCAACAACATTTGATTCCAGGATAAAGGGTTGCATGGTAATTTGGTTTTTTGTTTCTTTGGTTAAAGGAGGAAAGTCTGTGGGTTGGAACATACAGATTTGGGGTAAAGACTTTGGCTTTTGAATCTCAGCTGAGTTTTCTTTTCTTACCCATTTGAAAGCTTTTTTGTAACATGGGAGAGGAGCTGCCTTAAGTTTTGGCTGGGAAGGAGGTATTTGAGGCTTGCAAGGTTCATGAGGAATATTTTGAGTAGCTGGTGGTTTGTACCAAGCAGGAGGAGAATATGATACAAGATAATCATATTTTCCTGAAGGTTGTCCCAGAGTGCAGATGCTTGAATCTCCATCTTTATATCTTCTTCTGAATTCCTTTTCACTATATTTTTCTGGAGATTTCTTCTTTTTCTTTTTCTTCTCATCATCATCAAGGTAGGATGCAGCATAACAATCATCACAATCACAATAATCAAAATAACAGTGACCATCACGCTTAAAAGCATAGACTGGTCTTCCAGAATTATCAAAAGAGGCTACAGGGATGTTATCTTCTGGATCCCAATGATTGATCATGAACTGTGTATTAAAAACTATAGGAGTCTCTTGTTTTCTCCTAAAGATCGTATCAACTGATCCATCAGATCTTTTGATATGCACAGGGTCTGTACCTTGAATTGGCTCCACTATCTCATGCAACTTCTCATAATTGGTGATCCACTTTTCTGGGAATAATTTTAACAAATCATTCCTAGAAAGTTGTTTGGGTGTGTGAATGCATGTGGGAGTATTATGAGAGTCTGCTTTTATGAACAAAGCATCATTTTGGACACATGGTAGTGACAAGTTGATAGCATGGTTTTGGAGACAGTAGACAATTTGGTAGTGAAGGGTGGTTACTTTGGCTGTGGAGATTTGTTCAACACCAAGGATCTGTAGTTGGACTTTTAAAGCCGTCAAGGCATGGGGATCAGAAAGGGCCAGATTGTAATTTGGGAAAAATGTAAAGAATACTAAGCCAGCATTTAAGGATGTCTCTATGGTCCCAATTACAGCATGTTGATACTGTTTATATCTAGAATCCAAAAGAGCAATCCTAGAGAAAACAGGTTGCCCTGCTCTGCCATGGTAAGAGAGTCCTAACCTTATAGCTCCAAAGTGGATATGAGTGTATCCCTGGTTAAGCCAAGTTCTTAGAAATTCTGGAGGAATTTCTAAGGTCATAAATTGTTCTGTCTGAGAGGCTGGTATATGGTGTTGATCAAAGCTGGAGGCTTGAACATATTCTTTTATAGAGGAAGTGGGTCGGTTTACAAGAGCTTTAAAAGATTGTTTCCAGTTTATTTTGGATTTTGAAAAGGCATCATAAGGGTTCAACAGGGGGAATTTTGATTCTTCAATCTTTTGATCTTCAGGAAGGTAAGTAAATTCATACAAGTAATCGGTCTTTTTCTGGGTGGTTTGGTTGATGGGGGGTGATAGGGTAACGGCAACAGACTTAGTTGGCACATACTTATAATCACATATTATAGAGGGAGTAGAAGAGGGAACATAAGAGCTTTCTGGTTCTGTCATGTTTAAGAATTTCTTCTCTTTCAATCTTCATATGAATTATAACAATTCCACCTTATGCAAAAACAAGGCGCAACTAAACAAACAATAACGACAAAAATCAGAATAAACCTAACAGAAAATCCTAGAACTCGATCTAGAATATTAAACACAGAATCGACATTAGGGTTCGACCGGACATGACGTTTTACGAGAATTCCATCGAAAATTCGGCAGAACCTCCCCTGTAAAACGGACATCTCTCTACTCAAAGAGTAGAGCCGACCCTGCAAAGAAATACACTTCGAAAAACAGGCATAACAACTCATCCACAACCCCTCGGTCAGACTCCAAACTACAGTCTACTGACCGGGGTCCACAATCACAGAACAAATTTTAGAATTACCAAAAATGCCCTTATAACATAAAAATTCATTTTATAGGTAAAAATTACATAATTAACCTTTAAACACAGTAAAAATCGATAAAAACTCATTTTATTAGTAAAATCGTATATTATATATATAATTGAAAATAATTCACGAAAAATAGTTTTAATTAGTTAAAAATACTAAATAATTTGTAGAAATCATTTTTATACCTTAAATAAATATTAAAACCAATTAAATTACATTTTTAGCCAATTTTGTGTAAAATTACCAAAATACCCCTATACATATAAATATACTAAAATTCATTCAAAAATTCACCAAAAAATAATATAATTATCCAAAATTAATTTTCTCAACATATTTATCAATAATATCAATATTTAAACTCAATTAACCAATTAATTTCAATTAAAAACACAATTAACCCTATTTTTCAAAAATTCCATAAACTAATTAAATTCAAAATAAATACATAGAAATTCATAAAAATTCCAAATAAATTTCTATAATTCATTTCAACACCTATTTTTATCATAAAACACAATTTCATAATTTAATTAATTAATTTCCGAAAATTAGAAAATAATATTAAAATATTCAAAAATACCCAAAAATCAAAATAATTCTCAAAAATTCCACAGAAATTCATACATGTAGATTAAGCTAAGGGAAACAACATTTGTGAAGGAATTTTTCATGAATCAATCAAATCGAAGTCCAAAAAATTCAAGAACCCTAATATGGCCGAAATCAAAAATTCAAAACCTAAGCAAATCAAGACCATTTTAAGTGAAAAAAGCTTGGAATCACACTCACCAGAGCTCAAAGAGAAGAAAGAGACCGACGGTGTCGAAAATGGTGGCCGAAAACGTTGTGAACGACGGTGAAGAAGAATTCGGCTTCTCCAGCCAAAATCAACCTCCAGATGCAGGAAACGACTGCAACAGGCGGCGAGGAAGGCTGAGGAAGCTGGTGGCATGCCGGACGGCACACCAACGGCAAGAAATCAGCGTGGCAGGCGGCGGAACGGTGATGGAGGCAATCGGGGAAGAAGGAGATGCTCGGGGGCAATTCGGTAATTTTCCAAAAATTTGGTTTTTTGACATATTATATGTATATATATATACTTTATACTATATAATAAAATAATATTAAATTACACACATTAAATATACACCACACACATATAATTTAATATTTTAAAATTTAATAATAAATAAAAATAATTAAATAACAATAAAACTAATAAATAAATAATAAAATATTAGGGTAATATTAATTAAACCCTAATTAGATAAATAAGTACACATATATACGGTGTTTAGTATTTTAAAAATATATATGAGCTCATGCAAGTCCGTAAATCTATTTAAAATAATTAATAGTAAATTATTTACGTGAAAATTTTCCCGAAATTGCAAGTCCCGGGAAAATTTTACGTAAAGCACTTAAAATAATAATAAAAAATTAAAATTCAATTTAATTAAATAAAAGCTCATGAAATATCAATATTATATAATAGAATTATTAACACTGCATATCCCGATGCAGTATTAAAATATTTAAAAACATGGGATATTACACCAACTTTATTATAGACTCAAGAGTAAGGCTTGCAGTAGGCATCCTAGTGAATGCAAAATCTAGTTTAGTGGTGTACATAGTTACTATGAAATATTGATCTCTCATCAAACTATCACCTCTGGTAATACCTATCAGCTGCAGTCTGTAGCTCATCCGCATAGGCTCTGGGCAGAAATGCCTTATGAACCTCTCTCAAAATTGAGCCCAAGTGAGTGTCGTCATGTGCGATTGGATGACCTGAACAAACCAATCCAGGGTTGGCCCCTCTACAAACAATTCAACGATCATGATCCTTTGATATTTTATGTGAGAAGTCTGAGTCCTTGTCTCAATAGCATGTAGAAAATCTAGAGGGTCTGTAGTCCTATCGAATGATATCCTGCTAACTCTGGCGTAAAAAAATACTACTTTAGGGTCAGACATGCCATGCTAATAACTAGGCTGCATCTGCAATGCAACTGGAGGTATAGCAGCTTCCTTAAACTCCTACTCTACAGGTTCCTCATCCTATAACTCTCTCTGCCTACGGTGACTTACCACTCCTTGAGGTCTACCTCTGCCTTTGCACTTGATTGGTGGCTCTAGGGGTAGAACCTTATCCTAGAAGGACTTATTATCCTCGACCTCAACAACCGGTGGAGTGACACACGCTCGTCTCCTCATTCTAAAAAGATAAAAACCAACAATATTCAAACAAAATAAATAACAAAAAAATGATAAATAGACATCTTAACCTACAGTAGTTTTAAAGAAAGCACGACTCTGATAACCTAGGTCCATAACACTAAAAACCTAGGCTCTGATACCAACTTTGTCACAACCCAGACCAGAGAGTCATGACCGGCACTAGGGAATAGGAATTCTTTCGAATTCGGAACCTGTAGCAAGCCTTAAAATAAAAACACATACAATGAGAATACAAAAGTACAATAGAATTAAAACTTTAATTAATATAAAATAAAACTTTATATTATAACATAATAAAATTATCTTTATACAAGATTTGAATACAAGCTCTCTAATTAGTACAACACACTACTATCACAATAACACTACTACTGTAGTGATTACTAAAATATAAGAGGGGAGGTTTAAAGTAGAAGATCCTAAAAAAATATTGAGGGGAGTCAGACCTCACTTAGTGAATTATTATAATATATATATACATACAACCTAAAGACAACCAAGCATCAGTATAATATATATATATATACACACACACACATGCATTTCATACTGATGCAAAAATTCATCTTTATATAGTTTTAGATGTAGAAAAGTTCTTGAGTGAAGGATCGGAGCAAAACCCTAAAATATTTTGTAAGCTCAATCACTGAACCCCACTAGCTAACAGGCTCACTTAATTCCAAAATATTTCTCTTTTCCATTTTTGGACAGTAGACAATCCCCGAGACACTAAGTCAATTGAGCTCCCATAGTCTCAATGTCAACGTGATTGGCCCCGAGACATTAGGTCAACCGAGCTCCCACAATCACACCACTCTTTCACCATAATCAAAATAATCAATTATTCAAAACATACTAAAAAGCAATAATTTCAATAAAAATACAAAATTTACTAATTTTTACTAATTTTTACATAAATTTTCAAAAATTCATAATAAATAATTGGAACATAATTTCAATATGCTTTCTTAACAAAATATGCTTAAAATAACTAGTAGAATTTATTAAAAATAAAAAAATATTTTTTGAGCCAGGACAGTCCCGTGAATAGTATCTGAGCTTAAAATAGTGCTCAAAATTCAACTGTCTCCAAAATTGATTTTAAGCACATTTTTGGAAAGATTACAACTCTAATTTAACTAATCTAAAGTCAATTTCACATAATTCAAACCAATTGAACTCAAAATCAACAATTTACATTATGAACCCTAAGTCAAATTTCACAAAATTGAAGCTCAATTTGAAGTTAATTAGATGAATTACCTTAAGGAAAATGAAGCGCATGGAATGAACTTTCAAATGAGTCCAATCTTAGCCCCTGACGGTGCTGAAATCAGCGTCGGTGAACTCCGAAAGGTGGCAGCACCGTGAGAGAAAACAAGGGGGAAGGAGGGGAAATGGTAGTGGCAAGAAGGAAGAGGAACAAAGGAAGGAAGAGCGGCATCGACAGCGAGCAGGGGAGGCAAAAAGCAGCAGCGCTGGGTGGAGTGCGATGGTGGCACTATGTTTCTGCAAAAACTCAAAAGGGAGAGGAAGAAGAAGAGAAATGGAGAAGGAAAGAAGAGGGCAAAAGGGGAAATTTTTTTCTTTATATATATATATATAATAAAGAGAAAAAAGAAAAAAAATATAAAAAATAATCTTTTTAAATTAAATATTTACTTTCTAATTAAATCCACCACAAAACATTAAAATATTTAAAATACACTAAATTAATACTATTCACAATTACTAACCATAATAAAATTATTAAATAAATAATATATAATAATAAATTAAATTTTTGAATCTCAATTTAATATTGATACCATAATAAAATAAAATAAATATCAACACTAGAATTTAATTAAATTACACAAAATAATCATAACTTAACAATTTAATAAAATATTTATTAATAATTTTTTAATTTTTAATTATTATACTTTTGTCTTTTTCTTTAAAAAAAAAGTGGACAACATGAAAATTTCAAGCCATTTCTTTTTCTTCCTTTCTTTTGCCATAGCCACCCCTGTCACCACCCAACCACCGACAACCACCACCCAACCACCGACAGCCACCACCCACGTCGTTGTGCCACCACCAGCAACCATCAGCCCCTCCTATTCTGTCACGACCCAAACCAGAGAGTCATGATTGATGCTAGGGAATAGGAATTCTTTCGAATCCAAAACCCGTAGCAAACCTTAAAAATAAAAACACGCATAAATATAATATAAGAATATCAAAGAATTAAAAACTTAAAATAATATCAAAGGAATTCTCATATCATATATTAAAATATAACAATACAATATCTTTCAAATACAAATCTCCATAATAAAAAAATACTAAACACTACAATACTCAAGTACTACTGCTACAACTTCTAGAATATGAATAAAAATTCAGATATAAAAATTACATAATCTAGCCGGGGCTGAAGAAGACCGGCGAAACGGTATACTACTGAGGTTTGACAAAGTAGAATGTCCTAAAAAAATATTGAAGGGGGTCTGACCTCACTAAATGTATTATTATTATTATTATTATTATTATTATTATATATGCACTATAAAATACAAGAATTCATGCTTCAGTATAATAATATATTTATATTTGTATAATATAATATACATGCATTTCATACACATGCCAAAATCACTTTTTTCAATGCAATAATAAATATAGAAAAAATTTCAGGTGGAGGATTGAAGTGGAACCCTAAAATATTCAGCAACCTTGATCACTAAACCTCACTAGCTAATAAGCTCACTTAATTCCAAAATATTTTTCTTCTTAATTTTTGGATAGTAGACTAGCCCCGAGACACTAAGTCAACCGAGCTCCTACAGTCTCACTATCGGCATGATTGGCCCCAAGACACTAGATCAACCAAGCTTTCGCAATCACACCACTCTCTCATCACAAATCTCAATAATCAATTTCATAATCAAATAATTAGATTCTCAGCCTAAAATCTATCGTACTGTCGCGCAACAGTCCTAGCATAGCCCACTAGGTGGTACATTCTACAACTATCCTCCAAATCATACTTATAAATATTAAAAATAATGAAATGTGTAATTAAAAACATGGCAACATCCATTCATCAAACAATATACCGTTTATATACTAAATATATACAAAATATAAATATAAGCATTTAAATAAATAATTCATATTTAAATTCACATTATTTAAATCATGGATGCCCACAAAATATTTATTCTACGTGTAATGCATATATATATAACAATAACTCACAGTACTACTGCCCTCCATTGTTCTAGTTTGGCTGGTCTGATCCGATCGGTCTAACTTGCGGTACAACTAAAGAAAAATAATATATTATTATTAGAATAAATTTCCTAATTTTATAACTCTAAAATTTGTAAGAATAACTCGATCTAAACACGATTCAACCAAAATTTTAAAACTAAACTCAGACCAGTTGTCACGTTTTACAAAAAATCTACCAAAAATTTAATAGAGTCTCCTCTGTAAAACAGACGTCTCCCTACAAAAGTAGGGCCGATCCTGCACAGAAAATACACTTCTATAACACATAAGTTCAATTGTTTAGGTTAGGCTTCCGAACTACTCATAATGCCCAACCGAGCCTCAACAATCCACAAATATATATATATATATATATATATAAAATAATAATAATAACAATAATAATAATAATAATAATAATAATAATAATTTCTCAAATCATCAAAATGTCTCATAACAATAATAAAAACCTTTTTTTTTCCAACTAAATAATAAAATTCTAGCTTTTAAATAATATTTGCTAATAAGATTCATAAATGGAATAAAATTCCCATTTTACAATTAAATTAGCATAAATTGCAAATAATGATTAAAATCACTATTTAACATCATAAAATAATCAAATACCCATTTAAGCTCAAAAATAATAAATAAATTTATTATTCACTTATTATTCCAAAATTATCACAAATTAACTAATAAATGGAAAATAATATTAAAAATTACTTTTCATACTTTTATTAATCCATAAATAGTTTAAAGTAAAATAATTAACAACAATTTCAATTAAAATCAAATAATCTACTAACGTCCAAAAATACATATGTAGATATAAACTATCAAAATTCAACCAAAATACCACAATAAATAAACTAATAATAAATACCATTAATTCACCCAAAATTATAAAAATCTCATTTAAATACTAAGTAGCAAATATTTCAACCAAAATTATAAAAATCTCATTTAATATCAAAATCAACTTATTTATATAATAAAAGCATCAAAAATATTTATTTTCCAAATTAAATAATAAAATTTCAAATATAAGTAAATAATATTAATTAAACTCATTTTTTTAAATATTCTAAATTACATAGCATTTAATTACCAATAATCAATTAAATTATCTAATTTAAACAATTAAAACTCATTTAAGTTCAAAATTAATAATTAAAATTGTTATTTGGGTATAATTCCGGAAATTAATATTAATTAGCTAAAAATAGTAATTAATTTATAAAAATTTATGTTAATGCCAATTATCACTCAAAAACTATCCAAAACCTATTAATTATCAATAATATCAATTAAAACATAAAAATTACTTATTTATATTAATTTCTCCAAAATTCTTTTTGTTTTTACGCAAACATTCAAAAATTCATAATAAAAATTCAGTACGTAATTTAAATAAACTTCCTTCATGAAACTTGCTTTAAATAATATATAGAATTTAATAAAAATAAGAAAATTTATGGACCTGGGACTGTAAACAGTAACCAAACCCGAAAATATGTATATTATTATAAAAAAATTTTAGAAAAATAAATAATTTCAAATAAATAAATAAATATAATATTTAGGTAGATCTTAGCTAAAAAATCAATTTATCTAGCTACCACATAAAATTAAATTAAATTCAATAAGAAAAATCAAATTAAACATATTGAAAAAAATATAAAATCGAGTTTTTAGAGTCCTTACCTGTTACAACCCAAACCGGAAGTCATGACTGACACTAGGAAACGAGAATTTTTTTGAATCTAGAACCCATAGCATGCCTTAAAAAAATAATATATATATGCAATAAATAATATAAAAAAATACTGCATAGTTAAAACTTTAAATCAATATAAAATAAAGTAGTGTATACATATATATGCATACCCACTCAACACATATTGTCACGACCCAAAACAGGGGCCATGACCGGCACTAAGGAATGGGAATTCTTTCGAATCCGGAACCCGTAGAAAGCCTTAAAAATAAAATAAAAGCATGCAATATTAATAATATAAATAAAATAACCCGCAGTGGAAATAAATCTTATAAATAAAATAAGCATAATCCATGAACTTGTTTAAATAAACAAGCTCATCCTTATATATAAATAATCTTTTAATACAAATGCCAGTTCAAATCTTTATAATACATATCTCATACAACATAGTACATAGATATCCCACGATTGACTACAACTACTGCAGTGTCTAGATTATAAAATAACATCAAGTAAGCATATTACATAGTGAAGCCGGGGCGGAAGAAATCTGGCTTATGGGTCTGCTATTGAGGTCTGAAGACATAAACTCTCCTGAAAATAGTCAACGGAGGGGAGTCAGACCTCACTGAGTGAATTGCTATAATATATATACATGCATTGCTAAATGAAAATTCACACATTCAATAGTATATATAATAAATATATATACAGACAAAATCACACAGATGCAACAAAATCATTTTATATAATACTGAAAATAACATCCGTTTATGAAGGATCAAATAGAACCCTAGAAAATCACAACCTCAAACAGTGTTAGAAAACACTTTAGCCATATAGGCTCACTTATTCCAAATAAATTCACTTGTTCCATTTGGACAATAGACTGGCCCCAAGACACTAAGTCAACCAAGCTCCAGCAGTTTGACTGTAGGTGTGATTGACCCCAAGACACTTAGTCAACCGAGCTCCAACAATCACACTCTCAAATCACATCACACATCAAATAAAATCAATCTGATCAATATCCACAAATAGGTTAGTAATATAGCCTAAATGTTATCGACATACCGGTACGTACTCGGTCCTAGTGCTGCCCACTAGGTAGCATGTTCTATTGATATCCTTCATTATTATATAAAACATACATTCATAAAATCAATGATGCATGATATTAAATAAAATAACAATATAAACCATATATATACTAAAAATATACCAAAAACTAGGTATATTTCGAGTATATATACATCAAATAAATTCAATTTATTTACAAAATAAACAAGAAATAAACTATAAATATACTTAAAAACATTTTAAGTATAAACTCGTAATAAAACATGCATATAATTTAAAATATACCAATCATATACCAAAAATAAACCTAAGCAATAATTAAATCATTTATGCATAGTTTACTAAAATAAATCATACATTTCTAAAAACATGCATCCTAAAACATGTATATATAAAATAACAACTCACAGTTATTGCGCTCCTCGAGATGGATCTGATGGGCCTGGTCCATTAGGCCTCGGTCTCGGTGCAACTAAACAAACAAATGACAACACAACATTAGAATAAATCTATCGAAATTCTAAAGACTCAATCTAGAATCTTAGAAACAGAATTAGAATAGGAATTCGACCGGACATCACGTTCTACGAGAATTCTATCAGAAATCCGACAGAACCTCCCTTATAAAATGGACATCTCTCTACTCAAAGAGTAGAGCCAGTCCTGCAAAGAAACACACTTCAAGAATAAACACAGTTCACAATCCCTCAGTCGGACTCCAAACTACAATTTCACCGATCGAGGTTCACATTTCATAAAATAATACAGAACACATGAAAAATACCAAAAATACCCTTTAATACTCAAAATATGGCAATTTAGATACTTAAACGCTAAAAATAATTATTTTACCGATAAATGCATAAAAACCCTAATTTTGATAAAATATTATTAAAAATCGGTAATTCTCAATAAATTCATAAATATTGACCAAAATACATTTTATAAATCCAAATTACATAATTAATCCTAAAACATATTAAAAATCGATAAAAACTCATTTATTTAGAAAAATCCTATATAATATATAATTTGAAAATAATTTATGAAAAATAGTTTTAATTAGTTAAAAATACTAAATAATTTGTAAAAATCATTTTTATACCTCAAATAACTAGTAAAACCAATTTAATTATATTTTTAGCCAATTTAGTGTCAAATTACCAAAACACCCCTAGTTATGTAAATTCCCTAAAATTAATCAAAAATTCACCAAAAATAGTATAATTACTCAAAAATTAAATTTATCATCATATAATTGAATAATATCAATAAATATACTCAATTAACCAATTAATTTCAATAAAACACATAATTAACCTAATTTTCCCAAAATTACATAAACTAAATAAATTCAAAATAATTATATAAAAATATAGAAATTACAAATAAATTTATAAAATGCATTTAAACACCTAAAAACACCATAAAACAAAATTTCATAATTAAATTAATTAAATTTCAAAAATTAGAAAATATTAATAAAATAATAAAAAATTCATAAAAATCAAAATAAATCCCAAAAATTCTAAAAAAAATTAACAGAGCTAGATTAAGATACAAGGATCAATGTTTGTGAAGGAAGATTACATGAATCATTCAAATCAAAGCTCAAAAAAATAAAAAACCCTAGTAGTTCGAAAATGAAAAATTGAAACCTAGGGAAATCTAGACCATTTCAAGTGAAACAAAGCTTGGAAATGCACTCACTGGAGCTCAAGGAAGAGATAGAGACTGGTGGGGCTTGAAATGGTGGCCGGAAAGTGCTTGATCGACGTTAATGGCACTTTCGGCAACTCTTGAAAAATTCAACCAAACCATGCCGGAGAAGGAGGCTTTGGACGTCATAAATGGCTGGCAAGGGAGGTGGCACGCCGGAGGGCATAGTGAAGGGAAGAGGAAGGAGTTGTAGCGGCCGAACGAGGAAGAAAATGATCAAGAGGAAGAAGAGGGTGACAATGGCAAAATGGTAATTATTGTAAACTTTATATTACTTATGACTATTATATGTATATATGTATATATGTATATATATATCTAACTTTATATTATTTTAATACATAAATTAATACACACAATAAATATCCACCACACACTTTAATAACAATATATATACACATATACATATATACACACATTTAATTAGTTAATATTAAAACTATATAATTTAATATAATTTAATTAAATTAACCCTAATTTAATTTTAATGCATGTACGCGGGTATATTTTATTCGACACTTGAAAATTATGCATGGACTCATGCAAATTCATAAAACTACTTAAAATAATTAATATTTAATTATTTACGTTTTAATTTTTTCGAAAATAAATGTAATATCCCGTGTTTTTAAAATATTTTTATACTGTATCGGGATATGCAGTATTAATAATTTTGAATATGTATATATACGATATTTTTATGAGTTGATATGTATTTTAAACTTATTTTAATTACTGTGTTTTATATACAGTGTTTTACGTAAAATTTTCCCGGGACTTTCATTTTCGGGGAAATTTCCACGTAAACAATGTATTATTAATTATTTTAAATGTATTTATGGGTTTGCATGAACTCATACATATTTTTAAATTATTAAATAAAGCCTGTGTGTGTATATTTATTTAATTAGGGTTTATTATTTCCCTAATATTTTATTAAGTATTTAATTGTTTTAATTGTTATTTAATTAATTTTATTTGGTATAAATTATTAAAATATTAATATTTTAATGTGTGTGGTGTATATTTGATGTGTGTAATTTAATATTATTTTAATATAAAGTATAAAGTATATATATATACATATATACATTAAAAATCAAAAGAATTTGCCAAATTACACATTTGCCCCCGACTCCTTCTCCTTCTTCTTTCCCACGCCCGACGCCCGACCACCATCCCTCACCGCTGCAACTGCCGTTCCTTCACCGTCGGTGTGCCTCTCGGCTTGCCACCGTCGCCTCCAGCCGTTCCCCGCCGCCAGCAGCCCCTTTCCCGACGAGTTTTGGCCGAAATTAGCTTTAGAGGCCGAAAGTCGAGCTACCGCCGTTTCTCCCTCCTCCGGCCACCGTTTTCGACACCGCCGGTCTCTTTCTTCTCCTTGAGCTCCGGTGAGTGTTATTCTAGCTTTGGTTTGAGCTAAAATGGTCTAGAATTGCTTAGTTTTTGATTTGTCAAATTCGGCCTATTAGGGTTTTCGATTTTTTTGAGCTTCGAATTGGATGATTCATGGAAACTTCCTTCACAAATGTTGTTCCTAGTAGCTTAATCTACATGTATGAATTTTTGTAGAATTTTTGGAGATTTTTTGGATTTTTGGGTATTTTTGAATATTTTAATATTATTTTCTAATTTTCGGAAATTAATTATTTAAATTATGAAATTGGAGTTTATGGTTGAATTGAGTGTTGAAATGAATTATAGGAATTTATTTGGAATTTTTATGAATTTCTAAGTATTTATTTTTAATTATTGAAGTTTAGGTGATTTTGGAAAATTAGGTTAATTGTGTTTTAAATGGAAATTAATTTGGTTAATTGAGTTTAAATATTGATATTATTGATAAATATGTTGAGAAAATTAATTTTGGGTAATTGTATGATTTTTGGTGAATTTTTGAAGTAATTTAAGTATATTTATATATATAGGGGTATTTTGGTAATTTTACCCTAAATTGTCTAAAAATGTAATTTAATTGGTTTTAATATTTATTTAAGGTATAAAAATGATTTCTACAAAATATTTGGTATTTTTAACTAATTGAAACTATTTTTCGTGAATTATTTTCAATTATATATATAATATACGGTTTTTCTAATAAAATGAGTTTTAATCGGTTTTTATAGTGTTTCAAGGTTAATTATGTAATTTCTACGTATGAAATGTATTTTTGTGAGTTAAGGATATTTTTGTTGTATTTGGAATATTATTCTGTGTTTGTGGACCCCGGTCGGTGGACTGTAGTTTGGAGTCCGACCGTGGGATTTTGATTGTGTTGAGCTCATTTTTCGAAGTGTATTTTCTTTGCAGGGTCGGCTCTACTCTTTTGAGTAGAGAGATGTCCGTTTTACAGGGGAGGTTCTGCCGGATTTTTGGTAGAATTCTCGTAAAACGTGATATCCAGTCGAACCCTAATTTTCGATTCTGTGTTTAATACTCTAGATTGAATTCTAGGATTTCTGTTAGGTTTATTCTAATGTCGGTTATTTATTGCTTGTTTAGTTGCGCCGAGACCGAGGGCTAGTGGACCAGGCCCGTCGGACCTGTCTCGTGGAGCGCATTAGGTGAGTTACTATATTATATATATATGCTTAGGATGCATGATTTAGAAAATGCATGTTTTATTTTGACTGAATATGCATAAATAATGTGATTTATATTCAAGTATATTTTTGGTATATTTTTGGTATATAATAAATTATATACATGTTTTGTTAATAAAATATATTTAAAATGTTTTTAAATATATTTTTAGTTTAATTCATGATTTGATTGGATTTATTTGACATATATATACTCAAAATATACCTGGTTTATGTTTGGTATATTTTCGGTATATATATGGTTTATATTGTTGTTTCATTTACATTCATGCATCATTTATTGTGAATGAATGATTTATATTATTAATGAAGGATATCAATATAACGTGCTACCTAGTGGGCAGCACTAGGACCGAGTACGTACCGGTACGCCTATAGCTTTAGGCTATATTACTAACTATTTGTGGGTATTGATTTGATTATGATTATTGATATGTGTGAGATGTGGTTTGGGTGTGATTGCTGGAGCTCGGTTGACCAAGTGTCTCGGGGCCAATCACACTGGCAGTCAGACTGTTGGAGCTCGGTTGACTTAGTGTCTCAGGGCCAGTCTACTGTCCATATGGATTAAGTGGATATATTTGGAATAAGTGAGCCTGTATGGCCAGAGTGTTGTTTAACACTATTTTCTGAGGTTGCGATATTCTAGGGTTCTATGTGATCCTTCATAAAAGAGGCTTTTAAGATAAAATATATAAAATGATTTTATTGCATCTGTGTGCAATTGCCTGTATATATACATATTATATATATATACTGTTGACTGTATGCATTATCACTTAGTGTGTATGTATATATATTATAGTAATTCACTCAGTGAGGTCTGACTCCCCTCCGTTGACTATTTTTCAGGAGAGTCAACTTCCTCAGACCTCAGTAGTAGGTCGATACGCCGGATTTCTTCCGCCCCGGCTTCTTTATGTAAATTGTCTACTTGAGTCTTATTGATTTTATCTAGACACTGCAGTAGTTGTGAATTACAGTATTGGATTTCGTGTACTTTATTTTAAAGGAGATATATTATGTTAAAACTGGATTGTATTAAAAAGATTTTATGTATGAGATGAGATTTTTTATTTAAATCCAGTTGGTATGGATAATATTATGATATTATGATTTTATTTCCGCTGCATATTATATTTTATTGTTATTATGGCATGCTTTATTTTATTTTTAGGCTTGCTACGGGTTTCGGATTCGAAAGAATTCCCGTTCCCTAGCGCCGGTCATGGCCCCTGTTTTGGGTCGTGACAAAGTTGGTATCAGAGCGAAGTTCATATCAGAGTGGAGTTCTGTGTCAGGGCTTAGTTATGTGAGTTGTGGCCCTAGTTTTAAAGTTGTGTTTTCTGTTGGACTACTGCAGTGTATTAGGTTCGAGTATGTCTTGATGAGTATTCCTTGCTGTAGTTTTCAGCGTTATTCCTTCGTTGTCTGTTTTATCTGAATCTTTCCGTTTGTCTTTTCAGAATGAGGAGGCGAGCGCGTGTCGCTCCACCGGTCGTTGAGGCCGAGGATGATGAGTCTTTTCAGGATGAGGTTTTACCTCCTGAGCCGCCAGTTAGGCGTAGAGGTCGTGGCAGAGGTAGACCTCGAGGAGCGGCAGGTCGCCGTAGGCAGAGAGAGTTACAGGACGAGGAGCCTGTTGAGCCTGAGTTTGATGTTCCTGTTCCTCCAGTTGTTCAGCCTGTTCAGCCTGCCTATCAGCAGGGTATGTCTGACCCTGAGGCAGCTTTGTTCTATGCCAGAGTTGGCAGGATTGCTTTTGATGGTACTTCTGATCCTTTAGATTTTCTGCATGCGATTGAGACTAGGACTCGGACTGCTCATACCGAGTACCAGAGGATCATGATTGTTGAGTTGTCTGTCGAGGGACCAGCCTTGGATTGGTTTATTCAGATGATCCAGCCTTATATGATGACGATGACATGGGCTCAGTTTCGAGAGCGATTCATGAGGAGATTTTGTCCAGAGCCTCTTCGTTTGAGCTATCGTCTTTGTCTGACTAGTATTTCTCGTGGAGATCGATCTGTAGAGGAGTATACCCGAGAGTTTCTTCGTCTGGGTAGATATGCTGAGGATCTGATGCGAGATCAGTATTTCGCTGTTACTACATATGTTACTGGTTTGGGTTCAGCTTTTGCTGGTATGCCTACAGCAGGTCTTACTCTGGAGTCTGTGATTGAGCTAGCTAAGGAGATCAAGCTGAGGTTAGTTAGGCAGGGAGCGATGCCTAATTATTACCAGTTGGGAGTTCAGTCGAGTGGATCGCAGGCTACTCCGTATTCGAGTTTTCATGTTGGTTCGAATAGTCAGCAGCGAGGTTTGACTCAGTAGAGTCAGAGACAGCAGCAGCGAGTGCATCAGAGCAGTAGACATGGCCGTGGAGGTCAGCGTAGATCATTCAGATTTGGATCAGGTGCTTCGAGCAGCAGCAGTGGTCGTAGTTCTGGATCAGCGGCTAGTGTTTGTCAGACTTGTGGTAGAGTCCATCAGGGACCGTGTTATCTGACACCACTGACATGTTTCAGATGCGGACAGACAGGACATTTTGCCAGATCATGTCCTTATTTTGGGTATCAGCAGCAGCAGATTTCGTGATTCCCACAGCAGTCGATTGCTAGTGCAGCACCCGTGCCATTTCAGTTGCCACCAGCCCAGCATCAGAGTTCTACTCAGTTTGTTCCACAGCAGAGTCGTGGTAGAGGTACTAGAGGCGTTGGCCAGGCTTCTACCAGTCAGCAGGGAGGTCGAGGTCAGGCCAGAGTCTTCCATCTGACTCAGCAGGATGCTCAGGCATCTAATGCAGTCGTGGCAGGTATTCTTTCTGTTTGTTACCTGGATGCTTTGGTTTTGTTTGATCCGGGTGCCACGCATTCATTTGTTTCTCCTATTTTTGCTTCTAAATCTTGTTGGCAAGCTTCGAGGATGGCTTTTCCTTTGTCTGTTGCCACTCCTCTGAGCGATTCCTTGGACACCGATATTGTCCTTTCTGGTTGTCCAGTTCTCGTGGGAGATAGAGAATTATCTGTCGATTTGATTTTGTTGGATGTGATGGAGTTTGATGTTATTTTGGGAATGGATTGGTTGTCTCAGCACTTTGCCGTGGTAGATTACAGGAATAAGGAGGTGACTTTCAGAATTCCTGATGAAGTAGAATTTAAGTTTGTTGGTGATAGGAGTTCAGCACCTCAGAATCTTATTTCTGCTATATCAGCTAGGAAGTTGTTGAGGAAAGGTTGTCAGGGGTTTTTGGCATTGGTCAGGGATACGTCAGTGGAGAAGTTGTCACTCACAGATGTTCCTGTTGCTTGTGAGTTTCCTGATGTTTTTCCCGAGGAGTTGCCAGGTTTACCACCTCACAGAGAGATTGAGTTCTGTATAGATGTGGTTCCAGGTACTACTCCTATATCTATGCCACCCTACCGTATGGCTCCTGCAGAGTTGAGAGAGTTAAAGGAGCAATTGCAAGAGTTATTGGATAAAGGTTTTATCAGACCTAGTGTTTCCCCTTGGGGTGCACCAGTCTTGTTTGTGAAGAAGAAGGATGGTACCCTGAGACTGTGCATTGACTACAGAGAGCTGAATAAGGTGACAGTGAAGAACAAGTATCCTCTCCCGAGGATAGATGATTTGTTTGATCAGTTACAAGGTGCACAGTTCTTTTCTAAGGTCGACTTGAGGTCGGGTTATCATCAGCTGCGGATCAGTGAAGCTGATATTCCTAAGACAGCATTCCGCACTAGATATGGCCATTATGAGTTTCTGGTGATGTCTTTTGGTTTGACTAATGCACCAGCAGCTTTTATGGATCTGATGAACAGAGTATTCAGACCGTATGTGGATCAGTTTGTAGTAGTCTTCATTGATGATATACTGGTATATTCGAGGAGTATGGAAGAGCATGTATATCATTTGAGGATTGTACTACAGACACTGAGAGATCATCAGCTTTATGCTAAATTCTCAAAGTGTGATTTCTGGATGGAGAGTGTTTCTTTTCTTGGACACGTAGTGTCTAAAGAAGGTATTCAGGTTGATCCACAGAAGGTTGAGGCAGTATCTGAGTGGCCTAGACCTACTTCAGTTACTGAGATTCGGAGTTTTCTGGGTTTAGCCGGGTATTATAGGCGGTTTGTGCAGGATTTTTCCAGGATTGCAGCCCCTATGACTCGCTTGACTCAGAAGAATGTTAGATTTGAGTGGTCAGAAGCTTGTGAGAATAGTTTTCAGTTGTTGAAGGAGAAGTTGACCACAGCGCCAGTATTAGCTTTGCCTAATAGTGTGGATAAGTTCACAGTTTACTGTGATGCCTCTAGAATTGGTCTTGGTTGTGTGTTGATGCAGAATGGAAGGGTGATAGCCTATGCTTTGAGGCAGTTGAAGAAGCATGAGCAGAACTATCCCACACATGATCTGGAGATGGCTGCAGTGATCTTTGCTTTGAAGATTTGGAGACATTATCTGTACGGGGTGACTTGTGAGATATTTACTGATCACAAGAGCCTTAAGTACATTTTCCAGCAGCGAGATTTGAATTTGAGGCAGAGAAGATGGTTGGAACTGTTGAAGGATTATGATTGCGAGATTCTTTACCATCCGGGTAAAGCTAATGTGGTAGCAGATGCCTTGAGTAGGAAGTCCTCAGGTAGTCTTGCTCACATCGGTGTTGAGAGGAGACCATTGATCCAGGAGTTGCATCTGATGGTGGATCAAGGTATGATGATGAAGATCAGTAGATCAGGTGGACTGTTAGCTCAGTTTAAAGTACGATCTGTACTGAGGGATAGGATTAAAGCAGCTCAGAGCCGAGATCCTATTCTAGAAGAGCTTGCAGAGAATGTCAGAGCAGGGAAGTTCACTGATTTCACACTCGATGATGATGGTGTGTTGTGGATCAGTGGTAGATTGTGTGTTCCTGATGTGGATGATTTGAGAGAGGAGATCCTAGAGGAAGCACATTCTACAGCTTACAGCGCACATCCAGGTGTCACTAAGATGTACCACAGTATCAGAGATCTATACTGGTGGGATGGATTGAAGAAGGATGTTGCTGATTATGTTGCTAAGTGCTTGACGTGTCAGCAAGTGAAAGCCGAACATCAGAAGCCTTCTGGGAAGCTTCAGCCTCTTCCTATTCCCGAGTGGAAGTGGGAAAGGATAGCTATGGATTTTGTGGTCGGTTTACCTCGTTCGAAGGATGGATACGATTCCATCTGGGTGATTGTAGACAGATTGACGAAGTCTGCACATTTCTTGCCTGTGAAAGCCACATATTCAGTTGCTAGATTGGCGAAGTTGTATGTGAAGCATATTGTGTGCCTTCATGGAGTACCTGTGTCCATTGTGTCAGATAGAGGTTCGGTGTTTACTTCTCATTTTTGGCAGAAGTTGCAGGAAGCGATGGGCACTAGGTTGGATTTCAGTACTGCTTTTCATCCTCAGACAGATGGCCAATCTGAGAGGACGATCCAAACACTGGAAGATATGTTGAGAATGTGTGTCTTGGATTTGGAAGGTAGCTGGGATGATCATTTATCGCTTGTTGAGTTTGCATATAATAACAACTACCATAGCAGTATTGGCATGGCACCATATGAGGCGTTGTATGGAAGGAAGTGTAGATCCCCGTTGAGTTGGGATGAGATTGGTGAGAGAGCTTTGACTGGACCAGAGATGGTTCAGGATGCTGCAGAGAAAGTCGCCGTGATCAAGCGTAGATTAGAGACCGCAGTTAGCAGACAGAAGAGTTATGCGGATCCTAGGCGCAGAGATGTGGAGTTTCAGGTTGGAGATTTCGTTTTTCTGAAAGTATCTCCGATGAAGGGTGTGATGAGATTTGGCAGGAAGGGTAAGTTAGCACCGAGATATATTGGACCGTTTGAGATTCTGGAGAGAGTTGGCACTGTTGCATATCGGTTGGATTTGCCTCCGAGTATGTCACAGGTGCATCCAGTATTTCATATCTCGATGTTGAGGAAGTATATCTCGGATCCTTCACACGTGTTGCAACCTGATAGTGTAGAAGTGAGTGAAGATTTGACGTTTGTGGAAGAACCTATGGCGATCGTTGATTATCAAGTTCGACAGTTGCGATCGAAACAGATTCCGATGGTCAAGGTTTTGTGGCGTAGCGACAGAGTTGAAGAGCATACGTGGGAGACTGAAGCTGAGATGCGAGCTTCTTACCCGTATCTCTTTCCTTCCTGATTCTGTAATCTTATTTTCTGGAATTCGGGGACGAATTCTTGTAAGGGGGGGAGACTGTAATATCCCGTGTTTTTAAAATTTTTTTACACTGTATCGGGATATGCAGTATTAATAATTTTGAATATGTATATATACGATATTTTTATGAGTTGATATGTATTTTAAACCTATTTTAATTACTGTGTTTTATATACAGTGTTTTACGTAAAATTTTCCCGGGACTTTCATTTTCGGGGAAATTTCCACGTAAACAATGTATTATTAATTATTTTAAATGTATTTACGGGTTTGCATGAACTCATACATATTTTTAAATTATTAAATAAAGCATGTGTGTGTATATTTATTTAATTAGGGTTTATTATTTCCCTAATATTTTATTAAGTATTTAATTGTTTTAATTGTTATTTAATTAATTTTATTTGGTATAAATTATTAAAATATTAATATTTTAATGTGTGTGGTGTATATTTGATGTGTGTAATTTAATATTATTTTAATATAAAGTATAAAGTATATATATATACATATATACATTAAAAATCAAAAGAATTTGCCAAATTACACATTTGCCCCCGACTCCTTCTCCTTCTTCTTTCCCACGCCCGACGCTCGACCACCATCCCTCACCGCTGCAACTGCCGTTCCTTCACCGTCGGTGTGCCTCTCGGCTTGCCACCGTCGCCTCCAGCTGTTCCCCGCCGCCAGCAGCCCCTTTCCCGACGAGTTTTGGCCGGAATTAGCTTTAGAGGCCGAAAGTCGAGCTACCGCCGTTTCTCCCTCCTCCGGCCACTGTTTTCGACACCGCCGGTCTCTTTCTTCTCCTTGAGCTCCGGTGAGTGTTATTCTAGCTTTGGTTTGAGCTAAAATGGTCTAGAATTGCTTAGTTTTCGATTTGTCAAATTCGGCCTATTAGGGTTTTCGATTTTTTTGAGCTTTGAATTGGATGATTCATGGAAACTTCCTTCACAAATGTTGTTCCTAGTAGCTTAATCTACATGTATGAATTTTTGTAGAATTTTTGGAGATTTTTTGGATTTTTGGGTATTTTTGAATATTTTAATATTATTTTCTAATTTTCGGAAATTAATTATTTAAATTATGAAATTGGAGTTTATGGTTGAATTGAGTGTTGAAATGAATTATAGGAATTTATTTGGAATTTTTATGAATTTCTAAGTATTTATTTTTAATTATTGAAGTTTAGGTGATTTTGGAAAATTAGGTTAATTGTGTTTTAAATGGAAATTAATTTGGTTAATTGAGTTTAAATATTGATATTATTGATAAATATGTTGAGAAAATTAATTTTGGGTAATTGTATGATTTTTGGTGAATTTTTGAAGTAATTTAAGTATATTTATATATATAGGGGTATTTTGGTAATTTTACCCTAAATTGTCTAAAAATGTAATTTAATTGGTTTTAATATTTATTTAAGGTATAAAAATGATTTCTACAAAATATTTGGTATTTTTAACTAATTGAAACTATTTTTCGTGAATTATTTTCAATTATATATATAATATACGGTTTTTCTAATAAAATGAGTTTTAATCGGTTTTTATAGTGTTTCAAGGTTAATTATGTAATTTCTACGTATGAAATGTATTTTTGTGAGTTAAGGATATTTTTGTTGTATTTGGAATATTATTCTGTGTTTGTGGACCCCGGTCGGTGGACTGTAGTTTGGAGTCCGACCGTGGGATTTTGATTGTGTTGAGCTCATTTTTCGAAGTGTATTTTCTTTGCAGGGTCGGCTCTACTCTTTTGAGTAGAGAGATGTCCGTTTTACAGGGGAGGTTCTGCCGGATTTTTGGTAGAATTCTCGTAAAACGTGATATCCAGTCGAACCCTAATTTTCGATTCTGTGTTTAATACTCTAGATTGAATTCTAGGATTTCTGTTAGGTTTATTCTAATGTCGGTTATTTATTGCTTGTTTAGTTGCGCCGAGACCGAGGGCTAGTGGACCAGGCCCGTCGGACCTGTCTCGTGGAGCGCATTAGGTGAGTTACTATATTATATATATATGCTTAGGATGCATGATTTAGAAAATGCATGTTTTATTTTGACTGAATATGCATAAATAATGTGATTTATATTCAAGTATATTTTTGGTATATAATAAATTATATACATGTTTTGTTAATAAAATATATTTAAAATGTTTTTAAATATATTTTTAGTTTAATTCATGATTTGATTGGATTTATTTGACATATATATACTCAAAATATACCTGGTTTATGTTTGGTATATTTTCGGTATATATATGGTTTATATTGTTGTTTCATTTACATTCATGCATCATTTATTGTGAATGAATGATTTATATTATTAATGAAGGATATCAATATAACGTGCTACCTAGTGGGCAGCACTAGGACCGAGTACGTACCGGTACGCCTATAGCTTTAGGCTATATTACTAACTATTTGTGGGTATTGATTTGATTATGATTATTGATATGTGTGAGATGTGGTTTGGGTGTGATTGCTGGAGCTCGGTTGACCAAGTGTCTCGGGGCCAATCACACTGGCAGTCAGACTGCTGGAGCTCGGTTGACTTAGTGTCTCGGGGCCAGTCTACTGTCCATATGGATTAAGTGGATATATTTGGAATAAGTGAGCCTGTATGGCCAGAGTGTTGTTTAACACTATTTTCTGAGGTTGCGATATTCTAGGGTTCTATGTGATCCTTCATAAAAGAGGCTTTTAAGATAAAATATATAAAATGATTTTATTGCATCTGTGTGCAATTGCCTGTATATATACATATTATATATATATACTGTTGACTGTATGCATTATCACTTAGTGTGTATGTATATATATTATAGTAATTCACTCAGTGAGGTCTGACTCCCCTCCGTTGACTATTTTTCAGGAGAGTCAACTTCCTCAGACCTCAGTAGTAGGTCGATACGCCGGATTTCTTCCGCCCTGGCTTCTTTATGTAAATTGTCTACTTGAGTCTTATTGATTTTATCTAGACACTGCAGTAGTTGTGAATTACAGTATTGGATTTCGTGTACTTTATTTTAAAGGAGATATATTATGTTAAAACTGGATTGTATTAAAAAGATTTTATGTATGAGATGAGATTTTTTATTTAAATCCAGTTGGTATGGATAATATTATGATATTATGATTTTTATTTCCGCTGCATATTATATTTTATTGTTATTATGGCATGCTTTATTTTATTTTTAGGCTTGCTACGGGTTTCGGATTCGAAAGAATTCCCGTTCCCTAGCGCCGGTCATGGCCCCTGTTTTGGGTCGTGACAAAGTTGGTATCAGAGCGAAGTTCATATCAGAGTGGAGTTCTGTGTCAGGGCTTAGTTATGTGAGTTGTGGCCCTAGTTTTAAAGTTGTGTTTTCTGTTGGACTACTGCAGTGTATTAGGTTCGAGTATGTCTTGATGAGTATTCCTTGCTGTAGTTTTCAGCGTTATTCCTTCGTTGTCTGTTTTATCTGAATCTTTCCGTTTGTCTTTTCAGAATGAGGAGGCGAGCGCGTGTCGCTCCACCGGTCGTTGAGGCCGAGGATGATGAGTCTTTTCAGGATGAGGTTTTACCTCCTGAGCCGCCAGTTAGGCGTAGAGGTCGTGGCAGAGGTAGACCTCGAGGAGCGGCAGGTCGCCGTAGGCAGAGAGAGTTACAGGACGAGGAGCCTGTTGAGCCTGAGTTTGATGTTCCTGTTCCTCCAGTTGTTCAGCCTGTTCAGCCTGCCTATCAGCAGGGTATGTCTGACCCTGAGGCAGCTTTGTTCTATGCCAGAGTTGGCAGGATTGCTTTTGATGGTACTTCTGATCCTTTAGATTTTCTGCATGCGATTGAGACTAGGACTCGGACTGCTCATACCGAGTACCAGAGGATCATGATTGTTGAGTTGTCTGTCGAGGGACCAGCCTTGGATTGGTTTATTCAGATGATCCAGCCTTATATGATGACGATGACATGGGCTCAGTTTCGAGAGCGATTCATGAGGAGATTTTGTCCAGAGCCTCTTCGTTTGAGCTATCGTCTTTGTCTGACTAGTATTTCTCATGGAGATCGATCTGTAGAGGAGTATACCCGAGAGTTTCTTCGTCTGGGTAGATATGCTGAGGATCTGATGCGAGATCAGTATTTCGCTGTTACTACATATGTTACTGGTTTGGGTTCAGCTTTTGCTGGTATGCCTACAGCAGGTCTTACTCTGGAGTCTGTGATTGAGCTAGCTAAGGAGATCAAGCTGAGGTTAGTTAGGCAGGGAGCGATGCCTAATTATTACCAGTTGGGAGTTCAGTCGAGTGGATCGCAGGCTACTCCGTATTCGAGTTTTCATGTTGGTTCGAGTAGTCAGCAGCGAGGTTTGACTCAGTAGAGTCAGAGACAGCAGCAGCGAGTGCATCAGAGCAGTAGACATGGCCGTGGAGGTCAGCGTAGATCATTCAGATTTGGATCAGGTGCTTCGAGCAGCAGCAGTGGTCGTAGTTCTGGATCAGCGGCTAGTGTTTGTCAGACTTGTGGTAGAGTCCATCAGGGACCGTGTTATCTGACACCACTGACATGTTTCAGATGCGGACAGACAGGACATTTTGCCAGATCATGTCCTTATTTTGGGTATCAGCAGCAGCAGATTTTGCGATTCCCACAGCAGTCGATTGCTAGTGCAGCACCCGTGCCATTTCAGTTGCCACCAGCCCAGCATCAGAGTTCTACTCAGTTTGTTCCACAGCAGAGTCGTGGTAGAGGTACTAGAGGAGGTACTAGAGGCGTTGGCCAGGCTTCTACCAGTCAGCAGGGAGGTCGAGGTCAGGCCAGAGTCTTCCATCTGACTCAGCAGGATGCTCAGGCATCTAATGCAGTCGTGGCAGGTATTCTTTCTGTTTGTTACCTGGATGCTTTGGTTTTGTTTGATCCGGGTGCCACGCATTCATTTGTTTCTCCTATTTTTGCTTCTAAATCTTGTTGGCAAGCTTCGAGGATGGCTTTTCCTTTGTCTGTTGCCACTCCTCTGAGCGATTCCTTGGACACCGATATTGTCCTTTCTGGTTGTCCAGTTCTCGTGGGAGATAGAGAATTATCTGTCGATTTGATTTTGTTGGATGTGATGGAGTTTGATGTTATTTTGGGAATGGATTGGTTGTCTCAGCACTTTACCATGGTAGATTGCAGGAATAAGGAGGTGACTTTCAGAATTCCTGATGAAGTAGAATTTAAGTTTGTTGGTGATAGGAGTTCAGCACCTCAGAATCTTATTTCTGCTATATCAGCTAGGAAGTTGTTGAGGAAAGGTTGTCAGGGGTTTTTGGCATTGGTCAGGGATACGTCAGTGGAGAAGTTGTCACTCACAGATGTTCCTGTTGCTTGTGAGTTTCCTGATGTTTTTCCCGAGGAGTTGCCAGGTTTACCACCTCATAGAGAGATTGAGTTCTGTATAGATGTGGTTCCAGGTACTACTCCTATATCTATGCCACCCTACCGTATGGCTCCTGCAGAGTTGAGAGAGTTAAAGGAGCAATTGCAAGAGTTGTTGGATAAAGGTTTTATCAGACCTAGTGTTTCCCCTTGGGGTGCACCAGTCTTGTTTGTGAAGAAGAAGGATGGTACCCTGAGACTGTGCATTGACTACAGAGAGCTGAATAAGGTGACAGTGAAGAACAAGTATCCTCTCCCGAGGATAGATGATTTGTTTGATCAGTTACAAGGTGCACAGTTCTTTTCTAAGGTCGACTTGAGGTCGGGTTATCATCAGCTGCGGATCAGTGAAGCTGATATTCCTAAGACAGCATTCCGCACTAGATATGGCCATTATGAGTTTCTGGTGATGTCTTTTGGTTTGACTAATGCACCAGCAGCTTTTATGGATCTGATGAACAGAGTATTCAGACCGTATGTGGATCAGTTTGTAGTAGTCTTCATTGATGATATACTGGTATATTCGAGGAGTATGGAAGAGCATGTATATCATTTGAGGATTGTACTACAGACACTGAGAGATCATCAGCTTTATGCTAAATTCTCAAAGTGTGATTTCTGGATGGAGAGTGTTTCTTTTCTTGGACACGTAGTGTCTAAAGAAGGTATTCAGGTTGATCCACAGAAGGTTGAGGCAGTATCTGAGTGGCCTAGACCTACTTCAGTTACTGAGATTCGGAGTTTTCTGGGTTTAGCCGGGTATTATAGGCGGTTTGTGCAGGATTTTTCCAGGATTGCAGCCCCTATGACTCGCTTGACTCAGAAGAATGTTAGATTTGAGTGGTCAGAAGCTTGTGAGAATAGTTTTCAGTTGTTGAAGGAGAAGTTGACCACAGCGCCAGTATTAGCTTTGCCTAATAGTGTGGATAAGTTCACAGTTTACTGTGATGCCTCTAGAATTGGTCTTGGTTGTGTGTTGATGCAGAATGGAAGGATGATAGCCTATGCTTTGAGGCAGTTGAAGAAGCATGAGCAGAACTATCCCACACATGATCTGGAGATGGCTGCAGTGATCTTTGCTTTGAAGATTTGGAGACATTATCTGTACGGGGTGACTTGTGAGATATTTACTGATCACAAGAGCCTTAAGTACATTTTCCAGCAGCGAGATTTGAATTTGAGGCAGAGAAGATGGTTGGAACTGTTGAAGGATTATGATTGCGAGATTCTTTACCATCCGGGTAAAGCTAATGTGGTAGCAGATGCCTTGAGTAGGAAGTCCTCAGGTAGTCTTGCTCACATCGGTGTTGAGAGGAGACCATTGATCCAGGAGTTGCATCTGATGGTGGATCAAGGTATGATGATGAAGATCAGTAGATCAGGTGGACTGTTAGCTCAGTTTAAAGTACGATCTGTACTGAGGGATAGGATTAAAGCAGCTCAGAGCCGAGATCCTATTCTAGAAGAGCTTGCAGAGAATGTCAGAGCAGGGAAGTTCACTGATTTCACACTCGATGATGATGGTGTGTTGTGGATCAGTGGTAGATTGTGTGTTCCTGATGTGGATGATTTGAGAGAGGAGATCCTAGAGGAAGCACATTCTACAGCTTACAGCGCACATCCAGGTGTCACTAAGATGTACCACAGTATCAGAGATCTATACTGGTGGGATGGATTGAAGAAGGATGTTGCTGATTATGTTGCTAAGTGCTTGACGTGTCAGCAAGTGAAAGCCGAACATCAGAAGCCTTCTGGGAAGCTTCAGCCTCTTCCTATTCCCGAGTGGAAGTGGGAAAGGATAGCTATGGATTTTGTGGTCGGTTTACCTCGTTCGAAGGATGGATACGATTCCATCTGGGTGATTGTAGACAGATTGACGAAGTCTGCACATTTCTTGCCTGTGAAAGCCACATATTCAGTTGCTAGATTGGCGAAGTTGTATGTGAAGCATATTGTGTGCCTTCATGGAGTACCTGTGTCCATTGTGTCAGATAGAGGTTCGGTGTTTACTTCTCATTTTTGGCAGAAGTTGCAGGAAGCGATGGGCACTAGGTTGGATTTCAGTACTGCTTTTCATCCTCAGACAGATGGCCAATCTGAGAGGACGATCCAAACACTGGAAGATATGTTGAGAATGTGTGTCTTGGATTTGGAAGGTAGCTGGGATGATCATTTATCGCTTGTTGAGTTTGCATATAATAACAGCTACCATAGCAGTATTGGCATGGCACCATATGAGGCGTTGTATGGAAGGAAGTGTAGATCCCCGTTGAGTTGGGATGAGATTGGTGAGAGAGCTTTGACTGGACCAGAGATGGTTCAGGATGCTGCAGAGAAAGTCGCCGTGATCAAGCGTAGATTAGAGACCGCAGTTAGCAGACAGAAGAGTTATGCGGATCCTAGGCGCAGAGATGTGGAGTTTCAGGTTGGAGATTTCGTTTTTCTGAAAGTATCTCCGATGAAGGGTGTGATGAGATTTGGCAGGAAGGGTAAGTTAGCACCGAGATATATTGGACCGTTTGAGATTCTGGAGAGAGTTGGCACTGTTGCATATCGGTTGGATTTGCCTCCGAGTATGTCACAGGTGCATCCAGTATTTCATATCTCGATGTTGAGGAAGTATATCTCGGATCCTTCACACGTGTTGCAACCTGATAGTGTAGAAGTGAGTGAAGATTTGACGTTTGTGGAAGAACCTATGGCGATCGTTGATTATCAAGTTCGACAGTTGCGATCGAAACAGATTCCGATGGTCAAGGTTTTGTGGCGTAGCGACAGAGTTGAAGAGCATACGTGGGAGACTGAAGCTGAGATGCGAGCTTCTTACCCGTATCTCTTTCCTTCCTGATTCTGTAATCTTATTTTCTGGAATTCGGGGACGAATTCTTGTAAGGGGGGGAGACTGTAATATCCCGTGTTTTTAAAATTTTTTTACACTGTATCGGGATATGCAGTATTAATAATTTTGAATATGTATATATACGATATTTTTATGAGTTGATATGTATTTTAAACCTATTTTAATTACTGTGTTTTATATACAGTGTTTTACGTAAAATTTTCCCGGGACTTTCATTTTCGGGGAAATTTCCACGTAAACAATGTATTATTAATTATTTTAAATATATTTACGGGTTTGCATGAACTCATACATATTTTTAAATTATTAAATAAAGCATGTGTGTGTATATTTATTTAATTAGGGTTTATTATTTCCCTAATATTTTATTAAGTATTTAATTGTTTTAATTGTTATTTAATTAATTTTATTTGGTATAAATTATTAAAATATTAATATTTTAATGTGTGTGGTGTATATTTGATGTGTGTAATTTAATATTATTTTAATATAAAGTATAAAGTATATATATATACATATATACATTAAAAATCAAAAGAATTTGCCAAATTACACATTTGCCCCCGACTCCTTCTCCTTCTTCTTTCCCACGCCCGACGCTCGACCACCATCCCTCACCGCTGCAACTGCCGTTCCTTCACCGTCGGTGTGCCTCTCGGCTTGCCACCGTCGCCTCCAGCTGTTCCCCGCCGCCAGCAACCCCTTTCCCGACGAGTTTTGGCCGGAATTAGCTTTAGAGGCCGAAAGTCGAGCTACCGCCGTTTCTCCCTCCTCCGGCCACTGTTTTCGACACCGCCGGTCTCTTTCTTCTCCTTGAGCTCCGGTGAGTGTTATTCTAGCTTTGGTTTGAGCTAAAATGGTCTAGAATTGCTTAGTTTTCGATTTGTCAAATTCGGCCTATTAGGGTTTTCGATTTTTTTGAGCTTCGAATTGGATGATTCATGGAAACTTCCTTCACAAATGTTGTTCCTGGTATCTTAATCTACATGTATGAATTTTTGTAGAATTTTTGGAGATTTTTTGGATTTTTGGGTATTTTTGAATATTTTAATATTATTTTCTAATTTTCGGAAATTAATTATTTAAATTATGAAATTGGAGTTTATGGTTGAATTGAGTGTTGAAATGAATTATAGGAATTTATTTGGAATTTTTATGAATTTCTAAGTATTTATTTTTAATTATTGAAGTTTAGGTGATTTTGGAAAATTAGGTTAATTGTGTTTTAAATGGAAATTAATTTGGTTAATTGAGTTTAAATATTGATATTATTGATAAATATGTTGAGAAAATTAATTTTGGGTAATTGTATGATTTTTGGTGAATTTTTGAAGTAATTTAAGTATATTTATATATATAGGGGTATTTTGGTAATTTTACCCTAAATTGTCTAAAAATGTAATTTAATTGGTTTTAATATTTATTTAAGGTATAAAAATGATTTCTACAAAATATTTGGTATTTTTAACTAATTGAAACTATTTTTCGTGAATTATTTTCAATTATATATATAATATACGGTTTTTCTAATAAAATGAGTTTTAATCGGTTTTTATAGTGTTTCAAGGTTAATTATGTAATTTCTACGTATGAAATGTATTTTTGTGAGTTAAGGATATTTTTGTTGTATTTGGAATATTATTCTGTGTTTGTGGACCCCGGTCGGTGGACTGTAGTTTGGAGTCCGACCGTGGGATTTTGATTGTGTTGAGCTCATTTTTCGAAGTGTATTTTCTTTGCAGGGTCGGCTCTACTCTTTTGAGTAGAGAGATGTCCGTTTTACAGGGGAGGTTCTGCCGGATTTTTGGTAGAATTCTCGTAAAACGTGATATCCAGTCGAACCCTAATTTTCGATTCTGTGTTTAATACTCTAGATTGAATTCTAGGATTTCTGTTAGGTTTATTCTAATGTTGGTTATTTATTGCTTGTTTAGTTGCGCCGAGACCGAGGGCTAGTGGACCAGGCCCGTCGGACCTGTCTCGTGGAGCGCATTAAGTGAGTTACTATATTATATATATATGCTTAGGATGCATGATTTAGAAAATGCATGTTTTATTTTGACTGAATATGCATAAATAATGTGATTTATATTCAAGTATATTTTTGGTATATTTTTGGTATATAATAAATTATATACATGTTTTGTTAATAAAATATATTTAAAATGTTTTTAAATATATTTTTAGTTTAATTCATGATTTGATTGGATTTATTTGACATATATATACTCAAAATATACCTGGTTTATGTTTGGTATATTTTCGGTATATATATGGTTTATATTGTTGTTTCATTTACATTCATGCATCATTTATTGTGAATGAATGATTTATATTATTAATGAAGGATATCAATATAACGTGCTACCTATGGGCAGCACTAGGACCGAGTACGTACCGGTACGCCTATAGCTTTAGGCTATATTACTAACTATTTGTGGGTATTGATTTGATTATGATTATTGATATGTGTGAGATGTGGTTTGGGTGTGATTGTTGGAGCTCGGTTGACCAAGTGTCTCGGGGCCAATCACACTGGCAGTCAGACTGCTGGAGCTCGGTTGACTTAGTGTCTCGGGGCCAGTCTACTGTCCATATGGATTAAGTGGATATATTTGGAATAAGTGAGCCTGTATGGCCAGAGTGTTGTTTAACACTATTTTCTGAGGTTGCGATATTCTAGGGTTCTATGTGATCCTTCATAAAAGAGGCTTTTCAGATAAAATATATAAAATGATTTTATTGCATCTGTGTGCAATTGCCTGTATATATACATATTATATATATATATTGTTGACTGTATGCATTATCACTTAGTGTGTATGTATATATATTATAGTAATTCACTCAGTGAGGTCTGACTCCCCTCCGTTGACTATTTTTCAGGAGAGTCAACTTCCTCAGACCTCAGTAGTAGGTCGATACGCCGGATTTCTTCCGCCCCGGCTTCTTTATGTAAATTGTCTACTTGAGTCTTATTGATTTTATCTAGACACTGCAGTAGTTGTGAATTACAGTATTGGATTTCGTGTACTTTATTTTAAAGGAGATATATTATGTTAAAACTGGATTGTATTAAAAAGATTTTATGTATGAGATGAGATTTTTTATTTAAATCCAGTTGGTATGGATAATATTATGATATTATGATTTTTATTTCCGCTGCATATTATATTTTATTGTTATTATGGCATGCTTTATTTTATTTTTAGGCTTGCTACGGGTTCCGGATTCGAAAGAATTCCCGTTCCCTAGCGCCGGTCATGGCCCCTGTTTTGGGTCGTGACAATAAAATTCTCGGGAAAATTTTACGTAAAGGACTTAAAAATAATAAAAATAATTAAAAATGACTTAATAAATAATAAACTCATTAAATAATCATAAATATATATGAAAATTATTAACACTGTTGTCACGACCCAAAACAGGAGCCATGACCGGCGCTAGGGAATGGGAATTCTTTCGAATCCGGAACCCGTAGCAAGCCTAAAATAAAATAAAACATGCAATAGTAATAATAACAACACATTTAAGTAAAATACTATGCAGCGGAATAAAATCATAAATATCAAAATAATAATCCACCATCACGAGATTTAAATCAAATTCTCATCTCATATATATAAATAAACTCTTTTAATACAAGTCCAGTTCAAATTCTTAAAATACATAACTCATACAAATATATTATAACAATCTCATAGTCAACCATAACTACTGCAGTGTCTAGATTATAAAATCAAACTCAGATAAGCAGTTTACATAGTAAAGCCGGGGCGGAAGAAATCCGGCGTACAGGTCTGCTGCTGAGGTCTGATGAAGATGACTCTCCTGAAAAATAGTCAACGAAGGGGAGTCAGACCTCACTGAGTGAATTACTATAATATATATACATGCATACTAAATGCTAATGCATACAATCAAAAGTAAATATAACATGTATGTATACAAGCAAATACACACAGATGCCATAAAATCATTTTATATATTTTTATTGAAAATCACTGTTTATGAAGGATCAAATAGAACCCTAAAAAATCGCAACCTCAAAACAGTGTTAAACAACACTCTAGCCACACAGGCTCACTTATTCCAATATAATCACTTGATCCATTTGGACAGTAGACTGGCCCCGAGATACTAAGTCAATCGAGCTCCAACAGTTTGACTATCAGTGTGATTGGCCCTGAGACACTTGGTCAACCGAGCTCCAGCAATCACACTCCCAAATTATTTCTCACACATCAAATAATCATATCCAATCAATATCCACAAATGGTTAGTAATATAGCCTAAATGCTATAAGCGTACCGGTATGTACTCGGTCCTAGTGCTGCCCACTAGGTAGCACGTTCTATTGATATCCTTCATTGAAATATAAAGCATACATTCATAAAAATAAATGATGCATGAATTTAAATATAATAGCAACAATAACCATATATATACTAGAAATATACCAAAAGTAAACCAAGTATATTTTGAGTATATATACGTCAAAGAAATCCAAATAGATTACAAAATAAACTAGAAATATATTCAAAAACATTTTAAACCCAATTTATTAGCAAAACATGCATATAATTTAAAATATACCAAAAATAAACTAAAGATAAACCAAAATAAACTAAAAATAAACTTAAATACTAATTGAATTATTTATGCATAATTAATCAAAATAAAACATACACTTCTAAATCATGCACCCTAAAACATATATATATATAGAATAGTAACTCACACTTAGTGCGCTCCTCGAGATGGGTCCGACGGGCTTGGTCCACTAGGCCTCGGTCTCGGCGCAACTAAACAAACAATAAATAATAGACATCAAAATAAACCTAACAGAAAATCCTAGAAACTCGATCTAGAATATTAGACACAGAATCAGAATTAGGGTTCGACCAGACATCACGTTTTACGAGAATTCTATCAAAAATCCGGTAGAACCTCCCCTGTAAAATGGACATCTCTCTACTCAAAGAGTAGAGCCGGCCCTGCAAAGAAACAGACTTCAAAAAATAGACACAGAATCACAATCACAACCCCTCGGTCAGACTCTAAACTACAATTTACCGACCGAGGTCCACAATTCACAAAACCATACAGAAATACCGAAAATACCCTTATATCATAGAAATACATTTAATAAGTATAAATTACATCATTAACCCTAAAACACAGTAAAAATCGATAAAAACTCATTTATTTAGAAAAATCGTATATTATATATATAATTGAAAATAATTTACAAAAAATAGTTTTAATTACTTAAAAATACTAAATAATTTGTAGAAATCATTTTTATACCTTAAATAACTATTAAAACCAATTTAATTACATTTTTAGCCAATTTAGGGTAAAATTACCAAAATACCCCTATATATATAAATATGCTAAAATTAATCCAAAAATTCACCAAAAATAATATATTTGCACAAAATTAATTTTCTCAACATATTTATCAATAATATCAATAAATAAACTCAATTAACTAATTAATTTCAATTAAAAACACAATTAACCCTATTTTTCCAAAATTACATAAACTAATTAAATTCAAAATAAATACATAGAAATTCACAAAAATTCCAAATAAATTTCTATAATCCATTTCAACACCTATAATTACCATAAAACACAATTTCAATATTTAATTAATTAATTTTCGAAAATTAGAAAATAATAATAAAATATTCAAAAATACCCAAAAATCAAAATAATTTCCAAAAATTCTAAAAAAATTCACACATGTAGATTAAGCTAAGGGGAACAACATTTGTGAAGGAATTTTTCATGAATCAATCAATTCAAAGTTCAAAAAAATTAAGAACCCTAAAATGGCCAAATTACAAAAATCAAAACCTAAGCAAATCTAGACCATTTTAAGTGAAACAAAGCTTGGAATCACACTCACCGGAGCTTAAGGAGAAGAAAGAGACTAGCGGTGTCAAAAATGATGGGCGAAAACACTGTGAACGATGGTGGCTCAAGTTTTGGCTTCTCCGACCAAAACAGAGGGAAACGGCATCGGAGATGAGGAGGAAAGGTGGCGAAGCTACTGGTTGGAAAGGTCGGAGCTTGGGACGGCACACTGAGGGCCTAAAAATGGGATGGCAAGCGGTGGTGAGGGCAAAAACCAATTGTCACGACCCAAAACAGGGGCCATGATCGGCGCTAAGGAACGGGAATTCTTTCGAATCCGGAACCCGTAGCAAGCCTAAAAAATAAAATAAAACATGCTAGAAATGATAACAGTATTTAATGCAGCAGAAATAAAATCATAATTATCAAAATAAAAATCCATGTCTCATATATATAAGTCTTTTAATACAAGTCCAGTTCAAATTCTTAAAATACATAACTCACACAAATATAATACATAAAACCCATAATTAATTTACAACTACTGCAGTGTCTAGATCATAAAAATAAAACTCAAGACTCAGAAAAGCAGTTTACATAAAGAAGTCGGGGCGAAAGAAATCCGGCGTACAGGCCTGCTACTGAGGTCTGAAGAAGAAGACTCTCCTGAAAAATTAGTCAACAAAGGGGAGTCAGACCTCACTGAGTGAGTTACTATAATATATATACATGCATACTAAATGCCAATGCACACAATCAACAGTATATATCTAATATGTATATATACAGGCAAATACACACAGATGCAATAAAATCATTTTATATATTTTTATTGAAAATCACTGTTTATGAAGGATCAAATAGAACCCTAGAATATCGCAACCTCAAAACAGTGTTAAACAACACTCTAGCCATACAGGCTCACTTATTCCAAATATATTCACTTATTCCATTTAGACAGTAGACTAGCCCCGAGACATTAAGTCAACCGAGCTCCAGCAGTCTGACTGTCAGTGTGATTGGCCCCGAGACACTAGGTCAACCGAGCTCTAGCAATCACACCCAAATCACATCACACATCAGATAAATCAATTCCAATCAATATCCTCAAACATGTTAGTAATATAGCGTATATGCTATAAGCGTACCGGTACGTACTCGGTCCTAGTGCTGCCCACTAGGTAGCACGTTCTATTGATATCCTTCATTAAAATATAAAGCATACATTCATAAAAGTAAATGATGCATGAATTTAAATATAATAGCAACAATAACCATATATATACTAGAAATATACCAAAAGTAAACCAAGTATATTTCAAGTATATATATACGTCAAAGAAATCCAATCTAATTACAAAATAAGCTAGAAATATTTTCAAAAATATTTTAAGCATAATTTATTAGCAGAACATGCATATAATTTAAGATATACCGAAAATATACTAAAGATAAACCAAAATAAACTAAAAATAAACTTATGTAATAATTGAATTATTTATGCATAATTAATCAAAATAAAACATATATTTCTAAATCATGCACCCTAAGCATATATATATAAAATAGTAACTCACACTTAGTGCGCTCCTCGAGATAGGTCCGACGGGCCTGGTCCAGTAGCCCTCGGTCTCGGTGCAACTAAACAAACAAAAATAACAAACATCAGGATAAACCTAACAGAAAACCCTAGAAACTCGATCTAGAATATTAGACATAAAAATAGAATTAGGGTTTGATTGGACATCATGTTTTACGAGAATTCTACCAAAAATTCGACAGAACCTCCCCTGTAAAATGGACATCTGTCTACTCAAAGAGTAGAGCCAATCCTACAAAGAAACACACTTCAAAAAATAGACACAGAAACACATCCACAACCCTTCGGTCGAACTCCAAACTACCGTTTACCGACCGGGGTCCACAATCACAGAATAATTATGAAAATACTGAAAATACCCTTATATCATAAAAATACATTTAATAAGTATAAATTACATAATTAGCCCTAAAACACAGTAAAAACCGATAAAAACTCATTTTATTAGAAAAATCGTATATTATATATATAATTGAAAATAATTCACGAAAAATAGTTTTAATTAATCAAAAATACTAAATAATTTGTAGAAATCATTTTTATACCTTAAATAATTATTAAAACCAATTAAATTACATTTTTAGTCAATTTAGGGTAAAATTACCAAAATACCCATATATATATATATATATATATATATATATATACTAAAATTCATTCAAAAATTCACCAAAAATAATATAATTGCACAAAATTAATTTTCTCAACATATTTATCAATAATATCAATAATTAAACTCAATTAACCAATTAATTTCAATTAAAAACACAATTAACCTAATTTTCCAAAATTACATAAACCTAAATAAATTCAAAATAAATACATAGAAATTCATAAAAATTCCAAATAAATTTCTATAATTCATTTCAACACCTATATTTATCATAAAACACAATTTCATAATTTAATTAATTAATTTACGAAAATTAGAAAATAATATTAAAATATTCAAAAATACCCAAAAATCAAAATAATCTCCAAAAATTCTAAAAAAATTCATACATGCATATTAAGCTAAGGGAAACAACATTTTTGAAGGAATTTTTCATGAATCAATCAAATTAAAGTTCAAAAAAATCAAGAACCCTAATAGGCCGAAATTGAAAAATCAAAACCTAAGCAAATCAAGACCATTTTAAGTGAAACAAAGCTTGGAATCACACTCACTGGAGCTCAAGGAGAAGAAAGAGACTGGTGGTGTCGAAAACGGTGGCCGAAAACATCGTGAACGACATTAGCTCCCACTTTCGGCTTTCCGGCCAAAAACGACTTCCAGACGCCGGAAACGGCTGCAGCAGGCAGCGGGGAAGGCTGAGGAAGGAGGTGGCACGCCAGGAGGCACACCGATGGCAAGGAAATGGGACGGCAGGCGGCGAAACGGTGATGGGGAACGGTTGGGAGAGAGGAGGAAGAAGAATGGCAGTCTTGTAAATAAGTTAAACTTTTATTTTTGTTTTAATATTAAATATATATATGTATATATATATATACTTTATACTATACATTAAAATAATATAAAATTACACACATTAAATATACACCACACACTTATAATTTAATATTTTAATAATTTAATACTAAATAAAATAATTAAATAACAATAAAACTAATAAATAAATAATAAAATAATAGGGTAATTAATTAAACCCTAATTAAATAAATAAGTACACATATATACATTATTTAGTATTTTAAAAATATATATGAGTTCATGTAAGTCCGTAAATCTATTTAAAATAATTAATAGTAAATTATTTACGTGAAAATTTCCCCGAAAATGTAAGTTCCGGAAAAATTTTACGTAAAACACTTAAAATAATACACAATAATTAAAATAGATTTTAAATACATATCAACTTGTAAAAATATCATAATATATATACAAAAATTATTAACACTGCATATCCCGATGAAATATTAAAACATTTTAAAACACGGGATATTACACAGATCGGGGAGGAGGAGGAGTAGTCGGGGGCAGAATTGTAATTTGTCAAACTTTGATTTTTGATAAATATTATATATGTATAGGTATATATATATATATATATATATATATATATATATATATACTTTATATTATTTTAATATATAATATGATATAGACAACAAATATTCACCACACATATAATTTAATATTTTAATAATTTATACACTAAAAATAATTAAATAATATTAAATCTAATTAATAAATAATAAATAATAAAAATATTAGGGTAATTAATTAAACCCTAATTTAATTCAAATATATATATATATATATATATATATACACTTTATTTTAGCACTTTAAAAATATATATGAGTTCATGCAAGTCCGTAAAATTATTTAAAATAATTAACATTAAATTATTTACGTGTTAATTTCCTCAAAAATAAAATTTTCGAAAAAATTTTACGTAAAGTACTTAAAATAACATTAAATAATTAGAATAAGCTTTAATTAAATAACAAACTCATAAAATATCAATATTATATACAAGAATTATTAGCACTGCATATCCCGATGCAGTATTAAAATATTTAAAAACTCAGAATATTACAATCTTCCCCCCTTACAAGAATTCGTCCCCAAATTCCAGAAAACAAGATAAAGAAGGAAAGAGATATGGGTAAGAAGCTCGCATCTCAGCTTCAGTCTCCCACGTATGCTCCTCAACTCTGTTGCTATGCCATAGAACCTTGACCATCAGAATCTGCTTCGATCGTAATTGTCGAACTTGATAGTCAACGATTGCCACAGGTTCTTCCATAAACGTCAAATCTTCATTCACTTCTATACTGTCGGGCTGCAACATATGTGAAGGGTCTGAGATATACTTCCTCAACTGTCACGACCCAAAACAGGGGCCATGACCGGCGCTAGGGAACGGGAATTCTTTCGAATCCGGAACCCGTAGCAAGCCTAAAAATAAAATAAATATGCAATAATAACCATAAAAATATAATATGCAGCGGAAAATAAAAATCATAAATATTACAATATCATCCATATCAACTGGATTTAATTCAAAACTCATCACACCACATATATAATCTCATAAATGTATAATCTTTAATACAAATCCAGTTTTACTATAATTCATCTCTTTAAAATAAATACTTTAATTCACAACTACTGCAGTGTCTAGATAAAATAAATAAGACTCAAGTATATAATTTACATAAAGAAGCCGGGGCGGAAGAAATCCGGCGTATCGACCTGCTACTGAGGTCTGAGGAAGTTGACTCTCCTGAAAAATAGTCAACGGAGGGGAGTCAGACCTCACTGAGTGAATTACTATAATATATATACATACACTCTAAGTGATAATGCATACAGTCAACAGTATATGAGTAATATGTATATATACAGGCAAGTTCATACAGATGCAGAAAAATCATTTTATATATTTTGTCTGAAAATCAACTTTTATGAAGGATCACATAGAATCCTAGAATATCGCAACCTCAGAAAAATAGTGTTAAACAACACTCTAGCCATACAGGCTCACTGATTCCAAATATATCCACTTAATCCATATGGACAGTAGACTGGCCCCGAGACACTAAGTCAACCGAGCTCCAGCAGTCTGACTGCCAGTGTGATTGGCCCCAAGACACTTGGTCAACCGAGCTCCAGCAATCACACCCACAAACCACATCTCACATATATCAATAATCATAATCAAATCGATATCCACAAATAGTCAGTAATAAAGCCTAAATACTATAGGCGTACCGGTACGTACTCGGTCCTAGTGCTGCCCACTAGGTAGCATGTTCTATTGATATCCTTCATTCTTAAATATAAAACATTCATTCACAAAAATAAATGATGCATGGATATAAATGAAATAGCAATATAAACCATATATATACCGAAAATATACCAAACATAAACCAGGTATATTTTGAGTATATATATGTCAAATAAATCCAATCAAATCATGAATTAAACTAAAAATATATTTAAAAACATTTTAAATATATTTTATTAACAAAACATGTATATAATTTATTATATACCAAAAATATACTTGAATATAAATCATATTATTTATGCATATTCAGTCAAAATAAAACATGCATTTTCTAAATCATGCATCCTAAGCATATATATATAATATAGTAACTCACCTAATGCGCTCCACGAGACAGGTCCGACGGGCCTGGTCCACTAACCCTCGGTCTCGGCGCAACTAAACAAGAAATAATTAATCGACATCAGAATAATCCTAACAGAAATCCTAGAATTCAATCTAGAGTATTCAACACAGAATCGGAAATTAGGGTTCGACTGGATATCACGTTTTACGAGAATTCTATCGGAAATTCGGCAGAACCTCCCCTGTAAAACGGACATCTCTCTACTCAAAAGAGTAGAGCCAACCCTGCAAAGAAAATACACTTCAAAAATAAACACCACAATCAATCACAACCCCTCGGTCGGACTCCAGACTACAATCTGTCGACCGGGGTCCACAAACACAGAATATATATTCAAATATACCAAAAATATCCTTAAATCATAAAAATACATTTCATACGTAGAAATTACATAATAAATCTTGAAACACTGTAAAAATCGATTAAAACTCATTTTATTAGAAAAACCGTATATTATATATATGATTGAAAATAATTCCCGGAAAATAGTTTTAATTAGTTAAAAATACTAAATATTTTGTAGAAATCATTTTTATACCTTAAATAAATATTAAAACCAATTAAATTACATTTTTAGACAATTTAGGGTAAAATTACCAAAATACCCCTATATATATATATATACCTAAATTACTTCAAAAATTCACCAAAAATCATACAATTATCCAAAATTAATTTTCTCAACATATTTATCAATAATATCAATAATTAAACTCAATTAACCAATTAAATTCAATTTAAAACACAATTAACTTAATTTTACAAAATCACATAAACTTCAATAATTAAAAATAAATACTTAGAAATTCATAAAAATTCCAAATAAATTTCTATAATTCATTTCAACACCTAATTTAACCATAAACTCCAATTTCATAATTTAAATAATTAATTTCCGAAAATTTAGAAAATAATATTAAAATATTCAAAAATACCCAAAAATCCAAACAATCTCCAAAAATTCTGTAAAAATTCATACATGAAGATTAAGCTACCAGGAACAACATTTGTGAAGGAATTTTCCATGAATCATCCAAATCGAAGCTCAAAAAAATCGAAAACCCAAAGAGGCCGAAATTTTCAAATCGAAACCTAAGCAATTCTAGACCATTTTAGCTCAAACCAAAGCTAGAATCACACTCACCGGAGCTCAAGGAGAAGATAGAGACCGGCGGTGTCGAAAACGGTGGCCGGAGGAGGGAGAAACGGCGGTGAGGAAATGGTGGTCGGCGTCGGGCGCGGGAGAGAAAGAAGAAGAAGAAGAAAAAGAAAAAGAAAGAAAAGGAAAGAAAAAGAAAAAGAAAAAGAAAGAAAAAGGAAAAGAAAAAAAAAAGAGAAAAAAAAATAAAATAAATTAAAATAATTAAATATTAATAAATAATTAATAATAAAATAATAAATTTTAATAATTTAATAATAAATAAAATAATCAAATAATAATAAATAAATAATAAAATATTAGGGTAATAATAAACCCTAATTAAATAAATATACACACACAGGCTTTATTTAATAATTTAAAAATATGTATGAGTTCATGCAAACCCGTAAATACATTTAAAATAATTAATAATACATTGTTTACGTGGAAATTTCCCCGAAAATGAAAGTCCCGGGAAAATTTTACGTAAAATACTGAAAATAATAGACAGTAATTAAAATAGGTTTAAAATACATATCAACTCATAAAAATATCGTATAATGCATAAAAATTATTGACACTGTATATCCCGGTACAGTGTAAAAATATTTTTAAAAAAACACAGGATATTACAGTCTTCCCCCCTTACAAGAATTCGTCCCCGAATTCTAAAAATAAGATTACAGAATCAGGAAGGAAAGAGATACGGGTAAGAAGCTCGCATCTCAGCTTCAGTCTCCCACGTATGCTCTTCAACTCTGTCGCTACGCCATAAAACCTTGACCAACGGAATTTGCTTCGATCGCAACTGTCGAACTTGAAAATCTACGATCGCCACAGGTTCTTCCACAAACGTCAAATCTTCACTCACTTCCACACTGTCAGGTTGCAACACGTGTGAAGGATCTGAGATATACTTCCTCAACATCGAGATATGAAATACTGGATGCACTTGTGACATACTCGGAGGCAAATCCAACCGATATGCAACAGTGCCAACTCTCTCCAGAATCTCAAACGGTCCAATATATCTCGGTGCTAACTTACCCTTCCTGCCAAATCTCATCACACCCTTCATCGGAGATACTTTCAGAAAAATGAAATCTTCAACCTGAAACTCCACATCTTTGCGCCTAGGATCCGCATAACTCTTCTGTCTGCTAACTGCGGTCTCTAACCTGCGCTTGATCACGGCGACTTTCTCTGCAGCATCTTGAACCATCTCTGGTCCAGTCAAAGCTCTCTCACCAATCTCATCCCAACTCAACGGGGATCTACACTTCCTTCCATACAACGCCTCATATGGTGCCATACCAATACTGCTATGGTAGCTGTTATTATATGCAAACTCCACAAGCGACAAATGATCATCCCAGCTACCTCCCAAATCCATGACACACATCCTCAACATATCTTCCAGTGTCTGGATCGTCCTCTCAGACTGACCATCTGTCTGAGGATGAAAAGCAGTACTGAAATCCAACCTAGTGCCCATCGCTTCTTGCAACTTCTGCCAAAAATGAGAAGTAAACACCGAACCTCTATCTGACACAATGGACACAGGTACTCCATGAAGGCACACAATATGCTTCACATACAACTTCGCCAATCTAGCAACTGAATATGTGGCTTTCACAGGTAAGAAATGTGCAGACTTCGTCAATCTGTCTACAATCACCCAGATGGAATCATATCCATCCTTCGAACGAGGTAAACCGACTACAAAATCCATAACTATCCTTTCCCACTTCCACTCGGGAATAGGAAGAGGCTGAAGCTTCCCAGAAGGCTTCTGATGTTCGACTTTCACTTGCTGACACGTCAAGCACTTAGCAACATAATCAGCAACATCCTTCTTCAATCCACCCCACCAGTATAGATCTCTGATACTGTGGTACATCTTAGTAACACCTGGATGAACGCTGTAGGCTGTAGAATGTGCTTCCTCTAAAATCTCCTCTCTCAAATCATCCACATCAGGAACACACAATCTACCACTGATCCACAACACACCATCATCATCGAGTGTGAAATCGGTGAACTTCCCTGCTCTGACATTCTCTGCAAGCTCTTCCAGAATAGGATCTTGGCTCTGAGCTGCTTTAATCCTATCCCTTAGCACAGATCGTACTTTAAACTGAGCTAACAGTCCACCTGATCTACTAATCTTCATCATCAGACCTTGATCCACCATCAGATGCAACTCCTGGATCAATGGTCTTCTCTCAACACCGATGTGAGTAAGACTACCTGAGGACTTCCTACTCAAGGCATCTGCTACCACATTAGCTTTACCCGGATGGTAAAGAATCTCACAATCATAATCCTTCAACAATTCCAACCATCTTCTCTGCCTCAAATTCAAATCTCGCTGTTGGAAAATGTACTTAAGGCTCTTGTGATCAGTAAATATCTCACAAGTCACCCC
The DNA here is from genome assembly GCA_947683625.1 of Mallotus nudiflorus. Classification (NCBI taxonomy): domain Eukaryota; kingdom Viridiplantae; phylum Streptophyta; class Magnoliopsida; order Malpighiales; family Euphorbiaceae; genus Mallotus; species Mallotus nudiflorus. Next base: position 578,629 of record CANTUR010000070.1, on the reverse strand, counting down.
GTACAAATAATGTCTCCAAATCTTCAAAGCAAAGATCACTGCAGCCATCTCCAGATCATGTGTAGGATAGTTCTGCTCATGCTTCTTCAACTGCCTCGAAGCATAGGCTATCACCCTTCCATTCTGCATCAACACACAACCAAGACCAATTCTAGAGGCATCACAGTAAACTGTGAACTTATCCACACTATTAGGCAAAGCTAATACTGGCGCTGTGGTCAACTTCTCTTTCAACAACTGAAAACTATTCTCACAAGCTTCTGACCACTCGAATCTAACATTCTTCTGAGTCAAGCGAGTCATAGGGGCTGCTATCCTGGAAAAATCCTGCACAAACCGCCTATAATACCCGGCTAAACCCAGAAAACTCCGAATCTCAGTAACTGAAGTAGGTCTAGGCCACTCAGATACTGCTTCAACCTTTTGTGGATCAACCTGAATACCTTCTTTAGACACTACGTGTCCAAGAAAAGAAACACTCTCCATCCAGAAATCACACTTCGAGAATTTAGCATAAAGCTGATGATCTCTCAATGTCTGTAGTACAATCCTCAAGTGATATACGTGCTCTTCCATACTCCTCGAATATACCAGTATATCATCAATGAAGACTACCACAAACTGATCCACATACGGTCGGAATACTCTATTCATCAGGTCCATAAAAGCTGCTGGTGCATTAGTCAAACCAAAAGACATCACCAGAAACTCATAATGACCATATCGAGTGCGGAACGCTGTCTTAGGAATATCAGCTTCACTGATCCGCAGCTGATGATAACCCGACCTTAAGTCAACCTTAGAAAAGAACTGTGCACCCTGGAGCTGATCAAACAAATCATCTATCCTCGGGAGAGGATACTTGTTCTTCACTGTCACCTTATTCAACTCTCTGTAGTCAATGCACAGTCTCAGGGTACCATCCTTCTTCTTCACAAACAAGACTGGTGCACCCCAAGGAGAAACACTAGGTCTGATGAAACCCTTATCCAACAACTCTTGCAACTGCTCCTTCAACTCTCTCAACTCTGCAGGAGCCATACGATAGGGTGGCATAGATATAGGAGTAGTACCTGGAACCACATCTATACAGAACTCAATCTCTCTATGAGGTGGTAAACCTAGCAACTCCTCGGGAAAAACATCAGGAAACTCACAAGCAACAGGAACATCTGTGAGTGACAACTTCTCCACTGACGTATCCCTAACCAATGCCAAAAACCCCTGACAACCTTTCCTCAACAACTTCCTAGCTGAAATAACAGAAATAAGATTCTGAGGTGCTGAACTCCTGTCACCAACAAACTTAAATTCTACTTCACCAGGAATTCTGAAAATCACCTCCTTATTCCTGCAATCAACCACGGCATAATGCTGAGACAACCAATCCATTCCCAAAATAACATCAAACTCCATCACATCCAACAAAATCAAATCGGCGAATAATTCTCTATCTCCCACGAGAACTGGACAACCAGAAAGAACAATATCGGCGTCCAAAGAATCTCTCAGAGGAGTGGCAACAGACAAAGGAAAAGCCATCCTCGAAGCTTGCCAACAAGATTTAGAAGCAAAAACAGGAGAAACAAAGGAATGCGTGGCACCCGGATCAAACAAAACCAAAGCATCCAGGTAACAAACAGAAAGAATACCTGCCACGACTGCATTAGATGCCTGAGCATCCTGCTGAGTCAGATGAAAAACTCTGGCCTGGCCTCGACCTCCCTGCTGACTGGTAGAAGCCTGGCCAACACCTCGGGTACCTCATCTCGTACCTCTACCACGACTCTGCTGTGGAACAAACTGAGTAGAACTTTGATGCTGAGCTGGTGGCAACTGAAATGGCACGGGTGCTGCACTAGCAATCGACTGCTGTGGGAATCGTGGAATCTGCTGCTGCTGATATCCGAGGTAAGGACACGATCTGGCAAAATGTCCTGTCTGCCCGCATCTGAAACATGTCAACGGTGTTAGATAACACGGTCCCTGATGGACTCTACCACAAGTCTGACAAACACTGGCCGCTGATCCAGAACTACGACCACTGCTACTACTCGAAGCACCTGACCCAAATCTGAATGATCTACGCTGACCTCCACGACCATGTCTACTGCTCCGATGCACTCGCTGCTGCTGTCTCTGACTCTGCTGAGTCGAACCTCGCTGCTGACTACTCGAACCAACATGAAAACTCGAATACGGAGTAACCTGCAATCCACTCGACTGAACTCCCAACTGGTAATAATCAGGCATCGCTCCCTGCCTAACTAACCTCAGCTCGATCTCCTTAGCTAGCTCAATCACAGACTCAAGAGTAAGACCTGCTGTAGGCATACCAGCAAAAGCTGAACCCAAACCAGTAACATAGGTAGTAACAGCGAAATACTGATCTCACATCAGATCCTCAGCATATCTACCCAGACGAAGGAACTCTCGGGTATACTCCTCTACTGATCGATCTCCACGAGAAATACTAGTCAAACGGAGACGATAGCTCAAACGAAGAGGCTCTGGACAAAATCTCCTCATGAATCGCTCTCGAAACTGAGCCCACGTCATCGTCATCATATAAGGCTGGATCATCTGAATAAACCAATCCAAGGCTGGTCCCTCGACAGACAACTCAACGATCATGATCCGCTGGTACTCGGTATGAGCAGTCCGAGTCCTAGTCTCAATCGCATGCAGAAAATCTAAAGGATCAGAAGTCCCATCAAAAGCAATCCTGCCAACTCTGGCATAGAACAAAGCTGCCTCAGGGTCAGACATACCCTGCTGATAGGCAGGCTGAACAGGCTGAACAACTGGAGGAACAGGAACATCAAACTCAGGCTCAACAGGCTCCTCATCCTGTAACTCTCTCTGCCTACGGTGACCTGCCGCTCCTCGAGGTCTACCCCTGCCATGACCTCTACGTCTAACTGGCTGCTCAGGAGGTAAAACCTCGTCCTGAAAAGACTCATCATCCTCGGCCTCAACGACCGGTGGAGCGACACGCGCTCGCCTCCTCATTCTGAAAAGACAAACGGAAAGATTCAGACAAAACAGACAACGGAGGAATAACGCTGAAAACTACAGCAAGGAATACTCATCAAGACATACTCGAACCTAATACACTGCAGTAGTCTAACAGAAAACACAACTTTAAAACTAGGGCCACAACTCACAAAACTAAGCCCTGACACAGAACTCCATTCTGATACGAACTTCGCTCTGATACCAACTTTGTCACGACCCAAAACAGGGGCCATGACCGGTGCTAGGGAACGGGAATTCTTTCGAATCCGGAACCCGTAGCAAGCCTAAAAATAAAATAAATATGCAATAATAACCATAAAAATATAATATGCAGCGGAAAATAAAAATCATAAATATTACAATATCATCCATATCAACTGGATTTAATTCAAAACTCATCACACCACATATATAATCTCATAAATGTATAATCTTTAATACAAATCCAGTTTTACTATAATTCATCTCTTTAAAACAAATACTTTAATTCACAACTACTGTAGTGTCTAGATAAAATAAATAAGACTCAAGTATATAATTTACATAAAGAAGCCGGGGCGGAAGAAATCCGGCGTATCGACTTGCTACTGAGGTCTGAGGAAGTTGACTCTCCTGAAAAATAGTCAACGGAGGGGAGTCAGACCTCACTGAGTGAATTACTATAATATATATACATACACTCTAAGTGATAATGCATACAGTCAACAGTATATGAGTAATATGTATATATACAGGCAAGTTCATACAGATGCAGAAAAATCATTTTATATATTTTGTCTGAAAATCAACTTTTATGAAGGATCACATAGAACCCTAGAATATCGCAACCTCAGAAAAATAGTGTTAAACAACACTCTAGCCATACAGGCTCACTGATTCCAAATATATCCACTTAATCCATATGGACAGTAGACTGGCCCCGAGACACTAAGTCAACCGAGCTCCAGCAGTCTGACTGCCAGTGTGATTGGCCCCGAGACACTTGGTCAACCGAGCTCCAGCAATCACACCCACAAACCACATCTCACATATATCAATAATCATAATCAAATCGATATCCACAAATAGTCAGTAATAAAGCCTAAATACTATAGGCGTACCGGTACGTACTCGGTCCTAGTGCTGCCCACTAGGTAGCACGTTCTATTGATATCCTTCATTCTTAAATATAAAACATTCATTCACAAAAATAAATGATGCATGGATATAAATGAAATAGCAATATAAACCATATATATACCGAAAATATACCAAACATAAACCAGGTATATTTTGAGTATATATATGTCAAATAAATCCAATCAAATCATGAATTAAACTAAAAATATATTTAAAAACATTTTAAATATATTTTATTAACAAAACATGTATATAATTTATTATATACCAAAAATATACTTGAATATAAATCATATTATTTATGCATATTCAGTCAAAATAAAACATGCATTTTCTAAATCATGCATCCTAAGCATATATATATAATATAGTAACTCACCTAATGCGCTCCACGAGACAGGTCCGACGGGCCTGGTCCACTAACCCTCGGTCTCGGCGCAACTAAACAAGAAATAATTAATCGACATCAGAATAACCCTAACAGAAATCCTAGAATTCAATCTAGAGTATTCAACACAGAATCGGAAATTAGGGTTCGACTGGATATCACGTTTTACGAGAATTCTATCGGAAATTCGGCAGAACCTCCCCTGTAAAACGGACATCTCTCTACTCAAAAGAGTAGAGCCAACCCTGCAAAGAAAATACACTTCAAAAATAAACACCACAATCAATCACAACCCCTCGGTCGGACTCCAGACTACAATCTGTCGACCGGGGTCCACAAACACAGAATATATATTCAAATATACCAAAAATATCCTTAAATCATAAAAATACATTTCATACGTAGAAATTACATAATAAATCTTGAAACACTGTAAAAATCGATTAAAACTCATTTTATTAGAAAAACCGTATATTATATATATGATTGAAAATAATTCCCGGAAAATAGTTTTAATTAGTTAAAAATACTAAATATTTTGTAGAAATCATTTTTATACCTTAAATAAATATTAAAACCAATTAAATTACATTTTTAGACAATTTAGGGTAAAATTACCAAAATACCCCTATATATATATATATACCTAAATTACTTCAAAAATTCACCAAAAATCATACAATTATCCAAAATTAATTTTCTCAACATATTTATCAATAATATCAATAATTAAACTCAATTAACCAATTAAATTCAATTTAAAACACAATTAACTTAATTTTACAAAATCACATAAACTTCAATAATTAAAAATAAATACTTAGAAATTCATAAAAATTCCAAATAAATTTCTATAATTCATTTCAACACCTAATTTAACCATAAACTCCAATTTCATAATTTAAATAATTAATTTCCGAAAATTTAGAAAATAATATTAAAATATTCAAAAATACCCAAAAATCCAAACAATCTCCAAAAATTCTGTAAAAATTCATACATGAAGATTAAGCTACCAGGAACAACATTTGTGAAGGAATTTTCCATGAATCATCCAAATCGAAGCTCAAAAAAATCGAAAACCCAAAGAGGCCGAAATTTTCAAATCGAAACCTAAGCAATTCTAGACCATTTTAGCTCAAACCAAAGCTAGAATCACACTCACCGGAGCTCAAGGAGAAGATAGAGACCGGCGGTGTCGAAAACGGTGGCCGGAGGAGGGAGAAACGGCGGTGAGGAAATGGTGGTCGGCGTCGGGCGCGGGAGAGAAAGAAGAAGAAGAAGAAAAAGAAAAAGAAAGAAAAGGAAAGAAAAAGAAAAAGAAAAAGAAAGAAAAAGGAAAAGAAAAAAAAAAGAGAAAAAAAATAAAATAAATTAAAATAATTAAATATTAATAAATAATTAATAATAAAATAATAAATTTTAATAATTTAATAATAAATAAAATAATCAAATAATAATAAATAAATAATAAAATATTAGGGTAATAATAAACCCTAATTAAATAAATATACACACACAGGCTTTATTTAATAATTTAAAAATATGTATGAGTTCATGCAAACCCGTAAATACATTTAAAATAATTAATAATACATTGTTTACGTGGAAATTTCCCCGAAAATGAAAGTCCCGGGAAAATTTTACGTAAAATACTGAAAATAATAGACAGTAATTAAAATAGGTTTAAAATACATATCAACTCATAAAAATATCGTATAATGCATAAAAATTATTGACACTGTATATCCCGGTACAGTGTAAAAATATTTTTAAAAAAACACGGGATATTACATCAGCATCGAGATATGAAATACCGGATGCACTTGTGACATACTCGGAGGCAAAGCCAACCGATATGCAACAGTGCCAACTCTCTCCAGAATCTTAAATGGTCCGATATATCTCAGTGCCAACTTACCCTTCCTGCCAAATCTCATCACACCCTTCATCGGAGATACCTTCAGAAAAATAAAATCTCCGACCTGAAATTCCACATCTCTACGCCTAGGATCCGCATAGCTCTTCTGCCTGCTAACTGCAGTCCCTAATCTGCGCTTAATCACGACAACTTTCTCTACAGCATACTGAACCATCTCAGGTCCAGTCAAAGCTCTCTTACCAATCTCATCCCAACTCAAAGGGGATCTACACTTCCTTCCATACAACGCCTCGTATGGTGCCATACCAATATTGCTATGGTAGCTGTTATTATATGCAAACTCTACGAGTGGCAAATAATCATCCCAACTACCTCCCAAATCTATGACACACACCCTCAACATATCTTCCAGTGTCTGGATCGTCCTCTCAGACTGACCATCTATCTGAGGATGAAAAGCAGTACTGAAGTCCAACCTAGTGCCCATCGGTTCTTGCAACTTCTGCCAAAAATGAGAAGTAAACACTGAACCTCTATCTGACACAATGGACACAGGTACTCCGTGAAGGCACACAATATGCTTCACATATAGCTTCGCCAATCTAGCTACAGAATAGGTGGCTTTCATAGGCAAGAAATGTGCAAACTTTGTCAACCTGTCTACAATCACCCAAATGGAATCGTATCCATCCTTAGAACGAGGTAAACCAACCACAAAATCCATAGCTATCCTTTCCCACTTCCACTCGGGAATAGGAAGAGGCTGAAGCTTCCTAGAAGGCTTCTGATGCTTAACTTTCACTTGCTGGCACGTCAGGCACTTAGCAATATAATCAGCGACATCCTTCTTCAGTCCGTCCCATCAGTATAAGTCTTTGATACTATGGTACATCTTAGTGACACCCGGATGTAAGCTATAAGCTGTAGAATGTGCTTCCTCTAGGATCTCTTCTCTCAATTCATCCACATCAGGAACACACAATCTACCACTGATCCATAACATGTTGTCATCATCGAGTGTGAAATCAGTGAACTTCCCTGCTCGAACATTCTCTGCAAGCTCTTCTAGAATAGGATCTCGGCTCTGAGCTGCTTTAATCCTATCCCTCAGTACATATCGTACCTTAAATTAAGCTAGCCATCCACCTGATCTACTAATCTTCATCATCAGACCTTGATCCACCAATAGATGCAACTCCTGGATCAACGGTCTCCTTTCAACACTAATGTGAGCAAGACTGCCAAAGGACTTTCTACTCAGGGCATCTACTACCACATTAGCCTTGCTCGGATGATATAAAATCTCATAGTCATAATGCTTCAACAATTCTAACCATCTCCTCTGCCTCAGATTCAGATCTCTCTGTTGGAAAATGTACTTAAGGCTCTTGTGATCAGTAAATATCTCATAAGTCACCCCGTACAGATAATGTCTCTAAATCTTCAGAGCAAAGATCACTACAGCCATTTCAAGGTCATGTGTAGGATAGTTCTACTCATGCTTCTTCAACCGCCTCAAAGCATAAGCTATCACTCTACCCTTCTGCATCAACACACAACCAAGGCCAACTCTAGAGGCATCACAATAAACTGTGAACTTTTCCACACTATTAGGCAAAGCTAACACTGGGGCTGTGGTCAATTTCTCCTTCAACAACTGGAAACTATTCTCATAAGCTTCTGACCACTTGAATCTAACATTCTTCTAAGTCAGGTGAGTCATAGGGGCTGCAATTCTAGAAAAATCTTGTACAAATCTCCTATAATACCCGGCTAAACCCAGAAAACTCCAAATCTCAGTAACAGAAGTCGTTCTAAGCCATTCAGACATTGCTTCAATCTTCTGTGGATCAACCTGGATACCCTCTTTAGATACCACGTGTCCAAGGAAAGAAACACTCTCCATCCAAAAATCACACTTCGAGAACTTAGTATAAAGTTGATGATCTCTCAGTGTCTGCAGTATAATCCTTAAGTGATATACATGCTCCTCCATACTCCTTGAATAAACTAGTATATCATCAATGAAGACTACCACAAACTGATCCATATATGGTCTGAATACCTTGTTCATCAGATCCATAAAAGTTGCTGGTGCATTAGTCAAACCAAAAGACATCACCAGAAACTCATAATGGCCATATCGAGTGCGGAATGTCGTTTTAGGATCATCGGCTTCACTAATCCGCAACTGATGATAACCCGACCTCAGATCAATCTTAGAAAAGAACTATGCACCCCGTAGCTGATCAAACAAGTCATCTATCCTCGGGAGAGGATACTTATTCTTCACTGTCACCTTGTTTAGCTCTCTATAGTCAATGCACAGTCTCAAGGTACCATTCTTCTTCTTCACAAACAGGACTGGTGCACCCCAAGGAGAAACACTAGGTCTGATGAAACCCTTATCCACCAACTCTTACAACTGCTCCTTCAACTCTTTCATCTCTGCAGGAGCCATTCTGTAGGGTGGCATAGATATAGGAGTAGTACCTGGAACCACATCTATACAGAATTCAATCTCTCTGTGAGGTGGTAAACCTAGCAACTCCTCAGGAAAAACATCAGGAAACTCACAAGCAACAGGAACTTCTGTGAGTGACAACTTCTCCATTGAAGTATCCCTGATCAATGCCAAATATCCCTGACATCCTTTCCTCAACAACTTCCTAGCTATAATAACAGAAATAAGATTCTGAGGTGCGGAACTCCTATCACCCACAAAATTAAAATCTTCTTCATTAGGAATTTTGAACGTCACGTCTTTGTTCCTACAATCTACCACAACATAATGCTGAGATAACCAGTCCATTCCCAGAATAATATCAAACTCCATCACATCCAACAAGATCAAATTAGTGGGTAATTCTCTACCTCCCACGAGAACTGGACAACCAGAAAGAACAATATCGGTGTCCAAGGAATCGCTCAAAGGAGTGGTAACAAATAAAGGAAAAGCCATCTCGAAGCTTGCCAATAAGACTTGGAAGCAAAAATGGGAGAAACAAACGAATGCGTGGCACCTGGATCAAACAAAACCCATGCATCCAGGTAACAGACAAAAACAATACCTGCCATGACTGCATTAGATGCCTGAGCATCCTGTTGAGTGAGGTGGAAAACTTTGGCCTGTCCTCGACCTCCCTGCTGACTGGTAGAAGCCTGGCCAACACCTCTGGCACCTCCTCTAGTACCTCTACCATGACCCTGCTATGGAACAAGCTGAGTGGAACTCTGATGCTGGGCTGGAGGTAATTGAAATGGTATGGGTGCAGCACTAGCAATCGACTGCTGAGGAAATCATGGAATCTGCGACTGCTGATACCCGGAGTAAGGACACGATCTAGCATAATGTCTTGTCTGCCCACATCTGAAGCATGTCAGTGGTGTCAGGTAACACGGTCCCTGATGGACTCTATTGTAGGTCTGGCAAACACTAGCAGTTGATCCAGAACTGCGACCACTGCTGCTGCTCGAAGCACCTGACCTAAATCTGAACGACCTACGCTGACCTCCACGGCCATGTCTACTGCTTCAATGCACTTGCTGCTACTACCTTTGACTCTGTTGAGTCGGACCTCGCTGCTGACTACTCAAACCAACATGAAAACTCAAATACGGAGTAGCCTGCAATCCACTTGACTAAACTCCCAGTTGGTAGTAATCAGGCATCGCTCCCTACCTAACTAGCCTCAGCTCAATCTCCTTGGCCATTTCTATCACAGACTCCAAAGAAAGGCCTGCAGTAGGCATACCAGCAAATGCTGAACCCAATCTGGTGACATATGTAGTGACTGCAAAGTACTGGTCTCGCATCAGATCCTCTGCATATCTAACTAGCTAGAGAAACTCTCGGGTGTACTCCTCTACTGATCAATCTCCATGAGAAATGCTAGTCAGTCGAAGATGATAGCTCATACGGAGAGGCTCTGGACAGAATCTCCTCATAAACTGCTCTCGAAACTGAGCCCAAGTCATCATTATCATATAGGGCTGAATCATCTGAATAAACCAGTCTAGGGTTGGTCCCTTGATAGATAACTCGACAATCATAATCCGCTGGTACTCGGTGTGAGCAGTCCAAGTCCGAGTCTCAATCGCATGTAGAAAGTCTAATAGATCAGAAGTCCCATCAAACGCAATCCTGCCAACTCTGGCATAGAACAAAATTGCCTCAGGGTCAGACATACCCTGTTGATAGGCAGGTTGAACAGGTGGAATAACTGGAGGTACAGGAACATCCTCGTACTCAGGCTCAATAGGCTCCTCATCCTATATCTCTCTCTGCCTACGATGACCTGCCGCTCCTCGAGGTCTACCTCTGCCACGACCTCTATGTCTAAATGGCTGCTCAGGAGGTAAAACCTCATCCTAAAAAGACTCGTCATCCTTGGCCTCAACGACCGGTGGAGCGACACGTGCTCACCTCCTCATTCTAAAAAGACAACAGAATGATTCAGACAAAACAGACAACGGAAGAATAACGCAGAAAACTAAAGCAAAGAATACTTATCAAGACATACTCGAACCTAATTCACTATAATAGTTACCAAAAGAAAACACAAGTTGAAAACTAGGGCCACGATTCACACAACTAAGCCCTGACACAGAACTCTGCTCTAATACCAACTTTGTCACGACCCAAAATAGGGGCCATGACCGGCGCTAGGGAACGGGAATTCTTTTGAATCTGGAACCCGTAGCAAGCCTAAAATAAAATAAAACATGCAATAGTAATAATAACAACACATTTAAGTAAAATAATATGCAGCGAAATAAAATCATAAATATCAAAATAATAATCCACCATCACGAGATTTAAATCAAATTCTCATCTCATATATATAAATAAACTCTTTTAATACAAGTCCAGTTCAAATTCTTAAAATACATAACTCATACAAATATATTGTAACAATCTCACAGTCGACCATAACTACTGCAGTGTCTAGATTATAAAATAAAACTCAGATTAGCAGTTTACATAGTAAAGCCGGGGTGGAAGAAATTCGGCGTACAGGCTTGCTGCTAAGGTCTAATGAAGGTGACTCTCCTGAAAAATAGTCAACGGAGGGGAGTCAGACCTCACTGAGTGAATTACTATAATATATATACATGCATACTAAATGCCAATGCATACAATCAAAAGTATATATAATTTGTATGTATACAAGCAAGTACACACAGATGCCATAAAATCATTTTATATATTTTTATCAAAAATCACTGTTTATGAAGGATCAAATAGAACCCTAGAAAATCGCAACCTCAAAACAGTGTTAAACAACACTCTAGCCACACAAGCTCACTTATTCTAATATAATCACTTGATCCATTTGGACAGTAGACTGGCCCCGAGATACTAAGTCAACCGAACTCCAACAGTCTAACCATCAGTGTGATTGGCCCCGACTTGGTCAACCGAGCTCCAGCAATTACACTCTCAAATTATTTCTCATACATCAAATAATCATATCCAATCAATATCCACAAATGGTTATTAATATAGCCTAAATGCTATAAGCGTACCGGTACATACTCGATCCTAGTGCTGCCCACTAGGTAGCACATTCTATTGATATCCTTCATTGAAATATAAAGCATACATTCATAAAAGTAAATGATGCATGAATTTAAATATAATAACAACAATAACCATATATATACTAGAAATATACCAAAAGTAAACCAGGTATATTTCGAGTATACATATGTCAAAGAAATCCAGATAGATTACAAAATAAACTAGAAATATATTCAAAAATATTTTAAACCTAATTTATTAGCAAAACATGCATATAATTTAAAATATACCGAAAATAAACTAAAGATAAACCAAAATAAACTAAAAATAAACTTAAATACTAATTGAATTATTTATGCATAATTAATCAAAATAAAACATACACTTCTAAATCATGCACCCTAAAGCATATATATATATATATATATATATATATATATATATATATATATATATATATATATATATATATATATAGAATAGTAACTCACACTTAGTGCACTCCTCGAGATGGGTCCGACGGGCCTGGTCCACTAGCCCTCGGTCTCGGCGTAACTAAACAAACAATAAATAATAGACATCAGAATAAACCTAACAGAAAATCCTATAAACTCGATCTAGAATATTAGACATAGAATCAGAATTAGGGTTCGACCGGACATCACGTTTTATGAGAATTCTACCGAAAATCCGGTAAAACCTCCCCTGTAAAATGGACATCTCTCTACTCAAAGAGTAGAGCCAGCCCTACAAAGAAACACACTTCGAAAAATAGACACAAAATCACAATCACAACCCCTCAGTCGGACTCTAAACTACAGTTTACCGATCGAGGTCCATAATTCACAAAACCATACAGAAAATACCCTTATATCATAGAAATACATTTAATAAGTAGAAATTACATAATTAACCCTAAAACTGTAAAAATCGATAAAAACTCATTTATTTAGAAAAATCGTATATTATATATATAATTGAAAATAATTTATGAAAAATAGTTTTAATTACTTAAAAATACTAAATAATTTGTAGAAATCATTTTTATAACTTAAATAACTATTAAAACCAATCTAATTACATTTTTAGCCAATTTAGGGTAAAATTACCAAAATACCCCTATATATATATATATGCTAAAATTAATCCAAAAATTTACCAAAAATAATATATTTGCACAAAATTAATTTTCTCAACATATTTATCAATAATATCAATAAATAAACTCAATTAACTAATTAATTTCAATTAAAAACACAATTAACCCTATTTTTCCAAAATTACATAAAATAATTAAATTCAAAATAAATACATAGAAATTCACAAAAATTCCAAATAAATTTATATAATCCATTTCAACACCTATAATTACCATAAAACACAATTTCAATATTTAATTAATTAATTTTTGAAAATTAGAAAATAATAATAAAATATTCAAAAATACCCAAAAATCAAAATAATTTCCAAAAATTCTAAAAAAATTCACACATGTATATTAAGCTAATGGGAATAACATTTGTGAAGGAATTTTTCATGAATCAATCAATTCAAATTTCAAAAAAATCAAGAACCCTAAAATGACCGAATTACAAAAATTGAAACCTAAGCAAATCTAGACCATTTTAAGTGAAACAAAGCTTGGAATCACACTCACTGGAGCTTAAGGAGAAGAAAGACACCGGCGGTGTCGAAAATGGTGGCCAAAAACGCTGTGAACGATGGTGGCTCAAGTTTCGGCTTCTCCGGCCAAAATAGAGGAAAACGACGCCGGAGAAGAGGAGGAAAGGTGGCGGAGCTGCTGACTGGGAAGGGCGGAGCTTGGGGCGGCACACCGACAGCCTGAAAATGGGATGGCAGGCGGTGGTGAGGGCGGAAACTGATCGGGGAGGAGGAGTAGTAGAGGGCAGAATTGTAATTTGCCAAACTTTGATTTTTGATAAATATTATATATGTATAGGTATGTATATATATATATATATATATATATATATATATACTTTATATTATTTTAATATATAATATGATATAGACAATAAATATTCACCACACACATAATTTAATATTTTAATAATTTATACACTAAAAATAATTAAATAATATTAAATATAATTAATAATTAATAAATAATAAAAATATTAGGGTAATTAATTAAACCCTAATTTAATTCAAATATATATATATATATATATATATATATATATATATATATATATATATATATATATATACTTTATTTTAGCACTTTAAAAATATAAATGAGTTCATGCAAGTCCGTAAAATTGTTTAAAATAATTAATATTAAATTATTTACGTATTAATTTCCCCGAAAATAAAATTTTCGGAAAAATTTTATGTAAAGTACTTAAAATAACATCAAATAATTAGAATAAGCTTTAATTAAATAACAAACTCATAAAATATCAATATTATATACAAGAATTATTAGCACTGCATATCTCGATGCAGTATTAAAATATTTAAAAACTCAGAATATTACAACTGTATATCCCGATGCAGTTTAAAATTATTTAAAAACTAGGGATATTACACACACACACACACACACACACACACACATATATATATATATATAACAACAATAATAATAATAATAATACTAACTCTAGTAAAATAATGCTATAAATAAATATTTGGACAATTAAAATAATAACGTATGTGCATAAAATAAAATAATGTAAAAATAATATTAATAATAGCTCTCAATAAAATTTTAAATTTAGTACTTAAATATAATAATTTTAATCTCACAATTATAACAATATAAAATAAAGATAATTAATATCGTTAAAACCTCAATATTTACATATAAAAAAATATAGTTTAAAAATGTTCGGGTTATTCTTCTTCTTCTTCTTCTTCTTCTTATTATTATTATTATTATTATTATTATTATTATTATTATTATTTGTCACGACCCAATCCAGGGACCATGACCGGCGTTAGAGAATGGGAATTCTTTCGAATCCAAAACCTGTAGCAAGCCTAAAAAGAATAAAAACATGCAATTAATAAAATAAAATAAAATAAAATAAATATGTATCAGAATTTAAATCTCAAATCCATATGATAAAATAAAATATCTTAAAACAAATTTTCAAAGAAAAGCCTCTGAATTAAAATCACAATCAGCAAATATAAATACCACCCACAACTAATACAAATTATGACTACTGCAGTTTTCTAGAGTACAATATAAAATAATTAAGTAGATAATTTATATAATAAAGCCAGGGCGGAAGAAATCTAGCGGATAGATCTACTGCTGAGGTCTGAAGAAGAAGACTCTCCTGTAAAAATATCAACTGAGGAGAGTCAGACCTCAATGAGTGAATTGTTATAATATATACACGCATCTCCTATATGACAAATGCAATCAATCATATGTATATAATAAATATATATATATGCAAGCAATTCACACAAATGCTGAAAATCACTTTATATATAATACTAAAAAAAAATATCAATTTATGAAGGATCAAATAGAACCCTAAATGATCGTAACCTCAATCAACAATAACTCTCTAGTCATATAGGCTCACTTAATTCAAAATAAATTCACCTAATCCATCAAGACAGTAGACTAGCCCCGAGACACTAAGTTGACTGAGCTCCAACAGTCTGACTGTCATTGTGATTGTGTAACGACCTATATTTTTAAATTATTTTATTTTAAAATGGAATATGCAGTGTTAATAAAATTTAAAGTTAAATTTGATTATTTTATTTTTATTTTACTATTTTATGATTGATTATTATTATTCTACGTTTAAATAAACTTCCTATGTAAAAATAATATTTTGGGTCGTTTGATTTGCAAGATTATTTTAGTATTTTTATTCTATTATTGTTTTATTAATTTCCCTAATTATTTGATTAATAGATTATTTTATTAATTGTATTATTTTATGTGTTATATATTATAATAATTAGGGTTATTATTATTTATGTGTGTATTATTTATTATTGTGTGTTATTGATGTGTGTGTGTGTGTGTGTGTGTGTGTGTGTGTGTGTGTGTGTGTGTGTATATATGTATGTATGTATGTATAATATGCATGTGTGTAATATCCCGTATTTTTAAATATTTTTATACTGCATCGGGATATGCAGTGTTAATAATTTTCTATATAATTATGATATTTTTACGAGTTAATATGTATTTAAAACTTATTTTAATTGTTGTATATTATTTTAAGTATTTTACGTAAAATTTTCCTGTGACTTGCATTTTTGGGGAAATTTTCACGTAAATAATTTACTATTAATTATTTTAAATAGATTTTCGGACTCGTATGAACTCATATATATTTTTGAAGTACTAAATAACGTATATATGTGTATTTATTTATTTAATTAGGGTTTAATTATTTATCCTAATATTTTATTATTTATTATTAGTTTTAATATTATTTAATTATTTTTAGGTGTATAAAATTGTTAAAATATATATTTAATGTATGTGGTGAATATTTATTATCTATATAATATTATATATTAAAATAATATAGAGTATAGATATATATATACATATATATACTTATAATATTTATCAAAATATAAAGTTTGTAAAAATTACAAGTTTGCCATCAACCTTCCTCCTTCTCTTCCCGACGACCCCAACCTCCCTCACCACTGCGCGCACCGGCCACCTACCGTCACTGCGCCTCCCACCGTGCCACCTCCTTCCTCCAGCTGTTCTGCCGCCCTTAACCTTCTTCTCCGGCACCGTTTGGCTTGCTTTTGGCCGGAATGGCCGAAACTTCCCTCCTCACCGTTCACCGACTTCCTGGTCACCAAATCTAGTGATTTTGGTGTTATTGGACTCCCTAGCCTCCATAGAAGACGATTCCAAGCTTTTTTTAAGCTTAAAACTTGATTTGGTAAGGTTTTTCTCAATTATTCAATTCGGCCATCTTAGGGTTTTCAAATTTTTTTTAGCTTCAAATGGCTGATTCATGAAAAGTCCCTTAACAAATGTTGATTCTAGTAGCTTAATCTTCATGTATGAATTTTTTTAGAATTTTTGGGAATTATTTTGATTTTTGGGTATTTTTGAATATTTTATTATTATTTTCTAATTTTCGGAAATTAATTAATTAAATTATGAAATTATGTTTTATGATAAATATTGGTGTTGAAATGAATTATAGGAATTTATTTGGAATTTTTATGAATTTATATGTATTTATTTTGAATTTAATTAGTTTATGTAATTTTTGAAAAATAGGGTTAATTGTGTTTTTAATTGAAATTAATTAGTTAATTGAGTTTTTTTATTGATATTATTGATAAATATGTTGAGAAAATTAATTTTGGATAATTATACTATTTTTGGTGAATTTTTGGAGTAATTTTAGTATATTTATATATATAGGGGTATTTTGGTAATTTTACCCTAAATTGGCTAAAAATGTAATTAAATTGCTTTTAATAGTTATTTAAGGTATAAAAATGATTTCCATAAATTATTTAGTATTTTTAACTAATTAAAACTATTTTTCGTGAATTATTTTCAAATTATATATATAATATATGATTTTTCTAAATAAAATGAGTTTTATCGGTTTTTAATGTGTTTCAAGGTTAATTATGTAATTTCTACTTATAAAGTATATTTCTGCGATATAAGGGCATTTTTGGTATTTCCATAATTGTTTTGTGATTGTGGACCCCGGTCGGTAGACTGTAGTTTGGAGTCCGATCGAGGGGTTGTGATTGTAATTTTGCATTTATTTTTGAAGTGTGTTTCTTTACAGGGCCGGCTCTACTCTTTGAGTAGAGAGATGTCCATTTTACAGGGGAGGTTCTATTTGATTTTCGATAGAATTCTCGTAAAACGTGATGTCCGGTCGAACCCTAATTCTGATTCTGTGTCCGATATTCTAGATCGAGTTTCTAGGATTTTCTGTTAGGTTTATTCTAATGTCTGTTATTTATTATTTATTTAGTTGTGCCGAGACCGAGGCCTAGTGGACTAGGCCCATCGGACCTATCTCGAGGAGCGCACTAAGTGTGAGTTACTATTTTATATATATATGTTTAGGGTGCATGATTTAGAATTATATGTTTTATTTGGATTAAATATGCATAAATGATTTAATCAGTACTTAAGTTTATTTTTAGTTTATTTTTGGTATATTTTGAATTATATGCATGCTTTATTAGACATTTATGTTCAAAAATGTTTTTAAAAATATATTTAGTTTATTTTGCGATTTAATTGGATTTATTTGATGTATATATACTCGAAATATACCTGGTTTACTTTTGGTATATTTTTAGTATATATATAGTTTATGTTGCTATTTTATTCAATTTATGCATCATTTATTTTATGAATTTATGTTTTATAATTATAATGAAGGTAATCAATAGAACGTGCTACCTAGTGGGCAGCACTAGGACCAAGTACGTACTGATACGCTTATAGCATTTAGGCTATATTACTAACCAGTTTGAGGATATTTATTGGATTTGATTTGTCTGATGTGTGATATGATTTGGAGGTGTGATTGTTGGAGCTCCGTTGACCTAGTGTCTCGGGGCCAATCACACTGACAATCAGACTGCTGGAGCTCGATTGACTTAGTGTCTCGGGGCCAGTCTACTGTCCAAATGGATTAAGTGAATATATTTGGAATAAGTGAGCCTGTATGGCTAGAGTGTTGTCTAACACTGTTTTGAGGTTGCGATATTTTAGGGTTCTATTTGATCCTTCATGAATTGTGATTTTCAATAAAAATATATAAAATGAATTTATTGCATATGTGGATATTTGCTTGTATATATACATATTATATATATTTTGATTGGGTGCATTGACATTTAGTATGCATGTATATATATTATAGTAATTCACTCAGTGAGGTCTGACTCCCCTCTGTTGACCATTTTTCAGGAGAGTCTTCTTGCTCAGACCTCAGTAATAGGCCTGTATGCCAGATTTCTTCTGCCCCGGCTTGTTTATGTAAACTGCTTATCTGAGTCTTGAGTTTTATTTTTACAATCTAGAAACTGCAGTAGTTATGGTTGTTTCGTAGATTGGTGTATTGTATTTATATGAGATATGTATTTTAAGAATTTGAACTGAAACTTGTATTAAAGAGTTTATTTATATATGAGATGAGAAATTGATTTAAATTCCCTGGTGGTGGATTATTATTTTTATATTTATAACTTTATTCCGCTGCATAGTATTTTTTTTAATTGTGATATTATTATTATTATTATTGTATGATTTATTTTATTTTTAGGCTTGCTACGGGTTCCGGATTCGAAAGAATTCCCATTCCTTAGCGTCGGTCATGGCCCCTGTTTTGGGTCATGACAATGTGTGGTGGGGATTTATGCATGTAAGTATATTATATAATATTAATAAATAGTATAATATATATTTACATTAATATACATAAACAACAAACACAAAACACATACACATACACTCATTCTCCCCGAACCACCGAGCCACCCACCATCACCCTCCGCCTGCCACTGTTTGAGCACCTACCATCAGTGTGTCATCCGGCCTTCCAGCAACTCCGCCACCCTCCTCCTCCTTCCCCAGCACCGGTAGCAGCTTGTGCAACAAGAGAAGCCGAAAGTTGATCCCATCGTCGTTCCAAGCTTTTTTTGTCACCATTCTTCTCACTGCCAATCTCTTTCTCTTCCTTGGACATCAGTGAGTGTGAATCCAAGCTCCTTTTAGCTTAAAAACTCGATTTGGTTGGGTGTTGAATGATTTTTAGATTTCTGTTCATTATGGTTTTTAATTTTTTTTAGGGTGGTAATGGTTGATTCATGAAAAATTCCTTCACAAATGTTGATTATACTAGCTTAATCTACTTCCATGAATTTTTGTGTGATTTTTAGAATTTATTTTGATTTTTGTGAATTTTTGAATATTTTATCATTATTTTATTAATTTTCGTAAATTAATTATATAAATTATAAATTTGTGATTTTTAGTATTATTATTAATTTTAGAGTTGATTTTATAATTTTTGTGATTTTTATGTAATTTTTATAATTATTTCAAGTTTATGTCAATTTTGAAAAATTAGGTTAAAAATATATTTTTGTAGAAATTATTGGTTAATTATATGTTTTTGTTGATAACAATGAGATATATGTTGAGAAAAATAATTTTTGTGTATTTATATAATTTTATTGAATTTTTTAGTAATATTAGTATATTATGTATATTTTTGAATATTAGGGTTAATTGTGTAATTTGGTGATAATTTTAGTTAAATTTTATGTTTAATTGGTTTTAATATTATTTGAGGTATAAAAATGATTTTTACAAATTATTTACTATTTTTTTATTAATTAGTATTTTCAAATAATATATTATATACTATTTTTGTAATAAAATGGATTTTAAGTAACTTTTAATATGTATTTAGACTAATTAAGTTATTTGGATTTATAAAATGAATTTTTATTAATATTTGTGTAATTATTGGAAATGGATTTTTAATAATATTATATTATTATTTAGGGTTTTTAAGTAATTATTGGGAAAATAATTATTTTTGGTGTTTTAATGTTAAATACGCTATATTTTGAGATTTTGAGGTTATTTATGATATTTATTGATTTTTAATATATTTTATTATATTATTTGAATTGTGGTGAATTGTGAACCTCGGTTGGGGAATTTTGTAGTTCAGGATCCCAACAGAGGGTTGTGTGAATTTTTATATTTGAAATGTATTTTTTTTCCAGGACTGGCTCTACTTTTTAGTAGAGAGATGTCCGTTTTACAAAGGAGGTTCTGCCGAATTTTTAGTAGAATTCTCGTAAAATGTGACATCGGGTCAATTCTGTGTCTGTCTATATTTAGTAATTCTAGATCAAGTCTTTAAAAGTCTAAGTTGGATTTATTCTAATCTTCATATTTAATTGATTTGTTTAGTTGTGCCGAGATCAAGGCCTAGCGGATCAAGCCGTCAGACTAGTCTCGAGGAGCACATCCCTGTGAGTTGTTATTCTATATATACATTGCGCTTAGGTTGCATGTTTTAGAATTATATGTTTTAAATGTATAATTTTGCATAATTGTTTTATTAAATGCTTAAAGTATATTTTAGGTATATTTTTATTATATTCTTGGTATATTTTGAAATAAATGCATGTTTTACTTTTGATTTATATTTAAATTATTTTTAAGTATATTATTGGTTTATTTTGAGTATATTTCATGATTTATTTGAATTTATTTTACATATATATACTTGAAATATACTTAGTTTATTTTAGGTATATTTATGGTATATATATGGTTTATTTGATTATTATGAATGACTTTATGCATTATTTGTTTAATTGAATGTATGTTTTATTTTAAATGAAGGATATTGATAGAACGTGCTTCCTAGTGGGCAGCACTAGGACCGAGTGCGCACCGGTGCAATAGTGTAATATCCCGAGTTTTTAGATAATTTTAAACTGCATCAGGATATGCAGTGTTAATAACTTTAAAATATATTTATGATTATTTAACTAGTTGTCATTTATTAAAGTCATTTTTAATTATTTTAAGTCCTTTATGTAAAATTTTCCTGGGGATTTTTTTTTTAGGAAAATTAAAATGTAAATAAATAAATATTAATTATTTTAAGTGGTTTTGTGAATTTGCATGAGTTCATGCATGATTTTTAAGCGTTGAATAAAATATATACGTATACATGCATTTAAATTAAAATTAGGGTTTATTTTAATTAAATTAAATTATATTATATGGTTTTAATATTAATTAAGTGTGTATATATGTATATGTGTGTATATATATTATTAAAATAAGTGTGTGGTGCATATTTATTGTGTGTATTATATTATATATTCAATAATATAAGAGATAGATATATATATATACATATATCAATATAATATATTGTAATATCTCGTGTTTTTAAATATTTTTAATATTGTACCGGGATATACAGTGTTAATAATTTTTATATGTATATTACGATATTTTCATGAGTTGATATGTATTTAAAACCTATTTTAATTATTGTGTATTATTTACAGTGTTTTACGTAAAATTTTCCCAGGACTTGCATTTTCGGGAAAATTTTCACGTAAACAATGTATTATTAATTATTTTAAATGTATTTTCGGACTTGCATGAACTCATACATATCTTTAAAATATTAAACACCGTGTATACATATAATTATTTATTTAATTAGGGTTTAGTATTACCCTAATATTTTATTAATTATTTATTTATTTTATTGTTATTTAATTATTTTATTTAGTATAAATTATTAAAATATTAAATTTTATGTGTGTGGTGTATATTTAATGTGTGTAATTTAATATTATTTTATTATATAGTATAAAGTATATATATATACATATATACATTAAAAATCAAAAGGATTGCCAAATTACCGTTTAGCCCCTCCCTCTCATTCTCTCCCGATTGTCTACCTTCACTACGCCTCCCGTTCCAGCACGCCGGACCGCCCCTCACCGCCACCAGCTGCCGCCAACCTCCTTCCCCTTCCTTCCTCTTCCCCTCCGACGTGACCAGGCCGTCGGAAGCCCGCTGGAACGCCCGAAATCTGCCATGGCAGCAAGTTGAGCTTCTTGCCGTCGATGACGATTTCGGCCACCATTTCGTGCACCGCCGGTCTTCATCGACTCCTTGAGCTCCAGTGATTCCAATTCTAAGCTCCTTTCGGCCTGAAATCAAGTGGATTTTGAGCTTTGAGCTAAAACTCAATTCGGTCACATTAGGGTTTTTGATTTTTTTGAGCTTTGAATTGATTGATTCATGAAAACTCCCTTCACAAATGTTGATCCTAGTAGCTTAATATACATGTATGAATTTTTGTGGAATTTTTGGAGATTTTTTGGATTTTTGGGTATTTTTGAATATTTTAATATTATTTTCTAATTTTCGGAAATTAATTATTTAAATTATGAAATTGGAGTTTATGGTTAAATTAGGTGTTGAAATGAATTATAGGAATTTATTTGGATTTTTTATGAATTTCTAAGTATTTATTTTGAATTATTGAAGTTTATGGAATTTTGGGAAAATTAGGTTAAATGTGTTTTTATTTGAATTTAATTGGTTAATTGAGTTTAATTATTAATATTATTGATAAATATGTTGAGAAAATTAATTTTGGATAATTGTATAATTTTTGGTGAATTTTTGAAGTAATTTAAGTATATTTATATATATAGGGGTATTTCGATAATTTTACCCTAAATTGGCTAAAAATGTAATTTAATTGGTTTTAATAGTTATTTAAGGTATAAAAATGATTTCTACAAATTATTTAGTATTTTTAACTAATTAAAACTATTTTTCGTGAATTATTTTCAATTATATATATAATATACGATTTTTCTAATAAAATGAGTTTTTATCGGTTTTTATAGTGTTTAAAGGTTAATTATGTAATTTATACGTATAAAATGTATTTCTATGTTATAAGGATATTTTTGGTATTATCAGAATTGTTCTGTGTTTGTGGACCCCGATCGGTGGACTGTAGTTTGGAGTCTGACCGTGGGATTTTGATTGTGCTTTGTGTAGTTTTTTGAAGTGTATTTCTTTGCAGGGTCGGCTCTACTCTTTTGAGTAGAGAGATGTCCATTTTACAGGGGAGGTTCTGTCAGATTTTCGGTAGAATTCTCATAAAACGTGATATCCAGTCGAACCCTAATTTCTGATTCTGTGTTAAATACTCTAGATCGAATTCTAGGATTTCTGTTAGGTTTATTCTAATGTCAATTATTTATTGCTTGTTTAGTTGCGCCGAGACCGAGGGCTAGTGGACCAGGCCCGTCGGATCCATCTCGTGGAGCGCACTAGGTGAGTTACTATACTATATATATATGCTTAGGATGCATGATTTAGAAATGCATGTTTTATGTTGATTAAATATGCATAAATAATTTGATTATTTCTGTCACGACCCAAACTAGGAGTCATGACCGGCGCTAGGGAACGGGAATTCTTTCGAATCCGGAACCCGTAGCAAGCCTTAGAAAATAAAATCATACAATAATTATATAAAAGTACGACCAAATTAAAATTTTTCTGAATCAATATATAAAATAAATACTCCAAATCCTTTTATAAATGAATACATATTCGTACAATGTTCAAATACAAATTCTCAGAGTATTTAATATCCAAACAAAATAATACACTTCCAATATAGTGACACTACTACTGCAGTTTCTAGAATACAATTCAAAGTTTAGAATATACATTTGTATAAAACAACCGGGACTGAAGAACACCGGCGAGGAACTCTACAACTAAGGTCTGACGATATGGAATCTCCTGAAAAAAAATAATTGAGGGGGGTCAAACCTCACTGAGTGAATTATTATACTATATATACATGCAAACTAAACCATAACAATCAGGCATTCTTATATATATATATATATATATATATATATGTATATACACACATTTCACACGAATGCCAAACTTTGCTTTTATAAATATACTAAATGTAGAAAACGTTTGTTTTAATTCATGAAGGATCCATAGAACCCTAAATAATAACAACCTCAAACAATCCCATCATCACTCTAGCCATACAGGCTCACTTGATTCCAAATAGAACACTTATTCCAATTTGGACAGCAGACTGGCCCCGAGACACTAAGTCGACCGAGCTCCAGCAGTCTGGCTGTCAGTGTGATTGGCCCCGAGACACTTGGTCAACCGAGCTCCAGCAATCACACTATCCATCACCTCACATCTCAATCAACCGAATAGATCATTCAATTCACTTATGGACAGTAGACTGACCCCGAGACACTAAGTCAACCGAGCTCCAGCAGTCTGACTGTCAGTGTGATTGGCCCCGAGACACTTAGTCAACCGAGCTCCAGCAATCACACTATCTAACATACCATTAATCTTAGTCAAATCAATTAAATCAATTATAATCACCCAATTTTAACTTTCACTCAATCCTTATCTACCGTACCGGTACGTACACGGTCCTAGTGCTGCCCACTAGGAAGCACGTTCTATTGATATCCTTCACTTCGAATAAATCATTCATTCGAAAAAATAATTAATGTAGAACCATATTCATAATAGTAAAACCAACCATATATATATATACCAAAAATATACCTAAAATATACCCAGTATATTTCAAGTATATATATATATATATATAGTCAAATAAAATATGAAATAAACTAAAGATAAATCATTAATATAGTTAAAAACAATTTAAATGAGTAACAATAATATAACATGCATTATCTTAAAAATATACTTAAATATGCAAAAGATATACCCTAAGTACTCAAATCATTTAATAAACCATTTATGTATAAATATTCATTTAAATACATGTTTGTGTTTAACATATATTCACAAATATACTAAAAATAAACCTAATTATCTAGCATGCATATATCAAAAATAAACCCTAAATATACCACTAATGTGTTAGGTTTAATTTAATAATAAAACATTTATTTATTCGGAAATAAATAAAAAATATACCAAAAATAAACTTAAAAATACTTTAAGTGTAGGTTTATACTTTAACATGCAATTATTTAAGAATAAACCTAAAATCTACTGAAACTATACCTAAAGTATACTAATCATTTAATAAAATAATTATGTCTAAGTGTACATTTTAAAACATGTGTATATTACTCAAATGTATTAAACCTAAACCTAATTGTTTAATGTGCATATATCAAACTAACATGCATAATTATTTAATATGCATATATATAAGAATGCAACCCTAGATATACCAAAAATATTATAATTTAAATCATTTTTTTAAAACATACAATGAAAATGAAAAATTCTAAATAATGCACCCTATATGCAGTGCATATATATACAGTATAATAACTCACATGTTAGCGCTCCACGAGACAAACTCGGCGGGCCTGATCCGTTAGGTCTCGGTCTCGGCGCAGCTAGACAAATAAATGACAACATGAAATCAGAATAAATTTAACAAAAATTCTAAAGACTCGATCTAGAATTTTAGACACAGCTTTAGAATAGGAATTTGACCGGACATCACGTTTTACGAGAATTCTACCGAAAATCCGACAGAACCTCCCCTGTAAAACGGACATCTCTCTACTCAAAGAGTAGAGCCGGTCCTGCAAAGAAATACACTTTGGAATAAACACAGGATTACAATCAAAATCCCTCGGTCGGACTCCAAACTACAATTCACCGACCGAGGTTCACAATTCATAGAATATTTATAAAATACCGAAAATGCCCTTATATAATAAAAATACATTTTATAAATCCAAATTACGTAATTAACCCTAAAACATACTAAAAATCAATAAAAACCCATTTATTTAGAAAAATAGTATATTATATATAATTTGAAAATAATTTACAAAAAAATAGTTTTAATTAGTTAAAAATACTAAAAATTTGCAGAAATCATTTTTATGCCCTAAATAGCTATTAAAACCAATTTAATTACATTTTTAACCAATTTAGTGTAAAATTACCAAAATACCCCTATATATATATATTCACTATAAATGTTCAAAAATTCACCAAAAATTATATAATTACTCAAAAATTAATTTCTCAACATATAATTCAATAATATCAATAAATATACTCAATTTACCAATTTATTTCAATTAAACACATAATTAACCCTATTTTTCAAAATCACCTAAACTTAATAAATTCCAAATAAATACATAAAAATTCACAAAAATTACAAATAAATTTCTATAATTAATTTCAACTCCTATAATAACCATAAAACACAATTTCATAATTTAATTAATTAATTTTCGAAAATTAGAAAATAATAATAAAATAATCAAAAATTCACAAAAATTAAAATAAATTCCAAAAATTCTAAAAAAATTACAGCATGTAGATTAAGCTTCCAGTAACAAAGTTTGTGAAGGAAGTTTTCATGAATCAATCAAATTGAAGCTAAAAAAAATTCGAAACCCAAAATGGCTGATTTGAAGAAATTGAAACCTAAGCAATTCTAGACCAAATCAAGTGAAACAAAGCTTGGAATCACACTCACCAGAGCTCAAGGAGAAGATAGAGACTGAAAGCATCAAATTTGGTGGCCGGAAAGTGCTTGGTCGGAGTTAAGTTGATTTTTGGCTCTTTGAAGAAAATCCGGCCAAAACTCACCGGAAAAGAGTGTTTTAGGTGGTGGAAATGGTTGGAGGTGGAAGAGGAAGGCTGAGAGGCATATTAACAGGAAGAAAACCAGCTTGAAAGTGGCTGGAAATGGAAGAAAACGTTTTGGAAGGAAGAAGATGAAGGAGGGGCAAAACTGTAAATAAATGAAAGTTTTGGTTTTTTGATAAAAATTTATGTATATATGTATATATATATATATTTACACTATATATTATAATAATATAAAATTTCACACACATTAAATATACACCACACACATATTTTAATATGTTTAATAATTTATAAACTTAAAATTAATTAATACAAAAATTAAATAATAAAATTAAGGAAATTAATTAAGCTCTAATTAATTTAAATAAATACACATATATACATTTTATTTTAGCACTTTAAAATTATATATGAGTTCATGCAAATTCATAAAACTAGTCAAAATAAATAGTATTAATTTATTTACGTGTCAATTTCCCCGAAAATATAATTTCCGGAAAAATTTTACGTAAAGTACTTAAAATAATATAAAATAATTAAAATTAGCTTTAAACAAACAACAAACTCATAAAATATCATAAATATATATACAAAAATTATTAACACTGCATATCCCGATGCAGTATAAAAATATTTAAAAATTCGGGATATTACAATCTTCCCCCCTTACAAGAATTCGTCCCCGAATTCCAAAAAGAAAATTACAAGATCAAGAAAGAAAGAGATACGGGTAAGAAGCTCGTATCTCAACTTCAGTCTTTTACGTAAGCTCTTTCACTTTGTTGCCACGTCACGGAACCTTGATCATCTGAATCTAATTCGAACATAACTATCGAGCTTGATAATTTACAATTACAACTGATTCCTTCTCAAACTTCAGGTCTTCATTCAGTTCTATATTGTTCAACGCGTCTCATCACACCACTTTTCGGAGACATCTTCAGAATTACAGTCTTCGATCTAAAACTCCATATCTTTGCATCTAGGATCCATATCGCTCTTCTGATCACAACAACTTCTTCACTGTATTCTGAACCATCTCATATCTAATTAAGACTTCTTTCCATGAAAGCTTCAGGTGGTGTCATTCCAATACTGCTATGGTAGCTGTTATTATAAGCGAATTCTATAAGTAGCATATAATCAACCTAGCTACCTTCTAGATCCAAAACACACATCTTCAACATACTGTTTAGTGTTTGGATCGTCCTCTCAGACTGTCATCTGTTTGAGGATGAAAAGCAGTATTGAAATCCAATCAGGTGTCTATTACTCTCCATAATCTCTGCCAAAATCGAAAGGTAAACACTGTACCTTTACCATATACAATGGACACAGGCAGTCCATGTAGGCACACAATATGCTTCATATGCAGCTTAGCCCACTTAACTACTGAATAAGTGGCTTCCACTAGCCAAAAATTAGCTGACTTAGTCAATTTGTCTATAATCATTCCAACGGAATCATATTCACCCTTCGAACGAGGTAACCAACCACAAAAATTATCACAATTCTCTCTTATTTCCACCCAAATTCAAAAGAGATCAAAACTTCCCAGAAGACTTCTGATATTCAGCTTTCACCGACTGGCAATTTTGACACTTAGAAATACAATCAGTCACATCCTTCTATAATCCAACCCACTAGTATTGATCCTGAATATTGTGATAATTCTTGGTAACCATTTGGATGTACACTGCAAGTTCACTTCCACAGCTTATATAGAATCCCGTTCTCAGATTACAACATCAACCCTGTATCATTAACTTGGGCATCTCCTATCAGCAGATCATTCTATGGTGATATGCCATGATGACATGCTATGATGAATGTCATCATGAGATGATCTAATGAAATGTTATGATGAAATGCTAGAATGAAATGTCGTGATGAAATGCTGTAATGAGATGCTATGATGATATAATGAAATGCTGTAATGATATCAGGTCTTATCCTCTAAACTTCACGTTACCCTCAGATCAATCAGTCTTCTTCAGTACTTGGAAGCTGTTCTAACAAACATCTGTTCACACAATCTTCCCATTTTTCTGAGTTATGAGGGTCATAGGAGCTGTAATTCTAGAGAATTCTATTCAGATTTCCTATGATACCCAATTAAACCCAGAAAATTACAGATCTCAATGGATTCAGTCAGTCTGGGCCACTCAGATGTTATATTGATCTTTTGTGGATCAATTCGAATTCTATCCTTAAACGCCACAATTCTAAGAAAAACAACACTCTCCACCCAATGATCACACTTCTTGAATTCAACATAAAGCTGACATTCTCTTAGTGTCTGTAGTATAGTCCTCAAGTGATATGTGCCCTTTCATTCACTTCGAATACATTAGTATATCATTAATGAAGACTACTACAAACTGATCCACAACTAATGATAACCCAACTTCAAATTAATTTTTGAAAAGAACTGTGCACTCTTTAGCTGATTAGACAGGTCATCTATCCTCAAAAGAGGATACTTGTCCTTCACTGTTACCCTATTCATCTCTCTACAGTCAATGCATAGTTTCAAGGTACCATCCTTCTTCCTTACAATAGGACTAATGCACCCCGAAGAGAAATATAAGGTCTGACAAAACCTTGGTCATACAGCTTTCATAATTGCTCCTACAGCTCTGCAAAAGTCATTTTGTAGGGCTACGTTGAAATAAGAGTTATATCAGGAACCATATCGATACAGAATTCAATCTCTGTAAATTGGTAAACCTGGTAACTCACAGGCAATTAAAACATTTGGGAGAGATAACTTCTCCACTGAAGTATACTCAACTAGAGCCAGATATTCTTGACAACCCTTTCACATCTCATCAAGATTAATTACACCCAAAAGACTGAATTCATAATAACTCTCTGAGTCCTAATTCTATGTTTAGATGCCAATATATTACGCTTAATCCTGTAACATATAATTCCACCAGTCTCCTTTTATACTGTATTACGTCTTCAGCATGACATATCAGATTGAAGAGTTTACAG
Source organism: Mallotus nudiflorus (assembly GCA_947683625.1). NCBI lineage: Eukaryota > Viridiplantae > Streptophyta > Magnoliopsida > Malpighiales > Euphorbiaceae > Mallotus > Mallotus nudiflorus. The sequence continues at coordinate 548,505 of CANTUR010000070.1, read as the reverse complement.
GTAATCTTCTCAACTGATTGCTATTCCCTTACTCTATGCAATAGCTGATACAAGTAATTATCCTTCCTTAAAGGTGGATGGAAGTATCTTAGAAATCCCCCTTTAACTCAAATTATGTGTTGCAGTCAGAACTGACAGCTTGCCATAAAGAGTACAAGAGTGCTTCGTCTTCATTAGACATTTTCCAATTCCCCCATCAAAGCATATTCAAACAACTGTCAAACTTGATTAAATGTTATCAAGCTTCTATTAATCTCGGCTATCCTGGCCACAATTATTGCACGTTCAAGTCCAAAAGGAATGCTTGTACTACTTACAATGACTACCTTAACCCTTGAGTTATAGTTACCTCTAACCTACCCCTATACTAGATAGGTGTAGTAGGGCTGGAACTATAACCACAACTTGAACTTGAAAAGACTGATTATCAATATTGTCTCTGGAGAAGAAATAATTCACATTCACTGCGCTGAAAAGATATAGAAATCAACAGAATTCAGAATATAGCATATACGCAGAATTGACATGTCTCAAGTTCTCGGTTGAAAAAGAAATTACATCTGCTGAACGATCGAAGGTATCAGCACCGCATCCTGCAAAACTCTTATTGCAGAAGTAACATCATTGCAATGCTAAGCCACCAGCTCCGCATTCAGTTATTCCTATTGTCAACAGTGATCATCAAGCCTTCTAAATCCATCTCTACCCCTACACCTAACAGGATGCATAGGGGGTAGAACCTCGTGCTCAGAAGATCAACTATCATCGATCTCATCGATCGATGGAGCGATTCACGCTCAAGGTAATCAACAAGGAGCAAAAATAAATAAATAATTCAAATAATCACAAACATCAACAGACACCCTAACGGTTACGCGGAATTCCTAATGCAAGGAAGACTTTTCAAAGACATGACCGAACCTAATTCACTGCAGTAGTTTAACAGAAAACACAACTTCGAAAACTAGGGCCACAACTCAAACAACTAAGCCCTGACACAGAACTCAGCTCTGATACCAACTTTGTCACGACCCAAACTAGGAGTCATGACCGGCGCTAGGGAACGGGAATTCTTTCGAATCCGAAACCCATAGCAAGCCTTAGAAAATAAAATCATACAATAATTATATAAAAGTACGACCAAATTAAAATTTTTCTGAATCAATATATAAAATAAATACTCCAAATCCTTTTATAAATGAATACATATTCGTACAATGTTCAAATACAAATTCTCAGAGTATTTAATATCCAAACAAAATAATACACTTCCAATATAGTGACACTACTACTGCAGTTTCTAGAATACAATTCAAAGTTTAGAATATACATTTGTATAAAACAACCGGGACTGAAGAACACCGGCGAGGAACTCTACAACTAAGGTCTGGCGATATGGAATCTCCTGAAAAAAAATAATTGAGGGGGGTCAGACCTCACTGAGTGAATTATTATACTATATATACATGCAAACTAAACCATAACAATCAGGCATTCTTATATATATATATATATATATATGTATATACACACATTTCACACGAATGCCAAACTTTGCTTTTATAAATATACTAAATGTAGAAAACGTTTGTTTTAATTCATGAAGGATCCATAGAACCCTAAATAATAACAACCTCAAACAATCCCATCATCACTCTAGCCATACAGGCTCACTTGATTCCAAATAGAACACTTATTCCAATTTGGACAGCAGACTGGCCCCGAGACACTAAGTCGACCGAGCTCCAGCAGTCTGGCTGTCAGTGTGATTGGCCCCGAGACACTTGGTCAACCGAGCTCCAGCAATCACACTATCCATCACCTCACATCTCAATCAACCGAATAGATCATTCAATTCACTTATGGACAGTAGACTGACCCCGAGACACTAAGTCAACCGAGCTCCAGCAGTCTGACTGTCAGTGTGATTGGCCCCGAGACACTTAGTCAACCGAGCTCCAGCAATCACACTATCTAACATACCATTAATCTTAGTCAAATCAATTAAATCAATTATAATCACCCAATTTTAACTTTCACTCAATCCTTATCTACCGTACCGGTACGTACACGGTCCTAGTGCTGCCCACTAGGAAGCACGTTCTATTGATATCCTTCACTTCGAATAAATCATTCATTCGAAAAAATAATTAATGTAGAACCATATTCATAATAGTAAAACCAACCATATATATATATACCAAAAATATACCTAAAATATACCCAGTATATTTCAAGTATATATATATATATATAGTCAAATAAAATATGAAATAAACTAAAGATAAATCATTAATATAGTTAAAAACAATTTAAATGAGTAACAATAATATAACATGCATTATCTTAAAAATATACTTAAATATGCAAAAGATATACCCTAAGTACTCAAATCATTTAATAAACCATTTATGTATAAATATTCATTTAAATACATGTTTGTGTTTAACATATATTCACAAATATACTAAAAATAAACCTAATTATCTAGCATGCATATATCAAAAATAAACCCTAAATATACCACTAATGTGTTAGGTTTAATTTAATAATAAAACATTTATTTATTCGGAAATAAATAAAAAATATACCAAAAATAAACTTAAAAATACTTTAAGTGTAGGTTTATACTTTAACATGCAATTATTTAAGAATAAACCTAAAATCTACTGAAACTATACCTAAAGTATACTAATCATTTAATAAAATAATTATGTCTAAGTGTACATTTTAAAACATGTGTATATTACTCAAATGTATTAAACCTAAACCTAATTGTTTAATGTGCATATATCAAACTAACATGCATAATTATTTAATATGCATATATATAAGAATGCAACCCTAGATATACCAAAAATATTATAATTTAAATCATTTTTTTAAAACATACAATGAAAATGAAAAATTCTAAATAATGCACCCTATATGCAGTGCATATATATACAGTATAATAACTCACATGTTAGCGCTCCACGAGACAAACTCGGCGGGCCTGATCCGTTAGGTCTCGGTCTCGGCGCAGCTAGACAAATAAATGACAACATGAAATCAGAATAAATTTAACAAAAATTCTAAAGACTCGATCTAGAATTTTAGACACAGCTTTAGAATAGGAATTTGACCGGACATCACGTTTTACGAGAATTCTACCGAAAATCCGGCAGAACCTCCCCTGTAAAACGGACATCTCTCTACTCAAAGAGTAGAGCCGGTCCTGCAAAGAAATACACTTTGGAATAAACACAGGATTACAATCAAAATCCCTCGGTCGGACTCCAAACTACAATTCACCGACCGAGGTTCACAATTCATAGAATATTTATAAAATACCGAAAATGCCCTTATATAATAAAAATACATTTTATAAATCCAAATTACGTAATTAACCCTAAAACATACTAAAAATCAATAAAAACCCATTTATTTAGAAAAATAGTATATTATATATAATTTGAAAATAATTTACAAAAAAATAGTTTTAATTAGTTAAAAATACTAAAAATTTGCAGAAATCATTTTTATGCCCTAAATAGCTATTAAAACCAATTTAATTACATTTTTAACCAATTTAGTGTAAAATTACCAAAATACCCCTATATATATATATTCACTATAAATGTTCAAAAATTCACCAAAAATTATATAATTACTCAAAAATTAATTTCTCAACATATAATTCAATAATATCAATAAATATACTCAATTTACCAATTTATTTCAATTAAACACATAATTAACCCTATTTTTCAAAATCACCTAAACTTAATAAATTCCAAATAAATACATAAAAATTCACAAAAATTACAAATAAATTTCTATAATTAATTTCAACTCCTATAATAACCATAAAACACAATTTCATAATTTAATTAATTAATTTTCGAAAATTAGAAAATAATAATAAAATAATCAAAAATTCACAAAAATTAAAATAAATTCCAAAAATTCTAAAAAAATTACAGCATGTAGATTAAGCTTCCAGTAACAAAGTTTGTGAAGGAAGTTTTCATGAATCAATCAAATTGAAGCTAAAAAAAATTCGAAACCCAAAATGGCTGATTTGAAGAAATTGAAACCTAAGCAATTCTAGACCAAATCAAGTGAAACAAAGCTTGGAATCACACTCACCAGAGCTCAAGGAGAAGATAGAGACTGAAAGCATCAAATTTGGTGGCCGGAAAGTGCTTGGTCGGAGTTAAGTTGATTTTTGGCTCTTTGAAGAAAATCCGGCCAAAACTCACCGGAAAAGAGTGTTTTAGGTGGTGGAAATGGTTGGAGGTGGAAGAGGAAGGCTGAGAGGCATATTAACAGGAAGAAAACCAGCTTGAAAGTGGCTGGAAATGGAAGAAAACGTTTTGGAAGGAAGAAGATGAAGGAGGGGCAAAACTGTAAATAAATGAAAGTTTTGGTTTTTTGATAAAAATTTATGTATATATGTATATATATATATATTTACACTATATATTATAATAATATAAAATTTCACACACATTAAATATACACCACACACATATTTTAATATGTTTAATAATTTATAAACTTAAAATTAATTAATACAAAAATTAAATAATAAAATTAAGGAAATTAATTAAGCTCTAATTAATTTAAATAAATACACATATATACATTTTATTTTAGCACTTTAAAATTATATATGAGTTCATGCAAATTCATAAAACTAGTCAAAATAAATAGTATTAATTTATTTACGTGTCAATTTCCCCGAAAATATAATTTCCGGAAAAATTTTACGTAAAGTACTTAAAATAATATAAAATAATTAAAATTAGCTTTAAACAAACAACAAACTCATAAAATATCATAAATATATATACAAAAATTATTAACACTGCATATCCCGATGCAGTATAAAAATATTTAAAAATTCGGGATATTACAATCTTCCCCCCTTACAAGAATTCGTCCCCGAATTCCAAAAAGAAAATTACAAGATCAAGAAAGAAAGAGATACGGGTAAGAAGCTCGTATCTCAACTTCAGTCTTTTACGTAAGCTCTTTCACTTTGTTGCCACGTCACGGAACCTTGATCATCTGAATCTAATTCGAACATAACTATCGAGCTTGATAATTTACAATTACAACTGATTCCTTCTCAAACTTCAGGTCTTCATTCAGTTCTATATTGTTCAACGCGTCTCATCACACCACTTTTCGGAGACATCTTCAGAATTACAGTCTTCGATCTAAAACTCCATATCTTTGCATCTAGGATCCATATCGCTCTTCTGATCACAACAACTTCTTCACTGTATTCTGAACCATCTCATATCTAATTAAGACTTCTTTCCATGAAAGCTTCAGGTGGTGTCATTCCAATACTGCTATGGTAGCTGTTATTATAAGCGAATTCTATAAGTAGCATATAATCAACCTAGCTACCTTCTAGATCCAAAACACACATCTTCAACATACTGTTTAGTGTTTGGATCGTCCTCTCAGACTGTCATCTGTTTGAGGATGAAAAGCAGTATTGAAATCCAATCAGGTGTCTATTACTCTCCATAATCTCTGCCAAAATCGAAAGGTAAACACTGTACCTTTACCATATACAATGGACACAGGCAGTCCATGTAGGCACACAATATGCTTCATATGCAGCTTAGCCCACTTAACTACTGAATAAGTGGCTTCCACTAGCCAAAAATTAGCTGACTTAGTCAATTTGTCTATAATCATTCCAACGGAATCATATTCACCCTTCGAACGAGGTAACCAACCACAAAAATTATCACAATTCTCTCTTATTTCCACCCAAATTCAAAAGAGATCAAAACTTCCCAGAAGACTTCTGATATTCAGCTTTCACCGACTGGCAATTTTGACACTTAGAAATACAATCAGTCACATCCTTCTATAATCCAACCCACTAGTATTGATCCTGAATATTGTGATAATTCTTGGTAACCATTTGGATGTACACTGCAAGTTCACTTCCACAGCTTATATAGAATCCCGTTCTCAGATTACAACATCAACCCTGTATCATTAACTTGGGCATCTCCTATCAGCAGATCATTCTATGGTGATATGCCATGATGACATGCTATGATGAATGTCATCATGAGATGATCTAATGAAATGTTATGATGAAATGCTAGAATGAAATGTCGTGATGAAATGCTGTAATGAGATGCTATGATGATATAATGAAATGCTGTAATGATATCAGGTCTTATCCTCTAAACTTCACGTTACCCTCAGATCAATCAGTCTTCTTCAGTACTTGGAAGCTGTTCTAACAAACATCTGTTCACACAATCTTCCCATTTTTCTGAGTTATGAGGGTCATAGGAGCTGTAATTCTAGAGAATTCTATTCAGATTTCCTATGATACCCAATTAAACCCAGAAAATTACAGATCTCAATGGATTCAGTCAGTCTGGGCCACTCAGATGTTATATTGATCTTTTGTGGATCAATTCGAATTCTATCCTTAAACGCCACAATTCTAAGAAAAACAACACTCTCCACCCAATGATCACACTTCTTGAATTCAACATAAAGCTGACATTCTCTTAGTGTCTGTAGTATAGTCCTCAAGTGATATGTGCCCTTTCATTCACTTCGAATACATTAGTATATCATTAATGAAGACTACTACAAACTGATCCACAACTAATGATAACCCAACTTCAAATTAATTTTTGAAAAGAACTGTGCACTCTTTAGCTGATTAGACAGGTCATCTATCCTCAAAAGAGGATACTTGTCCTTCACTGTTACCCTATTCATCTCTCTACAGTCAATGCATAGTTTCAAGGTACCATCCTTCTTCCTTACAATAGGACTAATGCACCCCGAAGAGAAATATAAGGTCTGACAAAACCTTGGTCATACAGCTTTCATAATTGCTCCTACAGCTCTGCAAAAGTCATTTTGTAGGGCTACGTTGAAATAAGAGTTATATCAGGAACCATATCGATACAGAATTCAATCTCTGTAAATTGGTAAACCTGGTAACTCACAGGCAATTAAAACATTTGGGAGAGATAACTTCTCCACTGAAGTATACTCAACTAGAGCCAGATATTCTTGACAACCCTTTCACATCTCATCAAGATTAATTACACCCAAAAGACTGAATTCATAATAACTCTCTGAGTCCTAATTCTATGTTTAGATGCCAATATATTACGCTTAATCCTGTAACATATAATTCCACCAGTCTCCTTTTATACTGTATTACGTCTTCAGCATGACATATCAGATTGAAGAGTTTACAGGTAATCTTCTCAACTGATTGCTATTCCCTTACTCTATGCAATAGCTGATACAAGTAATTATCCTTCCTTAAAGGTGGATGGAAGTATCTTATAAATCCCCCTTTAACTCAAATTATGTGTTGCAGTCAGAACTGACAGCTTGCCATAAAGAGTACAAGAGTGCTTCGTCTTCATTAGACATTTTCCAATTCCCCCATCAAAGCATATTCAAACAACTGTCAAACTTGATTAAATGTTATCAAGCTTCTATTAATCTCGGCTATCCTGGCCACAATTATTGCACGTTCAAGTCCAAAAGGAATGCTTGTACTACTTACAATGACTACCTTAACCCTTGAGTTATAGTTACCTCTAACCTACCCCTATACTAGATAGGTGTAGTAGGGCTGGAACTATAACCACAACTTGAACTTGAAAAGACTAATTATCAATATTGTCTCTGGAGAAGAAATAATTCACATTCACTGCGCTGAAAAGATATAGAAATCAACAGAATTCAGAATATAGCATATACGCAGAATTGATATGTCTCAAGTTCTCGGTTGAAAAAGAAATTACATCTGCTGAACGATCGAAGGTATCAGCACCGCATCCTGCAAAACTCTTATTGCAGAAGTAACATCATTGCAATGCTAAGCCACCAGCTCCGCATTCAGTTATTCCTATTATCAACAGTGATCATCAAGCCTTCTAAATCCATCTCTACCCCTACACCTAACAGGATGCATAGGGGGTAGAACCTCGTGCTCAGAAGATCAACTATCATCGATCTCATCGATCGATGGAGCGATTCACGCTCAAGGTAATCAACAAGGAGCAAAAATAAATAAATAATTCAAATAATCACAAACATCAACAGACACCCTAACGGTTACGCGGAATTCCTAATGCAAGGAAGACTTTTCAAAGACATGACCGAACCTAATTCACTGCAGTAGTTTAACAGAAAACACAACTTCGAAAACTAGGGCCACAACTCAAACAACTAAGCCCTGACACAGAACTCAGCTCTGATACCAACTTTGTCACGACCCAAACTAGGAGTCATGACCGGCGCTAGGGAACGGGAATTCTTTCGAATCCGAAACCCGTAGCAAGCCTTAGAAAATAAAATCATACAATAATTATATAAAAGTACGACCAAATTAAAATTTTTCTGAATCAATATATAAAATAAATACTCCAAATCCTTTTATAAATGAATACATATTCGTACAATGTTCAAATACAAATTCTCAGAGTATTTAATATCCAAACAAAATAATACACTTCCAATATAGTGACACTACTACTGCAGTTTCTAGAATACAATTCAAAGTTTAGAATATACATTTGTATAAAACAACCGGGACTGAAGAACACCGGCGAGGAACTCTACAACTAAGGTCTGGCGATATGGAATCTCCTGAAAAAAAATAATTGAGGGGGGTCAGACCTCACTGAGTGAATTATTATACTATATATACATGCAAACTAAACCATAACAATCAGGCATTCTTATATATATATATATATATATATGTATATACACACATTTCACACGAATGCCAAACTTTGCTTTTATAAATATACTAAATGTAGAAAACGTTTGTTTTAATTCATGAAGGATCCATAGAACCCTAAATAATAACAACCTCAAACAATCCCATCATCACTCTAGCCATACAGGCTCACTTGATTCCAAATAGAACACTTATTCCAATTTGGACAGCAGACTGGCCCCGAGACACTAAGTCGACCGAGCTCCAGCAGTCTGGCTGTCAGTGTGATTGGCCCCGAGACACTTGGTCAACCGAGCTCCAGCAATCACACTATCCATCACCTCACATCTCAATCAACCGAATAGATCATTCAATTCACTTATGGACAGTAGACTGACCCCGAGACACTAAGTCAACCGAGCTCCAGCAGTCTGACTGTCAGTGTGATTGGCCCCGAGACACTTAGTCAACCGAGCTCCAGCAATCACACTATCTAACATACCATTAATCTTAGTCAAATCAATTAAATCAATTATAATCACCCAATTTTAACTTTCACTCAATCCTTATCTACCGTACCGGTACGTACACGGTCCTAGTGCTGCCCACTAGGAAGCACGTTCTATTGATATCCTTCACTTCGAATAAATCATTCATTCGAAAAAATAATTAATGTAGAACCATATTCATAATAGTAAAACCAACCATATATATATATACCAAAAATATACCTAAAATATACCCAGTATATTTCAAGTATATATATATATATATAGTCAAATAAAATATGAAATAAACTAAAGATAAATCATTAATATAGTTAAAAACAATTTAAATGAGTAACAATAATATAACATGCATTATCTTAAAAATATACTTAAATATGCAAAAGATATACCCTAAGTACTCAAATCATTTAATAAACCATTTATGTATAAATATTCATTTAAATACATGTTTGTGTTTAACATATATTCACAAATATACTAAAAATAAACCTAATTATCTAGCATGCATATATCAAAAATAAACCCTAAATATACCACTAATGTGTTAGGTTTAATTTAATAATAAAACATTTATTTATTCGGAAATAAATAAAAAATATACCAAAAATAAACTTAAAAATACTTTAAGTGTAGGTTTATACTTTAACATGCAATTATTTAAGAATAAACCTAAAATCTACTGAAACTATACCTAAAGTATACTAATCATTTAATAAAATAATTATGTCTAAGTGTACATTTTAAAACATGTGTATATTACTCAAATGTATTAAACCTAAACCTAATTGTTTAATGTGCATATATCAAACTAACATGCATAATTATTTAATATGCATATATATAAGAATGCAACCCTAGATATACCAAAAATATTATAATTTAAATCATTTTTTTAAAACATACAATGAAAATGAAAAATTCTAAATAATGCACCCTATATGCAGTGCATATATATACAGTATAATAACTCACATGTTAGCGCTCCACGAGACAAACTCGGCGGGCCTGATCCGTTAGGTCTCGGTCTCGGCGCAGCTAGACAAATAAATGACAACATGAAATCAGAATAAATTTAACAAAAATTCTAAAGACTCGATCTAGAATTTTAGACACAGCTTTAGAATAGGAATTTGACCGGACATCACGTTTTACGAGAATTCTACCGAAAATCCGGCAGAACCTCCCCTGTAAAACGGACATCTCTCTACTCAAAGAGTAGAGCCGGTCCTGCAAAGAAATACACTTTGGAATAAACACAGGATTACAATCAAAATCCCTCGGTCGGACTCCAAACTACAATTCACCGACCGAGGTTCACAATTCATAGAATATTTATAAAATACCGAAAATGCCCTTATATAATAAAAATACATTTTATAAATCCAAATTACGTAATTAACCCTAAAACATACTAAAAATCAATAAAAACCCATTTATTTAGAAAAATAGTATATTATATATAATTTGAAAATAATTTACAAAAAAATAGTTTTAATTAGTTAAAAATACTAAAAATTTGCAGAAATCATTTTTATGCCCTAAATAGCTATTAAAACCAATTTAATTACATTTTTAACCAATTTAGTGTAAAATTACCAAAATACCCCTATATATATATATTCACTATAAATGTTCAAAAATTCACCAAAAATTATATAATTACTCAAAAATTAATTTCTCAACATATAATTCAATAATATCAATAAATATACTCAATTTACCAATTTATTTCAATTAAACACATAATTAACCCTATTTTTCAAAATCACCTAAACTTAATAAATTCCAAATAAATACATAAAAATTCACAAAAATTACAAATAAATTTCTATAATTAATTTCAACTCCTATAATAACCATAAAACACAATTTCATAATTTAATTAATTAATTTTCGAAAATTAGAAAATAATAATAAAATAATCAAAAATTCACAAAAATTAAAATAAATTCCAAAAATTCTAAAAAAATTACAGCATGTAGATTAAGCTTCCAGTAACAAAGTTTGTGAAGGAAGTTTTCATGAATCAATCAAATTGAAGCTAAAAAAAATTCGAAACCCAAAATGGCTGATTTGAAGAAATTGAAACCTAAGCAATTCTAGACCAAATCAAGTGAAACAAAGCTTGGAATCACACTCACCAGAGCTCAAGGAGAAGATAGAGACTGAAAGCATCAAATTTGGTGGCCGGAAAGTGCTTGGTCGGAGTTAAGTTGATTTTTGGCTCTTTGAAGAAAATCCGGCCAAAACTCACCGGAAAAGAGTGTTTTAGGTGGTGGAAATGGTTGGAGGTGGAAGAGGAAGGCTGAGAGGCATATTAACAGGAAGAAAACCAGCTTGAAAGTGGCTGGAAATGGAAGAAAACGTTTTGGAAGGAAGAAGATGAAGGAGGGGCAAAACTGTAAATAAATGAAAGTTTTGGTTTTTTGATAAAAATTTATGTATATATGTATATATATATATATTTACACTATATATTATAATAATATAAAATTTCACACACATTAAATATACACCACACACATATTTTAATATGTTTAATAATTTATAAACTTAAAATTAATTAATACAAAAATTAAATAATAAAATTAAGGAAATTAATTAAGCTCTAATTAATTTAAATAAATACACATATATACATTTTATTTTAGCACTTTAAAATTATATATGAGTTCATGCAAATTCATAAAACTAGTCAAAATAAATAGTATTAATTTATTTACGTGTCAATTTCCCCGAAAATATAATTTCCGGAAAAATTTTACGTAAAGTACTTAAAATAATATAAAATAATTAAAATTAGCTTTAAACAAACAACAAACTCATAAAATATCATAAATATATATACAAAAATTATTAACACTGCATATCCCGATGCAGTATAAAAATATTTAAAAATTCGGGATATTACAATCTTCCCCCCTTACAAGAATTCGTCCCCGAATTCCAAAAAGAAAATTACAAGATCAAGAAAGAAAGAGATACGGGTAAGAAGCTCGTATCTCAACTTCAGTCTTTTACGTAAGCTCTTTCACTTTGTTGCCACGTCACGGAACCTTGATCATCTGAATCTAATTCGAACATAACTATCGAGCTTGATAATTTACAATTACAACTGATTCCTTCTCAAACTTCAGGTCTTCATTCAGTTCTATATTGTTCAACGCGTCTCATCACACCACTTTTCGGAGACATCTTCAGAATTACAGTCTTCGATCTAAAACTCCATATCTTTGCATCTAGGATCCATATCGCTCTTCTGATCACAACAACTTCTTCACTGTATTCTGAACCATCTCATATCTAATTAAGACTTCTTTCCATGAAAGCTTCAGGTGGTGTCATTCCAATACTGCTATGGTAGCTGTTATTATAAGCGAATTCTATAAGTAGCATATAATCAACCTAGCTACCTTCTAGATCCAAAACACACATCTTCAACATACTGTTTAGTGTTTGGATCGTCCTCTCAGACTGTCATCTGTTTGAGGATGAAAAGCAGTATTGAAATCCAATCAGGTGTCTATTACTCTCCATAATCTCTGCCAAAATCGAAAGGTAAACACTGTACCTTTACCATATACAATGGACACAGGCAGTCCATGTAGGCACACAATATGCTTCATATGCAGCTTAGCCCACTTAACTACTGAATAAGTGGCTTCCACTAGCCAAAAATTAGCTGACTTAGTCAATTTGTCTATAATCATTCCAACGGAATCATATTCACCCTTCGAACGAGGTAACCAACCACAAAAATTATCACAATTCTCTCTTATTTCCACCCAAATTCAAAAGAGATCAAAACTTCCCAGAAGACTTCTGATATTCAGCTTTCACCGACTGGCAATTTTGACACTTAGAAATACAATCAGTCACATCCTTCTATAATCCAACCCACTAGTATTGATCCTGAATATTGTGATAATTCTTGGTAACCATTTGGATGTACACTGCAAGTTCACTTCCACAGCTTATATAGAATCCCGTTCTCAGATTACAACATCAACCCTGTATCATTAACTTGGGCATCTCCTATCAGCAGATCATTCTATGGTGATATGCCATGATGACATGCTATGATGAATGTCATCATGAGATGATCTAATGAAATGTTATGATGAAATGCTAGAATGAAATGTCGTGATGAAATGCTGTAATGAGATGCTATGATGATATAATGAAATGCTGTAATGATATCAGGTCTTATCCTCTAAACTTCACGTTACCCTCAGATCAATCAGTCTTCTTCAGTACTTGGAAGCTGTTCTAACAAACATCTGTTCACACAATCTTCCCATTTTTCTGAGTTATGAGGGTCATAGGAGCTGTAATTCTAGAGAATTCTATTCAGATTTCCTATGATACCCAATTAAACCCAGAAAATTACAGATCTCAATGGATTCAGTCAGTCTGGGCCACTCAGATGTTATATTGATCTTTTGTGGATCAATTCGAATTCTATCCTTAAACGCCACAATTCTAAGAAAAACAACACTCTCCACCCAATGATCACACTTCTTGAATTCAACATAAAGCTGACATTCTCTTAGTGTCTGTAGTATAGTCCTCAAGTGATATGTGCCCTTTCATTCACTTCGAATACATTAGTATATCATTAATGAAGACTACTACAAACTGATCCACAACTAATGATAACCCAACTTCAAATTAATTTTTGAAAAGAACTGTGCACTCTTTAGCTGATTAGACAGGTCATCTATCCTCAAAAGAGGATACTTGTCCTTCACTGTTACCCTATTCATCTCTCTACAGTCAATGCATAGTTTCAAGGTACCATCCTTCTTCCTTACAATAGGACTAATGCACCCCGAAGAGAAATATAAGGTCTGACAAAACCTTGGTCATACAGCTTTCATAATTGCTCCTACAGCTCTGCAAAAGTCATTTTGTAGGGCTACGTTGAAATAAGAGTTATATCAGGAACCATATCGATACAGAATTCAATCTCTGTAAATTGGTAAACCTGGTAACTCACAGGCAATTAAAACATTTGGGAGAGATAACTTCTCCACTGAAGTATACTCAACTAGAGCCAGATATTCTTGACAACCCTTTCACATCTCATCAAGATTAATTACACCCAAAAGACTGAATTCATAATAACTCTCTGAGTCCTAATTCTATGTTTAGATGCCAATATATTACGCTTAATCCTGTAACATATAATTCCACCAGTCTCCTTTTATACTGTATTACGTCTTCAGCATGACATATCAGATTGAAGAGTTTACAGGTAATCTTCTCAACTGATTGCTATTCCCTTACTCTATGCAATAGCTGATACAAGTAATTATCCTTCCTTAAAGGTGGATGGAAGTATCTTATAAATCCCCCTTTAACTCAAATTATGTGTTGCAGTCAGAACTGACAGCTTGCCATAAAGAGTACAAGAGTGCTTCGTCTTCATTAGACATTTTCCAATTCCCCCATCAAAGCATATTCAAACAACTGTCAAACTTGATTAAATGTTATCAAGCTTCTATTAATCTCGGCTATCCTGGCCACAATTATTGCACGTTCAAGTCCAAAAGGAATGCTTGTACTACTTACAATGACTACCTTAACCCTTGAGTTATAGTTACCTCTAACCTACCCCTATACTAGATAGGTGTAGTAGGGCTGGAACTATAACCACAACTTGAACTTGAAAAGACTAATTATCAATATTGTCTCTGGAGAAGAAATAATTCACATTCACTGCGCTGAAAAGATATAGAAATCAACAGAATTCAGAATATAGCATATACGCAGAATTGATATGTCTCAAGTTCTCGGTTGAAAAAGAAATTACATCTGCTGAACGATCGAAGGTATCAGCACCGCATCCTGCAAAACTCTTATTGCAGAAGTAACATCATTGCAATGCTAAGCCACCAGCTCCGCATTCAGTTATTCCTATTATCAACAGTGATCATCAAGCCTTCTAAATCCATCTCTACCCCTACACCTAACAGGATGCATAGGGGGTAGAACCTCGTGCTCAGAAGATCAACTATCATCGATCTCATCGATCGATGGAGCGATTCACGCTCAAGGTAATCAACAAGGAGCAAAAATAAATAAATAATTCAAATAATCACAAACATCAACAGACACCCTAACGGTTACGCGGAATTCCTAATGCAAGGAAGACTTTTCAAAGACATGACCGAACCTAATTCACTGCAGTAGTTTAACAGAAAACACAACTTCGAAAACTAGGGCCACAACTCAAACAACTAAGCCCTGACACAGAACTCAGCTCTGATACCAACTTTGTCACGACCCAAACTAGGAGTCATGACCGGCGCTAGGGAACGGGAATTCTTTCGAATCCGAAACCCGTAGCAAGCCTTAGAAAATAAAATCATACAATAATTATATAAAAGTACGACCAAATTAAAATTTTTCTGAATCAATATATAAAATAAATACTCCAAATCCTTTTATAAATGAATACATATTCGTACAATGTTCAAATACAAATTCTCAGAGTATTTAATATCCAAACAAAATAATACACTTCCAATATAGTGACACTACTACTGCAGTTTCTAGAATACAATTCAAAGTTTAGAATATACATTTGTATAAAACAACCGGGACTGAAGAACACCGGCGAGGAACTCTACAACTAAGGTCTGGCGATATGGAATCTCCTGAAAAAAAATAATTGAGGGGGGTCAGACCTCACTGAGTGAATTATTATACTATATATACATGCAAACTAAACCATAACAATCAGGCATTCTTATATATATATATATATATATATGTATATACACACATTTCACACGAATGCCAAACTTTGCTTTTATAAATATACTAAATGTAGAAAACGTTTGTTTTAATTCATGAAGGATCCATAGAACCCTAAATAATAACAACCTCAAACAATCCCATCATCACTCTAGCCATACAGGCTCACTTGATTCCAAATAGAACACTTATTCCAATTTGGACAGCAGACTGGCCCCGAGACACTAAGTCGACCGAGCTCCAGCAGTCTGGCTGTCAGTGTGATTGGCCCCGAGACACTTGGTCAACCGAGCTCCAGCAATCACACTATCCATCACCTCACATCTCAATCAACCGAATAGATCATTCAATTCACTTATGGACAGTAGACTGACCCCGAGACACTAAGTCAACCGAGCTCCAGCAGTCTGACTGTCAGTGTGATTGGCCCCGAGACACTTAGTCAACCGAGCTCCAGCAATCACACTATCTAACATACCATTAATCTTAGTCAAATCAATTAAATCAATTATAATCACCCAATTTTAACTTTCACTCAATCCTTATCTACCGTACCGGTACGTACACGGTCCTAGTGCTGCCCACTAGGAAGCACGTTCTATTGATATCCTTCACTTCGAATAAATCATTCATTCGAAAAAATAATTAATGTAGAACCATATTCATAATAGTAAAACCAACCATATATATATATACCAAAAATATACCTAAAATATACCCAGTATATTTCAAGTATATATATATATATATAGTCAAATAAAATATGAAATAAACTAAAGATAAATCATTAATATAGTTAAAAACAATTTAAATGAGTAACAATAATATAACATGCATTATCTTAAAAATATACTTAAATATGCAAAAGATATACCCTAAGTACTCAAATCATTTAATAAACCATTTATGTATAAATATTCATTTAAATACATGTTTGTGTTTAACATATATTCACAAATATACTAAAAATAAACCTAATTATCTAGCATGCATATATCAAAAATAAACCCTAAATATACCACTAATGTGTTAGGTTTAATTTAATAATAAAACATTTATTTATTCGGAAATAAATAAAAAATATACCAAAAATAAACTTAAAAATACTTTAAGTGTAGGTTTATACTTTAACATGCAATTATTTAAGAATAAACCTAAAATCTACTGAAACTATACCTAAAGTATACTAATCATTTAATAAAATAATTATGTCTAAGTGTACATTTTAAAACATGTGTATATTACTCAAATGTATTAAACCTAAACCTAATTGTTTAATGTGCATATATCAAACTAACATGCATAATTATTTAATATGCATATATATAAGAATGCAACCCTAGATATACCAAAAATATTATAATTTAAATCATTTTTTTAAAAC
The DNA here is from genome assembly GCA_947683625.1 of Mallotus nudiflorus. Lineage (NCBI taxonomy): Eukaryota > Viridiplantae > Streptophyta > Magnoliopsida > Malpighiales > Euphorbiaceae > Mallotus > Mallotus nudiflorus. Next base: position 531,122 of record CANTUR010000070.1, on the reverse strand, counting down.
ATACAATGAAAATGAAAAATTCTAAATAATGCACCCTATATGCAGTGCATATATATACAGTATAATAACTCACATGTTAGCGCTCCACGAGACAAACTCGGCGGGCCTGATCCGTTAGGTCTCGGTCTCGGCGCAGCTAGACAAATAAATGACAACATGAAATCAGAATAAATTTAACAAAAATTCTAAAGACTCGATCTAGAATTTTAGACACAGCTTTAGAATAGGAATTTGACCGGACATCACGTTTTACGAGAATTCTACCGAAAATCCGGCAGAACCTCCCCTGTAAAACGGACATCTCTCTACTCAAAGAGTAGAGCCGGTCCTGCAAAGAAATACACTTTGGAATAAACACAGGATTACAATCAAAATCCCTCGGTCGGACTCCAAACTACAATTCACCGACCGAGGTTCACAATTCATAGAATATTTATAAAATACCGAAAATGCCCTTATATAATAAAAATACATTTTATAAATCCAAATTACGTAATTAACCCTAAAACATACTAAAAATCAATAAAAACCCATTTATTTAGAAAAATAGTATATTATATATAATTTGAAAATAATTTACAAAAAAATAGTTTTAATTAGTTAAAAATACTAAAAATTTGCAGAAATCATTTTTATGCCCTAAATAGCTATTAAAACCAATTTAATTACATTTTTAACCAATTTAGTGTAAAATTACCAAAATACCCCTATATATATATATTCACTATAAATGTTCAAAAATTCACCAAAAATTATATAATTACTCAAAAATTAATTTCTCAACATATAATTCAATAATATCAATAAATATACTCAATTTACCAATTTATTTCAATTAAACACATAATTAACCCTATTTTTCAAAATCACCTAAACTTAATAAATTCCAAATAAATACATAAAAATTCACAAAAATTACAAATAAATTTCTATAATTAATTTCAACTCCTATAATAACCATAAAACACAATTTCATAATTTAATTAATTAATTTTCGAAAATTAGAAAATAATAATAAAATAATCAAAAATTCACAAAAATTAAAATAAATTCCAAAAATTCTAAAAAAATTACAGCATGTAGATTAAGCTTCCAGTAACAAAGTTTGTGAAGGAAGTTTTCATGAATCAATCAAATTGAAGCTAAAAAAAATTCGAAACCCAAAATGGCTGATTTGAAGAAATTGAAACCTAAGCAATTCTAGACCAAATCAAGTGAAACAAAGCTTGGAATCACACTCACCAGAGCTCAAGGAGAAGATAGAGACTGAAAGCATCAAATTTGGTGGCCGGAAAGTGCTTGGTCGGAGTTAAGTTGATTTTTGGCTCTTTGAAGAAAATCCGGCCAAAACTCACCGGAAAAGAGTGTTTTAGGTGGTGGAAATGGTTGGAGGTGGAAGAGGAAGGCTGAGAGGCATATTAACAGGAAGAAAACCAGCTTGAAAGTGGCTGGAAATGGAAGAAAACGTTTTGGAAGGAAGAAGATGAAGGAGGGGCAAAACTGTAAATAAATGAAAGTTTTGGTTTTTTGATAAAAATTTATGTATATATGTATATATATATATATTTACACTATATATTATAATAATATAAAATTTCACACACATTAAATATACACCACACACATATTTTAATATGTTTAATAATTTATAAACTTAAAATTAATTAATACAAAAATTAAATAATAAAATTAAGGAAATTAATTAAGCTCTAATTAATTTAAATAAATACACATATATACATTTTATTTTAGCACTTTAAAATTATATATGAGTTCATGCAAATTCATAAAACTAGTCAAAATAAATAGTATTAATTTATTTACGTGTCAATTTCCCCGAAAATATAATTTCCGGAAAAATTTTACGTAAAGTACTTAAAATAATATAAAATAATTAAAATTAGCTTTAAACAAACAACAAACTCATAAAATATCATAAATATATATACAAAAATTATTAACACTGCATATCCCGATGCAGTATAAAAATATTTAAAAATTCGGGATATTACAATCTTCCCCCCTTACAAGAATTCGTCCCCGAATTCCAAAAAGAAAATTACAAGATCAAGAAAGAAAGAGATACGGGTAAGAAGCTCGTATCTCAACTTCAGTCTTTTACGTAAGCTCTTTCACTTTGTTGCCACGTCACGGAACCTTGATCATCTGAATCTAATTCGAACATAACTATCGAGCTTGATAATTTACAATTACAACTGATTCCTTCTCAAACTTCAGGTCTTCATTCAGTTCTATATTGTTCAACGCGTCTCATCACACCACTTTTCGGAGACATCTTCAGAATTACAGTCTTCGATCTAAAACTCCATATCTTTGCATCTAGGATCCATATCGCTCTTCTGATCACAACAACTTCTTCACTGTATTCTGAACCATCTCATATCTAATTAAGACTTCTTTCCATGAAAGCTTCAGGTGGTGTCATTCCAATACTGCTATGGTAGCTGTTATTATAAGCGAATTCTATAAGTAGCATATAATCAACCTAGCTACCTTCTAGATCCAAAACACACATCTTCAACATACTGTTTAGTGTTTGGATCGTCCTCTCAGACTGTCATCTGTTTGAGGATGAAAAGCAGTATTGAAATCCAATCAGGTGTCTATTACTCTCCATAATCTCTGCCAAAATCGAAAGGTAAACACTGTACCTTTACCATATACAATGGACACAGGCAGTCCATGTAGGCACACAATATGCTTCATATGCAGCTTAGCCCACTTAACTACTGAATAAGTGGCTTCCACTAGCCAAAAATTAGCTGACTTAGTCAATTTGTCTATAATCATTCCAACGGAATCATATTCACCCTTCGAACGAGGTAACCAACCACAAAAATTATCACAATTCTCTCTTATTTCCACCCAAATTCAAAAGAGATCAAAACTTCCCAGAAGACTTCTGATATTCAGCTTTCACCGACTGGCAATTTTGACACTTAGAAATACAATCAGTCACATCCTTCTATAATCCAACCCACTAGTATTGATCCTGAATATTGTGATAATTCTTGGTAACCATTTGGATGTACACTGCAAGTTCACTTCCACAGCTTATATAGAATCCCGTTCTCAGATTACAACATCAACCCTGTATCATTAACTTGGGCATCTCCTATCAGCAGATCATTCTATGGTGATATGCCATGATGACATGCTATGATGAATGTCATCATGAGATGATCTAATGAAATGTTATGATGAAATGCTAGAATGAAATGTCGTGATGAAATGCTGTAATGAGATGCTATGATGATATAATGAAATGCTGTAATGATATCAGGTCTTATCCTCTAAACTTCACGTTACCCTCAGATCAATCAGTCTTCTTCAGTACTTGGAAGCTGTTCTAACAAACATCTGTTCACACAATCTTCCCATTTTTCTGAGTTATGAGGGTCATAGGAGCTGTAATTCTAGAGAATTCTATTCAGATTTCCTATGATACCCAATTAAACCCAGAAAATTACAGATCTCAATGGATTCAGTCAGTCTGGGCCACTCAGATGTTATATTGATCTTTTGTGGATCAATTCGAATTCTATCCTTAAACGCCACAATTCTAAGAAAAACAACACTCTCCACCCAATGATCACACTTCTTGAATTCAACATAAAGCTGACATTCTCTTAGTGTCTGTAGTATAGTCCTCAAGTGATATGTGCCCTTTCATTCACTTCGAATACATTAGTATATCATTAATGAAGACTACTACAAACTGATCCACAACTAATGATAACCCAACTTCAAATTAATTTTTGAAAAGAACTGTGCACTCTTTAGCTGATTAGACAGGTCATCTATCCTCAAAAGAGGATACTTGTCCTTCACTGTTACCCTATTCATCTCTCTACAGTCAATGCATAGTTTCAAGGTACCATCCTTCTTCCTTACAATAGGACTAATGCACCCCGAAGAGAAATATAAGGTCTGACAAAACCTTGGTCATACAGCTTTCATAATTGCTCCTACAGCTCTGCAAAAGTCATTTTGTAGGGCTACGTTGAAATAAGAGTTATATCAGGAACCATATCGATACAGAATTCAATCTCTGTAAATTGGTAAACCTGGTAACTCACAGGCAATTAAAACATTTGGGAGAGATAACTTCTCCACTGAAGTATACTCAACTAGAGCCAGATATTCTTGACAACCCTTTCACATCTCATCAAGATTAATTACACCCAAAAGACTGAATTCATAATAACTCTCTGAGTCCTAATTCTATGTTTAGATGCCAATATATTACGCTTAATCCTGTAACATATAATTCCACCAGTCTCCTTTTATACTGTATTACGTCTTCAGCATGACATATCAGATTGAAGAGTTTACAGGTAATCTTCTCAACTGATTGCTATTCCCTTACTCTATGCAATAGCTGATACAAGTAATTATCCTTCCTTAAAGGTGGATGGAAGTATCTTATAAATCCCCCTTTAACTCAAATTATGTGTTGCAGTCAGAACTGACAGCTTGCCATAAAGAGTACAAGAGTGCTTCGTCTTCATTAGACATTTTCCAATTCCCCCATCAAAGCATATTCAAACAACTGTCAAACTTGATTAAATGTTATCAAGCTTCTATTAATCTCGGCTATCCTGGCCACAATTATTGCACGTTCAAGTCCAAAAGGAATGCTTGTACTACTTACAATGACTACCTTAACCCTTGAGTTATAGTTACCTCTAACCTACCCCTATACTAGATAGGTGTAGTAGGGCTGGAACTATAACCACAACTTGAACTTGAAAAGACTAATTATCAATATTGTCTCTGGAGAAGAAATAATTCACATTCACTGCGCTGAAAAGATATAGAAATCAACAGAATTCAGAATATAGCATATACGCAGAATTGATATGTCTCAAGTTCTCGGTTGAAAAAGAAATTACATCTGCTGAACGATCGAAGGTATCAGCACCGCATCCTGCAAAACTCTTATTGCAGAAGTAACATCATTGCAATGCTAAGCCACCAGCTCCACATTCAGTTATTCCTATTATCAACAGTGATCATCAAGCCTTCTAAATCCATCTCTACCCCTACACCTAACAGGATGCATAGGGGGTAGAACCTCGTGCTCAGAAGATCAACTATCATCGATCTCATCGATCGATGGAGCGATTCACGCTCAAGGTAATCAACAAGGAGCAAAAATAAATAAATAATTCAAATAATCACAAACATCAACAGACACCCTAACGGTTACGCGGAATTCCTAATGCAAGGAAGACTTTTCAAAGACATGACCGAACCTAATTCACTGCAGTAGTTTAACAGAAAACACAACTTCGAAAACTAGGGCCACAACTCAAACAACTAAGCCCTGACACAGAACTCAGCTCTGATACCAACTTTGTCACGACCCAAACTAGGAGTCATGACCGGCGCTAGGGAACGGGAATTCTTTCGAATCCGAAACCCGTAGCAAGCCTTAGAAAATAAAATCATACAATAATTATATAAAAGTACGACCAAATTAAAATTTTTCTGAATCAATATATAAAATAAATACTCCAAATCCTTTTATAAATGAATACATATTCGTACAATGTTCAAATACAAATTCTCAGAGTATTTAATATCCAAACAAAATAATACACTTCCAATATAGTGACACTACTACTGCAGTTTCTAGAATACAATTCAAAGTTTAGAATATACATTTGTATAAAACAACCGGGACTGAAGAACACCGGCGAGGAACTCTACAACTAAGGTCTGGCGATATGGAATCTCCTGAAAAAAAATAATTGAGGGGGGTCAGACCTCACTGAGTGAATTATTATACTATATATACATGCAAACTAAACCATAACAATCAGGCATTCTTATATATATATATATATATATATGTATATACACACATTTCACACGAATGCCAAACTTTGCTTTTATAAATATACTAAATGTAGAAAACGTTTGTTTTAATTCATGAAGGATCCATAGAACCCTAAATAATAACAACCTCAAACAATCCCATCATCACTCTAGCCATACAGGCTCACTTGATTCCAAATAGAACACTTATTCCAATTTGGACAGCAGACTGGCCCCGAGACACTAAGTCGACCGAGCTCCAGCAGTCTGGCTGTCAGTGTGATTGGCCCCGAGACACTTGGTCAACCGAGCTCCAGCAATCACACTATCCATCACCTCACATCTCAATCAACCGAATAGATCATTCAATTCACTTATGGACAGTAGACTGACCCCGAGACACTAAGTCAACCGAGCTCCAGCAGTCTGACTGTCAGTGTGATTGGCCCCGAGACACTTAGTCAACCGAGCTCCAGCAATCACACTATCTAACATACCATTAATCTTAGTCAAATCAATTAAATCAATTATAATCACCCAATTTTAACTTTCACTCAATCCTTATCTACCGTACCGGTACGTACACGGTCCTAGTGCTGCCCACTAGGAAGCACGTTCTATTGATATCCTTCACTTCGAATAAATCATTCATTCGAAAAAATAATTAATGTAGAACCATATTCATAATAGTAAAACCAACCATATATATATATACCAAAAATATACCTAAAATATACCCAGTATATTTCAAGTATATATATATATATAGTCAAATAAAATATGAAATAAACTAAAGATAAATCATTAATATAGTTAAAAACAATTTAAATGAGTAACAATAATATAACATGCATTATCTTAAAAATATACTTAAATATGCAAAAGATATACCCTAAGTACTCAAATCATTTAATAAACCATTTATGTATAAATATTCATTTAAATACATGTTTGTGTTTAACATATATTCACAAATATACTAAAAATAAACCTAATTATCTAGCATGCATATATCAAAAATAAACCCTAAATATACCACTAATGTGTTAGGTTTAATTTAATAATAAAACATTTATTTATTCGGAAATAAATAAAAAATATACCAAAAATAAACTTAAAAATACTTTAAGTGTAGGTTTATACTTTAACATGCAATTATTTAAGAATAAACCTAAAATCTACTGAAACTATACCTAAAGTATACTAATCATTTAATAAAATAATTATGTCTAAGTGTACATTTTAAAACATGTGTATATTACTCAAATGTATTAAACCTAAACCTAATTGTTTAATGTGCATATATCAAACTAACATGCATAATTATTTAATATGCATATATATAAGAATGCAACCCTAGATATACCAAAAATATTATAATTTAAATCATTTTTTTAAAACATACAATGAAAATGAAAAATTCTAAATAATGCACCCTATATGCAGTGCATATATATACAGTATAATAACTCACATGTTAGCGCTCCACGAGACAAACTCGGCGGGCCTGATCCGTTAGGTCTCGGTCTCGGCGCAGCTAGACAAATAAATGACAACATGAAATCAGAATAAATTTAACAAAAATTCTAAAGACTCGATCTAGAATTTTAGACACAGCTTTAGAATAGGAATTTGACCGGACATCACGTTTTACGAGAATTCTACCGAAAATCCGGCAGAACCTCCCCTGTAAAACGGACATCTCTCTACTCAAAGAGTAGAGCCGGTCCTGCAAAGAAATACACTTTGGAATAAACACAGGATTACAATCAAAATCCCTCGGTCGGACTCCAAACTACAATTCACCGACCGAGGTTCACAATTCATAGAATATTTATAAAATACCGAAAATGCCCTTATATAATAAAAATACATTTTATAAATCCAAATTACGTAATTAACCCTAAAACATACTAAAAATCAATAAAAACCCATTTATTTAGAAAAATAGTATATTATATATAATTTGAAAATAATTTACAAAAAAATAGTTTTAATTAGTTAAAAATACTAAAAATTTGCAGAAATCATTTTTATGCCCTAAATAGCTATTAAAACCAATTTAATTACATTTTTAACCAATTTAGTGTAAAATTACCAAAATACCCCTATATATATATATTCACTATAAATGTTCAAAAATTCACCAAAAATTATATAATTACTCAAAAATTAATTTCTCAACATATAATTCAATAATATCAATAAATATACTCAATTTACCAATTTATTTCAATTAAACACATAATTAACCCTATTTTTCAAAATCACCTAAACTTAATAAATTCCAAATAAATACATAAAAATTCACAAAAATTACAAATAAATTTCTATAATTAATTTCAACTCCTATAATAACCATAAAACACAATTTCATAATTTAATTAATTAATTTTCGAAAATTAGAAAATAATAATAAAATAATCAAAAATTCACAAAAATTAAAATAAATTCCAAAAATTCTAAAAAAATTACAGCATGTAGATTAAGCTTCCAGTAACAAAGTTTGTGAAGGAAGTTTTCATGAATCAATCAAATTGAAGCTAAAAAAAATTCGAAACCCAAAATGGCTGATTTGAAGAAATTGAAACCTAAGCAATTCTAGACCAAATCAAGTGAAACAAAGCTTGGAATCACACTCACCAGAGCTCAAGGAGAAGATAGAGACTGAAAGCATCAAATTTGGTGGCCGGAAAGTGCTTGGTCGGAGTTAAGTTGATTTTTGGCTCTTTGAAGAAAATCCGGCCAAAACTCACCGGAAAAGAGTGTTTTAGGTGGTGGAAATGGTTGGAGGTGGAAGAGGAAGGCTGAGAGGCATATTAACAGGAAGAAAACCAGCTTGAAAGTGGCTGGAAATGGAAGAAAACGTTTTGGAAGGAAGAAGATGAAGGAGGGGCAAAACTGTAAATAAATGAAAGTTTTGGTTTTTTGATAAAAATTTATGTATATATGTATATATATATATATTTACACTATATATTATAATAATATAAAATTTCACACACATTAAATATACACCACACACATATTTTAATATGTTTAATAATTTATAAACTTAAAATTAATTAATACAAAAATTAAATAATAAAATTAAGGAAATTAATTAAGCTCTAATTAATTTAAATAAATACACATATATACATTTTATTTTAGCACTTTAAAATTATATATGAGTTCATGCAAATTCATAAAACTAGTCAAAATAAATAGTATTAATTTATTTACGTGTCAATTTCCCCGAAAATATAATTTCCGGAAAAATTTTACGTAAAGTACTTAAAATAATATAAAATAATTAAAATTAGCTTTAAACAAACAACAAACTCATAAAATATCATAAATATATATACAAAAATTATTAACACTGCATATCCCGATGCAGTATAAAAATATTTAAAAATTCGGGATATTACAATTTCTTAAGTTTATATTAAGTATATTTTTGGTTTATTTTTAGTATATAATAAATTATATACATGTTTTGTTAATAAAATATATTTAAAATATTTTTAAATATATTTTTAGTTTAATTTATGATTTGACTGGATTTATTTGATGTATATATACTCAAAATATACCTGGTTTACTTTTGGTATATTTCTGGTATATATATAGGTTATATTGTTATTTCATTTACATTCATGCATCATTTATTTTTGTGAATGAATGTTTTATATTATTAATGATGAAGGATATCGATAGAACATGCTACCTAGTGGGCAGCATTAGGACCGAGTACGTACCGGTACGCCTATAGTATTTAGGCTGTATTACTAACCATTTGTGGATATTGATTTGATATGATTATTGATATGTGTGAGATGTGATTTGGTTGTGATTGCTGGAGCTCGGTTGACCAAGTGTCTCGGGGCCAATCACACTGGCAGTCAGACTGCTGGAGCTCGGTTGACTTAGTGTCTCAGGGCCAGTCTACTGTCTAAATGGATTAAGTGGATATATTTGGATTAAATGAGCCTGTATGGCTAGAGTGTTGTTTAACATTATTTCTAAGGTTGCGATATTCTAGGGTTCTAAGTGATCCTTCATAAAAGATGATTTTTAATGAAAATATATAAAATGATTTTATTGCATCCGTGTGTAATTGCCTATATATATACATATTATATATACTGTTGACTGTATGCATTATCATTTAGTGTGTATGTATATATATTATAGTAATTCACTCAGTGAGGTCTGACTCCCCTCCGTTGACAATTTTTCAGGAGAGTCAACTTCTTCAGACCTCAGTAGCAGGTCGATACGCCGGATTTCTTCCGCCCCGGCTTCTTTGTGTAAACTATTTACTTGAGTCTTATTTTTATAATCTAGACACTGCAGTAGTTGTGAATTAAAGTGTGGAATTTCATGTATTTTATTTAAAAAGATGTATTATATTGAAACTGGATTTGTATTAAAGAGATTTTATATATGTGATGAGTTGAGAGTTGATTTAAATCCAGTTGATGAAAATATTATTATTATATTTATGATTTTTTATTTCCGCTGCATATATATTACTGTTATTGTTATTATTGCATGTTTTATTTTATTTTTAGGCTTGCTACGGGTTCTGGATTCGAAAGAATTCCCGTTCCCTAGCGCCGGTCATGGCCCCTGTTTTGGGTCGTGACAAAGTTGGTATCAGAGCGAAGTTCTGTGTCAGGGCTTAGTTGTGTGAGTTGTGGCCCTAGTTTTCAGAGTTGTGTTTTCTTTTGGTAACTACTGCAGTGAATTAGGTTCGAGTATGTCTTGATGAGTATTCCTTGCTGTAGTTTTCAGTGTTATTCCTCCATTGTCTATTTTGTCTGAATCTTTCCGTTTGTCTTTTCAGAATGAGGAGGCGAGCGCGTGTCGCTCCATCGGTCATTGAGGCCAAGGATGATGAGTCTTTTTAGGATGAGGTTTTACCTCCTGAGCAGCCAGTTAGACGTAAGGGTCGTGGCAGAGGTAGACCTCGAGGAGCGGCAGGTCGTCGTAGGCAGAGAGAGTTACAGGACGAGGAGCCTGTTGAGCCTGAGTTTGATGTTCCTGTTCCTCCAGTTGTTCAGCCTGCCTATCAGCAGGGTATGTCTGACCCTGAGGCAGCTTTGTTCTATGCCAGAGTTGGCAGGATTGCTTTTGATGGTACTTTCGATCCGTTAGATTTTCTGCATGCGATTGAGACTAGGACTCGGACTGCTCATACCGAGTACTAACAGATCATGATTATTGAGTTGTCTGTCGAGGGACCAGCTCTCAACTGGTTTATTCAGATGATTCAGCCCTATATGATGACGATGACGTGGGCTCAGTTTCGAGAGCGATTCATGAGGAGATTTTATCCATAGCCTCTTCGTTTGAGTTATCGTCTTCGTTTGACCAGTATTTCTCATGGAGATCGATCTGTAGAGGAGTATACCCGAGAGTTTCTTCATCTGGGTAGATATGCTGAGGATCTGATGCGAGATCAGTATTTTGCAGTCACTACGTATGTTACTGGTTTAGGTTCAGCTTTTGCTGGTATGCCTACAGCAGGCCTTACTCTCGAGTCTGTGATTGAGTTGGCTAAGGAGATTGAGCTGAGGCTAGTTAGGCAGGGAGTGATGCCTGATTATTACCAGCTAGGAGTTCAGTCGAGTGGATTGCAGACTACATCGTATTCGAGTTTTCATGTTGGTTCGAGTAGTCAGCAGCGAGGTCTGACTCAGCAGAGTCAGAGACAGCAGCAGCGAGTGCATCGGAGCAGTAGACATGGCCGTGGAGGTCAGTGTAGATCGTTCAGATTTGGATCAGGTGCTTCGAGCAGCAGCAGTGGTCGTAGTTCTAGATCAGCGGCCAGTGTTTGTCAGACTTATGGTAGAGTCCATCAGGGACCATGTTATCTGACACCACTGACATGCTTCAGATGCGGGCAGACAGGACATTTTGCTAGATCGTGTCCTTATTCCGGGTATCAACAGCAGCAGATTCCGTGATTCCCACAGCAGTCGATTGCTAGTGCTGCACCCGTGCCATTTCAGTTGCCACCAGCTCAGCATCAGAGTTCCACTCAGTTTGTTCCACAGCAGAGTAGTGGTAGAGGTACTAGAGGAGGTGCCAAAGGTGTTGGCCAGGCTTCTACCAGTCAGCAGGGAGGTCGAGGTCGGGCCAGAGTTTTTCATCTTACTCAGCAGGATGCTCAGGCATCTAATGCAATCGTGGCAGGTATTGTTTCTGTTTGTTACCTGGATGTATGGGTTTTGTTTGATCCGGGTGCCACGCATTCGTTTGTTTCTCCCATTTTTACTTCTAAATCTTATTGGCAAGCTTCGAGGATGGCTTTTCCTTTGTCTGTTGCCACTCCTCTGAGCAATTCCTTGGACGCCGATATTGTTCTTTCTGGTTGTCCAGTTCTCATGGGAGATAGAGAATTACCCGTTGATTTGATTTTGTTAGATGTGATGGAGTTTGACGTTATTCTGGGAATGGATTGGTTATCTCAGCACTATGCCGTGGTAGATTGTAGGAAAAAAGAGGTGACTTTCAGAATTCCTGGTGAAGAAGATTTTAAGTTTGTTGGTGATAGGAGTTCAGCACCTCAGAATCTTATTTCTGCTATTACGGCTAGGAAGTTATTGAGGAAAGGTTGTCAGGGATATTTGGCATTGGTCAGGGATACTTCAGTGGAGAAGTTGTCACTCACAGATGTTCCTATTGCTTGTGAGTTTCCTGATGTTTTTCCCGAGGAGTTGCCAGGTTTACCACCTCACAGAGAGATTGAGTTCTGTATAGATGTGGTACCAGGTACTACTCTTATATCTATGCCACCCTATCGAATGGCTCCTGCAGAGTTAAAAGAGTTGAAGGAGCAATTGCAAGAGTTATTGGATAAGGGTTTTATTAGGCCTAGTGTTTCTCCTTGGGGTGCACCAGTCCTGTTTGTGAAGAAGAAGGATGGTACCCTGAGACTGTGCATTGACTATAGAGAGCTGAATAAGGTGACAGTGAAGAATAAGTATCCTCTCCCAAGGATAGATGATTTGTTTGATCAGCTACAGGGTGCATAGTTCTTTTCTAAGGTTGACTTGAGGTCGGGTTATCATCAGCTGCGGATTAGTGAATCCGATATTCCTAAGACAGCGTTCCGCACTCGATATGGTCATTATGAGTTTCTGGTGATATCTTTTGGTTTGACTAATGCACCAGCAGCTTTTATGGACCTGATGAATAGGGTATTCAGACCGTATGTGGATCAGTTTATGGTAGTCTTCATTGATGATATACTAGTATATTCGAGGAGTATGGAAGAGCATGTATATCACTTGAGGATTGTACTACAGACACTAAGAGATCATCAGCTTTATGCTAAATTCTCGAAGTGTGATTTTTGGATGGAGAGTGTTTCTTTTCTTGGACACATAGTGTCTAAAGAAGGTATTCAGGTTGATCCACAGAAGATTGAGGCAGTGTCTGAGTGGCCTAGACCTACTTCTGTTATAGAGATTCAGAGTTTTCTGGGTTTAGCCGGGTATTATAGGCGGTTTGTATAGGATTTTTCCAGAATTGCAGCCCCTATGACTCACTTGACTCAGAAGAATGTTAGATTCGAGTGGTCAGAAGCTTGTGAGAATAGTTTTCAGTTGTTGAAGGAGAAGTTGACCACAGCACCAGTATTAGCTTTGCCTAATAGTATGGATAAGTTCACAGTTTACTGTGATGCCTTTAGAATTGGTCTTGGTTGTGTGTTGATGCAGAATGGAAGGGTGATAGCCTATGCTTCGAGGCAATTAAAGAAGCATGAACAGAACTATCCTACACATGATCTTGAGATGGCTGCAGTGATCTTTGCTTTGAAGATCTGGAGACATTATTTGTACGGGGTGACTTGTGAGATATTTACTGATCACAAGAGCCTTAAGTACATTTTCCAGCAGCGAGATCTGAATCTGAGGCAGAGGAGATGGTTGGAACTGTTGAAGGATTATGATTGCGAGATTCTATATCATCCGGGTAAAGCTAATGTGGTAGCAAATGCCTTGAGTAGGAAGTCCTCAGGCAGTCTTGCTCACATCGGTGTTGAGAGGAGACCATTGATCCAAGAGTTGCATCTGTTGGTGGATCAAAGTCTGATGATGAAGATTAGTAGATCAGGTGGACTGCTAGCTCAGTTTAAAGTGCGATCTATACTGAGGGATAGGATTAAAGCAGCTCAAAGCCGATATCCTATTCTAGAAGAGCTTGCAGAGAATGTTCGAGCAGGGAAGTTCACTGATTTCACACTCGATGATGATGGTGTGTTGTGGATCAGTGGTAGATTGTGTGTTCCTGATGTGGATGACTTGAGAGAAGAGATCCTAGAGGAAGCACATTCTACAACTTACAGCGTTCATCCAGGTGTTACTAAGATGTACCACAGTATCAGAGACTTATACTGGTGGGATGGATTGAAGAAGGATGTCATTGATTATGTTGCTAAGTGCTTGACGTGTCAGCAAGTGAAAGCCGAACATCAAAAGCCTTCTGGGAAGCTTCAGCCTCTTCCTATTCCCGAGTGGAAGTGGGAAAGGATAGCTATGGATTTTGTGGTCGGTTTACCTCGTTCAAAGGATGGATACGATTCTATCTGGGTAATTGTAGACAGATTAATGAAGTCTGCACATTTCTTACCTGTGAAAGCCACATATTCAGTTGCTAGATTGGCGAAGTTGTATGTGAAGCATATTGTATGCCTTCATGGAGTACATGTGTCCATTGTGTCAGATAGAGGTTCGGTGTTTACTTCTCATTTTTAGCAGAAGTTGCAGGAAGTGATGTGCACTAGGTTAGACTTCAGTACTGCTTTTCATCCTCAGACAGATGGTCAGTCTGAGAGGATGATCCAGACACTGGAAGATATGTTGAGGATGTGTGTCTTGGATTTGGGAGGTAGCTGGGATGATTACTTGTCGCTTGTTGAGTTTGCATATAATAATAGCTACCATAGCAGTATTGGTATGGCACCATATGAGGCGTTGTATGGAAGGAAGTGTAGATCCCCGTTGAGTTGGGATGAGATTGGTGAGAGAGCTTTGACTGGACCTGAGATGGTTCAGGATGCTGCAGAGAAAGTCACCGTGATTAAGCGTAGATTAGAGACCGCAGTTAGTAGACAGAAGAGTTATGTGGATCCTAGGCGCAGAGATGTGGAGTTTCAGGTTGGAGATTTTATTTTTCTGAAGGTATCTCCGATGAAGGGTGTGATGAGATTTGGCAGGAAGGGTAAGTTAGCACCGAGATATATTGGACCGTTTGAGATTCTGGAGAGAGTTGGCACTGTTGCATATCGATTGGATTTGCCTCCGAGTATGTCACAAGTGCATCCAGTATTTCATATCTCGATGTTGAGGAAGTATATCTCAGACCCTTCACACGTGTTGCAACCTGACAGTGTAGAAGTGAGTGAAGATTTGACGTTTATGGAAGAACCTGTGGCGATCGTTGATTTTCAAGTTCGATAGTTGCGTTCGAAGTAGATTCCGATGGTCAAGGTTTTGTGGCGTAGCGATAGAGTCGAGGAGCATACGTGGGAGACTGAAGCCGAGATGCGAGCTTCTTACCCATATCTCTTTCCTTCATGATTCTGTAATCTTTTCTTTTTGGAATTCGGGGACGAATTCTTGTAAGGGGGGAAGACTGTAATATCCCGTGTTTTTAAATATTTTTAATATTGTACCGGGATATACAGTGTTAATAATTTTTGTATGTATATTATGATATTTTCATGAGTTGATATGTATTTAAAACCTATTTTAATTATTGTGTATTATTTACAGTGTTTTACGTAAAATTTTCCCGGGACTTGCATTTTCAGGGAAACTTTCACGTAAACAATGTATTATTAATTATTTTAAATGTATTTTCTGTAATATCCCGTGTTTTTAAAATATTTTTATACTGTACCGGGATATGCAGTGTTAATAATTTCTATACATTATATGATATTTTTACGAGTTAATATGTATTTAAAATCTATTTTAATTACTGTGTATTATTTTCAGTGTTTTACGTAAAATTTTCCTGGGACTTGCATTTTCGGGGAAATTTTCACGTAAATATTTTAATATTAATTATTTTAAATATATTTTCGGACTTGCATGAACTCATACGTATTTTTAAATACTAAATAAAGCCTACGTGTGTGTATATTTATTTAATTAGGGTTTAATACATAAAACCCTAATATTGTATTATTTATTTATTTATTATTATTTAATTATTTTATTTATTATTTTATTAAAATTTATTTTTTTATTATTATTATTTTATTAATATTTGATTATTTTATTTTATTTTATTTTTCTTTTTTTTTTTGTTTTTTTTGTTTTTTTCCTTTTTCTTTCTTTTTCTTTTTCTTTTTCTTTTTCTTTCCTTTTTCTTTCTTTTTCTTTTTCTTCCTTCTCCCGCGCCCGACGACCACCACCCATCCCCTCACCGCTGCAACTCCGGCCACCTACCGTCGGTGTGCCTCTCGGCTTGCCACCGCCATTCCCAGCCGTCCTCCGCCGCCTCCAGCTCCTTTCCCCGGCGCCGGCAGCTCCATTCTTCCTCTTTTGGCCGAAAATCAACCCTTCGCCGTTTCTCCCTCCTCTGGCCACCGTTTACGACACTGCCAATCTCTTTCTTCTCCTTGAGCTCCGGTGAGTGTGATTCTAGCTTTGGTTTGAGCTAAAATGGTCTAGAATTGCTTAGGTTTCGATTTTGTCAATTTCAGCCTATTAGGGTTTTCGATTTTTTTGAGCTTTGAATTGAATGATTCATGAAAACTTCCTTCACAAATGTTGTTCCTAGTAGCTCAATATACATGTATGAATTTTTGTAGAATTTTTTGAGATTGTTTGGATTTTTGGGTATTTTTGAATATTTTAATATTATTTTCTAATTTTCGGAAATTAATTATTTAAATTATTAAATTGGAGTTTATGGTTAAATTAGGTGTTGACATGAATTATAGGAATTTATTTGGAATTTTTATGAATTTCTAAGTATTTATTTTGAATTATTGAAGTTTATGTGATTTTGAGAAATTAGGGTTAATTGTGTTTTAAATGGAAATTAATTGGTTAATTGAGTTTAATTATTGATATTATTGATAAATATGTTGAGAAAATTAATTTTGGATAATTGTATAATTTTTGGTGAATTTTTGAAGTAATTTTAGTATATTTATATATATAGGGGTATTTTGGTAATTTTACCCTAAATTGTCTAAAAATGTAATTTAATTGGTTTTAATAATTATTTAAGGTATAAAAATGATTTCTACAAAATATTTGGTATTTTTAACTAATTAAAACTATTTTTCGTGAATTATTTTCAATTATATATATAATATACGGTTTTTCTAATAAAATGAGTTTTATTCAGTTTTTACAGTGTTTCAAGGTTAATTATGTAATTTTTACCTATGAGATGTATTACTATGTTGTGAGGATATTTTTGGTTTATCTGGAATTATTCTGTGTTTGTGGACCCCGGTCGGTGGACTGTAGTTTGGAGTCCGACCGTGGGATTTTGATTGTGTTGAGCTTGTTTTTTCGAAGTGTATTTCTTTGTAGGGTCGGCTCTACTCTTTTGAGTAGAGAGATGTTCGTTTTACATGGGAGGTTCTGTCGGATTTTCGATAGAATTCTCGTAAAATGTGATGTCCAGTCGAACCCTAATTTCTGATTCTGTGTTTAATACTCTAGATTGAATTCTAGGATTTCTGTTAGGGTTTATTATGATGTCTATTATTTATTGCTTGTTTAGTTGCGTCGAGACCAAGGGCTAGTGGACCAGGCCCGTCGGACCTGTCTCGTGGAGCGCATTAGGTGAGTTACTATACTATATATATATACTTAGGATGCATGATTTAGAAATGCACGTTTTATGTTGATTAAATATGCATGAATAATTTGATTATTTCTTAATTTTACATTAAGTATATTTTTGGTTTATTTTTGGTATATATTAAATTATATACATGTTTTGTAAATAAAATATATTTAAAATGTTTTTAAATATATTTCCAGCTTAAGTTATAATTTGATGGGATTCATTTGACGTATATATACTCGAAATATACCTGGTTTACTTTTGGTATATTTCTGGTATATATATGGATTATAATGTTATTTCATTTACATTCATGCATCATTTATTTTTGTGAATGAATGTTTTATAATATTTATTAATGAGGGATATCAATAGAACGTGCTACCTAGTAGGCAGCACTAGGACCGAGTACGTACCGGTACGCCTATAGTGTTTAGGCTATATTACTAACTTATTTGTGGATATTGATTTAATGTGATTATTGATATGTGAGATGTGGTTTGGAGGTGTGATTGCTGGAGCTCGGTTGACCAAGTGTCTCGGGGCCAATCACACTGGCAGTCAGACTGCTGGAGCTCGGTTGACTTAGTGTCTCGGGGCCAGTCTACTGTCTAAATGGATTAAGTGGATACATTTGGAATAAGTGAGCCTGTATGGCTAGAGTGTTGTTTAACACTATTTCTGAGGTTGCGATATTCTAGGGTTCTATGTGATCCTTCATAAACTGGGATTTTCAATAAAATATATATAAAAATGATTTTCTGCATCTGTGTGAAATTGCCTGTATATATATACATATTACACATATACTATTGATTGTATGCATTATCACTTAGTGTGTATGTATATATATTATAGTAATTCACTCAGTGAGGTCTGACTCCCCTCCGTTGACTATTTTTCAGGAGAGTCAACTTCTTCAGACCTCAGTAGCAGGTCGATACGCCGGATTTCTTCCGCCCCGGCTTCTTTATGTAAATTATCTACTTGAGTCTTATTATTTTATCTAGACACTGCAGTAGTTGTGAATTAAGGTATTGGATTTCATGTACTTTATTTTAAAGAGATGTATTATATTGAAACTGGATTTGTATTAAAGAGATTATATATCTATGAGATGAGATTTTGATTTAAATCCAGTTGATGTGAATAATATTATGATATGATGATTTTTATTTTTCGCTGCATATTATATTGTTATTGTTATTATTGCATGTTTATTTTATTTTTTTAGGCTTGCTACAGGTTCCGGATTCGAAAGAATTCCCGTTCCCTAGCGCCGGTCATGGCCCCTGTTTTGGGTCGTGACAAAGTTGGTATCAGAGCGGAGTTCTGTGTCAGGGCTTAGTTATGTGAGTTGTGGCCCTAGTTTTAAAGTTGTTTTTTTTCTGTTGGACTATTGCAGTGTATTAGGTTTGAGTATGTCTTGATAAGTATTCCTTGCTGTAGTTTTCAGCGTTATTCCTCCGTTGTCTGTTTTGTCTGAATCTTTCCGTTTGTCTTTTCAGAATGAGGAGGCGAGCGCGTGTCGCTCCATCGGTCGTTGAGGCTGAGGATGATGAGTCTTTTCAGGATGAGGTTTTACCTCCTGAGCAGCCAGTTAGACGTAGAGGTCGTGGCAGAGGTAGACCTCGAGGAGCGGCAGGTCGCCGTAGGCAGAGAGAGTTACAGGACGAGGAGCCTATTAAGCCTGAGTTTGATGTTCCTGTTCCTCCAGTTGTTCAGCCTGTTTAGCCTGCCTATCAGCAGGGTATGTCTGACCCTGAGGCAGCTTTGTTCTATGCCCGAGTTGGCAGGATTGCTTTTGATGGGACTTCTGATCCTTTAGATTTTCTGCATACGATTGAGACTAGGACTCGGACTGCTCATACCGAGTACCAGCGGATCATGATTGTTGAGTTATCTGTCGAGGGACCAGCTCTAGATTGGTTCATTCAGATGATCCAACCCTATATGATGACGATGACATGGGCTTAGTTTCGAGAGCGATTCATGAGGAGATTTTGTCCAGAGCCTCTTCGTTTGAGTTATCATCTTCGATTGACCAGTATTTCTCGTGGAGATCGATCTGTAGAGGAGTATACCCGAGAGTTTCTTCGTCTGGGTAGATATGCTGAGGATCTGATGCGAGATCAGTATTTCGCTGTTACTACGTATGTTACTGGTTTGGGTTCAGCTTTTGCTGGTATGCCTACAGCAGGTCTTACTCTTGAGTCTGTGATTGAGCTAGCCAAGGAGATTGAGCTGAGGTTAGTAAGGCAGGGAGCGATGCCTGATTATTACCAGTTGGGAGTTCAGTCGAGTGGATTGCAGGCTACTCCATATTCGAGTTTTCATGTTGGATCGAGTAGTCAGCAGCAAGGTTCGACTCAGCAGAGTCAGAGACAGCAGCAGCGAGTGCATCGAAGCAGTGGACATGGCCGTGGAGGTCAGCATAGATCGTTCAGATTTGGGTCATGTGCTTCGAGCAGCAACAGTGGTCGTAGTTCTGGATCAGCGGCCAGTGTTTGTCAGACTTGTGGTAGAGTCCATCAGGGACCGTGTTATCTGACACCGTTGACATACTTCAGATGCGGGCAGACAGGACATTTTGCCAGATCGTGTCCTTATTCCGGTTATCAGCAGCAGCAGATTCCGCGATTCCCACAGCAGTCGATTGCTAGTGCAGCACCCGTGCCATTTCAGTTACCACCAGCCCAGCATCAGAGTTCCACTCAGTTTGTTCCACAGCAGAGTCGTGGTAGAGGTACTAAAGAAGGTGCCAGAGGTGTTGGCCAGGCTTCTACCAGTCAGCAGGGAGGTCGAGGTCAGGCCAGAGTCTTCCATCTGACTCAGCAGGATGCTCAGGCATCTAATGCAGTCATGGCAGGTATTGTTTCTGTTTGTTACCTGGATGCATGGGTTTTGTTTGATCCGGGTGCCACGCATTCGTTTGTTTCTCCTATTTTTGCTTTTAAATCTTGTTGGCAAGCTTCGAGGATGGCTTTTCCTTTGTCTGTTGCCACTCCTCTGAGCGATTCTTTGGACACCGATATTGTTCTTTCTGGTTGTCCCGTTCTCGTGGGAGATAGAGAATTACCCGCTGATTTGATTGTGTTGGATGTGATGGAGTTTGATGTTATTTTGGGAATGGATTGGTTATCTCAGCACTTTGCCGTGGTTGATTGCAGGAATAAGGAGGTGACTTTCAAAATTCCTGGTGAAGTAGAATTTAAGTTTGTTGGTGATAGGAGTTCAGCACCTCAGAATCTTATTTCTGCTATTACAGCTAGGAAGTTGTTGAGGAAAGGTTGTCAGGGGTTTTTGGCATTGGTCAGGGATACGTCAGTGGAGAAGTTATCACTCACAGATGTTCTTGTTGCTTGTGAGTTTCCTGATGTTTTTCTCGAGGAGTTGCCAAGTTTACCACCTCATAGAGAGATTGAGTTCTGTATAGATGTGGCACCAGGTACTACTCCTATATCTATGCCACCTTATCGTATGGCTCCTGCAGAGTTGAGAGAGTTGAAGGAGCAGTTGCAAGAGTTATTGGATAAAGGTTTTATCAGACCTAGTGTTTCTCCTTGGGGTGCACCAGTCCTGTTTGTGAAGAAGAAGGATGGTACCCTGAGACTGTGCATTGACTACAGAGAATTGAATAAGGTGACGGTGAAGAACAAGTATCCTCTCCCGAGGATAGATGATTTGTTTGACCAACTACAAGGTGCACAGTTCTTTTCTAAGGTTGACTTAAGGTTGGGTTATCATCAACTGCGGATTAGTGAATCCGATATTCCTAAGACAGCGTTCCGCACTAGATATGGTCATTATGAGTTTCTGGTGATGTCTTTTGGTTTAACTAATGCACCAGCAACTTTTATGGACCTGATGAACAGAGTATTCAGACCGTATGTGGATCAGTTTGTGGTAGTCTTCATTGATGATATACTGGTATATTCGAGGAGTATGGAAGAGCACATATATCACTTGAGGATTGTACTACAGACACTGAGAGATCATCAGCTTTATGCTAAATTCTCGAAGTGTGATTTCTGGATAGAGAGTGTTTCTTTTCTTGGACACGTAGTGTCTAAAGAAGGTATTCAGGTTGATCCACAGAAGATTGAGGCAGTATTTGAATGGCCTAGACCTACTTCTGTTACGGAGATTCGGAGTTTTCTGGGTTTAGCCGGGTATTATAGGCGGTTTGTGCAGGATTTTTCCAAGATAGCAGCCCCTATGACTCGCTTGACTCAGAAGAATGTTAGATTCGAGTGGTCAGAAGCTTGTGAGAACAGTTTTCAGTTGTTGAAGGAGAAGTTGACCACATCACCAGTATTAGCTTTGCCTAATAGTGTGGATAAGTTCACAGTTTATTATGATGCCTCTAGAATTGGTCTTGGTTATGTGTTGATGCAGAAATAGCCTATGCTTCGAGGCAGTTGAAGAAGCATGAGCAGAACTATCCCACATATGATCTTGAGATGGCTGCAGTGATCTTTGCTTTGAAGATTTGGAGACATTATTTGTACGGGGTGACTTGTGAGATATTTACTGATCACAAGAGCCTTAAGTACATTTTTCAACAGCGAGATTTGAATCTGAGGCAGAGAAGATGGTTGGAATTGTTGAAGGACTATGATTGCGAGATTCTTTACCATCCGGGTAAAGCTAATGTTGTAGCAGATGCCTTGAGTAGGAAGTCCTCAGGTAGTCTTGCTCACATCGGTGTTGAGAGGAGACCATTGATCCAGGAGTTGCATCTGATGGTGGATCAAGGTCTGATGATGAAGATTAGTAGATCAGGTGGACTGTTAGCTCAGTTTAAAGTATGATCTGTACTAAGGGATAGGATTAAAGCAGCTCAGAGCCGAGATCCTATTCTAGAAGAGCTTGCAGAGAATGTCAGAGCAGGGAAGTTCACTGATTTCACACTCGATGATGATGGTGTGTTGTGGATCAGTGGTAGATTATGTGTTCCTGACGTGGATGACTTGAGAGAGGAGATTTTAGAGGAAGCACATTCTACAGCTTACAGCGTTCATCCAGGTGTCACCAAGATGTACCACAGTATCAGAGATTTATACTGGTGGGATGGATTGATGAAGGATGTCACCGATTATGTTGCTAAGTGCTTGACGTGTCAGCAAGTGAAAGCCGAACATCAGAAGCCTTCTGGGAAGCTTCAGCCTCTTCCTATTCCCGAGTGGAAGTGGGAAAGGATAGCTATGGATTTTGTGGTCGGTTTACCTCGTTCAAAGGATGGATACGATTCCATCTGGGTGATTGTTGACAGGTTGACGAAGTCTGCACATTTCTTGCCTGTGAAAGCCACATATTTAGTTGCTAGATTGGCGAAGTTGTACGTGAAGCATATCGTATGCCTTCATGGAGTACCTGTGTCCATTGTATCAGATAGAGGTTCGGTGTTTACTTCTTGTTTTTGGCAGAAGTTGCAGGAAGCGATGGGCACTAGGTTGGATTTTAGTACTGCTTTTCATCCTCAGACAGATGGCCAGTCTGAGAGGATGATCCAGACACTGGAAGATATGTTGAGGATGTGTGTCTTGGATTTGGGAGGTAGCTGGGATGATCATTTGTCACTTATTGAGTTTGCATATAATAACAGCTACCATAGCAGTATTGGCATGGCACCATACGAGGCGTTGTATGGAAGGAAGTGTAGATCCCCGTTGAGTTGGGATGAGATTGGTGAGAGAGCTTTGACTGGACCAAAGATGGTTCAGGATGCTGCAGAGAAAGTCACCATGATTAAGCGCAGATTAGAGACCGCAGTTAGCAGACAGAAGAGTTATGCGGATCCTAGGCGCCGAGATGTGGAGTTTCAGGTTGGAGATTTCGTTTTTCTGAAAGTATCTCCGATGAAGGGTGTGATGAGATTTGGCAGGAAGGGTAAGTTAGCACCGAGATACATTGGACCGTTTGAGATTCTGGAGAGAGTTGGCACTGTTGCATATCGGTTGGATTTGCCTCCGAGTATGTCACAGGTGCATCCAGTATTTCATATCTCGATGTTGAGGAAGTATGTCTCAGACCCTTCTCACGTGTTGCAACCTGACAGTGTAGAAGTGAGTGAAGATTTGACGTTTGTGGAAGAACCTGTGGCGATCGTAGATTATCAAGTTCGACAATTGCGATCGAAGCAGATTCCGATGGTCAAGGTTCTGTGGCGTAGTGACAGAGTTGAAGAGCATACGTGGGAGACTGAAGCTGAGATGCGAGCTTCTTGCCCGTATCTCTTTCCTTCTTGATCTTGTTTTCTGGAATTCGGGGACGAATTCTTGTAAGGGGGGAAGACTGTAATATCCCGTATTTTTAAAATATTTTTACACTGTACCGGGATATGCAGTGTTAATAATTTCTGTACATTATATGATATTTTTACGAGTTAATATGTATTTAAAATCTATTTTAATTACTGTGTATTATTTTCAGTGTTTTACGTAAAATTTTCCCGGGACTTACATTTTCGGGGAAATTTTGACGTAAATATTTTAATATTAATTATTTTAAATATATTTTCGGACTTGCATGAACTCATACGTATTTTTAAGTACTAAATAAAGCCTACGTGTGTGTATGTTTATTTAATTAGGGTTTAATACATAAAACCCTAATATTGTATTATTTATTTATTTATTAATATTTAATTATTTTATTTATTATTTTATTAAAATTTATTATTTTATTAATATTTAATTATTTTATTTTATTTTCTTTTTCTTTTTCTTTTTTTTTCTTTTTTTTCCTTTTTCTTTCTTTTTCTTTTTCTTTTTCTTTCCTTTTTCTTTCTTTTTCTTTTTCTTCTTCTCCTTCTTCCTTCTCCCGCGCCCGACGACCACCACCCATCCCCTCACCGCTGCAACTCCGGCCACCTACCGTCGGTGTGCCTCCCGGCTTGCCACCGTCGTTCCCAGCCGTCCTCCGCCGCCTCCAGTTCCTTTCCCCGGCGTCGGCAGCTCCATTCTTCCTCTTTTGGCCGAAAATCAACCCTTCGCCGTTTCTCCCTCCTCCGGCCATCGTTTTTGACACCGCCGGTCTCTTTCTTCTCCTTGAGCTCTGGTGAGTGTGATTCTAGCTTTGGTTTGAGCTAAAATGGTCTAGAATTGCTTAGGTTTCGATTTTGTCAATTTCGGCCTATTAGGGTTTTCGATTTTTTTGAGCTTCGAATTGAATGATTCATGAAAACTTCCTTCACAAATGTTGTTCCTAGTAGTTCAATATACATGTATAAATTTTTGTAGAATTTTTGGAGATTTTTTGGATTTTTGGGTATTTTTGAATATTTTAATATTATTTTCTAATTTTCGGAAATTAATTATTTAAATTATGAAATTGGAGTTTATGGTTAAATTAGGTGTTGAAATGAATTATAGGAATTTATTTGGAATTTTTATGAATTTCTAAGTATTTATTTTGAATTATTGAAGTTTATGTGATTTTGAGAAATTAGGGTTAATTGTGTTTTAAATGGAAATTAATTGGTTAATTGAGTTTCATTATTGATATTATTGATAAATATGTTGAGAAAATTAATTTTGGATAATTGTATAATTTTTGGTGAATTTTTGAAATAATTTTAGTATATTTATATATATAGGGGTAATTTGGTAATTTTACCCTAAATTGTCTAAAAATGTAATTTAATTGGTTTTAATAATTATTTAAGGAATAAAAATGATTTCTACAAAATATTTGGTATTTTTAACTAATTAAAACTATTTTTCGTGAATTATTTTCAATTATATATATAATATACGG
Organism: Mallotus nudiflorus; assembly: GCA_947683625.1. Taxonomy (NCBI): domain Eukaryota; kingdom Viridiplantae; phylum Streptophyta; class Magnoliopsida; order Malpighiales; family Euphorbiaceae; genus Mallotus; species Mallotus nudiflorus. Next base: position 505,703 of record CANTUR010000070.1, on the reverse strand, counting down.
TTTTTCTAATAAAATGAGTTTTATTCGGTTTTTATAGTGTTTCAAGGTTAATTATGTAATTTTTACCTATGAGATGTATTACTATGTTGTGAGGATATTTTTGGTTTATCTGGAATTATTCTGTGTTTGTGGACCCCGATCGATGGACTGTAGTTTGGAGTCCGACCGTGGGATTTTGATTGTGTTGAGCTTGTTTTTTCGAAGTGTATTTCTTTGCAGGGTCGGCTCTACTCTTTTGAGTAGAGAGATGTCCGTTTTACAGGGGAGGTTTTGCCGGATTTTCGATAGAATTCTCGTAAAATGTGATGTCCAGTCGAACCCTAATTTTCGATTCTGTGTTTAATACTCTAGATTGAATTCTAGGATTTCTGTTAGGGTTTATTATGATGTCTATTATTTATTGCTTGTTTAGTTGCGCCGAGACCAAGGGCTAGTGGACCAGGCCCGTCGGACCTGTCTCGTGGAGCGCATTAGGTGAGTTACTATACTATATATATATACTTAGGATGCATGATTTAGAAATGCATGTTTTATGTTGATTAAATATGCATGAATAATTTGATTATTTCTTAAGTTTACATTAAGTATATTTTTGGTTTATTTTTGGTATATATTAAATTATATACATGTTTTGTAAATAAAATATATTTAAAATGTTTTTAAATATATTTCCAGCTTAAGTTATAATTTGATGGGATTCATTTGACGTATATATACTCGAAATATACCTGGTTTACTTTTGGTATATTTCTGGTATATATATGGATTATATTGTTATTTCATTTACATTCATGCATCATTTATTTTTGTGAATGAATGTTTTATATTATTTATTAATGAAGGATATCAATAGAACATGCTACCTAGTGGGCAGCACTAGGACCGAGTACGTACCGGTACGCCTATAGTGTTTAGGCTATATTACTAACTTATTTGTGGATTTTGATTTAATGTGATTATTGATATGTGAGATGTGGTTTGGAGGTTTGATTGCTGGAGCTCGGTTGACCAAATGTCTCGGGGCCAATCACACTGGCAGTCAGACTGCTGGAGCTCGGTTGACTTAGTGTCTCGGGGCCAGTCTACTGTCTAAATGGATTAAGTGGATACATTTGGAATAAGTGAGCCTGTATGGCTAGAGTGTTGTTTAACACTATTTCTGAGGTTGCGATATTCTAGGGTTCTATGTGATCCTTCATAAACTGGGATTTTCAATAAAATATATATAAAAATGATTTTCTGCATCTGTGTGAAATTGCCTGTATATATATACATATTACACATATACTATTGATTGTATGCATTATCACTTAGTGTGTATGTATATATATTATAGTAATTCACTCAGTGAGGTCTGACTCCCCTCCGTTGACTATTTTTCAGGAGAGTCAACTTCTTCAGACCTCAGTAGCAGGTTGATACGCCGGATTTCTTCCGCCCCGGCTTCTTTATGTAAATTATCTACTTGAGTCTTATTATTTTATCTAGACACTGCAGTAGTTGTGAATTAAGGTATTGGATTTCATGTACTTTATTTTAAAGAGATGTATTATATTGAAACTGGATTTGTATTAAAGAGATTATATATCTATGAGATGAGATTTTGATTTAAATCCAGTTGATGTGAATAATATTATGATATGATGATTTTTATTTTTCGCTGCATATTATATTGTTATTGTTATTATTGCATGTTTATTTTATTTTTTTAGGCTTGCTACGGGTTCCGGATTCGAAAGAATTCCCGTTCCCTAGCGCCGGTCATGGCCCCTGTTTTGGGTCGTGACAAAGTTGGTATCAGAGCGGAGTTCTGTGTCAGGGCTTAGTTATGTGAGTTGTGGCCCTAGTTTTAAAGTTATTTTTTTCTGTTGGACTATTGCAGTGTATTAGGTTTGAGTATGTCTTGATAAGTATTCCTTGCTGTAGTTTTCAGCGTTATTCCTCTGTTGTCTGTTTTGTCTGAATCTTTCCGTTTGTCTTTTCAGAATGAGGAGGCGAGTGCGTGTCGCTCCATCGGTCGTTGAGGCTGAGGATGATGAGTCTTTTCAGGATGAGGTTTTACCTCCTGAGCAGCCAGTTAGACGTAGAGGTCGTGGCAGAGGTAGACCTCAAGGAGCGGCAGGTCGCCGTAGGCAGAGAGAGTTACAGGACGAGGAGCCTGTTAAGCCTGAGTTTGATGTTCCTGTTCCTCCAGTTGTTCAGCCTGTTCAGCCTGCCTATCAGCAGGGTATGTCTGACCCTGAGGCAGCTTTGTTCTATGCCCGAGTTGGCAGGATTGCTTTTGATGGGACTTTTGATCCTTTAGATTTTCTGCATGCGATTGAGACTAGGACTCGGACTGCTCATACCGAGTACCAGCGGATCATGATTGTTGAGTTATCTGTCGAGGGACCAGCTCTAGATTGGTTCATTCAAATGATCCAGCCCTATATGATGACGATGACATGGGCTCAGTTTCGAGAGCGATTCATGAGGAGATTTTGTCCAGAGCCTCTTCGTTTGAGTTATCATCTTCGATTTACCAGTATTTCTCGTGGAGATCGATCTGTAGAGGAGTATACCCGAGAGTTTCTTCGTCTGGGTAGATATGCTGAGGATCTGATGCGAGATCAGTATTTCGCTGTTACTACGTATGTTACTGGTTTGGGTTCAGCTTTTGCTGGTATGCCTACAGCAGGTCTTACTCTCGAGTCTGTGATTGAGCTAGCCAAGGAGATTGAGCTGAGGTTAGTAAGGCAGGGAGCGATGCCTGATTATTACCAGTTGGGAGTTCAGTCGAGTGGATTGCAGGCTACTCCATATTCGAGTTTTCATGTTGGATCGAGTAGTCAGCAGCAAGGTTCGACTCAGCAGAGTCAGAGACAGCAGCAGCGAGTGCATCGGAGCAGTAGACATGGCCATGGAGGTTAGCGTAGATCGTTTAGATTTGGGTCAGGTGCTTCGAGCAGCAGCAGTGGTCGTAGTTCTGGATCAGCGACCAGTGTTTGTCAGACTTATGGTAGAGTCCATCAGGGACCGTGTTATCTGACACCGCTGACATGCTTCAGATGCGGGCAGACAGGACATTTTGCCAGATCATGTCCTTATTCCGGTTATCAGCAGCAGCAGATTCCGTGATTCCCACAGCAGTCGATTGCTAGTGCAGCACCCATGCCATTTCAGTTACCACCAGCCCAGCATCAGAGTTTAACTCAGTTTGTTCCACAGCAGAGTCATGGTAGAGGTACTAGAGGAGGTGCCAGAGGTGTTGGCCAGGCTTCTACCAGTCAGTAGGGAGGTCGAGGTCAGGCCAGAGTCTTCCATCTGACTCAGTAGGATGCTCAGGCATCTAATGCAGTCATGGCAGGTATTGTTTCTGTTTGTTACCTGGATGCATGGGTTTTGTTTGATCCGGGTGCCACGCATTCATTTATTTCTCCTATTTTTGCTTCTAAATATTATTGGCAAGCTTCGAGGATGGCTTTTCCTTTGTCTGTTGCCACTCCTCTGAGCGATTCTTTGGACACCAATATTGTTCTTTCTGGTTGTCCCGTTCTCGTGGGAGATAGAGAATTACCCGCTGATTTGATTGTGTTGGATGTGATGGAGTTTGATGTTATTTTGGGAATGGATTGGTTATCTCAGCACTTTGCCGTGGTTGATTGCAGGAATAAGGAGGTGACTTTCAGAATTCCTGGTGAAGTAGAATTTAATTTTGTTGGTGATAGGAGTTCAGCACCTCAGAATCTTATTTCTGCTATTACAGCTAGGAAGTTGTTGAGGAAAGGTTATCAGGGGTTTTTGGCATTGGTCAGGGATACGTCAGTGGAGAAGTTATCACTCACAGATGTTCCTGTTGCTTGTGAGGTTCCTGATGTTTTTCCCGAGGAGTTGCCAGGTTTACCACCTCATAGAGAGATTGAGTTTTGTATAGATGTGGTACCAGGTACTACTCCTTTATCTATGCCACCTTATCGTATGGCTCCTGCAGAGTTGAGAGAGTTGAAGGAGCAGTTGCAAGAGTTGTTGGATAAAGGTTTTATCAGACCTAGTGTTTCTCCTTGGGGTGCACCAGTCCTGTTTGTGAAGAAGAAGGATGGTACCCTGAGACTGTGCATTGACTACAGAGAATTGAATAAGGTGACGGTGAAGAACAAGTATCCTCTCCCGAGGATAGATGATTTGTTTGATCAACTACAGGGTGCACAGTTCTTTTCTAAGGTTGACTTGAGGTCGGGTTATCATCAGCTGCGGATTAGTGAATCCGATATTCCTAAGACAGCGTTTCGCACTAGATATGGTCATTATGAGTTTCTGGTGATGTCTTTTGGTTTAACTAATGCACCAGCAGCTTTTATGGACTTGATGAACAGAGTATTCAGACCGTATATGGATCAGTTTGTGGTAGTCTTCATTGATGATATACTGGTATATTCGAGGAGTATGGAAGAGCAAGTATATCACTTGAGGATTGTACTATAGACACTGAGAGATCATCAGCTTTATGCTAAATTCTCGAAGTGTGATTTCTGGATAGAGAGTGTTTCTTTTCTTAGACACATAGTGTCTAAAGAAGGTATTCAGGTTGATCCACAGAAGATTGAGGCAGTATCTGAATGGCCTAGACCTACTTCTGTTACGGAGATTCGGAGTTTTCTGGGTTTAGCCGGGTATTATAGGTGGTTTGTGTAGGATTTTTCCAGGATAGCAGCCCCTATGACTCGCTTGACTCAGAAGAATGTTAGATTCGAGTGGTCAGAAGCTTGTGAGAACAGTTTTCAGTTGTTGAAGGAGAAGTTGACCACAGTGCCAGTATTAGCTTTGCCTAATAGTGTGGATAAGTTCACAGTTTATTGTGATGCCTCTAGAATTGGTCTTGGTTGTGTGTTGATGCAGAAATAGCCTATGCTTTGAGGCAGTTGAAGAAGCATGAGCAGAACTATCCCACACATGATCTTGAGATGGCTGCAGTGATCTTTGCTTTGAAGATTTGGAGACATTATTTGTACGGGGTGACTTGTGAGATATTTACTGATCACAAGAGCCTTAAGTACATTTTTCAACAGCGAGATTTGAATCTGAGGCAAAGAAGATGGTTGGAATTGTTGAAGGACTATGATTGTGAGATTCTTTACCATCCGGGTAAAGCTAATGTTGTAGCAGATGCCTTGAGTAGGAAGTCCTCAGGTAGTCTTGCTCACATCAGTGTTGAGAGGAGACCATTGATCCAGGAGTTGCATCTGATGGTGGATCAAGGTCTGATGATGAAGATTAGTAGATCAGGTGGACTGTTAGCTCAGTTTAAAGTATGATCTGTACTAACGTATAGGATTAAAGCAGCTCAGAGCCGAGATCCTATTCTGGAAGAGCTTGCAGAGAATGTCAGAGCAGGGAAGTTCACTGATTTCACACTCGATGATGATGGTGTGTTGTGGATCAGTGGTAGATTGTGTGTTCCTGACGTGGATGACTTGAGAGAGGAGATTTTAGAGGAAGCATATTCTACAGCTTACAGCGTTCATCCAGGTGTCACCAAGATGTACCACAGTATCAGAGATTTATACTGGTGGGATGGATTGAAGAAGGATGTCATCGATTATGTTGCTAAGTGCTTGACGTGTCAGCAAGTGAAAGCCGAACATCAAAAGCCTTCTGGGAAGCTTCAGCCTCTTCCTATTCCTGAGTGGAAGTAGGAAAGGATAGCTATGGATTTTGTGGTCGGTTTACCTCATTCGAAGGATGGATACGATTCCATCTGGGTGATTGTTGACAGGTTGACGAAGTCTGCACATTTCTTGCCTGTGAAAGCCACATATTTAGTTGCTAGATTGGCGAAGTTGTATGTGAAGCATATCGTATGCCTTCATGGAGTACCTGTGTCCATTGTATCAGATAGAGGTTCGGTGTTTACTTCTCGTTTTTGGCAGAAGTTGCAGGAAGCGATGGGCACTAGGTTGGATTTTAGTACTGCTTTTCATCCTCAGACAGATGGCCAGTCTGAGAGGATGATCCAGACACTGGAAGATATGTTGAGGATGTGTGTCTTGGATTTGGGAGGTAGCTAGGATGATCATTTGTCACTTGTTGAGTTTGCATATAATAACAGCTACCATAGTAGTATTGGCATGGCACCATACGAGGCGTTGTATGGAAGGAAGTGTAGATCCCCGTTGAGTTGGGATGAGATTGGTGAGAGAGCTTTGACTGGACCAAAGATGGTTCAGGATGCTACAGAGAAAGTCACCGTGATTAAGCGCAGATTAGAGACCGCAGTTAGCAGACAGAAGAGTTATGCGGATCCTAGGCGCTGAGATGTGGAGTTTCAGGTTGGAGATTTCGTTTTTCTGAAAGTATCTCCGATGAAGGGTGTGATGAGATTTGGCAGGAAGGGTAAGTTAGCACCGAGATACATTGGACCGTTTGAGATTCTGGAGAGAGTTGGCACTGTTGCATATCGGTTGGATTTGCCTCCGAGTATGTCACAGGTGCATCCAGTATTTCATATCTCGATGTTGAGGAAGTATGTCTCAGACCCTTCTCACGTGTTGCAACCTGACAGTGTAGAAGTGAGTGAAGATTTGACGTTTATGGAAGAACCTGTGGCGATCGTAGATTATCAAGTTCGACAATTGCGATCGAAGCAGATTCCGATGGTCAAGGTTCTGTGGCGTAGCGACAGAGTTAAAGAGCATACGTGGGAGACTGAAGCTGAGATGCGAGCTTCTTACCCGTATCTCTTTCCTTCTTGATCTTATTTTCTGGAATTTGGGGATGAATTCTTGTAAGGGGGGAAGACTGTAATATCCCGTATTTTTAAAATATTTTTACACTGTACCGGGATATACAGTGTTAATAATTTCTGTACATTATATGATATGTTTACGAGTTAATATGTATTTAAAATCTATTTTAATTACTGTGTATTATTTTCAGTGTTTTACGTAAAATTTTCCCGGGACTTACATTTTCGGAGAAATTTTTATGTAAATATTTTAATATTAATTATTTTAAATATATTTTCGGACTTGCATGAACTCATATGTATTTTTAAATACTAAATAAAGCCTACGTGTGTGTATATTTATTTAATTAGGGTTTAATACATAAAACCCTAATATTGTATTATTTATTTATTTATTATTATTTAATTATTTTATTTATTATTTTATTAAAATTTATTTTTTTATTATTATTATTTTATTAATATTTAATTATTTTATTTTCTTTTCTTTTTCTTTTTCTTTTTTTTCTTTTTTTTTCTTTTTTTTTTCCTTTTTCTTTCTTTTTCTTTTTCTTTTTCTTTCCTTTTTCTTTCTTTTTCTTTTTCTTCTTCTCCTTCTTCCTTCTCCCGCGCCCGACGACCACCACCCATCCCCTCACCGCTGCAACTTCGGCCACCTACCATCGGTGTGCCTCCCGGCTTGCCACCGTCGTTCCCAACCGTCCTCCGCCGCCTCCAACTCCTTTCCCCGGCGCCGGCAGCTCCATTCTTCCTCTTTTGGCCGAAAATCAACCCTTCACTGTTTCTCCCTCCTCCGGCCACCATTTTTGACACCGCCAATCTCTTTCTTCTCCTTGAGCTCTGGTGAGTGTGATTCTAGCTTTGGTTTGAGCTAAAATGGTCTAGAATTGCTTAGGTTTCGATTTTGTCAATTTCGGCCTATTAGGGTTTTTGATTTTTTTAAGCTTCGAATTGAATGATTCATGAAAACTTCCTTCACAAATGTTGTTCCTAGTATCTCAATTTACATGTATGAATTTTTGTAGAATTTTTGGAGATTTTTTGGATTTTTGGGTATTTTTGAATATTTTAATATTATTTTCTAATTTTCGGAAATTAATTATTTAAATTATGAAATTGGAGTTTATGGTTAAATTAGGTGTTGAAATGAATTATAGGAATTTATTTGGAATTTTTATGAATTTCTAAGTATTTATTTTGAATTATTGAAGTTTATGTGATTTTGAGAAATTAGGGTTAATTGTGTTTTAAATGGAAATTAATTGGTTAATTGAGTTTAATTATTGATATTATTGATAAATATGTTGAGAAAATTAATTTTGGATAATTGTATAATTTTTGGTGAATTTTTGAAGTAATTTTAGTATATTTATATATATAGGGGTATTTTGGTAATTTTACCCTAAATTGTCTAAAAATGTAATTTAATTGGTTTTAATAATTATTTAAGGTATAAAAATGATTTCTACAAAATATTTGGTATTTTTAACTAATTAAAACTATTTTTCGTGAATTATTTTCAATTATATATATAATATACGGTTTTTCTAATAAAATGAGTTTTATTCGGTTTTTACAGTGTTTCAAGGTTAATTATGTAATTTTTACCTATGAGATGTATTGCTATGTTGTGAGGATATTTTTGGTTTATCTGGAATTATTCTGTGTTTGTAGACCCCGGTCGGTGGACTGTAGTTTGAAGTTCGACCGTGGGATTTTGATTGTGTTGAGCTTGTTTTTTCGAAGTGTATTTCTTTGCAGGGTCGGATCTACTCTTTTGAGTAGAGAGATGTCCATTTTACAGGGGAGGTTCTGCCGAATTTTTGATAGAATTCTCGTAAAACGTGATGTCCAATCGAACCCTAATTTCCGATTCTGTGTTTAATACTCTAGATTGAATTCTAGGATTTTTGTTAGGGTTTATTCTGATGTCTATTATTTATTGCTTGTTTAGTTGCGCCGAGACCAAGGGCTAGTGGACCAAGCCCGTCGGACCTGTCTCGTGGAGCGTATTAGGTGAGTTACTATACTATATATATATACTTAGGATGCATGATTTAGAAATGCATGTTTTAAGTTGATTAAATATGCATGAATAATTTGATTATTTCTTAAGTTTACATTATGTATATTTTTGGTTTATTTTTGGTATATATTAAATTATATACATATTTTGTAAATAAAATATATTTAAAATGTTTTTAAATATATTTCCAGCTTAAGTTATAATTTGATGGGATTCATTTGACGTATATATACTCGAAATATACCTGGTTTACTTTTGGTATATTTCTGGTATATATATGGATTATATTGTTATTTCATTTACATTCATGCATCATTTATTTTTGTGAATGAATGTTTTATATTATTTATTAATGAAGGATATCAATAGAACGTGCTACCTAGTGGGCAACACTAGGACCGAGTACGTACCGGTACGCCTATAGTGTTTAGGCTATATTACTAACTTATTTGTGGATATTGATTTAATGTGATTATTGATATGTGAGATGTGGTTTGGAGGTGTGATTGCTGGAGCTTGGTTGACCAAGTGTCTCGGGGCCAATCACATTGGCAGTCAGACTGCTGGAGCTCGGTTGACTTAGTGTCTCGGGGCCAGTCTACTGTCTAAATGGATTAAGTGGATATATTTGGAATAAGTGAGCCTGTATGGCTAGAGTGTTGTTTAACACTATTTCTGAGGTTGCGATATTCTAGGGTTCTATGTGATCCTTCATAAACTGGGATTTTCAATAAAATATATATAAAAATGATTTTCTGCATCTGTGTGAAATTGCCTGTATATATATACATATTACACATATACTATTGATTGTATGCATTATCACTTAGTGTGTATGTATATATATTATAGTAATTCACTCAGTGAGGTCTGAATCCCCTCCGTTGACTATTTTTCAGGAGAGTCAACTTCTTCAGACCTCAGTAGCAGGTCGATACGCCGAATTTCTTCCGCCCCGGCTTCTTTATGTAAATTATCTACTTGAGTCTTATTATTTTATCTAGACACTGCAGTAGTTGTGAATTAAAGTATTGGATTTCATGTACTTTATTTTAAAGAGATGTATTATATTGAAACCGGATTTGTATTAAAGAGATTATATATCTATGAGATGAGATTTTGATTTAAATCCAGTTGATGTGAATAATATTATGATATGATGATTTTTATTTTCCGCTGCATATTATATTGTTATTGTTATTATTGCATGTTTATTTTATTTTTTTAGGCTTGCTACGGGTTCCGGATTCGAAAGAATTCCCGTTCCATAGCGCCGGTCATGGCCCCTGTTTTGGGTCGTGACATTTTCGGACTTGCATGAACTCATACATATCTTTAAAATATTAAACACCGTGTATACATATAGTTATTTATTTAATTAGGGTTTAGTATTACCCTAATATTTTATTAATTATTTATTTGTTTTATTGTTATTTAATTATTTTATTTAGTATAAATTATTAAAATATTAAATTTTATGTGTGTGGTGTATATTTAATGTGTGTAATTTAATATTATTTTATTATATAGTATAAAGTATATATATATACATATATACATTAAAAATCAAAAGGATTGCCAAATTACCATTTAGCCCCTCCCTCTCCTTCTTCTCTCCCGATCGTCTACCTTCATTGCGCCTCCCGTTCCAGCACGCCGGACCGCCCCTCGCCGCCACCAACTGTCGCCAACCTCCTTCCCCTTCCTTCCTCTTCCCCTCCGACGTGACCAGGCCACCGGAAGCCCGCTGGAACGCCCAGAATCCGTCATGGCAGCAAGTTGAGCTTCTTACCGTCGACGACGATTCCGGCCACCATTTCGTGCATCGCCGGTCTTCATCGACTCCTTGAGCTCCGGTGATTCCAATTCTAAGCTCCTTTCGGCCTGAAATCAAGTGGATTTTGAGGTTTGAGCTAAAACTCAATTCGGTCACATTAGGGTTTTCAATTTTTTGAGCTTCGAATTGATTGATTCATGAAAACTCCCTTCACAAATGTTGATCCTAGTAGCTTAATCTACATGTATGAATTTTTCGAAATTTTTGGAGATTTTTTGGATTTTTGGGTATTTTTGAATATTTTAATATTATTTTCTAATTTTCGGAAATTAATTATTTAAATTATGAAATTGGAGTTTATGGTTAAATTAGGTGTTGAAATGAATTATAGGAATTTATTTGGAATTTTTATGAATTTCTAAGTATTTATTTTGAATTATTGAAGTTTATGGAATTTTGGGAAAATTAGGTTAAATGTGTTTTTATTTGAATTTAATTGGTTAATTGAGTTTAATTATTAATATTATTGATAAATATGTTGAGAAAATTAATTTTGGATAATTGTATAATTTTTGGTGAATTTTTGAAGTAATTTAAGTATATTTATATATATAGGGGTATTTTGGTAATTTTACCCTAAATTGGCTAAAAATGTAATTTAATTGGTTTTAATAGTTATTTAAGGTATAAAAATGATTTCTACAAATTATTTAGTATTTTTAACTAATTAAAACTATTTTTCGTGAATTATTTTCAATTATATATATAATATATGATTTTTCTAATAAAATGAGTTTTTATCGGTTTTTATAGTGTTTAAAGGTTAATTATGTAATTTCTACATATAAAATGTATTTCTATGTTATAAGGATATTTTTGGTATTATCAGAATTATTCTGTGTTTGTGGACCCCGGTCGGTGAACTGTAGTTTGGAGTCCGACCGTGGGATTTTGATTGTGCTTTGTGTAGTTTTTCGAAGTGTATTTCTTTGCAGGGTCGGCTCTACTCTTTTGAGTAGAGAGATGTCCGTTTTACAGGGGAGGTTCTGCCGGATTTTCGATAGAATTCTCGTAAAACGTGATATCCAATCGAACCCTAATTTCTGATTCTGTGTTAAATACTCTAGATCGAATTTTAGGATTTCTGTTAGGTTTATTCTAATGTCGATTATTTATTGCTTGTTTAGTTGTGCCGAGACCGAGGGCTAGTGGACCAGGCCCGTCGGATCTATCTCGTGGAGCGCACTAGGTGAGTTACTATACTATATATATATGCTTAGGATGCATGATTTAGAAATGCATGTTTTATGTTGATTAAATATGCATAAATAATTTGATTATTTCTTAAGTTTATATTAAGTATGTTTTTGGTTTATTTTTGGTATATAATAAATTATATACATGTTTTGTTAATAAAATATATTTAAAATGTTTTTAAATATATTTTTAGTTTAATTTATGATTTAACTGGATTTATTTGACGTATATATACTCGAAATATACCTGGTTTACTTTTGGTATATTTCTGGTATATATATAGGTTATATTGTTATTTCATTTACATTCATGCATCATTTATTTTTGTGAATGAATGTTTTATATTATTAATGATGAAGGATATCGATAGAACGTGCTACCTAGTGGGCAGCACTATGACCGAGTACGTACCGGTACGCCTATAGTATTTAGGCTATATTACTAACCATTTATGGATATTGATTTGATATGATTATTGATATGTGTGAGATGTGATTTGGTTGTGATTGCTGGAGGTCGGTTGACCAAGTGTCTCGGGGCCAATCTCACTGGCAGTCAAACTGCTGGAGCTCGGTTGACTTAGTGTCTTGGGGCCAGTCTACTGTCTAAATGGATTAAGTGGATATATTTGGATTAAGTGAGCCTGTATGGCTAGAGTGTTGTTTAACACTATTTTTGAGGTTGCGATATTCTAGGGTTCTATGTGATCCTTCATAAAAGATGATTTTTAATGAAAATATATAAAATGATTTTATTGCATCCGTGTGTAATTGCCTGTATATATACATATTATATATACTGTTGACTGTATGCATTATCATTTAGTGTGTATGTATATATATTATGGTAATTCACTCAGTGAGGTCTGACTCCCCTCCGTTGACAATTTTTCAGGAGAGTCAACTTCTTCAGACCTCAGTAGCAGGTCGATACGCCGGATTTCTTCCGCCCCGGCTTCTTTGTGTAAACTATTTACTTGAGTCTTATTTTTATAATATAGACACTGCAGTAGTTGTGAATTAAAGTGTGGAATTTCATGTATTTTATTTAAAGAGATGTATTTTATTGAAACTGGATTTGTATTAAAGAGATTTTATATATGTGATGAGTTGAGAGTTGATTTAAATCCAGTTGATGAAAATGTTATTATTATATTTATAATTTTTTATTTCTGCTGCATATATATTACTGTTATTGTTATTATTGCATATTTTATTTTATTTTTAGGCTTGCTACGGGTTCCGGATTCGAAAGAATTCCCGTTCCCTAGCGCCGGTCATGGCCCCTGTTTTGGGTCGTGACATATATATACCAAAATAAAAGTTCACCAAATTACAACTCTGCCATCGTCCCCTACCTTTTCTTCCCGATCGTTCCCTTCACCATTATGATGCTGATCACGCCATTTACTTCCTGTCACTGTGCCTTCCGGCGTGCCACCTTCCCTTCCAGCCTTTCCCGACGCCCCAAGCTCCCATTTCCGACGAGTTTTAGCCTGATTTTTATCAAAAGGCCGAAACTCAACCCAACTCCGATCAACCCGATTCCGACCACCGTTTTGAGCCCACCAGTCTTTATCTCTTCCTTGAGCTCCGATGAGTGCATTTCCAAGCTTTGTTTCACTTGAAATGGTCTAGATTTCCTTAGGTTTTGAATTTTCATTTTCGGCCAACTAGGGTTTTTGAATTTTTTGAGCTTTGATTTTGATGATTCATGCAAAATTCCTTCACAAACATTGATCCTTGTAGTTTAATATACCTCTGTGAATTTTTTTGGAATTTTTGGGAGTTATTTTGATTTTTGTGAATTTTTGATTATTTTATTAATATTTTCTAATTTTCGTAAACTAATTAATTAAATTATGAAATTGTCATTTATGGTGTTTATAGGTGTTAAAATGAATTTTATAAATTTATTTGTAATTTTTATGATTTTTATATAATTATTGTGAATTTAATTAGTTTATGTGATTTTTAGAAAATTTGGTTAATTATGTATTTTATTAAAATTAATTGGTTAATTGAGTATAATTATGGATTTTATTGAATTATATGTTGAGAAATTAATTTTTGAGTAATTACACTATTTTTGGTGAATTTTTGAACAATTATAGTGAATTTATATATAGTAGGGGTATTTTGGTAATTTGACACTAAAATGGCTAAAAATATAATTAAATTGGTTTTAATAGTTATTTGAGGTATAAAAATAATTTCTACAAATTATTTAGTATTTTTAACTAATTAAAACTATTTTTCGTAAATTATTTTCAAATTGTATATAATATACTATTTTTCTAAATAAATAGATTTTTATCGATTTTTAATTTGTTTTAGGGTGAATTAAGTAATTTGGATTTATAGAATGTATTTTGGTCAATATTTATGAATTTATTGAGAATTATCGATTTTTAAAAATATTTTATTTAAATTAGGATTTTATTGTAATTATCGGTTAAATAATTATTTTCAGTGTTTTAAATACCTAGTTTGCTATACTTTGATATATAAAGGGCATTTTTTGGTATTTTTGGCATTTTAAATGTGTTCTGTGTTATCTCGTGAATTGTAAACCTCGGTCGGTAGAATTGTAGTTTGGAAGTCCAACCGAGGGGTTGTGAGACTGTGTTTATTTGAAGTGTGTTTCTTTGCAAGACTGGCTCTACTCTTTGATTAGAGAGATGTCCATTTTTCAGGGGAGGTTCTGTCGAATTTTTGGTAGAATTCTCGTAAAACGTGATATCCGGTCGAATTCCTATTCTGATTTTATGTCCGATATTCTTAGATCAAGTCTATAGGAATTTCGATAGATTTATTCTAATTCCGAATTGTCATTTGTTTGTTTAGTTGCACCGAGACTGAGGCCTAGTGGACCAGGCCCGTCGGACCCGTCTCGTGGAGCTCAATAACTATGAGTTGTTATTCTATATATACTTGCATTAGGATTGCATGTTTTTAGAAATGTATGATTTATTTTGATAAATTATACATAAATGATTTAACTATTTCTTAGGTTTATTTTTGATATATGATAGGTATATTTTAAATTATATGCATGTTTTATTATGAAATTATACTTAAAATGTTTTAAGTAAATTTAAAGCGTATTTCTAGTTTATTTTATAATTAAATTGAATTTATTCGACATATATATACTCGAAATATAGTTGGTTTATTTTTGGTATATTTCTAGTATATATATGGTTTATGTTATTTATATTGCATGTTTTTATTTTATTTTAAGGCTTACTAAGGGTTCTGGATTCGAAAGAATTCATGTTCCTTAGTGCCGGTCATGGCCCCTATTTTGGGTTGTGACAGATAGATCGTAGGGTTAAATTACTAACTTATTTGAGGAAATATGACATGATTGATATGATTGAGATTGATGTCATTGAAGGTGTGATTGTTGAAGCTCGGTCGACCTAGTGTCTCGGGGCTAATCACACTGACAGTCAGACTACTGGAGCTCAATTGACTTATTGTCTCGGGGCCAGTCTACTGTCCAGATGGATTAAGTGAATTTACTTGGAATTAAGTGAGCCAATATGGCTAAAGTGTTTTCTACTGTTAATTGAGGTTGCGATCATTAGGTTCTATTTGATCTGTCAAAACTTGTATTTTTTAATATTATGAAATAAAGTGATTTTCAGCATCTGTATGTACATGCATGTATATATATATATATATTATATACATATGATTGTTTGCATTTGACATATAGTAATGCGTGTATATATATTATAACAATTCACTCAGTGAGGTCTGACTCCTCTCAGTTGATATTTTTTACAAGAGAGTCTTCTTCTTCTTCAGACCTCAGTAGTAAGCCTATTCGCCGGATTTCTTCCGCCCCGACCCTATTATGTAAATTATCTATTTAATTATTTATTATTATACTCAAAAAACTACAGTAGTTATAATATGTATCAGTAGTGAGTTTTATTTTATTTTCCTGTATGACATTTTAATTCAGATGTTTAGTCTGAATATTGTATTAATTCATTTCATGATATGAAGAAGTTTTATTTTATCATATTAAATTGAAATTTTAATTATGATATATTTATTTTATTATATTTATTATATATTTTTATTCTTTAAGGCTTGCTATGGGTTCCGAATTTAAAAGAATTTTCGTTCCTTAGCACTGGTCATGGCTCCCGGTTTGGTTCCTCATAGATTGGCCCCAAGACACTTGGTCAACCGAGCTCCAGCAATCACACCATCATCACATCACATCACATCTCAATCAAGTCAATCAAATCATAATTTCCACAAATAAGTTGGTAATTCAACCCTACAATCTATCGCACTAGTACGTTCTCGATCCTAGTGCTACCCACTAGGTAGCACGTTCTATTGATATCCTTTATTAAAATAAATCATTCATATAGAAAATAAATAATGCATGATATCAATTCAAATGGCAATATAAACCATATATATACTAGAAATATACCTAAAATAAACTAAGTATATTTCGAGTATATATATGTCAAATAAATTCAAATCAATTATAAAATATACCAAAAATAAACCATTAATATACTAAAACATGATAGGTATATTTATTGAAGAAAAAACATGCATTTATTTAGAAATATATTAAAAGTATACTAAAAATATACCTAAGGTATACTAATCATTTATTAAAGCAATTTACGAATAATTTCAATTAAAACATGTATTTCTAAAACATGCAACCTAAATGCAATGTATATATAGAATAACAACTCATAAGTGTGCGGTCCACGAGACTGGTCTGACAGGCCTGGTCTACTAGGCCTCGGTCTCGGCGCAACTAAACAGTAAGAATAATACGAAAATCAGAATAAATTTCTAACTTAAACTTCTAGAAACTCGATGTAGGATTATAAACACAGACTGATAGAGAATTCAGATTTGACCCAATGTCATGTTTTACGAGAATTCTATCAAAAAAATTCGGCAAAACCTCCTCTGTAAAATGGACATCTCTCTACTAAAAAGTAGAGTCGATCCTGCAAGAAAAATACACTTCAGATATAGAAATTCACACAACCCTCTGTTGGGATCCCGAATTACACAGTTTCCCTAGCCGAGGTCCACAATTCACCAAAAATTCCAATAATAAATAAATATATAAAAAAATCAAATATTTCCACAATTGTCATCAAAATATCAAAATACTACATATTTAACATTAAAACACCAAAAATAATTATTTTCTCAATAATTAATTAAAATCCCAAATAATATTATAATACTATTAAAAACTAATTTTCCATTAATTACACAAATAATAATAATAATTCATTTTTTAAATCCAAATAACTTAATTAACCCAAAGATATAACAAAAAGTTATAACAATCCATTTTATTACCAAAATAATTATATAATATATTATTTGAAAATAATTTTCAAAAATTAGTTTTAATTAGTTAAAAATAGTAAATAATTTTTAAAAATAATTTTAATACTTCAAATAATATTAAAATCAATTAAACATAATATTTAACTAAAATTATCACAAAATTACACAATTAACCTTAATATACAAAATACACATTATATACAAATATTGCTCAAAAATTCTATAAAAATTCTATAAATACATAAAAATTATTTTCTCAACATATATATCATTAATATCAACAAAAACATATAATTAACCAATAATTTCTATCAAAATATATATTTAACCTAATTTTTCAAAATTGACATAAACTATAAAAATTCATAAAAATTATATAATATTCTCAAAAATTAATTTCTCAACACTAAAATTAATAAAAAATAATAATAACACCAAAAATGACAAATTTATAATTTTAATAATTAATTTACGAAAAATTAATAAAATAATAATAAAATATTCAAAAATTCACAAAAATCAAAATAAATTCCAAAAATCATACAAAAATTTATAGATGTAGATTAAGCTAGTATAATCAACATTTGTAAAGAAATTTTTCATGAATCAACCATTAACACCCTAAAAAAATTTTGAAACCCTAATGCCTATAATCTAAAAATCACACACCACCCTACAAAACGCGATATCTGTCACGACCCAAAACAGAAGCCATGACCGGCGTTAGGGAACGGGAATTCTTTCAAATTTGAAACCCGTAGCAAGCCTAAAAATAAAAAAAATAAAATAAACATGCAATAATAATAACAATATATAATGCAACGGAAATAAAATCATAAATATCCAAAATAATATCCATCTCCCATATATAAATCTTTTAATACAAATCCAGTTCAAGTATAATACAATATCTCGCATAAATATAATACATAAAATCCCACAATTAATTTACAACTACTGTAGTGTCTAGATTATAAAAATAAGACTCAAGTAAGCAGTTTACACAAAGAAGCCGGGACGGAAGAAATCCGGCATACAGGCCTGCTACTGAGGTCTAAAGATGTTGACTCTCCTGAAAAATTATCAACGGAGGGGAGTCAGACCTCACTGAGTGAATTACTATAATATATATACATGCATACTAAATGATAATGCATACAATCAACAGTATATATATCTAATATGAATATATACAGGCAAATACACGCAGATGCAATAAAATCATTTTATATATATTTCATTGAAAATCATCTTTTATGAAGGATCAAATAGAACCCTATGATATCAAAACCTCAATCAGTGTTGGACAACACTCTAGCCATATAGGCTCACTTAATCCAAATATATCCACTTAATCCATTTAGACAATAGACTGGCCCCGAGACACTAAGTCAACCGAGCTCCAGCAGTGTAATATCCCGTGTTTTTTTTTTAAATATTTTTACACTGTACCGGGATATACAGTGTCAATAATTTTTATGCATTGTACGATATTTTTATGAGTTGATATGTATTTTAAACCTATTTTAATTACTGTCTATTATTTTCAGTATTTTACGTAAAATTTTCCCGGGACTTTCATTTTCGGGGAAATTTCCACGTAAACAATGTATTATTAATTATTTTAAATGTATTTACGGGTTTGCATGAACTCATACATATTTTTAAATTATTAAATAAAGCCTGTGTGTGTATATTTATTTAATTAGGGTTTATTATTACCCTAATATTTTATTATTTATTTATTATTATTTGATTATTTTATTTATTATTAAATTATTAAAATTTATTATTTTATTATTATTTATTTATTAATATTTAATTATTTTAATTTATTTTATTTTTTTTCTTTTTTTTTTCTTTTCCTTTTTCTTTCTTTTTCTTTTTCTTTTTCTTTCCTTTTCTTTCTTTTTCTTTTTCTTCTTCTTCTTCTTTCTCTCCCGCGCCCGACGCCGACCACCATTTCCTCACCGCCGTTTCTCCCTCCTCCGGCCACCGTTTTCGACACCGCCGGTCTCTTTCTTCTCCTTGAGCTCCGGTGAGTGTTATTCTAGCTTTGGTTTGAGCTAAAATGGTCTAGAATTGCTTAGGTTTCGATTTGAAAATTTTGGCCTCTTTGGGTTTTCGATTTTTTTGAGCTTCGATTTGGATGATTCGTGGAAACTTCCTTCACAAATGTTGTTACTAGTAGCTTAATCTTCATGTATGAATTTTTACAGAATTTTTTGAGGTTGTTTGGATTTTTGGGTATTTTTGAATATTTTAATATTATTTTCTAATTTTCGGAAATTAATTATTTAAATTATGAAATTGGAGTTTATGGTTGAATTAGGTGTTGAAATGAATTATAGAAATTTATTTGGAATTTTTATGAATTTCTAAGTATTTATTTGTAATTATTGAAGTTTAGGTGATTTTGGAAAATTAAGTTAATTGTGTTTTAAATTGAATTTAATTGGTTAATTGAGTTTAATTATTGATATTATTGATAAATATGTTGAGAAAATTAATTTTGGATAATTGTATGATTTTTGGTGAATTTTTGAAGTAATTTAGGTATATATATATATATAGGGGTATTTTGGTAATTTTACCCTAAATTGTCTAAAAATGTAATTTAATTGGTTTTAATATTTATTTAAGGTATAAAAATGATTTCTACAAAATATCTAGTATTTTTAACTAATTAAAACTATTTTCCGGGAATTATTTTCAATTATATATATAATATACGGTTTTTCTAATAAAATGAGTTTTAATCGATTTTTACAGTGTTTCAAGATTTATTATGTAATTTCTACGTATGAAATGTATTTTTATGATTTAAGGATATTTTTGGTATATTTGAATATATATTCTGTGTTTGTGGACCCCGATCGACAGATTGTAGTCTGGAGTCCGACCGAGGGGTTGTGATTGATTGTGGTGTTTATTTTTGAAGTGTATTTCTTTGCAGGGTCGGCTCTACTCTTTTGAGTAGAGAGATGTCCGTTTTACAGGGGAGGTTCTGCCGAATTTTCGATAGAATTCTCGTAAAACGTGATATCCAATCGAACCCTAATTTCCGATTCTGTGTTGAATACTCTAGATTTAATTCTAGGATTTCTGTTAGGGTTATTCTGATGTCGATTAATTATTTCTTGTTTAGTTGTGCCGAGACCGAGGGTTAGTGGACCAGGCCCGTCGGACCCGTCTCGTGGAGCGCATTAGGTGAGTTACTATATTATATATATATGCTTAGGATGCATGATTTAGAAAATGCATGTTTTATTTTGACTAAATATGCATAAATAATATGATTTATATTCAAGTATATTTTTGGTATATTTTTGGTGTATAATAAATTATATACATGTTTTATTAATAAAATATATTTAAAATGTTTTTAAATATATTTTTAGTTTAATTCATGATTTGATTGGATTTATTTGACATATATATACTCAAAATATACCTGGTTTATGTTTGGTATATTTTCGGTATATATATGATTTATATTGCTATTTCATTTATATCCATGCATCATTTATTTTTGTGAATGAATGTTTTATATTTAAGAATGAAGGATATCAATAGAACGTGCTACCTAGTGGGCAGCACTAGGACCGAGTACGTACCGGTACGCCTATAGTATTTAGGCTTTATTACTAACTTATTTGTGGATATCGATTTGATTATGATTATTGATATATGTGAGATGTGGTTTGTGGGTGTGATTGCTGGAGCTCGGTTGACCAAGTGTCTCGGGGCCAATCACACTGGCAGTCAGACTGCTGGAGCTCGGTTGACTTAGTGTCTCGGGGCCAGTCTACTGTCCATATGGATTAAGTGGATATATTTGGAATCAGTGAGCCTGTATGGCTAGAGTGTTGTTTAACACTATTTTCTGAGGTTGCGATATTCTAGGGTTCTATGTGATCCTTCATAAAAGTTGATTTTCAGACAAAATATATAAAATGATTTTTCTGCATCTGTATGAATTTGCCTGTATATATACATATTACTCAGATACTGTTGACTGTATGCATTATCACTTAGAGTGTATGTATATATATTATAGTAATTCACTCAGTGAGGTCTGAATCCCCTCCGTTGACTATTTTTCAGGAGAGTCAACTTCCTCAGACCTCAGTAGCAGGTCAATACGCCGGATTTCTTCCGCCCCGGCTTCTTTATGTAAATTGTATACTTGAGTCTTATTTATTTTATCTAGACACTGCAGTAGTTGTGATTTTCAGTAGTTGTGAATTAAAGTATTTGTTTTAAAGAGATGTATTATAGTAAAACTGGATTTGTATAAAGATTATACATTTATGAGATTATATATATGATGTGATGAGTTTTGAATTGAATCCAGTTGATATAGATGATATTGTAATATTTATGATTTTTATTTTCCGTTGCATATTATATTTTTATGGTTATTATTGCATATTTATTTTATTTTTAGGCTTGCTACGGGTTCCGGATTCGAAAGAATTCCCGTTCCCTAGCGCCGGTCATGGCCCCTGTTTTGGGTCGTGACAAGCAGTCTGACTGCCAGTGTGATTGGCCCCGAGACACTTGGTCAATCGAGCTCCAGCAATCACACCCAAATCACATAACACACATCAGATATTCATAACCAATCAATATCCACAAATAGGTTAGTAATATAGCCTAAATGCTATAGGCGTACCGGTACGTACTCGGTCTTAGTGCTGCCCACTAGATAGCACGTTCTATTGATATCCTTCATTAATAAATGTAAAACATCCATTCAGAAATAAATGATGCATGAATTTAAATAAAATAACAATATAAACCATATATATACCGGAAATATACCAAAAGTAAACCAGGTGTATTTCGAGTATATATATGTCAAATGAATCCAATCAAATTATAAATTAAGCTAGAAATATATTTAAAAATATTTTAAATATAATTTATTAACAAAACATGCATATAATTTAATATATACCAAAAATAAACCAAAAATATACTTAAATACAAATCACATTATCTATGCATTTTAATCAAAATAAAACATATATTTCTAAATCATGCATCCTAAAGCATATATATATAGTATAGTAACTCACACTTAGTGCGCTCCTCGAGATGGATCCGACGGGCCTGGTCCACTAGGCCTCGGTCTCAGCGCAACTAAACAAATAATAACGACATAAATCATAATAAACCTAATAGAAAATCCTAGAAACTCGATCTAGAATAATAGACATATAATTGAAATTAGGGTTCGACCGGACATCACGTTTTACGAGAATTCTACCGAAAGTTCGACAGAACCTCCCCTGTAAAACGGACATCTCTCTACTCAAAGAGTAGAGCCGACCCTACAAAGAAACACACTTCAAAAAACAAGCTCAAAACAAATCCACAACCCTCGGTTGGACTCCAAACTACAGTCTACCGACCGGGGTCCACAAACACAGAATAATTTTAGAAATACCAATAATACCCTTATAACATAGAAATTCATTTTATAGGTAAAAATTACATAATTAACCTTTAAACACAATAAAAATCGATAAAAACTCATTTTATTAGTAAAATCGTATATTATATATATAATTGAAAATAATTCATGAAAAATAGTTTTAATTAGTTAAAAATACCAAATAATTTGTAGAAATCATTTTTATACCTTAAATAACTATTAAAATCAATTAAATTACATTTTTATCCAATTTTGTGTAAAATTACCAAAATACCCCTATATATATAAATATACTAAAATTACTTCAAAAATTCACCAAAAATAGTATAATTATCCAAAATTAATTTTCTCAACATATTTATCAATAATATCAATAATTAAACTCAATTATCCAATTAATTTCAATTAAAAACATAATTAACCTAATTTTCCCAAAATTACATAAACTTAAATAATTCAAAATAAATACTTAGAAATTCATAAAAATTCAAAATAAATTCCTATAATTCATTTCAACACCTAATTTAACCATAAAACACAATTTCATAATTTAAATAATTAATTTCCGAAAATTAGAAAATAATATTAAAATATTCAAAAATACCCAAAAATCCAAATAATCTCCAAAAATTCCACAAAAATTCAAACATATATATTAAGCTACTAGTATTAACATTTGTGAAGGGAGTTTTCATGAATAAATCAATTCAAAGCTCAAAAAAATCAAAAAACCCTAATATGGCCGAAATGGAAAATTTGAAACCTAAGCAAATCAATACCATTTAAGCTCAAACCAAAGCTAGAATCACACTCACCGGAGCTCAAGGAAAAGAAAGAGACCGGCGGTGTCAAAAATGGTGGCCGGAATCGTGGTCGACGGCGAGGAGAGGAAGTTTCGGCCAAAATGGGGAAAATGGGGTTAGCCGGCGCCGGGGAAGGAGCTTGGGGTGGCGGAGCAGCTGGCTGGGGAAGGCAGAGCTGCTGGCGGCACACCGACAGTAGGGGAACGGCAGTTGCAGGCGGTGGTTGGTGATCGGGCATGGGAAGGAAGAAGAGAAGGGAAGAAGAAAAGAAAAGAAGAAGAAAAGGAAAGAAAAAGAAAAGAAAAAGAAAAAGAAAAATAAAAAAATAATAATTTTAATAAAATATTTGAAAAAAAAATCACACCCACACACTTAATATTTAATATTTTAAAATTTAATATTAATTAAAAATAATTAAATAACAAATAAACAAATAATTAATTAATAAAATATTAGGGTAATATACTAAACCCTAATTAAATAAATAGGTACACATATACACGGTGTTTAGTATTTTAAAAATACGTATGAGTTCATGCAAGTCAGAAAATATATTTAAAATAATTAATAATAAATTATTTACGTGAAAATTTCCCCGAAAATAAAAGTCTCAGGAAAATTTTACGTAAAGCACTATAAATAATACATAATTATTAAAATACGTTTTAGATACATATCAACTCGTAAAATATCATAGTATATATACAAAATTATTAACACTGTATATCCCGGTATAGTGTAAAAATATTTAAAAACACGGGATATTACAGTATCAATCGAAAAGAAGTTTAGATTTACACTCATTGATGTCCAAGGAAGAGAAAGAGACTGGCAGTGAGAAAAACGACGATCGAAAATGGAGGGGATGACGGAAAGCTTCACATATGGCCACTCACTATAGCTACTCAATAACGCTGGAGATGATGGTGGTTGTTGGTGGTGATGGCTAGAAGAGGACGATAACAGGCGAAAGGGGGAGAGGCACTCCGATGGGCGTTGGTTAGACGGCAACAAAGAGGGAGAAGGAGCATAGTGTCATGACCCAAAATAGGGGCCATGACCGGCACTAGGGAACGAGAATTCTTTCGAATCCGGAACCCGTACCAAGCCTAAAATAAAATAAACATGCGATAGTAATAATAACAACACAATTAAATAAAATATTATGCAGTGGAATACAATCATAATTATCAAAATATTAATCCACCATCATGGGATTTAAATCAAATTCTCATCTCATATATAAATAAACTCTTTTAATACAAATCCAGTTCAAATATTTAAAGTTACCAAACTCATACAAATATAATACAATATCTTTTAACAATTTTACGACTACTTCAGTGTCTAGATCATAAAATAAAACTCAAGTGAGCAGTTTACATAAAGAAGCCGGGGCGGAAGAAATCCGGCGTACAGGCCAGCTACTGAGGTCTAAAGATGATGACTCTCCTGAAAAATAGTCAACGGAGGGGAGTCAGACCTCACTGAATGAATTACTATAATATATATACATGCATACTAAATGTCAATGCACACAGTCAACAATATATATATAATATGTGTGTATACAAACAACTACACACAAATGCAATAAAAATCATTTAATATATTTTTATTGGAAATCACAGTTTATGAAGAATCGAATAGAACCCTATAATATCACAACCTCGAAACAATGTTAGACAACACTCTAGCCATACAGGCTCACTTATTCCAAATATATCACTTATTCCATTTAGACAGTAGACTGGCCCCGAGACACTAAGTCAACCGAGCTCCAACAGTCTGACTGTCAGTGTGATTGGCCCCGAGACACTTGGTCAATCGAGCTCTAACAATCACACTCCCAAATCATTTCTCACACATCAAATAATCAAATCCAATTAATATCCTCAAACAGGTTAGTAATATAGCCTAAATGCTATAAGCGTACTGGTACGTACTCGGTCGTAGTGCTGCCCACTAGGTAGCACGTTCTATTGATATCCTTCATTAAAATATAAAGCATACATTCATAAAAATAAATGATGCATGAATTTAAATATAATAGCAACAATAACCATATATATACTAGAAATATACCAAAAGTAAACCAGGTATATTTCGAGTATATAAACATCAAAGAAATCCAGATAGATTACAAAATAAAGTAGAAATATATTCAAAAACATTTTAAACATAATTTATTAGCAAAACATGCATATAATTTAAAATATACCGAAAATAAACTAAATGTCACGACCCAAAACAGGGGCCATGACCGGCGCTAGGGAACGGGAATTCTTTCGAATCCGGAACCCGTAGCAAGCCTAAAAATAAAATAAAGCATGCCATAATAACAGTAACAGTATGATATGCAGCGGAAAATAAAAATCATAATATCATAATATCATCCATATCAACTGGATTAATTCAAAACTCATCTCATCACATAAATGTATAATCTTTAATACAAATCCAGTTTCAATATAATACATCTCTTTAAAATAATACATGAAATCCAATACTTTAATTCATAACTACTGCAGTGTCTAGATAAAATAAATAAGACTCAAGTAGACAATTTACATAAAGAAGCCGGGGCGGAAGAAATCCGGCGTATCGACCTGCTACTGAGGTCTGAAGAAGTTGACTCTCCTGAAAAATAGTCAACGGAGGGGAGTCAGACCTCACTGAGTGAATTACTATAATATATATACATACACACTAAATGATAATGCATACAATCAACAGTATATATATATTTAATATATATACAGGCAAATACACACAAATGCAGAAAATCATTTTTATAGGTTTTATTGAAAATCATCTTTTATGAAGGATCACATAGAACCCTAGAACATCGCAACCTCAGAAAATAGTGTTAAACAACACTCTAGCCATACAGGCTCACTTAATCCAAATATATCCACTTAATCCATTTAGACAGTAGACTGGCCCCGAGACACTAAGTCAACCGAGCTCCAGCAGTCTGACTACCAGTGTGATTGGCCCCGAGACACTTGGTCAACCAAGCTCCAGCAATCACACCTCCAAACCATATCTCCCACATATCAATAATCATATCAAATCAATATCCACAAATAGTTAGTAATATAGCCTAAAGCTATAGGCGTACCGGTACGTACTCGGTCCTAATGCTGCCCACTAGGTAGCACGTTCTATTGATATCCTTCATCATTAATAATGTAAAACATTCATTCACAAAAATAAATGATGCATGAATGTAAATGAAATAACAATATAAACCATATATATACCGGAAATATACCAAAAGTAACCCAGGTATATTTCAAGTATATATATGTCAAATGAATCCCATCAAATTATAACTTAAGCTGGAAATATATTTAAAAACATTTTAAATATATTTTATTCACAAAACATGCTTATAATTTATTATATACCAAAAATAAACCGAAAATATACTTAATATAAACTTAAGAAATAATCAAATTATTTATGCATATTTAATCAACATAAAACATGCATTTCTAAATCATGCATCCTAAGCATATATATATAATATAGTAACTCACCTAATGCGCTCCACGAGACAGGTCCGATGGCCTGGTCCACTAGCCCTCGGTCTCGGCGCAACTAAACAAGCAATAAATAATCGACATCAGAATAAACCTAACAGAAATCCTAGAATTCAATCTAGAGTATTAAACACAGAATCAAAAATTAGGGTTCGACTGGACATCACGTTTTACGAGAATTCTACCGAAAATTCGACAGAACCTCCCCTGTAAAACGGACATCTCTCTACTCAAAAGAGTAGAGCCGACCCTGCAAAGAAAATACACTTCGAAATTCAAGCTCAACACAATCAAAATCCCACGATCGGACTCCAAACTACAGTCCACCGATCGGGGTCCACAAACACAGAATAATTCCAGATATAACAAAAATATCCTTAAATCACAGAAATACATTTTCATAGGTAAAAATCACATAATTAACCTTGAAACACTATAAAAACCGATTAAAACTCATTTTATTAGAAAAATCGTATATTTTATTTATAATTGAAAATAATTCACGAAAAATAGTTTTAATTAGTTAAAAATACCAAATATTTTGTAGAAATCATTTTTATACCTTAAATAACTAATAAAACCAATTAAATTACATTTTTAGACAATTTAGGGTAAAATTACCAAAATACCCCTATATATATAAATATACTTAAATTACTTCAAAAATTCACCAAAAATCATACAATTATCCAAAATTAATTTTCTCAACATATTTATCAATAATATTAATAATTAAACTCAATTAACCAATTAATTTCAATTTAAAACACATTTAACCTAATTTTTTCCAAAATTCCATAAACTTCAATAATTCAAAATAAATACTTAGAAATTCATAAAAATTCCAAATAAATTCCTATAATTCATTTAAACACCTAATTTAACCATAAACTCAAATTTCATAATTTAAATAATTAATTTCCGAAAATTAGAAAATAATATTAAAATATTCAAAAATACCCAAAAATCCAAAAAATCTCCAAAAATTATAAAAAAATTCATACATGAATATTAAGCTACTAGGAACAACATTTGTGAAGGAAGTTTCCATGAATCAATCAATTCGAAGCTCAAAAAAATCAAAAACCCTAATAGGCCGAAATTGAAAAATCGAAACCTAAGAAATTCTAGACCATTTTAGCTCAAACCAAAGCTAGAATCACACTCACCGGAGCTCAAGGAGTAGAAAGAGACTGGCGGTGTCAAAAACGGTGGCCGGAATCGACGTGATCGACGGTGGATCGATTTTCGGCTTCTCCGGCCAAAATCGATCTCCCGACGCCGGAAACGGCCTCCTCAGGCGGCGAAATTGGTCGGGGAAGACGGTGGCACACCGGACGGCACACCCACGGTGAAGGAACGGCACGACAGCGACCGGAAATGGAGAAGGGAGAATCGGGAGGAAGAAGAAGAAGTCGGGGGCAAAATGGTAATTTTCCAAACTTTTTTGATTTTTGACAAATATATGTATATATATATACTTTATACTATATATTAAAATAATATTAAATTACACACATCAAATATACACCACACACATAAAAATATTAATATTTTAATAATTTATACTAAATAAAATTAATTAAATAACAATAAAACAATTAAATACTAAATAAAATATTAGGGAAATAATAAACCCTAATTAAATAAATATACACACACAGGCTTTATTTAATAATTTAAAAATATGTATGAGTTCATGCAAGTCCGTAAATACATTTAAAATAATTAATAATACATTGTTTACGTGAAAATTTTCCCGAAAATGCAAGTCTCAGGAAAATTTTACGTAAAACACTGAAAATAATAGACAGTAATTAAAATAGGTTTAAAATACATAACAACTCATAAAAATATCGTAATATATATACAAAAATTATTGACACTGTATATCCCGGTACAGTATAAAAATATTTTAAAAACACGGGATATTACAGTCTCCCCCCCTTACAAGAATTCGTCCCCGAATTCTAAAAGATAAGATCAAGGAGGAAAGAGATACGGGTAAGAAGCTCGCATCTCAGCTTCAGTCTCCCACGTATGCTCTTCAACTCTGTCGCTACGCCACAGAACCTTGACCATCGGAATCTGCTTCGATCGCAACTGTCGAACTTGAAAATCAACGATCGCCACAGGTTCTTCCACAAACGTCAAATCTTCATTCACTTCTACACTGTCAGGTTGCAACACGTGTGAAGGGTCTGAGATATACTTCCTCAACATCGAGATATGAAATACTGGATGCACCTGTGACATACTCGGAGGCAAATCCAACCGATATGCAACAGTGCCAACTCTCTCCAGAATCTCAAACGGTCCAATGTATCTCGGTGCTAACTTACCCTTCCTGCCAAATCTCATCACACCCTTCATTGGAGATACTTTCAGAAAAATGAAATCTCCAACCTGAAACTCCACATCTCTGTGCCTAGGATCCGCATAACTCTTCTGTCTACTAACTGCGGTCTCTAATCTGCGCTTGATCACGACGACTTTCTCTACAGCATCTTGAACCATCTCTGGTCCAGTCAAAGCTCTCTCACCAATCTCATCCCAACTCAACGGGGATCTACACTTCCTTCCATATAACGCCTCATACGGTGCCATACCAATACTGCTATGGTAGCTGTTATTATATGCAAACTCAACAAGTGGCAAATGATCATCCCAGCTACCTCCTAAATCCAGGACACACATCCTCAACATATCTTCCAGTGTCTGGATCGTCCTCTCAGACTGGCCATCTGTCTGAGGATGAAAACCAGTACTGAAATCCAACCTAGTGCCCATCGCTTCTTGCAACTTCTGCCAAAAATGAGAAGTAAACACTAAACCTCTATATGACACAATGGACACAGGTACTCCATGAAGGCACACAATATGCTTCACATACAACTTCGCCAATCTAGCAACTGAATATGTGGCTTTCACAGGCAAGAAATGTGCAGACTTCGTCAATCTGTCTATGATCACCCAGATGGAGTCGTATCCATCCTTCGAACGAGGTAAACCGACCATAAAATCCATAGCTATCCTTTCCCACTTCCACTCGGGAATAGGAAGAGGTTGAAGCTTCCCAGAAGGCTTATGATGTTCGGCTTTCACTTGCTGACATGTCAAGCACTTAGCAACATAATCAACAACATCCTTCTTCAATCCATCCTACCAGTATAGATCTCTGATACTGTGGTACATCTTAGTAACACCCGGATGAACGCTGTAGGCTGTAGAATGTGCTTCCTCTAAAATCTCCTCTCTCAAGTCATCCACATCAAGAACACACAATCTACCACTGATCCACAACACACCATCATCATCGAGTGTGAAATCAGTGAACTTCCCTGCTCTGACATTCTCTGCAAGCTCTTCTAGAATAGGATCTCGGCTCTGAGCTGCTTTAATCTTATCCCTTAGTACAAATCGTACTTTAAACTGAGCTAACAGTCCACCTGATCTACTGATCTTCATCATCAGACCTTGATCCACCAACAAATGCAATTCCTGGATCAATGGTCTCCTCTCAACACCGATGTGAGCAAGACTACCTGAGGACTTCCTACTCAAGGCATCTGCTACCACATTAGCTTTACCCGGATGGTAAAGAATCTCGCAATCATAATCCTTCAACAATTCCAACCATCTTCTCTGCCTCAAATTCAAATCTCTCTGCTGAAAAATGTACTTAAGGCTCTTGTGATCAGTAAATATCTCACAAGTCACCCCGTACAAATAATGTCTCCAAATCTTCAAAGCAAATATCACTGCAGCCATCTCAAGATCATGTGTAGGATAGTTCTGCTCATGCTTCTTCAACTGCCTTGAAGCATAGGCTATCACCCTTCCATTCTGCATCAACACACAACCAAGACCAATTCTAGAGGCATCACAGTAAACTGTGAACTTATCCACACTATTAGGCAAAGCTAACACTGGCGCTGTGGTCAATTTATCCTTCAACAACTGAAAACTATTCTCACAAGCTTCTGACCACTCGAATCTAACATTCTTCTGAGTCAAGCGAGTCATAGGGGCTGCTATCCTGGAAAAATCCTGCACAAACCGCCTATAATACCCGGCTAAACCCAGAAAACTTCGAATCTCCGTAACAGAAGTAGGTCTAGGCCACTCAGATACTGCCTCAACCTTCTGTGGATCAACCTGAATACCTTCTTTAGACACTACGTGTCTAAGAAAAGAAACACTCTCCATCCAGAAATCACACTTCGAGAATTTAGCATAAAGCTGATGATCTCTCAGTGTCTGTAGTACAATCCTCAAATGATATACATGCTCTTCCATACTCCTCGAATATACTAGTATATCATCAATGAAGACTACCACAAACTGATCCACATACGGTCTGAATACTCTGTTCATCAGGTCCATAAAAGCTGCTGGTGCATTAGTCAAACCAAAAGACATCACCAGAAACTCATAATGACCATATCGAGTGCGGAAAGCTGTCTTAGGAATATCAGCTTCACTAATCCGCAGCTGATGATAACCTGACCTTAAGTTGACCTTAGAAAAGAATTGTGCACCCTGGAGCTGATCAAACAAATCATCTATCCTCGGGAGAGAATACTTGTTCTTCACCGTCACCTTATTCAGCTCTCTGTAGTCAATGCACAGTCTCAGGGTACCATCCTTCTTCTTCACCAGGAATTCTAAAAGTCACCTCCTTATTCCTGCAATCTACCACGACAAAGTGCTGAGATAACCAATCCATTCCCAGAATAACATCAAACTCCATCACATCCAATAATATCAAATCAGCGGGTAATTCTCTATCTCCCACGAGAACTGGACAACCAAAAAGAACAATATCGGCGTCCAAGGAATCACTCAGAGGAGTGGCAACAGACAAAGGAAAAGCCATCCTCGAAGCTTGCCAACAAGATTTAGAAGCAAAAACAGGAGAAACAAATGAATGCGTGGCACCCGGATCAAACAAAACCCATGCATCCAGGTAACAAACAGAAAGAATACCTGCCACGACTGCATTAGATGCCTGAGCATCCTGCTGAGTCAGATGAAAAACTCTGGCCTGACCTCGACCTCCCTGCTGACTGGTAGAAGCCTGGCCAACACCTCTGGCACCTCCTCTAGTACCTCTACCACGACTCTGCTGTGGAACAAACTGAGTAGAACTCTGATGCTGGGCTGGTGGTAACTGAAATGGCACGGGTGCAGCACTAGCAATCGACTGCTATGGGAATCGCGGAATCTGCTGCTGCTGATACCCGGAATAAAGACACGATCTAGCAAAATGTCCTGTCTGCCCGCATCTGAAGCATGTCAGTGGTGTCAGATAACACGGTCCCTGATGGACTCTACCACAAGTCTGACAAACACTGGCCGCTGATCCAGAACTACGACCACTGCTACTGCTCGAAGCACCTGACCCAAATCTGAATGATCTACGCTGACCTCCACGGCCATGTCTACTGCTCCGATGCACTCGCTGCTGACTACTCGAACCAATATGAAAACTCGAATATGGAGTAGCCTGCGATCCACTCGACTGAACTCCCAACTGGTAATAATCAGGCATCGCTCCCTGCCTAACTAATCTCAGCTCAATCTCCTTAGCTAGCTCAATCACGGACTCTAGAGTAAGACCTGCTGTAGGCATACCAGCAAAAGCTGAACCCAAACCAGTAACGTACGTAGTAACAGCGAAATACTGATCTCGCATCAGATCCTCAGCATATCTACCCAATCGAAGAAACTCTCGGGTATACTCCTCTACAGATCGATCTCCACGAGAAATACTAGTCAATCGAAGACGATAACTCAACCGAAGAGGCTCTGGACAAAATCTCCTCATAAACCGCTCACGAAACTGAGCCCAGGTCATCGTCATCATATAGGGCTGGATCATCTGAATGAACCAATCTAGAGCTGGTCCCTCAACAGACAACTCAATGATCATGATCCTCTGGTACTCGGTATGAGCAGTCCGAGTCCTAGTCTCAATCGCATGCAGAAAATCTAAAGGATCAGAAGTACCATCAAAAGCAATCCTGCCAACTCGGGCATAGAACAAAGCTGCCTCAGGGTCAGACATACCCTGCTGATAGGCAGGCTGAACAGGCTGAACAACTGGAGGAACAGGAACATCAAACTCAGGCTCAACAGGCTCCTCGTCCTGTAACTCTCTCTGCCTACGGCGACCTGCCGCTCCTCGAGGTCTACCTCTGCCACGACCTCTACGTCTAACTGGCTGCTCAGGAGGTAAAACCTCATCCTGAAAAGACTCATCATCCTCGGCCTCAACGACCGGTGGAGCGACACGCGCTCGCCTCCTCATACTGAAAAGACAAACAGAAAAATTCAGACAAAACAGACAACGGAGGAATAACGCTGAAAACTACAGCAAAGAATACTTATCAAGACATACTCGAACCTAATACACTGCAGTAGTCCAACAGAAAACACAACTTTAAAACTAGGGCCACAACTCACATAACTAAGCCCTGACACAGAACTCCGCTCTGATACCAACTTTGTCACGACCCAAAACAGGGGCCATGACCGACGCTAGGGAACGAGAATTCTTTCGAATCCGGAACCCGTAGCAAGCCTAAAAATAAAATAAAGCATGCCATAATAACAGTAACAGTATGATATGCAGCGGAAAATAAAAATCATAATATCATAATATCATCCATATCAACTGGATTAATTCAAAACTCATCTCATCACATAAATGTATAATCTTTAATACAAATCCAGTTTCAATATAATACATCTCTTTAAAATAATACATGAAATCCAATACTTTAATTCATAACTACTGCAGTGTCTAGATAAAATAAATAAGACTCAAGTAGACAATTTACATAAAGAAGCCGGGGCGGAAGAAATCCGACGTATCGACCTGCTACTGAGGTCTGAAGAAGTTGACTCTCCTGAAAAATAGTCAACGGAGGGGAGTCAGACCTCACTGAGTGAATTACTATAATATATATACATACACACTAAATGATAATGCATACAATCAACAGTATATATATATCTAATATATATACAGGCAAATACACACAAATGCAGAAAATCATTTTTATAGGTTTTATTGAAAATCATCTTTTATGAAGGATCACATAGAACCCTAGAACATCGCAACCTCAGAAAATAGTGTTAAACAACACTCTAGCCATACAGGCTCACTTAATCCAAATATATCCATTTAATCCATTTAGACAGTAGACTGGCCCCGAGACACTAAGTCAACCGAGCTCCAGCAGTCTGACTGCCAGTGTGATTGGCCCCGAGACACTTGGTCAACCGAGCTCCAGCAATCACACCTCCAAACCATATCTCCCACATATCAATAATCATATCAAATCAATATCCACAAATAGTTAGTAATATAGCCTAAAGCTATAGGCGTACCGGTACGTACTCGGTCCTAGTGCTGCCCACTAGGTAGCACGTTCTATTAATATCCTTCATCATTAATAATGTAAAACATTCATTCACAAAAATAAATGATGCATGAATGTAAATGAAATAACAATATAAACCACATATATACCGGAAATATACCAAAAGTAACCCAGGTATATTTCAAGTATATATATGTCAAATGAATCCCATTAAATTATAACTTAAGCTGGAAATATATTTAAAAACATTTTAAATATATTTTATTCACAAAACATGCTTATAATTTATTATATACCAAAAATAAATCGAAAATATACTTAATATAAACTTAAGAAATAATCAAATTATTTATGCATATTTAATCAACATAAAACATGCATTTCTAAATCATGCATCCTAAGCATATATATATAATATAGTAACTCACCTAGTGCGCTCCACGAGACAGGTCCGACGGGCCTGGTCCACTAGCCCTCGGTCTCGGCACAACTAAACAAGCAATAAATAATCGACATCAGAATAAACCTAACAGAAATCCTAGAATTCAATTTAGAGTATTAAACACAGAATCAAAAATTAGGGTTCGACTGGACATCACGTTTTACGAGAATTCTACCGAAAATTCGGCAGAACCTCCCCTGTAAAACGGACATCTCTCTACTCAAAAGAGTAGAGCCGACCCTGCAAAGAAAATACACTTCGAAATTCAAGCTCAACACAATCAAAATCCCACGGTCGGACTCCAAACTACAGTCCACCGACCGGGGTCCACAAACACAGAATAATTCCAGATATAACAAAAATATCCTTAAATCACAGAAATACATTTTCATAGGTAAAAATCACATAATTAACCTTGAAACACTATGAAAACCGATTAAAACTCATTTTATTAGAAAAATCGTATATTTTATTTATAATTGAAAATAATTCATGAAAAATAGTTTTAATTAGTTAAAAATACCAAATATTTTGTAGAAATCATTTTTATACCTTAAATAACTAATAAAACCAATTAAATTACATTTTTAGACAATTTAGGGTAAAATTACCAAAATACCCCTATATATATAAATATACTTAAATTACTTCAAAAATTCACCAAAAATCATACAATTATCCAAAATTAATTTTCTCAACATATTTATCAATAATATTAATAATTAAACTCAATTAACCAATTAATTTCAATTTAAAACACATTTAACCTAATTTTTTCAAAAATTCCATAAACTTCAATAATTCAAAATAAATACTTAGAAATTCATAAAAATTCCAAATAAATTCCTATAATTCATTTCAACACCTAATTTAACCATAAAATCAAATTTCATAATTTAAATAATTAATTTCCGAAAATTAGAAAATAATATTAAAATATTCAAAAATACCCAAAAATCCAAAAAATCTCCAAAAATTCTAAAAAAATTCATACATGAAGATTAAGCTACTAGGAACAACATTTGTGAAGGAAGTTTCCATGAATCAATCAATTCGAAGCTCAAAAAAATCAAAAACCCTAATAGGCCGAAATTGAAAAATCGAAACCTAAGAAATTCTAGACCATTTTAGCTCAAACCAAAGCTAGAATCACACTCACCGGAGCTCAAGGAGAAGAAAGAGAATGGCGGTGTCAAAAACGGTGGCCGGAATCGGCGTGATCGACGGTGGATCGATTTTCGGCTTCTCCGGCCAAAATCGATCTCCCGACGCCGGAAACGGCCTCCTCAGGCGGCGAAATTGGTCGGGGAAGACGGTGGCACACCGAACGGCACACCCACGGTGAAGGAACGGCACGGCAGCGACCGGAAATGGAGAAGGGAGAATCGGGAGGAAGAAGAAGAAGTCGGGGGCAAAATGGTAATTTTCCAAACTTTTTTGATTTTTGACAAATATATGTATATATATATACTTTATACTATATATTAAAATAATATTAAATTACACACATCAAATATACACCACACACATAAAAATATTAATATTTTAATAATTTATACTAAATAAAATTAATTAAATAACAATAAAACAATTAAATACTAAATAAAATATTAGGGAAATAATAAACCCTAATTAAATAAATATACACACACAGACTTTATTTAATAATTTAAAAATATGTATGAGTTTATGCAAGTCCGTAAATACATTTAAAATAATTAATAATACATTGTTTACGTGAAAATTTCCCCGAAAATGCAAGTCTCAGGAAAATTTTACGTAAAACACTGAAAATAATAGACAGTAATTAAAATAGGTTTAAAATACATAACAACTCATAAAAATATCGTAATATATATACAAAAATTATTGACACTGTATATCCCGGTACAGTATAAAAATATTTTAAAAACACGGGATATTACACTAAAGATAAACCAAAATAAACTAAAAATAAACTTAAATACCAATTGAATTATTTATGCATAATTAATCAAAATAAAACATACATTTCTAAATCCTGCACCCTAAAGCATATATATATATATATATATATATATATATATATATAATAGTAACTCACACTTAGTGCGCTCCTCGAGATGGGTCCGACGGGCTTGGTCCACTAGGCCTCGATCTCGGCGCAACTAAACAAACAATAATAACAGACATCAGAATAAATCTAACAGAAAATCCTAGAAAATCGATCTAGAATATTAGACACAGAATCAGAATTAGGGTTCGATCGGATATCACGTTTTACGAGAATTCTATCGAAAATCCGACAGAACCTCCCCTGTAAAACGGATATCTCTCTACTCAAAGAGTAGAGCTGGCCCTGCAAAGAAACACACTTCGAAAAATAGACACAGAATCACAATCACAACCCCTCGGTCGGACTCCAAGCTACAGTTCACCGATCGAGGTCCACAATTCATAAAATAATATAGAAATACCAAAAATACCCTTATATCAGAGAAATACATTTTATAAGTATAAATTACATAATTAACCCTAAAACACATTAAAAACCAATAAAAACTCATTTATTTAGAAAAATCGTATATTATATATATAATTTGAAAATAATTTACGAAAAATAGTTTTAATTACTTAAAAATACTAAATAATTTTTAGAAATCATTTTTATACCCTAAATAACTATTAAAACCAATTTAATTACATTTTTAGCCAATTTAGGGTGAAATTACCAAAATACCCCTATATATATAAATATACTAAAATTACTCCAAAAATTCACCAAAAATAATATAATTGCTAAAAATTAATTTTCTCAACATATTTATCAATAATTAAACTCAATTAACTAATTAATTTCAATTAAAAACACAATTAACCCTATTTTTCAAAAATTACATAAACTAATTAAATTCAAAATAAATACATAGAAATTCATAAAAATTCCAAATAAATTTCTATAATTCATTTAAACACATATATTTATCATAAAACACAATTTCATAATTTATTTAATTAATTTTCGAAAATTAGAAAATAATAATAAAATATTCAAAAATACCCAAAAATCAAAATAATTTACAAAAATTCTACAAAAATTCACACATGTAGATTAAGCTAAGGGGAACAACTTTTGTGAAGTAATTTATCATGAATCAATCAATTTGAAGTTCAAAAAAATCAAGAACCCTAAAATGGCCGAATTGTAAAAATCAAAACCTAAGCAAATCTAGACCATTGTAAGTGAAACAAAGCTTGGAATCACACTCAACGGAGCTCAAGGAGAAGAAATAGATCAGCGGTGTCGAAAATGGTGGCCGAAAATGCTGTGAACGATGGTGGCTCAAGTTTTGGCTTCCCGAGCTTATTCTGGCGAAACCACGACAGAATAGGGAGCTGCTGGCGCCGAGGAAGGCTGGGGAAGGAGGTGGCACGCCGGGAGGCACACCGACGGTGAGAAAAAGGGATGGCAAGCAGCAGAACGGCGATGGAGGCGATCAGGGAAGAAGGAGGAGGATGAATGGCAAAACTGTAATTAAATCAAACTTTATTTTTTTTGTTTAAATATTATATGTATATGTATATATATATGCTTTTACACTATATATTAAAATAATATAAACTCACACACGTTAAATATACACCACACACATATAATTTAATATATTAAATAATTTATACACTAAAAACAATTAATTAATTAATATTAAAACTAATAATAAATAATAAAAATATTAAGGTAATTAATTAAACCCTAGTTAAATAAATAAATACACATATATACACTCTATCTAGTACTTTTAAAATACATATGAGTTCATGCAAATGTGGAAATCTATTTAAAATAATTAATAATAAATAATTTCCGTGTCAATTTTCCCGGAAATGCAAGTCCCGGAAAAATTTTACGTAAAGTACTTGAAATAATATAAAATAATTAAAAATAAATTTTATTTAAATAACAACTCATGAAATATCATAAATATATATAAAAATTATTAACACTGCATATCCCGATACAGTATTAAAATATTTAAAAACACAAGATATTACACATAATGTATAATACGTTTGCTTTTGGTTTTTGCTTTCTTGTTTCTATAAGTTTGGTTTATTTTTTCCTTCACTTGGTCCACTTTACTATTCTTTGTGCAGTTAATGCATGCATTTATGTGTGTGTTATATGCATGCATGTATGTGTGTGTTATATGCATGCATGTATGTGTGTATGTTTATATAATATTATATGTATAATACTTTATATTATAATTAAATAAAGCTTTATTTTATAATATAATAATAGGTAACTTCAAATCTACACCACACATGCATTATACACACAATAATATATATATATATATATATATATATATATATATATATATATATATATATATATATATATATTACACACATAAAATAATAATACAATTAATAAAATAATTTATCAATAAAATAATTAGGGAAGTTAATAAAACAATAATAGAATAAAAATGTTAAAATAATCATGCAAATCAAATGACCAAAAATATTATATTTACAGAGGAAATTTATTTAAACATAAAATAATAATAATTAATAATCACAAAATAGTAAATAATTTAATTTACTTTTAAATTTTTATTATTAACATTGCAAATCTCATTATAAAATAAGATAATTTAAAAATATAGGTCATTACATTATTATTCTTGTTCTTATAATAATAATAATAATAATAATAATAATAATAATAATAATAATAATAATAATAATAATAATAATAATAATAATAATAATATTATTATTATTATTATTATTATTATTATTATTATTATTATTATTATTATTATTATTATTATTATTATTGTTATTATTATTGTTATTGTTATTGTTATTGTTATTGTTATTGTTATTGTTATTGTTATTGTTATTATTGTTATTATTATTATTATTATTATTATTATTATTATTATTATTATTATTATTATTATTATTGTTGTTGTTGTTGTTGTTGTTGTTGTTGTTGTTGTTGTTGTTATATGTGCATGTGATGTGCATGTGTTGCGTGTGTATTTATGTTAATGTGTGTTATGTATATATAAATGTGAAAAATGGTTAAAGTTTATATATATATATATATATATATATATATATATATATATATATATATATATATATCAAAGGGGTCAAACAATTTTTTTTCGGTCAACCCTACCTATTCTTTTTTTTCTTCTTCTTCTATTTCTTTTCCCTCCATTGCCGACGCAGCAGCTGCACCACTGAGCTTTGTCAGCATCGCCTGAGCCACCACGAACCACTACCATGCTTGCCCTACCTCCTCTCTTCCTCCCATCACTGTCAAGGAACCTCCGGTCGTTGAATTTTTGCAAGAAACCATGAAGAGCTACAGTGTCACCGATTGAATCCAGTCACTTTTAGCTTGTGTTTTTGGGCTCTTTAGACTCCTCTCAACATGTACTTCTCAATTCTCAAGTCATTTCAACTCTACGACGTCCGGTTAGTTAGAAATCTCTAAGTTTAGTTTATGTCTATCTTAGGTTTTTATTCTTTATTTTTTTATTTTTAGCTTAATTGTGTTTGATTCTTGATAAATCCTTTTGGAAATCTTGTTATATGGAACTTAAGCTTCTCAAATATATTTTTAGTTTATTTTTTTGAATTTATTTGAATTATGGGTAATTATTGAATTTTTAATAATTAAAAATGAATTTTTATTAATTATGTGTTTTATGTGTTATTATGGAAAATTATGTTAATTAGTATAATTAATTTAAATTATTAATTTTAGAAGTGAGAAAATAAATTTTAGTAATTTTGAGTAATTTTTGAATAATATTTAGTATTATGTGAATTTTTTGTTAATGAGTAAATTATGTGTTTTTATTGAAATTATAGTTAAATTACATGTTTTAAATAATTTTGGAATAATAAATAGTATTAAAATAATTTTTACAATTTATTTACTATTTTTAACTAATTAATAATAATTTTATATACTATTTTTGTGATTAAATTAGTTTTTAATAATCTTTTTATTATATATTTAAACTATTTAAATAATTAAATGTGAATTTTACTATTTTATTTTGAATAATTGGAAATTTGTATTTTTATTAATATTATATAAATATTTGAGATTTTATTAACTATTTTGAAAATAATTATATTTAATGTTTTTTTTTGTTTAAATAAATTGTATTTTGGTATTTTATTGATATTTATGGATTTTAATGATTTTTATTATTTAATATTGATTTTTGATGAATTGTGAACCTCGGTTGGGAATTTGTGTAGTTTGGGGTCCCAACCCGAGGTGTTTAGCTCTGTGATATTAGAAGTGTGTTTTCTTGTAGGATCGACTCTACTTTCAATAGAGAGATGTCCGTTTTACAGAGGAGACTCTATTGATTTTTGGTAGAATTCTTGTAAACGTGACATCATATCGATCCTGTCTTTCTGGTTTTTAATTAAGTTTTGATTCTTAGATCGAGTCTTCCTTTAGAATTTTTAAAAGTATAAATTAGGAATTTATTCTAATTTTATTATTATTTATTTTTCTAGTTGCGCCGAGACCAGGGCCTATCGGACCATGCCCGTCGAGTCAGTCTCGAGGAGCGCAAACGTGTGAGTTATTATTTTATATATGCATAGCATATAGGATGCATGGAAGTGAGCTTGCATATTTTCATTACATGTTTAAACATGAAATATTTCATTAAATTATTTAGTATATATTTGGTATACTTTCAGTATATTTTTTGT
The DNA here is from genome assembly GCA_947683625.1 of Mallotus nudiflorus. Taxonomy (NCBI): domain Eukaryota; kingdom Viridiplantae; phylum Streptophyta; class Magnoliopsida; order Malpighiales; family Euphorbiaceae; genus Mallotus; species Mallotus nudiflorus. The sequence goes on along the minus strand of CANTUR010000070.1, from coordinate 464,194 downwards.
ATATTTTGATATATATGCGACGTATATATCTTATATATTTTTAATATGCATTTGGTATATTTATGGTTTATTTTGCTATATATATGACATATCTATTTGGAATATTTTTAGTATATGTTTGGTATATTTCTAGTATATTTTTCTTTATTGGATGCCATTTTATTTTAATTGTACATTTTATTATTTCCGTAAATATACGATTTTATATGAAGGATATCAATGGAATGTGCTACCTAATGGGCTGCACTAGGACTGTGTACGTACTAGTGCGATAGATCTTAAGGTTGAGTTTATGAAATCATTTGAGGTGAAATTTGATTGATCGATTTTTGAGAATTTTAGTGATTGAGTAGTGTGATTGTGGGAGCTCAGTTGACCTAGTGTCTCGGGGCCAATCACATTGACAATGAGATTGTAGGAGATCGGTTGACTTAGTGTCTCGAGGCTAGTCTACTGTCCAAAATGGAATAAGAGAATTACTTTGAAATTAAGTGAGTCTGATGGCTAGTGAGATATTCTGATTGAGGTGGTAGATATCTAGGGTTCTATTTGATCCTTTATTTAAATAAATGTTTTCTGCATTTATTATATATATAAAAATAGATTTTAGCATCTGTGTGAAATGTGTGTATATGTATATTATTATACTGATGCTTGACTGCATATGACTTAGATTGCATGTATATTGTCATGACCCAAAATAGGGGCCATGATCGGCACTAGGGAACGAGAATTCTTTCGAATCCGGAAACCGTAGCAAGCCTTAAAATAAAATAAAACATGCAATAATAATAATAATAACATAATTAAAATAATCTGCAGCGGAAATAAATCATAAATAAAACAAAATAATAATCTGCTGATGATATTAAATTGAACATCCTTATTTCATATATTAATAATCTTTTAATACAAATCCAGTTCAAATATTTAAAGTACATAACTCATACAAATATAATACAACATCCTTTTTCAATTTTACAATTACTGCAGTGTTTAGATTATAAAAATAAAACTCAAGTAAGCAGATTACATAATGAAGCCAGGGCGGAAGAAATCCAGTGTATGGATATGCTACTTAGGTCTGAAGATGATGACTCTCCTAAAAAATAGTCAACGGAGGGGAGTCAGACCTCACTGAGTGAATTGCTATAATATATATACATGCATACTAAATGACAATGCACACAGTCAAAAGTATATATAATACGTATGTATACAAGCAAATACACACAGATGCAATAAAATCATTTTATATATTTTTATTGAAAATCACTATTTATGAAGGATCAAATAGAACCCTAGAAAATTGCAACCTCAAAACAGTGTTAGACAACACTCTAGCCATACAGGCTCACTTATTCCAAAAATATTAACTTATTCCATTTGGATAGTAGACTGGCCTCGAGACACTAAGTCAACCGAGCTCCAGCAGTCTGACTGTCAGTGTGATTGGCCCTAAGACACTTAGTTAACCGAGCTCCAGCAATCACACTCCCAAATCATATCTCACACATCAATTAATCAAATCCAATCAACATCCACAAACAGGTTAGTGATATAGCCTAAATGCTATAAGCGTATAGGTATGTACTCGGTCCTAGTGCTGCCTACTAGGTAGCACGTTTTATTGATATCCTTCATTTTAAATATAAAACATACATTCATAAAAATAAATGATGCATGTAATTGAATAAAATCTCAACCTAAACCATATATATACTAGAAATATACCAAAAGTAAACCATGTATATTTCGAGTATATATACGTTAAATAAATCCAATATAATCATAAAATAAACTAAATATATATTTAAAAATATTTTAAATATAAATGTTTAATAAAGCATGTATATAATTTAAAATATATCAAAAATGAACCAAAAATAAACTTAATTACTAATTAAATCATTTATGCATATTTAATCAAAATAAAATATATATTTCTAAAATCATGCACCCTAGAGCATATATATATAAAATAACAACTCACTATTTATTGCGCTCCTCGAGATGGGTCTGACATGCCTGGTCCACTAAGCCTCGGTCTCGGCGCAACTAAACAAACAAACGACCACAGAATATTAGAATAAATCTATCAGAATTCCAAAGACTCAATCTAGAATACTAAACACAGAATTAAAATCAGAATTCGACCGAACATTACGTTATACGAGAATTCTACTGAAAATTCGATAGAATCTCCCCTGTAAAACGGACATCTCTCTACTCAAAGAGTAGAGCCGGTCCTACAAAGAACTACACTTCAAGAATAAACACAGAATTCACAACCAAAACCCCTCGTTCGGACTCCAAACTACAATTTACCGACCAAGGTTCACAATTCACAGAATATTTATAAAAATACCGAAAATACCCTTATATAATAAAAATACATTTTATAAATCGAAATTATGTAATTAACCCTAAAACACATTAAAAACCGATGAAAACTCATTTTATTAGAAAAATCATATATTATATATATAATTGAAAATAATTTACGAAAAATAGTTTTAATTAGTTAAAAATACTAAATAATTTGTAGAAATCATTTTTATACCCTAAATAACTATTAAAACCAATTTAATTACATTTTTAGCCAATTAGTATAAAATTACCAAAATACCCCTATATATATATATATACTAAAATAAATCCAAAAATTCACCAAAAATAATATAATTGCACAAAATTAATTTTCTCAACATATATATCAATAATATCAATAAATATACTTAATTTACCAGTTTATTTTAATTAAACACATAATTAACCCTATTTTTCAAAATTACATAAACTTAATAAATTCCAAATAAATATATAAAATTCAAAAAAAATTACAAATAAATTTCTATAATTCATTTCAACACCTATAATCACCATAAAACACAATTTCATAATTTAATTAATTAATTTTCGAAAATTAGAAAATATTAATAAAATAATCAAAAATACCCAAAAATCAAAATAAATTCCAAAAATTCTACAAAAATTACAACATGTAGATTAAGCTTCCAGGAACAAAGTTTGTGAAGGAAGTTTTCATGAATCAATGAAATTGGAGCTAAAAAAATTTGGAAACCCTAATAGGCTGAAATGAAGAAATTGAAACCTAAGCAATTCTAGACTAAATCAAGTGAAAAAAAAGCTTGGAATCACACTCATCGAAGCTCAAGGAGAAGATAGAGACCGGTGGTATCGAATTTGGTGGCCGAAAATGGCTTGATCGGAGTTGACTTCAATTTTCGGCCTCCTTGAAAAATCCGGCCAAAATACACCGGAAAAAGATGATTCAGGCGTCGGGAATGGCTGGTAAGGGAGGAGGAAGGCTGAGGGGAATAGTGTGTCATGACCCAAAATAGGGGCCATGACCGACGCTAGGGAACGGGAATTCTTTCGAATCCGGAACCCGTAGCAAGCCTAAAAATAAAATAAAACATGCAATAGTAATAACAATATATAATGCAGCGGAAATAAAAATCATAAATATCACAATAACATTTCGACCAACTGGATTTAAATTAAATACTCATCTCATAAATAAATAACTCTTTTAATACAAATCCAATTCAAATATAATACAACATCTCTTTAACAATTTAATGACTACTGCAGTGTCTAGATAAAATAAACCCAAGACTCATATAAGCAGTTTACATAAAGAAGCCGGGGCGGAAGAAATCCGGCGTACAGGCCTGCTACTGAGGTCTGAGGAAGATGACTCTCCTGAAAAAAATAGTTAACGGAGGGGAGTCAGACCTCACTGAGTGAATTACTATAATATATATACATGCACACTAAATGACAATGCATACAATCACAGTATATATCTAATATGTATATATACAGGCAAATACACATAGATGCTGTAAAATCATCTTATATATATTTTACTGAAAATCATCATTTATGAAGGATCAAATAGAACCCTATGATATCGCAACCTCGAAAACAGTGTTAGACAACACTCTAGCCATACAGGCTCACTTATTCCAAATATATCCACTTATTCCATTTAGACAGTAGACTAGTCCCGAGACACTAAGTCAACCGAACTCCAGCAGTCTGACTGTCAGTATGATTGGCCCCGAGACACTTGGTCAACCGAGCTCCAGCAATCACACCCAAATCACATCTCACATATTAGATAAATAAATTCCAATCAATATCCACAAATAGGTTAGTAATATAGCCTAAATGTTATAAGCGCACCGATACTTACTCGGTTGTAGTGCTGCCCACTAGGTAGCATGTTCTATTGATATCCTTCATTAATAAATATAAAACATTCATTCATAAATAAATGATGCATGAATTTAAATAAAATAACAATATAAACCATATATATACTGGAAATATACCAAAAGTAAACCAGGTATATTTCGAGTATATATACGTCAAATAAATCCAATCAAATTACAAATTAAGCTAGAAATATATTTAAAAACATTTTAAAGCATAAATGGTTAATAAAGCATGAATATAATTCAAAATATACAGAAAATAAACCAAAATAAACTAAAAATAAACTTAGGTAATAATTGAATTATTCATGCATAAATAATCAAAATAAAACATATTTTTCTAAATCATGCACCCTAAACATATCTATATAATATAGTAACTCACAAATTAGTGCGCTCCTCGAGATGGGTCCGACGGGCCTAGTCCACTAGCCCTCGGTGTAATATCCCGTGTTTTTAAAAAAATATTTTTACACTGTACCGGGATATACAGTGTCAATAATTTTTATGCATTATACGATATTTTTATGAGTTGATATGTATTTTAAACCTATTTTAATTACTTTCTATTATTTTCAGTATTTTACGTAAAATTTTCCCGGGACTTTCATTTTCGGGGAAATTTCCACGTAAACAATGTATTATTAATTATTTTAAATGTATTTACGGGTTTGCATGAACTCATACATATTTTTAAATTATTAAATAAAGCCTGTGTGTGTATATTTATTTAATTAGGGTTTATTATTACCCTAATATTTTATTATTTATTTATTATTATTTGATTATTTTATTTATTATTAAATTAATAAAATTTATTATTTTATTATTATTTATTTATTAATATTTAATTATTTTAATTTATTTTCTTTATTTTCTTTTTTTTTCTTTTCCTTTTTCTTTCTTTTTCTTTTTCTTTCTCTTTCCTTTTTCTTTCTTTTTCTTTTTCTTCTTCTTCTTCTTTCTCTCCCGCGGGCGCCGACCACCACCATTTTCTCACCGCCGTTTCTCCCTCCTCCGGCCACCGTTTTTGACACCGCCGGTCTCTATCTTCTCCTTAAGCTCCGGTGAGTGTTATTCTAGCTTTGGTTTGAGCTAAAATGGTCTAGAATTGCTTAGGTTTCGATTTGAAGATTTCGGCCTCTTTGAGTTTTCAATTTTTTTGAGCTTCGATTTGGATGATTCATGGAAACTTCCTTCACAAATGTTGTTTCTGGTAGCTTAATCTTCATGTATGAATTTTTGTAGAATTTTTGGAGATTGTTTGGATTTTTGGGTATTTTTGAATATTTTAATATTATTTTCTAATTTTCGGAAATTAATTATTTAAATTATGAAATTGGAGTTTATGGTTGAATTAGGTGTTGAAATGAATTATAGAAATTTATTTGGAATTTTTATGAATTTCTAAGTATTTATTTTTAATTATTGAAGTTTATGTGATTTTGTAAAATTAAGTTAATTGTGTTTTAAATTGAATTTAATTGGTTAATTGAGTTTAATTATTGATATTATTGATAAATATGTTGAGAAAATTAATTTTGGATAATTGTATGATTTTTGGTGAATTTTTGAAGTAATTTAGGTATATATATATATATATAGGGGTATTTTGGTAATTTTACCCTAAATTGTCTAAAAATGTAATTTAATTGGTTTTAATATTTATTTAAGGTATAAAAATGATTTCTACAAATTATTTAGTATTTTTAACTAATTAAAACTATTTTCCGGGAATTATTTTCAATTATATATATAATATACGGTTTTTCTAATAAAATGAGTTTTAATCGGTTTTTACAATGTTTCAAGATTTATTATGTAATTTCTACGTATGAAATGTATTTTTATGATTTAAGGATATTTTTGGTATATTTGAATATATATTCTGTGTTTGTGGACCCCGGTCGACAGATTGTAGTCTGGAGTCCGACCGAGGGGTTGTGATTGATTGTGGTGTTTATTTTTGAAGTGTATTTTCTTTGCAGGGTCGGCTCTTCTCTTTTGAGTAGAGAGATGTCCGTTTTACAGGGGAGGTTCTGCCGGATTTCCGGTAGAATTCTCGTAAAACGTGATATCCAGTCGAACCCTAATTTTCGATTCTGTATTTAATACTCTAGATTTAATTCTAGGATTTCTGTTAGGGTTATTCTAATGTCGATTAATTATTTCTTGTTTAGTTGCGCCGAGACCGAGGGTTAGTGGACCAGGCCCGTCAGACCTGTCTCGTGGAGCGCATTAGGTGAGTTACTATATTATATATATATGCTTAGGATGCATGATTTAGAAAATGCATGTTTTATTTTGACTGAATATGCATAAATAATGTGATTTATATTCAAGTATATTTTTGGTATATAATAAATTATATACATGTTTTATTAATAAAATATATTTAAAATGTTTTTAAATATATTTTTAGTTTAATTCATGATTTGATTGGATTTATTTGACATATATATACTCAAAATATACCTGGTTTATGTTTGGTATATTTCCAGTATATATATGGTTTATATTGTTGATTTATTTAAATTCATGCATCATGTATTTGTGAATGAATGTTTTATTATTTATTAATGAAGGATATCAATAGAACGTGCTACCTAGTGGGCAGCACTAGGACCGAGTACGTACCGGTACGCCTATAGTATTTAGGCTTTATTACTGACTATTTGTGGATATCGATTTGATATGATTATTGATATATGTGAGATGTGGTTTGTGGGTGTGATTGCTGGAGCTCGGTTGGCCAAGTGTCTCGGGGCCAATCACACTGGCAGTCAGACTGCTGGAGCTCGGTTGACTTAGTGTCTCGGGGCCAGTCTACTGTCCATATGGATTAAGTGGATATATTTGGAATCAGTGAGCCTGTATGGCTAGAGTGTTGTTTAACACTATTTTTCTGAGGTTGCGATATTCTAGGGTTCTATGTGATCCTTCATAAAAGTTGATTTTCAGACAAAATATATAAAATGATTTTTCTGCATCTGTATGAACTTGCCTGTATATATACATATTACTCATATACTGTTGACTGTATGCATTATCACTTAGAGTGTATGTATATGTATTATAGTAATTCACTCAGTGAGGTCTGACTCCCCTCCGTTGACTATTTTTCAGGAGAGTCAACTTCCTCAGACCTCAATAGCAGGTCGATACGCCGGATTTCTTCCGCCCCGGCTTCTTTATGTAAATTATATACTTGAGTCTTATTTATTTTATCTAGACACTGCAGTAGTTGTGATTTTCAGTGGTTGTGATTTTCAGTAGTTGTGAATTAAAGTATTGGATTTTATGTACTTTGTTTTAAAGAGATGTATTATAGTAAAACTGGATTTGTATAAAGATTATACATTTATGAGATTATATATGCGATGTGATGAGTTTTGAATTGAATCCAGTTGATATGGATGATATTGTAATATTTATGATTTTTATTTTCCGCTGCATATTATATTTTTATGGTTATTATTGCATATTTATTTTATTTTTAGGCTTGCTACGGGTTCCGGATTCGAAAGAATTCCCGTTCCCTAGCGCCGGTCATGGCCCTTGTTTTGGGTCGTGACAAAGTTGGTATCAGAGCGAAGTTCGTTTCAGAGTGGAGTTCTGTGTCAGGGCTTAGTTATGTGAGTTGTGGCCCTAGTTTTAAAGTTGTGTTTTCTGTTGGACTACTGCAGTGTATTAGGTTCGAGTATGTCTTGATGAGTATTCCTTGCTGTAGTTTTCAGCGTTATTCCTCCGTTGTCTGTTTTGTCTGAATTTTTCCGTTTGTCTTTTCAGAATGAGGAGGCAAGCGCGTGTTGCTCCACCGGTCGTTGAGGCCGAGGATGATGAGTCTTTTCAGGACGAGGTTTTACCTCCTGAACCGCCAGTTAGGCGTAGAGGTCGTGGCAAGGGTAGACCTCGAGGAGCGGCAGGTCGCCGTAGGCAGAGAGAGTTACAGGACGAGGAGCCTGTTGAGCCTGAGTTTGATGTTCCTGTTCCTCCAGTTGTTCAGCCTGCCTATCAGCAGGGTATGTCTGACCCTGAGGCAGCTTTGTTCTATGCCAGAGTTGGCAGGATTGCTTTTGATGGTACTTCTGATCCTTTAGATTTTCTGCATGCGATTGAGACTAGGACTCGGACTGCTCATACCGAGTACCAGAGGATCATGATCATTGAGTTGTCTGTCGAGGGACCAGCCTTGGATTGGTTTATTCAGATGATCCAGCCCTATATGATGACGATGACCTGGGCTCAGTTTCGAGAGCGATTCATGAGGAGATTTTGTCCAGAGCCGCTTCGTTTGAGTTATCGTCTTCGTCTGACTAGTATTTCTCATGGAGATCGATCTGTAGAGGAGTATACCCGAGAGTTTCTTCGTCTGGGTAGATATGCTGAGGATCTCATGCGAGATCAGTATTTCGCTGTTACTACGTATGTTACTGGTTTGGGTTCAGCTTTTGCTGGTATGCCCACAGCAGGTCTTACTCTGGAGTCTGTGATAGAGCTAGCTAAGGAGATCGAGCTGAGACTAGTTAGGCAGGGAGCGATGCCTGATTATTACCAGTTGGGAGTTCAGTCGAGTGGATTGCAGGCTACTTCGTATTCGAGTTTTCATGTTGGTTCGAGTAGTCAGCAGCGAGGTTCGACTCAGCAGAGTCAGAGACAGCAGCAGCGAGTGCATCGGAGCAGTAGACATGGTCGTGGAGGTCAGCGTAGATCATTCAGATTTGGGTCAGGTGCTTCGAGCAGCAGCAGTGGTCGTAGTTCTGGATCAGCGACCAGTGTTTGTCAGACTTGTGGTAGAGTCCATCAGGGACCGTGTTATCTGACACCGTTGACATGTTTCAGATGCGGGCAGACAGGACATTTTGCCAGATCGTGTCCTTACCCTGGATATCAGCAGCAGCAGATTCCGTGATTCCCACAGCAGTCGATTGCTAGTGCAGCACCCGTGCCATTTCAGTTACCACCAGCTCAGCATCAGAGTTCTACTCAGTTTGTTCCATAGCAGAGTCGTGGTAGAGGTACGAGAGGAGGTGATTTTCAGAATTCCTGATGAAGTAGAATTTAAGTTTGTTGGTGATAGGAGTTCAGCACCTCAGAATCTTATTTCGGCTATTTCAGCTAGGAAGTTGTTGAGGAAAGGTTGTCAGGGGTTTTTGGCATTGGTTAGGGATACGTCAGTGGAGAAGTTGTCACTCACAGATGTTCCTGTTGCTTATGAGTTTCCTGATGTTTTTCCCGAGGAGTTGCCAGGTTTACCACCTCATAGAGAGATTGAGTTCTGTATAGATGTGGTTCCAGGTATTACTTCTATATCTATGCCACCCTATCGTATGGCTCCTGCAGAGTTGAGAGAGTTGAAGGAGCAGTTGCAAGAGTTGTTGGATAAGGGTTTCATCAGACCTAATGTTTCTCCTTGGGGTGCACCAGTCTTGTTTGTGAAGAAGAAGGATGGTACCCTGAGACTGTGCATTGACTACAGAGAGCTTAACAAGGTGACAGTGAAGAACAAGTATCCTCTCCCGAGGATAGATGATTTGTTTGATCAGCTCTAGGGTGCACAGTTCTTTTCTAAGGTTGACTTGAGGTCGGGTTATCATCAGCTGCGGATCAGTGAAGCTGATATTCCTAAGACAGCTTTCCGCACTCGATATGGTCATTATGAGTTTCTGATGATGTCTTTTGGTTTGACTAATGCACCAGCAGCTTTTATGGACCTGATGAACAAAGTATTCCGACCGTATGTGGATCAGTTTGTGGTAGTCTTCATTGATGATATACTGGTATATTCGAGGAGTATGGAAGAGCACGTATATCATTTGAGGATTGTACTACAGACACTGAGAGATCATCAGCTTTATGCTAAATTCTCGAAGTGTGATTTCTGGATGGAGAGTGTTTCTTTTCTTGGACACGTAGTGTCTAAAGAAGGTATTCAGGTTGATCCACAGAAGATTGAAGCAATATCTGAGTGGCCTAGACCTACTTCAGTTACTGAGATTCGGAGTTTTCTGGGTTTAGCCGGGTATTATAGGCGGTTTGTGCAGGATTTTTCCAGGATAGCAGCCCCTATGACTCGCTTGACTCAGAAGAATGTTAGATTCGAGTGGTAAGAAGCTTGTGAGAATAGTTTTCAGTTGTTGAAGGAGAAGTTGACCACAGCGCCAGTATTAGCTTTGCCTAATAGTGTGGATAAGTTCACAGTTTACTGTGATGCCTCTAGAATTGGTCTTGGTTGTGTGTTAATGCAGAATGGAAGGGTGATAGCCTATGCTTCGAGGCAGTTGAAGAAGCATGAGCAGAACTATCCTACACATGATCTAGAGATGGCTGCAGTGATCTTTGCTTTGAAGATTTGGAGACATTATTTGTACGGGGTGACTTGTGAGATATTTACTGATCACAAGAGCCTTAAGTACATTTTCCAGCAGCGAGATTTGAATTTGAGGCAGAGAAGATGGTTGGAACTGTTGAAGGATTATGATTGCGAGATTCTTTACCATCCGGGTAAAGCTAATGTGGTAGCAGATGCCTTCAGTAGGAAGTCCTCAGGTAGTCTTGCTCACATCGGTGTGGAGAGGAGACCATTGATCCAGGAGTTGCATCTGATGGTGGATCAAGGTCTGATGATGAAGATTAGTAGATCAGGTGGACTGTTAGCTCAGTTTAAAGTACGATCTGTACTGAGGGATAGGATTAAAGCAGCTCAGAGCCGAGATCCTATTCTGGAAGAGCTTGCAGAGAATGTCAGAGCAGGGAAGTTCACTGATTTCACACTCGATGATGATGGTGTGTTGTGGATCAGTGGTAGATTGTGTGTTCCTGATGTGGATGATTTGAGAGAAGAAATCCTAGAGGAAGCACATTCTACAGCTTACAGCGTTCATCCTGGTGTTACTAAGATGTACCACAGTATCAGAGATCTATACTGGTGGGATGGATTGAAGAAGGATGTTGCTGATTATGTTGCTAAGTGCTTGACGTGTCAGCAAGTGAAAGCCGAACATCAGAAGCCTTCTGGGAAGCTTCAGCCTCTTCCTATTCCCGAGTGGAAGTGGGAAAGGATAGCTATGGATTTTGTGGTCGGTTTACCTCGTTCGAAGGATGGATACGATTCCATCTGGGTGATTGTAGACAGATTGACGAAGTCTGCACATTTCTTGCCTGTGAAAGCCACATATTCAGTTGCTAGATTGGCGAAGTTGTACGTGAAGCATATTGTATGCCTTCATGGAGTACCTGTGTCCATTGTGTCAGACAGAGGTTCGGTGTTTACTTCTCGTTTTTGGCAGAAGTTGTAGGAAGCGATGGGCACTAGGTTGGATTTCAGTACTGCTTTTCATCCTCAGACAGATGGTCAGTCTGAGAGGATGATCCAGACACTGGAAGATATGTTGAGAATGTGTCTTGGATTTGGGAGGTAGCTGGGATGATCATTTATCGCTTGTTGAGTTTGCATATAATAACAGCTACCATAGCAGTATTGGCATGGCACCATATGAGGCGTTGTATGGAAGGAAGTGTAGATCCCCGTTGAGTTGGGATGAGATTGGTGAAAGAGCTTTGACTGGACCAGAGATGGTTCAAGATGCTGCAGAGAAAGTCGTCGTGATCAAGCGTAGATTAGAGACCGCAGTTAGTAGACAGAAGAGTTATGCGGATCCTAGGCGCAGAGATGTGGAGTTTCAGGTTGGAGATTTCGTTTTTCTAAAAGTATCTCCGATGAAGGGTGTGATGAGATTTGGCAGGAAGGGTAAGTTAGCACCGAGATATATTGGACCGTTTGAGATTCTGGAGAGAATTGGCACTGTTGCATATCGGTTGGATTTGCCTCCGAGTATGTCACAGGTGCATCCAGTATTTCATATCTCGATGTTGAGGAAGTATATCTCAGATCCTTCACACGTGTTGCAACCTGACAGTGTGGAAGTGAGTGAAGATTTGACGTTTGTGGAAGAACCTGTGGCGATCGTAGATTTTCAAGTTCGACAATTGCGATCGAAGCAGATTCCGATGGTCAAGGTTTTGTGGCGTAGCGACAGAGTTGAAGAGCATACGTGGGAGACTGAAGCTGAGATGCGAGCTTCTTACCCGTATCTCTTTCCTTCCTGATTCTGTAATCTTGTTTTTAGAATTCGGGGACGAATTCTTGTAAGGGGGGAAGACTGTAATATCCCGTGTTTTTTAAAAAATATTTTTACACTGTACCGGGATATACAGTGTCAATAATTTTTATGCATTATACGATATTTTTATGAGTTGATATGTATTTTAAACCTATTTTAATTACTGTCTATTATTTTCAGTATTTTACGTAAAATTTTCCCGGGACTTTCATTTTTGGGGAAATTTCCACGTAAACAATGTATTATTAATTATTTTAAATGTATTTACGGGTTTGCATGAACTCATACATATTTTTAAATTATTAAATAAAGCCTGTGTGTGTATATTTATTTAATTAGGGTTTATTATTACCCTAATATTTTATTATTTATTTATTATTATTTGATTATTTTATTTATTATTAAATTATTAAAATTTATTATTTTATTATTATTTATTTATTAATATTTAATTATTTTAATTTATTTTCTTTTTTTTCTTTTTTTTTCTTTTCCTTTTTCTTTCTTTTTCTTTTTCTTTCTCTTTCCTTTTTCTTTCTTTTTCTTTTTCTTCTTCTTCTTCTTTCTCTCCCGCGGGCGCCGACCACCACCATTTTCTCACCGCCGTTTCTCCCTCCTCCGGCCACCGTTTTTGACACCGCCGGTCTCTATCTTCTCCTTGAGCTCCGGTGAGTGTTATTATAGCTTTGGTTTGAGCTAAAATGGTCTAGAATTGCTTAGGTTTCGATTTGAAGATTTCGGCCTCTTTGATTTTTCAATTTTTTTGAGCTTCGATTTGGATGATTCATGGAAACTTCCTTCACAAATGTTGTTCCTGGTAGCTTAATCTTCATGTATGAATTTTTGTAGAATTTTTGGAGATTGTTTGGATTTTTGGGTATTTTTGAATATTTTAATATTATTTTCTAATTTTCGGAAATTAATTATTTAAATTATGAAATTGGAGTTTATGGTTGAATTAGGTGTTGAAATGAATTATAGAAATTTATTTGGAATTTTTATGAATTTCTAAGTATTTATTTTTAATTATTGAAGTTTATGTGATTTTGTAAAATTAAGTTAATTATGTTTTAAATTGAATTTAATTGGTTAATTGAGTTTAATTATTGATATTATTGATAAATATGTTGAGAAAATTAATTTTGGATAATTGTATGATTTTTGGTGAATTTTTGAAGTAATTTAGGTATATATATATATATAGGGGTATTTTGGTAATTTTACCCTAAATTGTCTAAAAATGTAATTTAATTGGTTTTAATATTTATTTAAGGTATAAAAATGATTTCTACAAATTATTTAGTATTTTTAACTAATTAAAACTATTTTCCGGGAATTATTTTCAATTATATATATAATATACGGTTTTTCTAATAAAATGAGTTTTAATCGGTTTTTACAATGTTTCAAGATTTATTATGTAATTTCTACGTATGAAATGTATTTTTATGATTTAAGGATATTTTTGGTATATTTGAATATATATTCTGTGTTTGTGGACCCCGGTCGACAGATTGTAGTCTGGAGTCCGACCGAGGGGTTGTGATTGATTGTGGTGTTTATTTTTGAAGTGTATTTTCTTTGCAGGGTCGGCTCTACTCTTTTGAGTAAAGAGATGTCCGTTTTACAGGGGAGGTTCTGCCGGATTTCCGGTAGAATTCTCGTAAAACGTGATATCCAGTCGAACCCTAATTTTCGATTCTGTATTTAATACTCTAGATTTAATTCTAGGATTTCTGTTAGGGTTATTCTGATGTCGATTAATTATTTCTTGTTTAGTTGCGCCGAGACCGAGGGTTAGTGGACCAGGCCCGTCGGACCTGTCTCGTGGAGCGCATTAGGTGAGTTACTATATTATATATATATGCTTAGGATGCATGATTTAGAAAATGCATGTTTTATTTTGACTGAATATGCATAAATAATGTGATTTATATTCAAGTATATTTTTGGTATATAATAAATTATATACATGTTTTATTAATAAAATATATTTAAAATGTTTTTAAATATATTTTTAGTTTAATTCATGATTTGATTGGATTTATTTGACATATATATACTCAAAATATACCTGGTTTATGTTTGGTATATTTCCAGTATATATATGGTTTATATTGTTGATTTATTTAAATTCATGCATCATGTATTTGTGAATGAATGTTTTATTATTTATTAATGAAGGATATCAATAGAACGTGCTACCTAGTGGGCAGCACTAGGACCGAGTACGTACCGGTACGCCTATAGTATTTAGGCTTTATTACTGACTATTTGTGGATATCGATTTGATATGATTATTGATATATGTGAGATGTGGTTTGTGGGTGTGATTGCTGGAGCTCGGTTGACCAAGTGTCTCGGGGCCAATCACACTGGCAGTCAGACTGCTGGAGCTCGGTTGACTTAGTGTCTCGGGGCCAGTCTACTGTCCATATGGATTAAGTGGATATATTTGGAATCAGTGAGCCTGTATGGCTAGAGTGTTGTTTAACACTATTTTTCTGAGGTTGCGATATTCTAGGGTTCTATGTGATCCTTCATAAAAGTTGATTTTCAGACAAAATATATAAAATGATTTTTCTGCATCTGTATGAACTTGCCTGTATATATACATATTACTCATATACTGTTGACTGTATGCATTATCACTTAGAGTGTATGTATATGTATTATAGTAATTCACTCAGTGAGGTCTGACTCCCCTCCGTTGACTATTTTTCAGGAGAGTCAACTTCCTCAGACCTCAATAGCAGGTCGATACGCCGGATTTCTTCCGCCCCGGCTTCTTTATGTAAATTATATACTTGAGTCTTATTTATTTTATCTAGACACTGCAGTAGTTGTGATTTTCAGTGGTTGTGATTTTCAGTAGTTGTGAATTAAAGTATTGGATTTTATGTACTTTGTTTTAAAGAGATGTATTATAGTAAAACTGGATTTGTATAAAGATTATACATTTATGAGATTATATATGCGATGTGATGAGTTTTGAATTGAATTCAGTTGATATGGATGATATTGTAATATTTATGATTTTTATTTTCCGCTGCATATTATATTTTTATGGTTATTATTGCATATTTATTTTATTTTTAGGCTTGCTACGGGTTCCGGATTCGAAAGAATTCCCGTTCCCTAGCGCCGGTCATGGCCCCTGTTTTGGGTCGTGACAAAGTTGGTATCAGAGCGAAGTTCGTTTCAGAGTGGAGTTCTGTGTCAGGGCTTAGTTATGTGAGTTGTGGCCCTAGTTTTAAAGTTGTGTTTTCTGTTGGACTACTGCAGTGTATTAGGTTCGAGTATGTCTTGATGAGTATTCCTTGCTGTAGTTTTCAGCGTTATTCCTCCGTTGTCTGTTTTGTCTGAATTTTTCCGTTTGTCTTTTCAGAATGAGGAGGCAAGCGCGTGTCGCTCCACCGGTCGTTGAGGCCAAGGATGATGAGTCTTTTCAGGACGAGGTTTTACCTCCTGAACCGCCAGTTAGGCGTAGAGGTCGTGGCAGGGGTAGACCTCGAGGAGCGGCAGGTCGTCGTAGGCAGAGAGAGTTATAGGACGAGGAGCCTGTTGAGCCTGAGTTTGATGTTCCTGTTCCTCCAGTTGTTCAGCCTGCCTATCAGCAGGGTATGTCTGACCCTGAGGCAGCTTTGTTCTATGCCAGAGTTGGCAGGATTGCTTTTGATGGTACTTCTGATCCTTTAGATTTTCTGCATGCGATTGAGACTAGGACTCGGACTGCTCATACCGAGTACCAGAGGATCATGATCATTGAGTTGTCTGTCGAGGGACCAGCCTTGGATTGGTTTATTCAGATGATCCAGCCCTATATGATGACGATGACCTGGGCTCAGTTTCGAGAGCGATTCATGAGGAGATTTTGTCCAGAGCCGCTTCGTTTGAGTTATCGTCTTCGTCTGACTAGTATTTCTCATGGAGATCGATCTGTAGAGGAGTATACCCGAGAGTTTCTTCGTCTGGGTAGATATGCTGAGGATCTGATGCGAGATCAGTATTTCGCTGTTACTACGTATGTTACTGGTTTGGGTTCAACTTTTGCTGGTATGCCCACAGCAGGTCTTACTCTGGAGTCTGTGATCGAGCTAGCTAAGGAGATCGAGCTGAGACTAGTTAGGCAGGGAGCGATGCCTGATTATTACCAGTTGGGAGTTCAGTCGAGTGGATTGCAGGCTACTCCGTATTCAAGTTTTCATGTTGGTTCGAGTAGTCAGCAGCGAGGTTCGACTCAGCAGAGTCAGAGACAGCAGCAGCGAGTGCATCGGAGCAGTAGACATGGTCGTGGAGGTCAGCGTAGATCATTCAGATTTGGGTCAGGTGCTTCGAGCAGCAGCAGTGGTCGTAGTTCTGGATCAGCGGCCAGTGTTTGTCAGACTTGTGGTAGAGTCCATCAGGGACCGTGTTATCTGACACCGTTGACATGTTTCAGATGCGGGCAGACAGGAAATTTTGCCAGATCGTGTCCTTACCCCGGATATCAGCAGCAGCAGATTCCACGATTCCCACAGCAGTCGATTGCTAGTGCAGCACTCGTGCCATTTCAGTTACCACCAGCTCAGCATCAGAGTTCTACTCAGTTTGTTCCATAGCAGAGTCGTGGTAGAGGTACGAGAGGAGGTGATTTTCAGAATTCCTGATGAAGTAGAATTTAAGTTTGTTGGTGATAGGAGTTCAGCACCTCAGAATCTTATTTCGGCTATTTCAGCTAGGAAGTTGTTGAGGAAAGGTTGTCAGGGGTTTTTGGCATTGGTTAGGGATACGTCAGTGGAGAAGTTGTCACTCACAGATGTTCCTGTTGCTTATGAGTTTCCTGATGTTTTTCCCGAGGAGTTGCCAGGTTTACCACCTCATAGAGAGATTGAGTTCTGTATAGATGTGGTTCCAGGTATTACTTCTATATCTATGCCACCCTATCGTATGGCTCCTGCAGAGTTGAGAGAGTTGAAGGAGCAGTTGCAAGAGTTGTTGGATAAGGGTTTCATCAGACCTAATGTTTCTCCTTGGGGTGCACCAGTCTTGTTTGTGAAGAAGAAGGATGGTACCCTGAGACTGTGCATTGACTACAGAGAGCTTAACAAGGTGACAGTGAAGAACAAGTATCCTCTCCCGAGGATAGATGATTTGTTTGATCAGCTCCAGGGTGCACAGTTCTTTTCTAAGGTTGACTTGAGGTCGGGTTATCATCAGCTGCGGATCAGTGAAGCTGATATTCCTAAGACAGCTTTCCGCACTCGATATGGTCATTATGAGTTTCTGGTGATGTCTTTTGGTTTGACTAATGCACCAGCAGCTTTTATGGACCTGATGAACAAAGTATTCCGACCGTATGTGGATCAGTTTGTGGTAGTCTTCATTGATGATATACTGGTATATTCGAGGAGTATGGAAGAGCACGTATATCATTTGAGGATTGTACTACAGACACTGAGAGATCATCAGCTTTATGCTAAATTCTCGAAGTGTGATTTCTGGATGGAGAGTGTTTCTTTTCTTGGACACGTAGTGTCTAAAGAAGGTATTCAGGTTGATCCACAGAAGATTGAAGCAGTATCTGAGTGGCCTAGACCTACTTCAGTTACTGAGATTCGGAGTTTTCTGGGTTTAGCCGGGTATTATAGGCGGTTTGTGCAGGATTTTTCCAGGATAGCAGCCCCTATGACTCGCTTGACTCAGAAGAATGTTAGATTCGAGTGGTAAGAAGCTTGTGAGAATAGTTTTCAGTTGTTGAAGGAGAAGTTGACCACAGCGCCAGTATTAGCTTTGCCTAATAGTGTGGATAAGTTCACAGTTTACTGTGATGCCTCTAGAATTGGTCTTGGTTGTGTGTTAATGCAGAATGGAAGGGTGATAGCCTATGCTTCGAGGTAGTTGAAGAAGCATGATTAGAACTATCCTACACATGATCTAGAGATGGCTGCAGTGATCTTTGCTTTGAAGATTTGGAGACATTATTTGTACGGGGTGACTTGTGAGATATTTACTGATCACAAGAGCCTTAAGTACATTTTCCAGCAGCGAGATTTGAATTTGAGGCAGAGAAGATGGTTGGAACTGTTGAAGGATTATGATTGCGAGATTCTTTACCATCCGGGTAAAGCTAATGTGGTAGCAGATGCCTTCAGTAGGAAGTCCTCAGGTAGTCTTGCTCACATCGGTGTGGAGAGGAGACCATTGATCCAGGAGTTACATCTGATGGTGGATCAAGGTCTGATGATGAAGATTAGTAGATCAGGTGGACTGTTAGCTCAGTTTAAAGTACGATCTGTACTGAGGGATAGGATTAAAGCAGCTCAAAGCCGAGATCCTATTCTGGAAGAGCTTGTAGAGAATGTCAGAGCAGGGAAGTTCACTGATTTCACACTCGATGATGATGGTGTGTTGTGGATCAGTGGTAGATTGTGTGTTCCTGATGTGGATGATTTGAGAGAAGAAATCCTAGAGGAAGCACATTCTACAGCTTACAGCGTTCATCCTGGTGTTACTAAGATGTACCACAGTATCAGAGATCTATACTGGTGGGATGGATTGAAGAAGGATGTTGCTGATTATGTTGCTAAGTGCTTGACGTGTCAGCAAGTGAAAGCCGAACATCAGAAGCCTTCTGGGAAGCTTCAGCCTCTTCCTATTCCCGAGTGGAAGTGGGAAAGGATAGCTATGGATTTTGTGGTCGGTTTACCTCGTTCGAAGGATGGATACGATTCCATCTGGGTGATTGTAGACAGATTGACGAAGTCTGCACATTTCTTGCCTGTGAAAGCCACATATTCAGTTGCTAGATTGGCGAAGTTGTACGTGAAGCATATTGTATGCCTTCATGGAGTACCTGTGTCCATTGTGTCAGACAGAGGTTCGGTGTTTACTTCTCGTTTTTGGCAGAAGTTGCAGGAAGCGATGGGCACTAGGTTGGATTTCAGTACTGCTTTTCATCCTCAGACAGATGGTCAGTCTGAGAGGACGATCCAGACACTAGAAGATATGTTGAGAATGTGTCTTGGATTTGGGAGGTAGCTGGGATGATCATTTATCGCTTGTTGAGTTTGCATATAATAACAGCTACCATAGCAGTATTGGCATGGCACCATATGAGGCGTTGTATGGAAGGAAGTGTAGATCCCCGTTGAGTTGGGATGAGATTGGTGAAAGAGCTTTGACTGGACCAGAGATGGTTCAAGATGCTGCAGAGAAAGTCGTCGTGATCAAGCGTAGATTAGAGACCGCAGTTAGTAGACAGAAGAGTTATGCGGATCCTAGGCGCAGAGATGTGGAGTTTCAGGTTGGAGATTTCGTTTTTCTAAAAGTATCTCCGATGAAGGGTGTGATGAGATTTGGCAGGAAGGGTAAGTTAGCACCGAGATATATTGGACCGTTTGAGATTCTGGAGAGAATTGGCACTGTTGCATATCGGTTGGATTTGCCTCCGAGTATGTCACAGGTGCATCCAGTATTTCATATCTCGATGTTGAGGAAGTATATCTCAGATCCTTCACACGTGTTGCAACCTGACAGTGTGGAAGTGAGTGAAGATTTGACGTTTGTGGAAGAACCTGTGGCGATCGTAGATTTTCAAGTTCGATAATTGCGATCGAAGCAGATTCCGATGGTCAAGGTTTTGTGGCGTAGCGACAGAGTTGAAGAGCATACGTGGGAGACTGAAGCTGAGATGCGAGCTTCTTACCCGTATCTCTTTCCTTCCTGATTCTGTAATCTTGTTTTTAGAATTCGGGGACGAATTCTTGTAAGGGGGGAAGACTGTAATATCCCGTGTTTTTTAAAAAATATTTTTACACTGTACCGGGATATACAGTGTCAATAATTTTTATGCATTATACGATATTTTTATGAGTTGATATGTATTTTAAACCTATTTTAATTACTGTCTATTATTTTCAGTATTTTACGTAAAATTTTCCCGGGACTTTCATTTTTGGGGAAATTTCCACGTAAACAATGTATTATTAATTATTTTAAATGTATTTACGGGTTTGCATGAACTCATACATATTTTTAAATTATTAAATAAAGCCTGTGTGTGTATATTTATTTAATTAGGGTTTATTATTACCCTAATATTTTATTATTTATTTATTATTATTTGATTATTTTATTTATTATTAAATTATTAAAATTTATTATTTTATTATTATTTATTTATTAATATTTAATTATTTTAATTTATTTTCTTTTTTTTCTTTTTTTTTCTTTTCCTTTTTCTTTCTTTTTCTTTTTCTTTCTCTTTCCTTTTTCTTTCTTTTTCTTTTTCTTCTTCTTCTTCTTTCTCTCCCGCGGGCGCCGACCACCACCATTTTCTCACCGCCGTTTCTCCCTCCTCCGGCCACCGTTTTTGACACCGCCGGTCTCTATCTTCTCCTTGAGCTCCGGTGAGTGTTATTATAGCTTTGGTTTGAGCTAAAATGGTCTAGAATTGCTTAGGTTTCGATTTGAAGATTTCGGCCTCTTTGATTTTTCAATTTTTTTGAGCTTCGATTTGGATGATTCATGGAAACTTCCTTCACAAATGTTGTTCCTGGTAGCTTAATCTTCATGTATGAATTTTTGTAGAATTTTTGGAGATTGTTTGGATTTTTGGGTATTTTTGAATATTTTAATATTATTTTCTAATTTTCGGAAATTAATTATTTAAATTATGAAATTGGAGTTTATGGTTGAATTAGGTGTTGAAATGAATTATAGAAATTTATTTGGAATTTTTATGAATTTCTAAGTATTTATTTTTAATTATTGAAGTTTATGTGATTTTGTAAAATTAAGTTAATTGTGTTTTAAATTGAATTTAATTGGTTAATTGAGTTTAATTATTGATATTATTGATAAATATGTTGAGAAAATTAATTTTGGATAATTGTATGATTTTTGGTGAATTTTTGAAGTAATTTAGGTATATATATATATATAGGGGTATTTTGGTAATTTTACCCTAAATTGTCTAAAAATGTAATTTAATTGGTTTTAATATTTATTTAAGGTATAAAAATGATTTCTACAAATTATTTAGTATTTTTAACTAATTAAAACTATTTTCCGGGAATTATTTTCAATTATATATATAATATACGGTTTTTCTAATAAAATGAGTTTTAATCGGTTTTTACAATGTTTCAAGATTTATTATGTAATTTCTACGTATGAAATGTATTTTTATGATTTAAGGATATTTTTGGTATATTTGAATATATATTCTGTGTTTGTGGACCCCGGTCGACAGATTGTAGTCTGGAGTCCGACCGAGGGGTTGTGATTGATTGTGGTGTTTATTTTTGAAGTGTATTTTCTTTGCAGGGTCGGCTCTACTCTTTTGAGTAAAGAGATGTCCGTTTTACAGGGGAGGTTCTGCCGGATTTCCGGTAGAATTCTCGTAAAACGTGATATCCAGTCGAACCCTAATTTTCGATTCTGTATTTAATACTCTAGATTTAATTCTAGGATTTCTGTTAGGGTTATTCTGATGTCGATTAATTATTTCTTGTTTAGTTGCGCCGAGACCGAGGGTTAGTGGACCAGGCCCGTCGGACCTGTCTCGTGGAGCGCATTAGGTGAGTTACTATATTATATATATATGCTTAGGATGCATGATTTAGAAAATGCATGTTTTATTTTGACTGAATATGCATAAATAATGTGATTTATATTCAAGTATATTTTTGGTATATAATAAATTATATACATGTTTTATTAATAAAATATATTTAAAATGTTTTTAAATATATTTTTAGTTTAATTCATGATTTGATTGGATTTATTTGACATATATATACTCAAAATATACCTGGTTTATGTTTGGTATATTTCCAGTATATATATGGTTTATATTGTTGATTTATTTAAATTCATGCATCATGTATTTGTGAATGAATGTTTTATTATTTATTAATGAAGGATATCAATAGAACGTGCTACCTAGTGGGCAGCACTAGGACCGAGTACGTACCGGTACGCCTATAGTATTTAGGCTTTATTACTGACTATTTGTGGATATCGATTTGATATGATTATTGATATATGTGAGATGTGGTTTGTGGGTGTGATTGCTGGAGCTCGGTTGACCAAGTGTCTCGGGGCCAATCACACTGGCAGTCAGACTGCTGGAGCTCGGTTGACTTAGTGTCTCGGGGCCAGTCTACTGTCCATATGGATTAAGTGGATATATTTGGAATCAGTGAGCCTGTATGGCTAGAGTGTTGTTTAACACTATTTTTCTGAGGTTGCGATATTCTAGGGTTCTATGTGATCCTTCATAAAAGTTGATTTTCAGACAAAATATATAAAATGATTTTTCTGCATCTGTATGAACTTGCCTGTATATATACATATTACTCATATACTGTTGACTGTATGCATTATCATTTAGAGTGTATGTATATGTATTATAGTAATTCACTCAGTGAGGTCTGACTCCCCTCCGTTGACTATTTTTCAGGAGAGTCAACTTCCTCAGACCTCAGTAGCAGGTCGATACGCCGGATTTCTTCCGCCCCGGCTTCTTTATGTAAATTATATACTTGAGTCTTATTTATTTTATCTAGACACTGCAGTAGTTGTGATTTTCAGTGGTTGTGATTTTCAGTAGTTGTGAATTAAAGTATTGGATTTTATGTACTTTGTTTTAAAGAGATGTATTATAGTAAAACTGGATTTGTATAAAGATTATACATTTATGAGATTATATATGCGATGTGATGAGTTTTGAATTGAATCCAGTTGATATGGATGATATTGTAATATTTATGATTTTTATTTTCCGCTGCATATTATATTTTTATGGTTATTATTGCATATTTATTTTATTTTTAGGCTTGCTACGGGTTCCGGATTCGAAAGAATTCCCGTTCCCTAGCGCCGGTCATGGCCCCTGTTTTGGGTCGTGACACTCGGTCTCGGCGCAACTAAACAAACAATAACGATAGAAATCAGAATAAACCTAATAGAAAATCCTAGAACTCGATCTAGAATATTAAACACAGAATCGAAATTAGGGTTCGATCGGATATCACATTTTACGAGAATTCTACCAATCGGCAGAACCTCCCCTGTAAAACGGACATCTCTCTACTCAAAGAGTAGAGCCGACCCTGCAAAGAAACACACTTCAAAAACAAGCTCAACAACTCATCCACAATCCCTCGGTCGGACTCCAAACTACAGTCTACCGACCGGGATCCACAAACACATAATAAATTTCAGAAATATCAAAAATACCCTTATAGCCTAGAAATAAATTTTATAGGTAAAAATTACATAATTAACCTTTAAACACAATAAAAATCGATAAAAACTCATTTTATTAGTAAAATCGTATATTATATATATTTGAAAATAATTCACGAAAAATAGTTTTAATTAGTTAAAAATACTAAATAATTTTTAGAAATCATTTTTATACCTTAAATAACTATTTAACCCAATTAAATTACATTTTTAGCCAATTTTGTGTAAAATTACCAAAATACCCTTATATATATAAATATACTATAATTACTTCAAAAATTCACCAAAAATAGTATAATTATCCAAAATTAATTTCTCAACATATTTATCAATAATTGAAATAATTAAACTCAATTTACCAATTAATTTTAATTAAAAACATAATTAACCCTATATTCCAAAAATTACATAAACTGAAATAATTCAAAATAAATACTTAGAAATTCATAAAAATTCCAAATAAATTTCTATAATTCATTTCAACACCTATATTTATCATAAAACACAATTTCATAATTTAATTAATTAATTTCCGAAAATTAGAAAATAATATTAAAATATTCAAAAATACCCAAAAATCAAAATAATCTCCAAAAATTCCAAAAAAATTCACACATGAATATTAAGCTACTAGGATCAACATTTGTTAAGGGACTTTTCATGAATCAATCAATTTGAAGTTCAAAAAAATCAGGAACCCTAAAATGGTCGAATCTGAAAATTCGAAGCCTAAGCAAATCAAGACCATTTCAGCTCAAACCAAAGCTAGAATTACACTCACCGAAGCTCAAGGAGAAGAAAGAGATTGGTGGTGTCAAAAATGGTGGCCAAAATCATCGTGATCGACGGTGGTTCAACTTTCGGCTTCTCCGGCCAAAAATGGCTTCCAGACGTCGGAAACGGCTGCTATAGGCGACGAGGAAGGCTGGGGAAGGTGGTGGCATGCCGGACGGCACACCAATGGCAAGGGAACAGGATGGCAGCGATCGGACGGCGTGGGGAAGGTGATTGGGGAAGAAGAGAGGAATCGGGGGTAAAAATGTAATTTTCCAAAATTTTTGGTTTTTAACTTATAATATGTATATATATATACTTTATACTATATATTAAAATAATATTAAATTATACACATTAAATATACACCACACACATATAATTTAATATTTTTTTAATAATTTATACTAAATAAAAATAATTAAATAACAATAAAACTAATAAATAATTAATAAAATATTAGGGTAATATTAAACCCTAATTAAATAAATAATTACATGTATACACGCTGTTTGATATTTTAAAATATGTATGAGTTCATGCAAGTCCGTAAATATATTTAAAATAATTAATAATAAATTATTTACGTGAAATTTTCCCCAAAAATGCAAGTCTCGGGAAAATTTTACGTAAAGGACTTTAAATAATACACAATAATTAAAATAGGTTTTAAATACACATCAACTCGTAAAAAGATCATAATATATATACAAAAATTATTAACACTGCATATCCCGATGTAGTATTAAAATATTTAAAAACACGGGATATTACACAGTGACAGCAAGAAAACCAGCTGGAAATGGCCAGAAATGGAAGAAAATGTGTTGGGAGGAAGAAGAAGAAGAAGGGAGGAGCAAAATCGTAAATAAAACAAACTTTTGATTTTTGTTATGAAATAATGTATATATGTATATATATATATATATGTCCACCTTATATTATAGTAATACATATATTCCCACACACAAATAATACTCACCACATAAATATTTTATTATATTTAATAATTTATACACTTAAAATTAATTAATTAATACAAACATTAAATAATAAAATTAAAGAAATTAATTAAGCTCCAATTAATTTAAATAAATACACATATATACAATTTATTTTAGCACTTTAAAATTATATATGAGTTCATGCAAATTCATAAAACTAGTCAAAATAAATAGTATTAAATTATTTACGTATCAATTTTCCCGAAAATATAATTCTCGGGAAAATTTTACGTAAAGTACTTAAAATAATGTAAAATAATTAAAATTAGCTTTAAACAAATAACAAACTCATAAAATATTATAAATACATACAAAAATTATTAACACTGCATATCCCAATGTAGTATAAAAATATTTAAAAACTCGGGATAATACAGTCTCCCCCCTTGCAAGAATTCGTCCTCGAATTCTAGAAAAGAATGATTACAAGATCAAGAAGGGAAGAGATACGGGTAAGAAGCTCGCATCTCAGCTTTAGTCTCCCACGTATGCTCCTCAACTTTGTTGCTACGCCACAGAACCTTGACCATCGGAATTTGCTTTGACCGCAATTGTTGAACTTGATAATCAACAATCGCCACAGGTTCTTCCACAAACGTCAAATCTTCGTTCACTTCTACACTTTCGGGCTACAACACATGTGAAGGGTCTGAGATATACTTCCTCAGCATTGAGATATGAAACATCGGATGCACCTGTGACATACTCGGAGGCGAAGCCAACCGATATGCAATAGTGGGAACTCTCTCCAGAATCTTAAACGGTCTGATATATCTTGGTGCCAACTTACCCTTCTTGCCAAATCTCATAACAGCCTTCATCGGAGACACCTTCAAGGAAATAAGGTCTCCAACCAGAAACTCCACATCTCTGTGCTTAGGATCCATATAGCTCTTCTGCCTGCTAACTGTGGTCTCTAATCTGTGCTTAATCACGACGACTTTCTCTGCAGCATCCTGAACCATCTCAGGTCCAGTCAAAGCTCTCTCCCCAATCTCATCACAACTCAGTGGGGATCTGCACTTCCTTCTATACAACGCCTCATATGGTGCCATACCAATACTGCTATGGTAGCTGTTATTATATGCAAACTCTATAAGAGGCAAATGATCATCCCAGCTACCTCCCAAATCCAGGACACACATCCTCAACATATCTTCTAGTGTCTGGATCATCCTCTCAGACTGGCCATCTATTTGAGGATGAAAAGCAGTACTGAAATCCAACCTAGTGCCCATCGCTTCCTGC
Organism: Mallotus nudiflorus; assembly: GCA_947683625.1. Taxonomy (NCBI): domain Eukaryota; kingdom Viridiplantae; phylum Streptophyta; class Magnoliopsida; order Malpighiales; family Euphorbiaceae; genus Mallotus; species Mallotus nudiflorus. Next base: position 437,563 of record CANTUR010000070.1, on the reverse strand, counting down.
AACTTCTGCCAAAAATAAAAGGTAAACATTGAACCTTTATCTGACACAATGGACACAGGTACTCCATGAAGGCACATAATATGCTTCACATATAGCTTCGCCAATCTAGCTACAGAATAGGTGGCTTTCACAGGCAAGAAATGTGTAGACTTCGTCAACCTGTCTACAATCACCCAAATGGAATCGTATCCATCCTTAGAATGAGGTAAACCAACTACAAAATCCATAGCTATCCTTTCCCACTTCCACTCGGGAATAGGAAGAGGCTGAAGCTTCCCAGAAGGCTTCTGATGTTCAGCTTTCACTTACTGACACGTCAGGCACTTACCAACATAATTAGTGACATCCTTCTTCAGTCCGTCCCACCAGTATAAATCTCTGATACTATGGTACATCTTAGTGACACCCGGATGTACGCTATAGGCTGTAGAATGTGCTTCCTCTAAGATCTCTTCTCTCAAATCATCCACATCAGGAACACATAATCTACCACTAATCCACAACACACCATCATCATCGAGTGTGAAATCAGTGAACTTCCCTGCTCGAACATTCTCTACAAGCTCTTTTAGAATAGGATCTTGGCTCTGAGCTACTTTAATCCTATCCCTTAGTACATATCGCACCTTAAATTGAGCTAGCAGTCCACCTAATCTACTAATCTTCATCATCAGACCTTGATCCACTAATAAATGCAACTCCTGGATCAACGGTCTCCTCTCAACACTGATGTGAGCAAGACTGCCTGAGGACTTTCTACTCAAGGCATCTGCTACCACATTAGCCTTGCCCGGATGATATAAAATCTCATAGTCATAATCCTTCAACAATTCCAACCATCTCCTTTGCCTTAGATTCATATCTCTTTGCTGGAAAATGTACTTAAGGCTCCTATGATCAGTAAAAATCTCACAAGTCACCCCGTACAGATAGTGTCTCCAGATCTTGAGAGCAAAGACCATTGCAGCCATTTCTAGGTCATGTGTGGGATAGTTCAGCCCATGCTTCTTCAATTGCCTCGAAGCATAGGCTATCACCCTACCATTCTGCATTAACACACAACCAAGGCCAACTTTAGAGGCATCATAATAAACTATGAACTTATCCACACTATTAGGCAAAGCTAGCACTAGGGCTGTGGTCAATTTCTCCTTTAACAACTGAAAACTGTTCTCACAAGCTTCTGACCACACAAATCTAACATTCTTATAAGTCAAGTGAGTCATAGGGGCTGTAATTCTAGAAAAATCCTACACAAACCGCTTATAATACTCGGCTAAACCCAGAAAACTATGAATCTCAGTAACAGAAGTCAATCTAGGCCACTTTGACACTGCCTCAATCTTCTGTGGATCAACCTGGATACCTTCTTTAGACACCACGTGTCTAAGAAAAGAAACACTCTCCATCCATAAATCACACTTTAAGAATTTAGCATAAAGCTGATGATCTCTTAGTGTCTGTAGTACAGTCCTCAAGTGATATACATGCTCCTCCATACTCCTCGAATATACCAATATATCATCAATGAAGACTACCACAAACTGATCCACATATGGTCTGAATACCCTGTTCATCAGGTCCATAAAACCTGCTGGTGCATTAGTCAAACCAAAAGACATCACCAGAAACTCATAATGGCCATATCGAGTATGGAATGCCATTTTAGGAACATCGGCTTCACTAATCCGCAGCTGATGATAACCTGACCTCATATCAATCTTGAAAAAGAACTGTGCACCTTGTAGCTGGTCAAACAAGTCATCTATCCTCAGGAGAGGATACTTATTCTTCACTCTCACCTTATTCAGCTCTCTATAGTCAATGCACAGTCTCAGGGTACCATCCTTCTTCTTCATAAACAGGACTAGTGCACCCCAAGGAGAAACATTGGGTCTAATGAAACCCTTATCCAACAACTCTTACAACTACTCCTTCAACTCTTTCAACTCTGTAGGAGCCATTATGTAGGGTAGCATATATATAGGAGTAGTACCTAGAACCATATCTATACAGAACTCAATCTCTCTGTGAAGTGGTAAACCTAGCAACTCCTCAAGAAAACATCAGGAATCTCACAGGTAACAGGAACATCTGTGAGTGACAACTTCTCCACTGAAGTATCCTTGACTAATGCTAAATATCCCTGACATCCTTTCCTCAGTAACTTCCTAGTCATAATAACAAAAATTAGATTATAAGGTGTTGAACTCCTATCACCCACAAACTTAAATTCTTCTTCATCAGGAATTCTGAAAGTCACCTCTTTATTCCGATAATCTACCACGGTATAGTGTTGAGATAACTAATCCATACCCAAAGTAACATCAAACTCCATCACATCCAACAAAATCAAATCAGCGGGTAATTCTCTATCTCCCATGAGAACTGGATAACCAGAAAGAACAATATCAGTGTCCAAAGAATCGCTCAAAGGAGTGGCAACAGACAAAGGAAAAGCCATCCTCGAAGCTTGCTAACAAGACTTGGAAGCAAAAATGGGAGAAACAAATGAATGCATGGCACCCGGATCAAACAAAACCCATGCATCCAGGTAACAGACAGAAACAATACTTGCCACAACTACATTAGATGTCTGAGCATCCTGCTGAGTAAGGTGGAAGACTCTGGCCTGTCCTCGACCTCCCTGCTGACTGGTAGAAGCCTAGCCAACACCTCTAGCACCTCCTCTAGCACCTTTACCATGACCTTGCTGTGAAACAAGCTGAGTGGAACTCTAATGCTGGGCTGGAGGCAACTGAAATGGCATGGGTGCAGCACTAGCAATCAACTGCTGTGAAAATCATGGAATCTGCGACTACTGATACCCAGAGTAAGGACATGATCTGGCATAATGTCCTGTCTGCCCGCATCTGAAGCATGTCAGTGGTGTCAGGTAATACAGTCCCTAATGGACTCTACCGCAGGTCTGGCATACACTGGCAGCTGACCTGAAACTATGACCACTGCTACTACTTGAAGCACCTGACCCAAATCTGAATGGTCTACACTGACCTCTACGACCATGTCTACTGCTTTGATGCACTCGCTGTTACTGCCTTTGATTCTGCTGAGTCAGACCTTTCTACTGACTACTCGAACCAACATGAAAACTAGAGTATGGAGTAGTTTGTAATCCACTCGACTGAACACCCAGCTGGTAATAATCAGGCATCGCTTCCTACCTGACTAGCCTTAGCTCAATCTCCTTGGCCAAATCAATCACAGACTCCAGAGTAAGGCTTACTGTAGGCATACCAGCAAATGTTGAACCCAATCCAGTAATGTAGGTAATGATTATGAAATACTGATCTCGCATCAGATTCTCTGCATATCTACCCAGTCGAAGGAACTCTCGAGTGTATTCCTCTATTGATCGATCAACGCGAGATATGCTGATCAACCGGAGATGATAACTCATATGGAGAGGCTCTGGACAGAATCTCCTCATAAACCGCTCTTGAAACTGAGCCCAGGTCATTGTCATCATATAGGGCTGAATCATCTGAATAAACCAGTCCAGGGCCGGTCCCTCAACAGATAGCTCGACGATCATAATCCGCTGATACTCGGTGTGAGCAGTCCAAGTCCTAGTCTCAATCGCATGTAGACAATCTAACGGATCAGAAGTCCCATCGAAGGCAATCCTGCCAACTCTGGCATAGAACATAGCTGCCTCAGGGTCAGACATACCCTGTTGATAGGCAGGCTGAACAATTAGAGGTACAAGATCCTTAAACTCAAGCTCAACAGGCTCCTCATCTTGTATCTCTCTCTGCCTACGGTGACCTGTCGCTCCTCGAGATCTACCTCTGCCATGACCTTTGCATCTAAATGGCTACTCAGGAGGTAAAACCTCATCCTGAAAAGACTCTTCATCCTCAGCCTCAATGACCGGTGGAGTGACACGTGCTCGCCTCCTCATTCTGAAAAGACAACAAAATAATTCAGAAAAAATAGACAACAGAGGAATAATGCAGAAAACTAAAGCATAGAATACTTATCAAGACATACTCGAACCTAATTCACTGCAGTAGTTTCAAAAGAAAACACAACTTTGAAAACTAGGGCCATGACTCACACAACTACGGCCCTGACATAGAACTCCGCTCTGATACTAACTTTGTCATGACTCAAAACAGGGGCCATGACCGGCGCTAGGGAACGGGAATTCTTTTGAATCCGAAACTCGTAGCAAACCTTAAAATAAAATAAAACATGCAATAATAATAATAACATAATTAAAATAATCTGCAGTGGAAATAAATCATAAATAAAACAAAATAATAATCTGCCAATGATATTAAATCGAACATCCTTATTTCATATATTAATAAACTTTTAATACAAATTCAGTTCAAATATTTAAAGTACATAACTCATACAAATATAATACAACATCCTTTTTCAATTTTACAACTACTGCAGTGTCTAGATTATAAAAATAAAACTCAAGTAAGCAGATTACATAATGAAGCCAGGGCAGAAGAAATCCGGCGTATGGGTCTGCTACTAAGGTCTGAAGATGATGACTCTCCTGAAAAATAGTCAACGGAGGGGAGTTAGACCTCACTGAGTGAATTGCTATAATATATATATATGCATACTAAATGACAATGCACACAGTCAAAAGTATATATAATACATATGTATACAAGCAAATACACACAGATGCAATAAAATTATTTTATATATTTTTATTGAAAATCACTATTTATGAAGGATCAAATAGAACCTTAGAAAATCGCAACCTCAAAACAGTGTTAGACAACACTCTAGCCATACAAGCTCACTTATTCCAAATATATTCACTTATTCCATTTGGACAGTAGACTGGCCCCGAGACACTAAGTCAACCGAGCTCCAGCAGTCTGACTGTCAGTATGATTGGCCCCGAGACACTTGGTCAACCGAGCTCTAGCAATCACACTCCCAAATCATATCTCACACATCAATTAATCAAATCCAATAAATATCCACAAATAGGTTAGTGATATAGCCTAAATGCTATAAGCGTACTGGTACGTACTCGGTCCTAGTGCTGCCCACTAGGTAGCACGTTCTATTGATATCCTTCATTTTAAATATAAAACATACATTCATAAAAATAAATGATGCATGTAATTGAATAAAATCTCAACATAAACCATATATATTAGAAATATACCAAAAGTAAACTAGGTATATTTTGAGTATATATATGTCAAATAAATCCAATATAATTGTAAAATAAACTAAATATATATTTAAAAACATTTTAAATATAAATGTTTAATCAAGCATGCATATAATTTAAAATATATCAAAAATAAACCAAAAATAAACTTAAGTACGAATTAAATCACTTATGCATATTTAATCAAAATAAAACATATATTTCTAAAATCATGCACCCTAGAGCATATATATATAAAATAACAACTCACTATTTATTACGATTCTCGAGATGGATCCGACGGGCCTGGTCCACTAAGCCTCGATTTTGGTGCAACTAAATAAACAAATGACCACAAAATATCAGAATAAATCTATCAGAATTCCAAAGACTCAATCTAGAACACTAGACATAGAATTAAAATCAGAATTCGACCGGACATCATGTTTTACGAGAATTCTACTGAAAATCCGGTAGAATCTCCCCTGTAAAAAAGACATCTCTTTACTCAAAGAGTAGAGCCGGTCCTGCAAAAAATTACACTTTAAGAATAAACATAGAATTCACAACCAAAATCCCTCGATCGGATTCCAAACTATAATTTACCGACTGAGGTTCATAATTCACATAATATTTACAAAAATATCAAAAATACCCTTATATAATAAAAATACATTTTATAAATCAAAATTATGTAATTAACCCTAAAACACATTAAAAACCAATGAAAACTCATTTTATTAGAAAAATCATATATTATATATATAATTGAAAATAATTTATGAAAAATAGTTTTAATTAGTTAAAAATACTAAATAATTTGTAGAAATCATTTTTATACCCTAAATAACTATTAAAACCAATTTAATTACATTTTTAGCCAATTTAGTGTAAAATTACCAAAATACCCCTATATATATATTAAAATAAATCCAAAAATTCACCAAAAATAATATAATTAAAAAAAATTAATTTTCTCAACATATATATCAATAATATCAATAAATATACTTAATTTACCAATTTATTTCAATTAAACACATAATTAACCCTGTTTTTCAAAATTACATAAACTTAATAAATTCCAAATAAATATATAAAAATTCACAAAAATTACAAATAAATTTCTATAATTCATTTCAACACCTATAATCACCGTAAAACACAATTTCATAATTTAATTAATTAATTTTCGAAAATTAGAAAATATTAATAAAATAATCAAAAATACCCAAAAATCAAAATAAATTCCAAAAATTCTACAAAAATTACAGCATGTAGATTAAGCTTCCAAAAACAAAGTTTGTGAAGTAAGTTTTCATGAATCAATCAAATTGCAGCTAAAAAAATTCAAAAACCCTAATAGGCTAAAATGAAGAAATTGAAACCTAAGCAATTCTATATCAAACCAAGTGAAAAAAAGCTTGGAATCACACTCACCGAAGCTCAAGGAGAAGATAGAGATTGGTGGTGTCAAATTTGGTGGCTAGAAATGGCTTGATCGGAGTTGACTTCAATTTTCGGCCTCCTTGAAAAATCCGGCTAAAACACATCGAAAAAAGGTGATTCAGGCGTCGGGAATGGCTAGCAAGGGAGGAGGAAGGCTGAGGGGCACAGTGACAACAAGAAAACCAGCTGGAAATGGCCAGAAATGGAAGAAAATGTGTTGGGAGGAAGAAGAAGAAGGGAGGGGCAAAATCGTAAATAAAGTAAATTTTTTATTTTTGTTATAAAATAATGTATATATATATATATATATATATATATATGTCCACCTTATATTATAGTAATACATATATTCCCACACACAAATAATACTCACCACACAAATATTTTATTATATTTAATAATTTATACACTTAAAATTAATTAATTAATACAAAAATTAAATAATAAAATTAAGGAAATTAATTAAGCTCTAATTAATTTAAATAAATATACATATATACAATTTATTTTAGCACTTTAAAATTATATATGAGTTCATGCAAATTCGTAAAACTAGTCAAAATAAATAGTATTAAATTATTTACGTATCAATTTCTCAGAAAATATAATTACCGGGAAAATTTTACGTAAAGTACTTAAACTAATTAAAATTAGCTTTAAACAAATAACAAACTCATAAAATATTATAAATACATGCAAAAATTATTAACACTGCATATCCCGATGCAGTATAAAAATATTTAAAAACTCGGGATATTACATATATATATTATAATAATTCACTCAGTGAGGTCTGACTCCCCTCAATATTTTTTTCACGAGATTCTTCTTCAGACCTCACTAGTAGTGCTTTATGTCGGTCTTCTTCAGCCCCAGCTAGATTATATAATTTTATTATTTGAACTCTTATTGTATTCTAGAAAACTGCAATAGTAATATTATTGAATCAGTAGTGTGTTACTTTGGATTTTGAGAATTCTGTATTAGAATATTGTATGAATATTTTTATTTTATGAAATGACATTGGGTATTTATTTTTATATCGATTTAAGTTTTAATTATGGTGTATTATTATTATTATTATTATTATTATTATTATTATTATTATTATTATTATTGCATGTATTTTTTTTTATTTTTGAGGCTTGTTATGGGTTCCGGATTCGAAAGAATTCTCGTTCTCTAGCACCAGACATGACTCTCAGTTTGGGTCGTCATAGTATATTAGACTGATATATCTATTGTATAATTAAATTCTAGACACCACAGTAGTTATCTATGAACTTGTGTTATTTGTATCATGTATTGAAATGTTGTTGTATTTGAAGAATATTATTATATGTATTTGATGTTTTGCATTTATTATTGGTTTCTCATTGGTTTTTTTTTTTTGGTTTATTGTTAAGTGTATTGTGTCTATTACGCAAAAAAATTTTAAGGCTTACTATGGATTTCGGGTACTTTATGTATTCTCATTTCCTAGTACCGATCACATACCTTTCGGTTTGGGTCATGACAGGGAGCCTGTAAGTAAAAAGGATAACTATTGAATTCCATTAATTCTAAGAATACCTGGAAAACAATCTTCTACTAATATGTTGATTCAAATAATACCCAAAATAATAGGTATCAAAATTCGTTGATTCTCAAAGAATACCCAAAATTTGGGAAAAATAGAAAATTCTATTAAATTTCATAAAAAACTAACTCTAATAGCTCTAAGGCCTACATATTTATAGGGTGGCAAAAACCTACCAACCCAAATTTTAATTAGGAAATAAAATAAAGACAATCCTAACTCAGATAAGAAATTAAATTATTAAAAATATAAAAAAAATCAAATTTTAATCAATACTAAATTAAAAATAAAAGTCAAATCCTAATAATAAAAAATTAGATCTACTATCTATTATTCTGGAAACTCATTTAAAAAACTTTGAAACTTGTAACTCCGCATCAGTAGCTATGTGAATTAAAAACATAAAAGTTATATTGTGTTTTGATTGGATTAAGCTAAAGCAAATTATTCATTATAATCTAGGAATTGATGATACCCACTATAAACCTACTCATTGTATTACAAGTGACATTAATTTTAGCTCTAAGTTCTAAATGTTTCTCTCCATGCATGTCCATTCAAATCAAATACAAAAATGGAAAACTTGCCATGCCATTGGTTCACATTGTTTTTATTGTTGCTCTCGCATTTGTTAGAGTCAGAGATATAGATTAAGCCGAATGAATTAATTTGGCATTCAGTATAGATTGTGTAAATATATACGAATAATACAAAGGAGAAGATTAGTGAAAAGTAACAACCTAACAAACTATACATATCTAAACCATTTACTGTTAGTAAATAAGACATGATTGACACGACCCCTCAAGCTGAAGGATTGTCTATTATAACATGATATTTTTATAAATCATTAAATTAATTTCTGAAATTTACAATGTTAATAAATATTTTATTTAATTATTATATTATGATTATTTTGTGAGATTAAAGTAAATTCTAGTGCTATTAATTGTTTTATTATATTATGGTATTAATATTAAATTGAAATTTAAAACTCAAATTTATTGTTATATATTATATTATTATTATTTGTGAATTATTTATTGTAGTGTAATTTTATATATTTTAATATTGTGGTGAGTTTAATTAGAAAAGAAAATATTTAAATTAAAAATATTATTTTATCCTTTTCTCCTTTTTGATATATATATATATATATATATATCAAATTTCCTTTTTTTCCCCCTCTTTCTCTTTCCTTTCTCCCATTTCCTTCCCTTTCCTTTCTCTTTCTTCTTCCCTGCGCATTTTAAAATCGTGAACTAGCTTCCTCTCGCTGTCGCCTAACCACTGCGCATGCCACTAGCAGCAATAGCAATGATGTCAATCTCTCCATCCCCCAGCTCCAGCGAGCTCATTTCTTTCTTCCTCCTTTTCCTCTTGATGTTGAGAGCTTCCGGAGGCCGCCGGTGCCTATTCCAGTGATGGTTAGAGCTCGCTCCAGTCTCGTTTAGAAGCTCTCAATGTGTCATGACCCAAAACAGGGGTCATGACCGGTGCTAGGAAACGGGAATTCTTTCAAATCCGGAAACCGTAGCAAGCCTAAAAACAAATAAAAACATGCAATAGTAATAATAACAACACAATTAAGTAAAATATTATGCAGCGGAATAAAATCATAATTATCAAAATAATAATTCCACCAAATGAAATTAAATCAAATCCTCATCTCATATATATAAATAAACTTTTTTAATACAAATCCAGTTCAAATTCTTAAAATACATAACTCATACAATATAATACAAGATCTTTTAACAATTTTACAACTACTGCAGTGTCTAGATCATAAAATAAAACTCAAGTGAGCAGTTTACATATTAAAGCCATGACGAAAGAAATTCGGTGTACAGGCCTGCTACTGAGGTCTGAAGACGATGACTCTCCTAAAAAATAGTCAACGGAGGGGAGTCAGACCTCACTGAGTGAATTACTATAATATATATACATGCATACTAAATGCCAATGCACACAGTCAAAAGTATATATAATATGTATGTATACAAGCAAATACACACAAATGCAATAAAAATCATTTTATATATTTTTATTGAAAATCACTGTTTATGAAGGATCGAATAGAACCCTAGAAAATCGCAACCTTAAAACAGTGTTAGACAACACTTTAGCCACACAGGCTCACTTATTCCAAAATATTCACTTATTCCATTTAGACAGTAGACTGGCCCCAAAACACTAAGTCAATCGAGCTCCAGCAGTCTGACTGTTAGTGTGATTGGCCCCGAGACACTTAGTCAACCAAGCTCCAGCAATCACACTCGATTGATCTTATCACACATTAATTAATCATATCCAATCAATATCCACAAATGGTTAGTAATATAGCCTAAATGCTATAAGCGTACCGGTACGTACTCGATCTTAGTGCTGCCCACTAGGTACCACGTTCTATTGATATCCTTCATTAAAATATAAAGCATATATTCATAAAAGTAAATGATGCATGAATTGAATAAAATAGCAACATAAACCATATATATACTAAAAAATACCAAAAATAAACCAGGTATATTTCGAGTTTATATACATCAAAGAAATCCAGATAGATCACGAAATAAACTAGAAATATATTCAAAAACATTTTAAACCTAATTTATTAGCAAAACATGCATATAATTTAAAATATACCGAAAATAAACTAAAGATAAACCAAAATAAACTAAAAATAAACTTAAATACTAATTGAATTATTTATGCATAATTAATCAAAATAAAACATACATTTCTAAATCATGCACCCTAAAGCGTATATATATATAATAGTAACTCACAATTATTGCGCTCCTCGAGATGGGTCCGATGGGCCTGGTCCACTAGGTCTCGGTCTCAGTACAACTAAACAAACAAAAATGACAGGAATCAAAACAAATCTAATAGAAGTTCTAAAGACTCAATCTAGAATACTATAGATAGAATTAGGATTAGAGCTCGACCGGACATCACGTTTTACGAGAATTCTATCAAAAATTCGATAGAACCTCCCTTGTAAAACGGACATCTCTCTACTCAAGGAGTAGAGCCGGCCCTGTAAAAAAACACACTTCGAAAATAAGCACATAATCAAAATCACAACCCCTCGGTTGGACTCCAAACTACAGTTTACCGACTGAGGTCCGCAATCACAGAACAATACAGAAATACCGAAAATACCCTTATATACCAAAAATACATTTTATAAGTAGAAATTACATAATTAACCCTAAAACATAGTAAAAAATGATAAAAACTCATTTATTTAGAAAAATCGTATATTATATATATAATTTGAAAATAATTCACGAAAAATAGTTTTAATATAATTAAAAATACTAAATAATTTTTAGAAATCATTTTTATACCCTAAATAACTATTAAAACCAATTTAATTACATTTTTAGCCAATTTAGGGTAAAATTATCAAAATACCCCTATATATATAAATATACTAAAATTAATCCAAAAATTCATCAAAAATAATATAATTGCTAAAAATTAATTTTCTCAACATATATCTCAATAATATCAATAAATAAACTTAATTAACTAATTAATTTCAATTAAAAACATAATTAACCCTATTTTTCCAAAATTACATAAACTATATAAATTCAAAATAAATACATAAAAATTCACAAAAATTAAAAATAAATTTCTATAATTCATTTCAACACCTATATTTATCATAAAACACAATTTCATAATTTAATTAATTAATTTTCAAAAATTAGAAAATAATAATAAAATAATCAAAAATACCCAAAAATAAAAATAAATTCCAAAAATTCTACAAAAATTCACACATGAAGATTAAGCTAAGGAGAGAAACATTTGTGAAGGAATTTTTTCATGAATCAATCAATTGAAGCTCAAAAAAAATTGAAAACCCTAATAGGCCGAAATTGCAAAATCGAAACCTAGGCAAATCTAGACCATTTTAAGTGAAACTGTCACGACCCAAAACAGGGGCCATGACCGGCGCTAGGGAACAGGAATTCTTTCGAATCCGGAACCCGTAGCAAGCCTAAAAATAAAATAAATATGCAATAATAACCATAAAAATATAATATGCAGCGGAAAATAAAAATCATAAATATTACAATATCATCCATATCAACTGGATTCAATTCAAAACTCATCACATCACATATATAATCTCATAAATGTATAATCTTTATACAAATCCAGTTTTACTATAATACATCTCTTTAAAACAAATACTTTATTTCACAACTACTGCAGTGTCTAGATAAAATAAATAAGACTCAAGTATATAATTTACATAAAGAAGCCAGGGCGGTAGAAATCCGGCGTATCGACCTGCTACTGAGGTCTGAGGAAGTTGACTCTCCTGAAAAATAGTCAACGGAGGGGAGTCAGACCTCACTGAGTGAATTACTATAATATATATACATACACTCTAAGTGATAATGCATACAGTCAACAGTATCTAAGTAATATGTATATATACAGGCAAATTCATACAGATGCAGAAAAATCATTTTATATATTTTGTCTGAAAATCAACTTTTATGAAGGATCACATAGAACCCTAGAATATCGCAACCTCAGAAAAATAGGGTTAAACAACACTCTAGCCATACAGGCTCACTGATTCCAAATATATCCACTTAATCCATATGGATAGTAGACTGGCCCCGAGACACTAAGTCAACCGAGCTCCAGCAGTCTGACTGCCAGTGTGATTGGCCCCGAGACACTTGGTCAACCGAGCTCCAGCAATCACACCCACAAACCACATCTCACATATATCAATAATCATATCAAATCGATATCCACAAATAGTCAGTAATAAAGCCTAAATACTATAGGCGTACCGGTACGTACTCGGTCCTAGTGCTGCCCACTAGGTAGCACGTTCTATTGATATCCTTCATTCTTAAATATAAAACATTCATTCACAAAAATAAATGATGCATGAATTTAAATAAATCAACAATATAAACCATATATATACTGGAAATATACCAAACATAAACCAGGTATATTTTGAGTATATATATGTCAAATAAATCCAATCAAATCATGAATTAAACTAAAAATATATTTAAAAACATTTTAAATATATTTTATTAATAAAACATGTATATAATTTATTATATGCCAAAAATATACCAAAAATATACTTGAATATAAATCATGTTATTTATGCATATTTAGTCAAAATAAAACATGCATTTTCTAAATCATGCATCCTAAGCATATATATATAATATAGTAACTCACCTAATGCGCTCCACGAGACGGGTCCGACGGGCCTGGTCCACTAACCCTCGGTCTCGGCGCAACTAAACAAGAAATAATTAATCAACATCAGAATAACCCTAACAGAAATCCTAGAATTAAATCTAGAGTATTCAACACAGAATCGGAAATTAGGGTTCGACTGGATATCATGTTTTACGAGAATTCTACCGGAAATCCGGCAGAACCTCCCCTGTAAAACGGACATCTCTCTACTCAAAAGAGTAGAGCTGACCCTGCAAAGAAAATACACTTCAAAAATAAACACCACAATCAATCACAACCCCTCGGTCGGACTCCAGACTACAATCTGTCGACCGGGGTCCACAAACACAGAATATATATTCAAATATACCAAAAATATCCTTAAATCATAAAAATACATTTCATACGTAGAAATTACATAATAAATCTTGAAACATTGTAAAAACCGATTAAAACTCATTTTATTAGAAAAACCGTATATTATATATATAATTGAAAATAATTCCCGGAAAATAGTTTTAATTAGTTAAAAATACTAAATATTTTGTAGAAATCATTTTTATACCTTAAATAAATATTAAAACCAATTAAATTACATTTTTAGACAATTTAGGGTAAAATTACCAAAATACCCCTATATATATATATATACCTAAATTACTTCAAAAATTCACCAAAAATCATACAATTATCCAAAATTAATTTTCTCAACATATTTATCAATAATATCAATAATTAAACTCAATTAACCAATTAAATTCAATTTAAAACACAATTAACCTATTTTTCCAAAATCACCTAAACTTCAATAATTAAAAATAAATACTTAGAAATTCATAAAAATTCCAAATAAATTTCTATAATTCATTTCAACACCCAATTCAACCATAAACTCCAATTTCATAATTTAAATAATTAATTTCCGAAAATTAGAAAATAATATTAAAATATTCAAAAATACCCAAAAATCCAAACAATCTCCAAAAATTCTATAAAAATTCATACATAAAGATTAAGCTACCAGGAACAACATTTGTGAAGGAAGTTTCCATGAATCATCCAAATCGAAGCTCAAAAAAATCGAAAACTCAAAGAGGCCGAAATCTTCAAATCGAAACCTAAGCAATTCTAGACCATTTTAGCTCAAACCAAAGCTAGAATAACACTCATTGGAGCTCAAGGAGAAGATAGAGACCGGCGGTGTCAAAAACGGTGGCCGGAGGAGGGAGAAACGGCGGTGAGAAAATGGTGGTGGTCGGCGCCCGCGGGAGAGAAAGAAGAAGAAGAAGAAAAAGAAAAAGAAAGAAAAAGGAAAGAGAAAGAAAAAGAAAAAGAAAGAAAAAGGAAAATAAAAAAAAAGAAAAAAAATAAAATAAATTAAAATAATTAAATATTAATAAATAAATAATAATAAAATAATAAATTTTAATAATTTAATAATAAATAAAATAATCAAATAATAATAAATAAATAATAAAATATTAGGGTAATAATAAACCCTAATTAAATAAATATACACACACAGGCTTTATTTAATAATTTAAAAATATGTATGAGTTCATGCAAACCCGTAAATACATTTAAAATAATTAATAATACATTGTTTACGTGGAAATTTCCCCGAAAATGAAAGTCCTGGGAAAATTTTATGTAAAATACTGAAAATAATAGACAGTAATTAAAATAGGTTTAAAATACATATCAACTCATAAAAATATCGTATAATGCATGAAAATTATTGACACTGTATATCCCGGTACAGTGTAAAAATATTTTAAAAAAACATGGGATATTACAGAAACAAAGCTTGGAATCACACTCACCGGAGCTCAAGGAGAAGATAGAGACCGGCGGTGTTAAAAATAGTGGCCGAAATCACGTCGATTGATGTTAGCTTCAACTTTCGGCTTTCCAGCCAAAAACGAGCTTCCCGACGCCGGAAACAGCTGCAGCAGGCGGTAGGGAAGGCTGAGGAGGAAGGTGGCACGCCGGGAGGCACACTGACGGCAAGAGAACGGCATGACAGATGATGGTTGTGGGTGGTTAGGTGATCGGGGAAGAAGGAGAGGGTTTGGGGCAAAAATGGTAATTTGACAATAATTTTTTATTTTCAACTATATATATATATATATATATACATCCACACTATATATTAAAATAATATAAATTCCCACACATATTAAATATACATCACACACACATAATTTAATATATTAAATAATTTATACACTAAAAAAATAATTAAATAATATTAAAACTAAATAATAAATAATAAAAAAATTAGGGCAATTAATTAAACCCTATTTTAATTTAAATATATTCACATATATACACTCTATTTAGCACTTTAAAAATATATATGAGTTCATGCAAATGCGTGAATTTGTTTAAAATAATTAATATTAAATTATTTACATATTAATTTCCCCAAAAATAAAATTCCTGGGAAAATTTTACGTAAAGTACTTAAAATAATATAAACAATTAAAATAAGCTTTAATTAAATAACAAACTCATAAAATATCAATATTATATACAAAAATTATTAACACTGCATATCCCGATGCAGTATTAAAATATTTAAAAACACGGGATATTACAGTCTTCCCCCCTTACAAGAATTCGTCCCCGAATTCCAGAAAGAAAATGATCACAAGATCAAGAAGGGAAGAGATACGGGTAAGAAGCTCGCATCTCAGCTTCAGTCTCCCACGTATGCTCCTCAACTCTATTGCTATGCCACAGAACCTTGACCATCGGAATTTGCTTCGATCGAACTTGATAATCAACGATCGCCATAGGTTCTTCCACAAGCGTCAAATCTTCACTCACTTCCACACTATCGAGCTACAACACGTGTGAAGGGTCTGAGATATACTTCCTCAGCATCGAGATATGAAATACTGGATGCACCTGTGACATACTCGAAGGCAAAGCCAACCGATATGCAACTGTGCCAACTCTCTCCAGAATCTCAAACAGTCCGATATATATCGGTGCTAACTTACCCTTCCTGCCAAATCTCATCACACCCTTCATTAGAGATACCTTCAGAAAAACAAAATCCCCGACCTAAAATTCCACATCTCTGCGCCTAGGATCCGTATAGCTCTTTTGTCTGCTAACTGTGGTCTCTAATCTTCGCTTAATCATGGTGACTTTCTCTGTAGCATCCTGAACCATCTCAGGTCCAGTCAAAGCTCTCTCACCAATCTCATCCTAACTCAAAGGGGATCTACACTTCCTTCCGTACAATACCTCATACGGTGCCATGCTAATATTGCTATGGTAGCTGTTATTATATGCAAACTCTACGAGTGGTAAATGATCATCCCAGCTACCTCCCAAATCCAGGACACACATCCTCAACATATCTTCTAGTATCTGGATCGTCCTCTCAGACTGACCATCTATTTGAGGATGAAAAGTAGTACTAAAGTCCAACCTAGTGCCCATCGCTTCCTACAACTTCTGCCAAAAATAAGAGGTAAACACTGAACCTTTATCTGACATAATGCACACAGGTACTCCATGAAGGCATATGATATGCTTCACATATAGCTTCGCCAATTTAGCTACAGAATAGGTGGCTTTCACAGGTAAGAAATATGCAGACTTCGTCAATCTGTCTATAATCACCCAGATGGAATCGTATCCATCCTTAGAATGAGGTAAACCAACCATAAAATCCATAGCTATCCTTTCCCACTTCCACTCGGGAATAGGAAGAGGCTGAAGCTTCCCATAAGGCTTCTGATGTTCAGCTTTCACTTGCTGACACGTCAGGCACTTAGCAACATAATCAGCGACATCCTTCTTCATTCTGTCCCACCAATATAAGTCTCTGATACTGTGGTACATCTTAGTGACACCCGGATGCACGCTATAGGCTGTAGAATGTGCTTCCTCTAGGATCTCTTCTCTCAAATCATCCACATCAGGAACACATAATCTACCACTGATCCATAACACACCATCATCATCAAGTGTGAAATCAATGAACTTCCCTGCTCGAACATTCTCTGCAAGCTCTTCTAGAATAGGATCTCGGCTCTGAGCTGCTTTAATCCTATCCCTCAGTACAGATCGCACCTTAAATTGAGCTAGTAGTCCACCTGATCTACTGATCTTCATCATCAGACCTTGATCCACCAACAGATGCAACTCCTAGATCAATGGTCTCCTCTCAATACTGATGTGAGCAAGACTGCCTGAGGACTTCCTACTTAAGGCATCTGCTACCACATTAGCCTTGCCCGGATGATATAATATCTCACAATCATAGTCCTTCAATAATTCCAACCATCTCCTCTGCCTCAGATTCAGATCTCTTTGCTGAAAAATGTACTTAAGGCTCTTTTGATCAGTAAATATCTCATAAGTCACCCCGTACAGATAATGTCTCTAAATCTTCAGAGTAAAGATCACTGCAGCCATCTCTAGGTCATGTGTAGGATAGTTCTGCTCATGCTTCTTCAACTTCCTTGAAGCATAGGCTATCACCTTATCATTCTACATCAACACACAACCAAGGCCAACTCTAGAGGCATCATAATAAACTGTGAACTTGTCCACACTATTAGGCAAAGCTAACACTGGGGCTATGGTTAATTTCTCCTTCAACAATTGGAAGCTATTCTCACAAGCTTCTGACCACTCAAATCTAACATTCTTCTAAGTCAAGCAAGTCATAGGGGCTACAATTCTAGAAAAATTCTGCACAAATCGCCTATAATACCCGGCTAAACCTAGAAAACTCTGAATCTCAGTAACAGAAGTTGGTCTAGGCCACTCAGACACTGCTTCAATCTTCTGTGGATCAACCTGGATACCTTCTTTAGACACCACGTGTCCAAGAAAAGAAACACTCTCCATCTAGAAGTCACACTTCGAGAATTTAGCATAAAGCTGATGATCTCTTAGTGTCTGCAGTACAATCCTCAAGTGATATACATGCTCCTCCATACTCCTTGAATAAACCAGTATATCATCAATGAAGACTGCCACAAACTAATCCACATATGGTCTGAACACCCTGTTCATCAAGTCCATAAAAGCTGCTGGTGCATTAGTCAAACCAAAAGACATCATCAGAAACTCATAATGGCCATATCGAGTGCGGAATGCCATTTTAGGAACATCGGCTTCACTAATCTTCAACTGATGATAACCCGACCTCAGATCAATCTTGGAAAAAGAACTGTACACCATGTAGCTGATCAAACAAGTCATCTATCCTCGGGAGAGGATACTTATTCTTCACTGTCACCTTGTTCAGCTCTCTATAGTCAATGCACAGTCTCAGGGTACCATCATTCTTCTTCACAAATAGGACTGGTGCACCCTAAGGAGAAACACTGGGTCTGATGAAACCCTTATCCAACAACTCTTGTAACTGCTCCTTTAACTCTTTCAACTCTGCAGGAGCCATTCTGTAGGGTGGCATAGATATAGGAGTAGTACTTGGAACCACATTTATATAGAACTAATCTCTCTGTGAGGTGGTAAACCTGGCAACTCCTCAAGAAAAACATCAAAAAACTCACAGGCAACAGGAACATCTGTGAGTGACAGCTTCTCCACTGAAGTATCCCTTACCAATGCCAAATATCATTGACATCCTTTCCTTAATAACTTCCTAGCCGTAATAGCAGAAATAAGATTCTGAGGTGCTGAACTCCTATCACCCACAAACTTAAAATCTTCTTCATTAGGAATTCCAAATGTCACCTCTTTATTCCTATAATCTACCACGACATAGTGCTGAGATAACCAGTCCATTCCCAAAATAACATCAAACTCCATCACATCCAACAAAATCAAATCAACGGGTAATTCTTTATCTCCCATGAGAACTGGACAACCAGAAAGAACAATATCAGTGTTTAAAGAATCGCTCAGAGGAGTGGCAATAGACAAAGGAAAAGCCATCCTCGAAGCTTGCCAATAAGACTTGGAAGCAAAAACAGGAGAAACAAATGAATGCGTGGCACCCGGATCAAACAAAACCCATGCATCCAGGTAACAGACAGAAACAATACCTACCATGACTACATTAGATGCCTGAGCATCCTGCTAAGTAAGGTGGATGACTCTGGCCTGTCCTCGACCTCCCTACTGGCTGGTAGAAGCCTGGCCAACACCTCTGGCACCTCCTCTAGTAACTCTACCACGACCCTACTATGGAACAAGCTGAGTGGAACTCTGATGTTGGGCTGGAGGCAACTGAAATGGTATGGGTGCAGCACTAGCAATCGACTGCTGTGGGAATTAGGGAATCTGCGGCTGCTGATACCCAGAGTAAGGACACAATCTGGCATAATGTCTTGTCTGCCCGCATATGAAGCATGTCAGTGGTGTCAGGTAACACGGTCCCTGATGGACTCTACCGCAAGTCTGGCATACACTGGCAGTTGATCCAAAACTGTGACCACTGCTGCTGCTTGAAGCACCTGACCCGAATCTGAATGGCCTACGCTGACCTCCACGGCCATGTTTACTACTCTGATGCACTCGCTACTACTGCCTCTGACTCTGTTGAGTCAGACATCGCTACTGACTACTCGAACCAATATGAAAACTCGAATATGGAGTAGTCTGCAATCCACTCGACTGAACTCCCAACTGGTAGTAATCAGGCATCACTCCCTGCCTAACTAGCCTCAGCTCAATCTCTTTAGCCAACTCAATCACAGACTCTAGAGTAAGGCCTGCTGTAAGCATACCAACAAATGATGAACCCAATCCGGTGACATATGTAATGACTGCAAAGTACTGATTTCGCATTAGATCCTCTGTATATGTACCCAGCCAGAGAAACTCTCGGGTGTACTCTACAGATCGATCACCATGAGAAATGCTGGTCAATCGGAGATGATAGCTCATATAAAGAGGCTCTGGATAAAATCTCCTCATAAACTGCTCTCGAAATTGAGCCCAGGTCATCATCATCATAAAGGGCTAAATCATCTGAATAAACCAGTCCAGGGTTGGTCCCTCGGCAGACAACTCGATGATCATGATCCGCTGATACTCGATGTAAGCAGTCTGAGTCCGAGTCTCAATCGCGTGTAGGAAATCTAAGGAGTCGGAAGTCCCATCAAATGCAATCCTGCCAACCCTGGTATAGAACAAAGCTGCCTCATGGTCAAACATACCCTACTGATAGGCAGGCTGAACAGGCTGAACAACTGGAGGTATAGGAACATCAAATTCAAGCTCTACAGGCTCCTTGTCTTGTAACTCTCTCTACCTACGGCGACCTGCCGCTCCCCGAGGCCTACCTCTACCGCGACCTCTACATCTAATTGGCTGCTTAGGAGGTAAAACCTCATCCTGAAAAGACTCGTCATCCTCGGCCTCAATGACCAATGGAGCGACACGAGCTCACCTCCTCATTCTGAAAAAAATAACAGAACGATTTAGAGAAAACAGACAATGGAAGAATAACGCAGAAAACTAAAGCAAGGAATACTTATCAAGATGTACTCAAACCTAATTCACTGCAGTAGTTACCAAAAGAAAACACAACTTGAAAACTAGGGCCATGACTGTTACGACCCAAAATAGGGGCCATGATCGGCGCTAGGGAACGAGAATTCTTTTAAATCCGGAACCCGTAGCAAGCCTAAAAATAAAAATAAAACATAATGCAGCGGAAATAAAATCATAAATATAAAAATAATAATCCACCATGGTATTTAAATCAAATCCTCATCTCATATATAAATAACTCCTTTAATACAAGTTTCAGTTCAAATATTCAAAGTACATATCTCTCACAGATATAATACATAAAACCCAATATTTATTACAACTACTGCTGTGTCTAGATTATAAAAATAAAACTCAAGTGAGCAATTTACATAAAGAAGCCGGGGCGAAAGAAATCCGGCGTACAGGCTTGCTATTGAGGTCTGATGAAGATGACTCTCCTGAAAAATAGTCAACGGAGGGGAGTCAGACCTCACTGAGTGAATTACTATAATATATATACATGCATACTAAATGCCAATGCACACAATCAAAAGTATATTTATAATATGTATATATACAAGCAATTACATACAGATGCAATAAAATCATTTTATATATTTTATTGAAAATCATCGTTTATGAAGGATCAAATAGAACCCTAGAATATCGCAACCTCAAAACAGTGTTAGACAACACTCTAGCCATACAGGCTCACTTATTCCAAATATAATCATTTGTTCTATTTGGACAGTAGACTGGCCCCGAGACACTAAGTCAACCGAGCTCCAGCAGTCTGACTGTTAGTGTGATTGGCCCCGAGACACTTGGTCAACCGAGCTCTAGCAATCACACTCCCAAATCATATCACACATCAAATAATCAATCCAATTAATATCCACAAATGGTTAGTAATATAGCCTAAATGCTATAAGCGTACCAGTACGTACTCGGTCCTAGTGCTGCCCACTAGGTAGCACGTTCTATTGATATCCTTCATTTTAAATATAAAACATACATTCATAAAAGTAAATGATGCATGAATTTAAATATAATAGCAACAATAACCATATATATACTAGAAATATACCAAAAGTAAACCAGGTATATTTCAAATATATATACGTCAAATAAATCCAATTTAATTACAAAATAAACTAAGAATATACCAAGGATATACATAAAAACATTTTAAAAATAATTTATTAATAAAACATGCATATAATTTGAAAATATACTAAATTATACCAAATATAAACTAAAATAAACTTAAATACTAATTGAATTATATATGCATAATTAATCAAAATAACATATATTTCTAAATCATGCACCCTAAGCATATATATATAAAATAGTAACTCACACTTAGTGCGCTCCTCGAGATAGGTCCGACGGGCCTAGTCCACTAGGCCTCGGTCTCGGCGCAACTAAAAAAACAAAAATAACAGACATCAGAATAACCTTAATAGAAAATCCTAGAAACTCGATCTAGAATATTGGACACAAAATCAAAATTAGGGTTTAATCGGACATCACATTTTACGAGAATTCTACCGAAAATCCGGCAGAACCTCCCCTGTAAAATGGACATCTCTCTACTCAAAGAGTAGAGCTGGCCCTGCAAAAAAACACACTTCAAAAAACAGACACAGAAACACATCCACAACCCCTCGGTCGGACTCCAAACTACAGTCTATCGACCGAGGTTCACAATTCATAGAATATTATAAAAATACCAAAAATACCCTTATATCATAGGAATACATTTTATAAGTAGAAATTACGTAATTAACCCTAAAACACATTAAAAACTGATAAAACTCATTTTATTAGAAAAATCGTATATTATATACATAATTGAAAATAATTCACGAAAAATAGTTTTAATCAATTAAAAATACTAAATAATTTGTAGAAATCATTTTTATACCTTAAATAACTATTAAAACCAATTTAATTACATTTTTAGTCAATTTAGAGTAAAATTACCAAAATACCCCTATATATATAAATATACTAAAATTACTCCAAAAATTCACCAAAAATAGTATAATTATCCAAAATTAATTTTATCAACATAATTATCAATAATATCAATAAATAAACTCAATTAACTAATTAATTTCAATTAAAAACACAATTAACCTAATTTTCCAAAATTACATAAACCTAAATAAATTCAAAATAAATACATAGAAATTCATAAAAATTCCAAATAAATTTCTATAATTCATTTCAACACCTATATTTATTATAAAACACAATTTCATAATTTAAATAATTAATTTTTGAAAATTAGAAAAGAATATTAAAATATTCAAAAATACCCAAAAATCAAAATAATTCCCAAAAATTCTATAAAAATTCACACATGAAGATTAAGCTACTAGGATCAAAATTTTTGAAGGAATTTTTCATGAATCAATCAATTCGAAGTTCAAAAAAAATCAAGAACCCTAAAATGGCTGAATTACCAAAATCGAAACCTATGCAAATCAAGACCATTTTAAGTGAAAAAAAGCTTGGAATCACACTCACCGGAGCTCAAGGAGAAGAAAGAGACCGGCGGTGTCAAAAATGGTGGTTGGAATCACGTTGATCGATGTTAGCTTCCACTTTCGGCTTCTCGACGTCGGAAACAGCTACAGCAGGTGGCGGGGAAGGCTGGGGAAGGAGGTGGCATGTCGGGAGGCACACCGACGACAAGAGAATGGCAGTAGCAGCGGTGGAACGACGATGGGAACAGTCGGGGATGAAGAAGGAGGACGAATGGCAAATCTGTATATAACTCAAACTTCAATTTTTGTTTAATATTAAATGTATATATGTATATATATATATACTTTACACTATATATTAAAATAATATAAAATCACACACATTAAATATACACCACACACATATAATTTAATATTTTAAAATTTAATACACTTAAAAATAATTAAATAATATTAAAACTAATTAATAAATAATAAAATATTAGGGTAATTAATTAAACCCTAATTAAATAAATACACATATATATTTTATTTACTACTTTTAAAAATATATATGAGCTCATGCAAGTCCGGAAATCTATTTAAAATAATTATTAGTAAATTATTTACGTGAAAATTTTTCCGAAAATGCAAGTCCCGGGAAAATTTTACGTAAAATACTTAAAATAACATAAAATAATAAAAAAAAATTTTAATTAAATAACAACTCATGAAATATCATAAATATATACAAAAATTATTAACATTACATATCCCGATGCAGTATAAAAATATTTAAAAACACGGGATATTACAACGACTCACACAACTAAGCCCTGACACAGAACTCCGCTCTGATACCAACTTTGTCACGACCAAAAACGGGGGCTTTGACCGGCGCTAGAGAACGAGAATTCTTTCTAATTCGGAACCCGTATGTAATATCCCGTGTTTTTTAAAATATTTTTACACTGTACCGGGATATGCAGTGTTAATAATTTATGTATATTATATGATATTTTTACGAGTTAATATGTATTTAAAACCTATTTTAATTACTGTATATTATTTTCAGTGTTTCACGTAAAATTTTCCCAGGACTTGCATTTTCGGGGAAATTTTCACGTAAACAATGTATTATTAATTATTTTAAATATATTTTCGGACTTGCATGAACTCATGCGTATTTTTAAATTATTAAATAAAGCCTGTTTGTGTATATTTATTTAATTAGGGTTTAATATTACCCTAATATTATATTAATTATTTATTAGTTTTATTGTTATTTAATTATTTTTATTTAGTATAAATTATTAAAATATTAAATTTTTATGTGTGTGGTGTATATTTGATGTGTGTAATTTAATATTATTTTATTATATAGTGTAAAGTATATATATATATACATATATACATCAAAAATCAAAAGTTTGGAAAATTACAAAACTGCCCCCGAGCCTTCTTCTTCCTCCCGCCCGCTCCCTTCACCGTCCGGTCGCTGCTACTGCCATTTCTTCACCGTGGGTGTGCCGTCCGGTGTGCCACCGCCTTCCCCAGCCTTCCTCGCTGCCTGTGGTAGCCGTTTCCGACGCCTGGAAGTTGATTTTGGCCGGAGAAGCCGAAAATCGATCCATCGTCGATCACGTCGATTCCGGCCACCATTTTTGACACCGCCGGTCTCTTTCTTCTCCTTGAGCTCCGGTGAGTGTGATTCTAGCTTTGGTTTGAGCTAAAATGGTCTAGAATTGCTTAGGTTTCGAATTTTCAATTTCGGCCTATTAGGGTTTTTGAATTTTTTTGAGCTTCGAATTGGATGATTCATTAAAAATTCCTTCACAAATGTTGTTCCTAGTAGCTCAATCTACATGTATGAATTTTTGTAGAATTTTTAGAGATTTTTTGGATTTTTGGGTATTTTTGAATATTTTAATATTATTTTCTAATTTTCGGAAATTAATTATTTAAATTATGAAATTGGAGTTTATGGTTGAATTAGGTGATGAAATGAATTATAGGAATTTATTTGGAATTTTTATGAATTTCTAAGTATTTATTTTGAATTATTGAAGTTTATGTGATTTTGAGAAATTAGGGTTAATTGTGTTTTAAATTGAATTTAATTGGTTAATTGAGTTTAATTATTAATATTATTGACAAATATGTTGAGAAAATTAATTTTGGATAATTGTATAATTTTTGGTGAATTTTTGAAGTAATTTAAGTATATTTATATATATAGGGGTATTTTGGTAATTTTACCCTAAATTGGCTAAAAATGTAATTTAATTGGTTTTAATAATTATTTAAGGTATAAAAATGATTTCTATAAATTATTTAGTATTTTTAACTAATTAAAACTATTTTTCGTGAATTATTTTCAATTATATATATAATATACGGTTTTACTAATAAAATGAGTTTTTATCGGTTTTTACTGTGTTTAAAGGTTAATTATGTAATTTCTACTTATAAAATGAATTTCTATGTTGTAAGGATATTTTTGGTATACCTGGAATATGTTCTGTGTTTGTGGACCCCGGTCGGTGGACTGTAGTTTGGAGTCCGACCGTGGGATTTTGATTGTGCCTTGTGTAGTTTTTTGAAGTGTATTTCTTTGTAGGGTCGGCTCTACTCTTTTGAGTAGAGAGATGTCCGTTTTACAGGGGAGGTTCTGCCGGATTTTCGATAGGATTCTCGTAAAACGTGATATCCAGTCGAACCCTAATTTCCGATTCTGTGTTTAATACTCTAGATTGAATTCTAGGATTTCTATTAGGTTTATTCTGATGTCGATTATTTATTGCTTGTTTAGTTGCGCTGAGACCGAGGGCTAGTGGACCAGGCCCGTCGGACCTGTCTCGTGGAGCGCATTAGGTGAGTTACTATACTATATATATATGCTTAGGATGCATGATTTAGAAATGCATGTTTTATGTTGATTAAATATGCATAAATAATTTGATTATTTCTTAAGTTTACATTAAGTATATTTTTGGTTTATTTTTGGTATATATTAAATTATATACATGTTTTGTTAATAAAATATATTTAAAATGTTTTTAAATATATTTTTAGTTTAATTTATGATTTGACTGGATTTATTTGACGTATATATACTCGAAATATACCTAGTTTACTTTTGGTATATTTCTGGTATATATATATGGGTTATATTGTTATTTCATTTACATTCATGCATCATTTATTTTTATGAATGAATGTTTTACATTATTAATGATGAAGGATATCAATAGAACGTGCTACCTAGTGGGCAGCACTAGGATCGAGTACGTACCGGTACGCCTATAGTATTTAGGCTATAATACTAACTTATTTGTGGATATTGATTCAATTATGATTATCGATATGTGAGATGTGGTTTGTGGGTGTGATTGCTGGAGCTCGGTTGACCAAGTGTCTCGGGGCCAATCACACTGGCAGTCAGACTGCTGGAGCTCGGTTGACTTAGTGTCTCGGGGCCAGTCTACTGTCCAAATGGATTAAGTGGATATATTTGGAATAAGTGAGCCTATATGGCTAGAGTGTTGTTTAACACTATTTTCGAGGTTGCGATATTCTAGGGTTCTATGTGATCCTTCATAAACTGGGATTTTTCAATAAAATATATAAAAATGATTTTCTGCATCTGTGTGAAATTGCCTGTATATATATTATATATATATATATATATATATATATATATATATATATATATATATATATATATATATATATATATATACTGTTGATTGTATGCATTATCACTTAGTGTGTATGTATATATATTATAGTAATTCACTCAGTGAGGTCTGACTCCCCTCCGTTGACTATTTTTCAGGAGAGTCAACTTCTTCAGACCTCAGTAGCAGGTCGATACGCCGGATTTCTTCCGCCCCGGCTTCTTTATGTAAATTGTCTACTTGAGTCTTATTTATTTTATCTAGACACTACAGTAGTTGTGAATTAAAGTATTGAATTTCATGTATTTTATTTTAAAGAGATGTATTATATTGAAACTGGATTTGTATTAAAGAGATTATATATCTATGAGATGAGATTTTGATTTAAATCCAGTTGATGTGAATAATATTATATTATGATTTTTATTTTCCGCTGCATATTATATTGTTACTGTTATTATTGCATGATTTATTTTATTTTTAGGCTTGCTACGGGTTTCGGATTCGAAAGAATTCCCGTTCCCTAGCGCCGGTCATGGCCCCTGTTTTGGGTCGTGACACCGTAGCAAGCCTAAAAACAAATAAAAACATGCAATAGTAATAATAACAACACAATTAAGTAAAATATTGTGCAGCGGAATAAAATCATAATTATCAAAATAATAATTCCACCAAATGAAATTAAATCAAATCCTCATCTCATATATATAAATAAACTTTTTTAATACAAATCCAGTTCAAATTCTTAAAATACATAACTCATACAATATAATACAATATCTTTTAACAATTTTACGACTATTGTAGTGTCTAGATCATAAAATAAAACTCAAGTGAGCAGTTTACATAATAAAGTCGGGGCGGAAGAAATCCGGAGTGCAGGCCTGCTACTGAGGTCTGAAGACGATGACTCTCCTGAAAAATAGTCAACGGAGGGGAGTCAGACCTCACTGAGTGAATTACTATAATATATATACATGCATACTAAATGCCAATGCACACAGTCAAAAGTATATATAATATGTATGTATACAAGCAAATACACACAAATGCAATAAAAATCATTTTATATATTTTTATTGAAAATCACTGTTTATGAAGGATCGAATAGAACCCTAGAAAATCGCAACCTCAAAATAGTGTTAGAAAACACTCTAGCCACACAGGCTCACTTATTCCAAAATATTCACTTATTCCATTTAGACAGTAGACTGGCCCCGAGACACTAAGTCAACCGAGCTCCAGCAGTCTGACTATTAGTGTGATTGGCCCCAAGACACTTGGTCAACCGAGCTACAACAATCACACTCCCAAATCATATCACACATCAAATAATCATATCCAATCAATATCCATAAATGGTTAGTAATATAGCCTAAATGCTATAGGCGTACTGGTACGTACTCGGTCCTAGTGGGCATGTTCTATTGATATCCTTCATTAAAATATAAAGCATACATTCATAAAAGTAAATGATGCATGAATTGAATAAAATAGCAACATAAACCATATATATACTAAAAATATACCAAAAATAAACCAGGTATATTTTGAATTTCTATACGTCAAAGAAATCCAGATAGATCACAAAATAAACTAGAAATATATTCAAAAACATTTTAAACCTAATTTATTAGCAAAACATGCATATAATTTAAAATATACCAAAAATAAACTAAAGATAAACCAAAATAAACTAAAAATAAACTTAAATACTAATTGAATTATTTATGGATAATTAATCAAAATAAAACATACATTTCTAAATCATGCACCCTAAAGCATATATATATAGAATAGTAACTCATAATTATTGCGCTCCTCGAGATGGGTCCGATGGGCCTGGTCCACTAGGCCTTGGTCTCGGCGCAACTAAACAAACAAAAATGATAGGAATCAAAACAAATCTAATAGAAGTTCTAAAGACTCAATCTAGAATACTAGAGACAGAATTAGGATTAGAGCTCGACCGCACATCACATTTTACGAGAATTCTATCAAAAATTCGGCAGAACCTCCCTTGTAAAATGGACATCTCTCTACTCAAGGAGTAGAGTCGGCCCTGCAAAGAAACACACTTCGAAAATAAGCACATAATCAAAATCACAACCCCTTGGTCGGACTCCAAACTACAGTTTACCGATGGAGGTCCACAATCACAGAAGAATACAGAAATACCAAAAATACATTGTATAAGTAGAAATTATATAATTAACCCTAAAACATAGTAAAAACTGATAAAAACTCATTTATTTAGAAAAATCATATATTATATATATAATTTGAAAATAATTCACAAAAAATAGTTTTAATTAATTAAAAATATTAAATAATTTGTAGAAATCATTTTTAAACCTTAAATAACTATTAAAACCAATTTAATTACATTTTTAGCCAATTTAGGGTAAAATTATCAAAATACCCCTATATATATAAATATACTAAAATTAATCCAAAAATTCATCAAAAATAATATAATTGCTAAAAATTAATTTTATCAACATATATCTCAATAATATCAATAAATAAACTTAATTAACTAATTAATTTCAATTAAAAACATAATTAACCCTATTTTTCCAAACTTACATAAACTATATAAATTCAAAATAAATACATAAAAATTCACAAAAATTACAAATAAATTTCTATAATTCATTTCAACACCTATATTTATCATAAAACACAATTTCATAATTTAATTAATTAATTTTCGAAAATTAGAAAATAATAATAAAATAATCAAAAATACCCAAAAATAAAAATAAATTCCAAAAATTCTACAAAAATTCACACATGAATATTAAGCTAAGGAGAGAAACATTTGTGAAGGAATTTTTTCATGAATCAATCAATTGAAGCTCAAAAAAAATTGAAAACCCTAATAGGCCGAAATTGCAAAATCGAAACCTAGGCAAATCTAGACCATTTTAAGTGAAACAAAGCTTGGAATCACACTCACCCGAGCTCAAGGAGAAGATAGAGACCGACGGTGTTAAAAACAGTGGTCGAAATCACGTCGATCGATGTTAGCTTCAACTTTCGGCTTTCCAGCCAAAAACGAGCTTCCTGACGCCGGAAACAGCTGCAGCAGGCGGCGGGGAAGGCTGAGGAGGAAGGTGGCACGCCGGGAGGCACACTGACGGCAAGAGAACGGCATGACAGACGATGGTTGTGGGTGGTTAGGTGATCAGGGAAGAAGGAGAGGGTTTGGGGCAAAAATGGTAATTTGACAATAATTTTTTATTTTCAACTATATATATATATATATATATATACATCCACACTATATATTAAAATAATATAAATTCCCACACATATTAAATATACATCACACACACATAATTTAATATATTAAATAATTTATACACTAAAAAAATAATTAAATAATTTTAAAAATAAATAATAAATAAAAAAAATTAAGGGAATTAATTAAACCCTATTTTAATTTAAATATATTCACATATATACACTCTATTTAGCACTTTAAAAATATATATGAGTTCATGCAAATGCATGAATTTGTTTAAAATAATTAATATTAAATTATTTACGTATTAATTTCCCTGAAAATAAAATTCCTGGGAAAATTTTACGTAAAGTACTTAAAATAATATAAACAATTAAAATAAGCTTTAATTAAATAACAAACTCATAAAATATCAATATCATATACAAAAATTATTAACACTGTATATCCCGATGCAGTATTAAAATATTTAAAAACACGGGATATTACACGATGTGGGCTTCATTTCCCCCAAGATAATTTGTGTGATTAAACTCTAATTCAACTTCAATTTTAGATAATTCATTCTAGGGTTCTTAATTTCAATTGTTGATTTTGTGTTCAATTGGTTTGATTCATGTAAAATTGACTTTAGATTATTGAAACTGAATTTGTAAGCTTTCCAAAAATGTATTTAAATTCAATTTTGGAGATAGTTGAATTTTGAGCACTATTCCAAGCTCAGTTACTGTTCACAGGTACTGTTCCTGGCTTGAAAATGTGTTATACATTTAATAAATTCTACTTATGATTTTAAGCATTTTTTGTTATGGAAGTTTATTGAAATTATGTTCTGATTATTTATTATAAATTTTTGAATGTGTACGTAAAAATTAGTATAAATAAGTAAAGTTTATATTTTAATTGAAATTATTGTTAATTATTATTTTTTGGATATTCTTTTTAGTAATAAATAGTATTAAAATAATTTTTATGAATTATTTACTATTTTTAGCTAATTAATAATAATTTTCTGAAATATATTCGAATAATAGTTTTACCTATTATTTTTATGGTTAAATGAATTTTTAGATATTTTTATTATATATTTGGGCAATTTAAATAATTATTTATAATTCATGCTAGTTAATTTCGAATATTTGAAAAATGGATTTTTATTAGTATTATTTAATTATATTTGGAATTTTATTATTTATTTTGAAAAATAAATATCTTTGATGTTTTTATTATTTAAATAAATTTAATTGTGGTATTTTATTGATTTTTATGAATTTTAGTGAATTATTAATTATTAAATATAATATTTATTATTATATTATTAATTTTGAGTATATTAGTTTTCAGTTAAGCAATAAATGTAGTTCGGGCGCCCAATCCAAAAAGTTGAGCATTTTATGTATTTAAAGTGTGTTTGTGTGTAGGATCAGCTTTACTTTTAGTAGAGAGACGTCTGTTTTATATAGGAGACTCTTCCGAATTTTTGATATAATTTTCGTAAAACATGACACCGGGTCAATCCTGAGTTTGAAATTTTTTTAAGTCATGTCCTAGATTGAGTCATTCTCTAGAAATTCTAGAAGTATAAATTAGGATTTCAATTCTAACATATTATTTTTTTATTATTTTCCTTAGTTGCTATGCGTGCTAGGCCTATCGGACCGGGCCAACCCAATCAGGGTATATGAGCACACTTAAACTGTGAATTATTATTATATGCATATATTGCATGTAGATTAATATTGTGAGCATCCATATATTTTTAATAAATATGAATTTAAGTATGCTTATTTCATTAAATCATATTTATTATTATTAATATTTATATTTATGTTTCCATATATATAGTTGATAATATTTATTTTGAATTATATATATGTTGTCATATTTTATTATGAATTTTCATTTTTTTATTATAATAAACATTTTTGGAGGATAGTTGTAGAACATACCACCTACCGGGTCACACTAGGGCTGTTGTGCAATAGTACGCTAGGTATTAGGTTTTGAATTTTAATTGATTCCAAATATGGAAATTATGATTGTTTTGATTTGTGGATGATAAGGGATGTGACTGCAGATCCTCGGTTGACTTGTGGGGTACTCGGGGCCAGTTAACATCGGTTGTAGAACTGCGGATCCTCAGTTGACCCTTTGTGTACTCGAGGCCAGTTCACTGCCAAAACTTTGGATAAAGAAATATTTACAATTATGGAAGTGTCACAACCCAAACCGAGAGTCATGACCGGTGCTAAGGAATAGGAATTCTTTTAAATCCGGAACCTGTAGTAAGCCTTAAAAATAAAAAGACATGTAATAAATAAATAAAAATATGCCATAATTAAAAATTAAATCGGTATAAAAATAAATACTTAAATGTCATATCATAATAAAAATACTCATACAGTATTCTGATACAGAGATCTCAAAATCCAAAACAACACACTACTTATTCAATAACATTATTACTGTAGTTTTCTAGAATACAATAAGAGTTCATATAATAAAATTACATAATCTAGCCGGGGCTGAAGAAGACCGGCATAAAGTACTACTGGTGAGGTCTGAAGAAGAATCTCCTAAAAAAAATATTAAGGGGAGTCAGACCTCATTGAGTGAATTATTATAATATATATACATACAACCTAAAATAATATGCAGTCAAGCATCAGTGTATATATATAAATATATACAAGAATTTCACACATATGCAAAAATCTATTTTTATATATAATAAATGCTGAAAAATGTTTATTTAAATGAAGGATCAAATAGAATACTAATGTAATAAACCGAATTTTTTTAAAATTATTTTGTATAATTAAATTTTGAGGTTTGCAAAGTTATTAATAATTTTTATCTTATGTTGTTATTATTACATTAAATTGTTATATTTAATTACTAAATTTAAAATTCTATTTGGAAACTATTGATATATTTATTATTTCTAGCTCATTTTATTTACATAGCATTATTGTCATTTATTATTATTATTTTCATAGCATTATTTTTTTTTACTAGAGTTATTATTATTGTTGTTATATGTATGTATGTATGTATGTATATATATATATATATATATATATATATATATATATATATATATATATATTGTGTGGCTTATATTAAAGTAGTGTATATATGTGTGTGTGTGTGTGTATAATAGATTAACCCACCCCACTTTTCTTTTCCCCATCCCTTCATGCCACTCTTTATTTTTTTCTTCTCTTCTTCACATTGTCCTATTCTGCCCTCTCTTGCTATCTTCTTCTCATTTCTAGCAACTCACCATAGCCTACTTCCTTCTTCTTCTTGCTGCAACAACAACAACAACAACAAGCATCAATGACAACAACAATAACAGCAAGAACAACATCAACAATAGCAGGGACAACAACATCAACGATATCAGTAGCCCTCCTTGTCATAGATTTCTGTTTTAGGTGAGTTTTAGCCTGATTTAGTTGAGTTGTGAGGTTGATTTCTGGCTTGTTTCCTTATTGTTTACTATTTAATTGTTGGTTGTTTGTTAGTAGGCTGTTAGTTGTTTGTTAGTAGATTATTAGTTGTTTGTTAGTTGTTTATTAGTTATTATGTTTATTTTAATTTTTAGTTAATTAATGTAATTTTTGCTTAACTTATTTCTTAATATTTGGTTGATTTTTGAGTTGATCTATATGTACTTAGTTGATTTGAAATTATTTTGGTTAATTTTAGTTATGGGTATTTTTGAATATTTTAATAATATAAATTATAATTTTGTTAATTAATTATTTTTTGTTGGAATTTGAGTAATTAGTGATTAGTATATTAAGTTAATAATTTTTGTGTTAATAAAATTATTTTTAGTAAATTAATATTATTTTTGAGGAATTATTATGTTTATGTGAATATTGGAATTTTGGGGGTAATTATGTAATTTGGTTGAAAATATAGTTAAATTATATTTTAATTTTAGAATTTTATTAAGTATTAGAATAATTTCTATAAATTAATTACTATTTTTAAATTATTTATTGTTTTTGTGATTTAAATGAGTTTTAATTAATATTATAGTATAGTTAAACTATTTGGGCAATTAAGTTTGAATTTGACTATATTATGTTGAATATTTGGAAAGTTGGGTTTTTATTAATATTGTTATTATTTGAAATTTTATTAAATTATGGTGGAAAATAATTTTATTTAGTGTTTTGAAAATTGAATAAATTATATTATGATTTATTATTAATTTTTATAGTTTTTGGTGATTTACTATATTAATATTTAATATTTACTTAATTGTATTTTTGTGAACCTCAGTTGGGAATTTTGTAGTTCGGGGTCCCAACTCGAGGTGTTGAGCTTATATGAAGTTTTGAAGTGTGTTTACTTATAGGATTGACTCTACTTCGGTAGAGGAATGTCCATTTTACAAAAAAAACTCTGTCAAATTTTTGGTATATTTCTCGTAAAACGTGACACTAGGTCAATCCTAAAATTATTATTCTGAGTTCGAGTCAAGTCTTCCTTAGGAATTCTAGAAGTTAGGGTTCTATTTTCTGATAGTCGTTTTCCTTTTTCTGTCTTTTAGTAGCCCCTCCAATCGCGTCTACCAATCAAGGTCGAACACGGCATGCCAGAGGAACGCCTTTATCCTGTAAGTTAATATTTGATTTGAGTGTTGAGTTTTTTAATTTAAATCATATTAAATTCTTATGAATTTAATTTTATGATATTCTAGTCAACATTCTTCATATGATATTGCATGACTTAATTTATAGTTGATTTATTTTATTGTTATTTATTGTAATTTCCTTATTTTATTTATTTGCAATTATTTTAAATAAACCATGGTAGAATGGGCTACCTGATGGGTTTCATCAGGACCGTGTGCGTACCGGTGAAATATGTGATTATTTAATTATATTACAGGGGTCGATGGTCTAGTGATGCTTTGCTCTCAAACACCGCTAGTAGTATAATATTTGTTTATTTAAGAAATACTAGGGCCGAATGTCTAATGATGCTTTGCTCTAGGACACTGCTAGTATAATTTGGATTAATATTTATTAAATCACTGGGGCCGATGGTCTAGTGATGCTTTGCTCTCAGACACCGCCAGTGATAATGGATTAAGTGATATGACTACGACTGCGTATCCTGGTGATGCTTTGCTCTCGGGATCTGGCAGTCTTGGTTATAAGTGAGTCGTATAACTGTTATATAAATTGATAGATCGGGTTTTACCAGATTTTTTATACTAAAATGTTTTTTAAAATATTTAAATATTTAATTCTCTCCTTTGAAAAATGGATTTTTTATATGTATATCAAATTATTTGAATAAAATTATAATTATATTATATTTCCATAAAAATTTATTTTTAATGAGATTTTCAAACTGCATTAATTTCTTTATTAACTTACTCAGTGAGGTCTAACTCCCCTCAATTTATTTTTTTTCAGGAGTTTGGGATTTTTCTGTTAGACCTACTTCTCTTCATCGTGTAGCTTCATCACCAGCTATTATACGTAGGTCTACTTAGTTGTGTTGTATTTATATTCGTGTACCACAGTAGAGAAAACTGTATAACTGCATATTTTATTTTGGGATATTATGTATTTATAATTTATGTACTGAGATATTATTTGTATAACTGATGTTTATTTATTTTATGCATTATGACATTATGGTTTAAATTATATTGATAAAAATCAATTTGATAATGTGCATTGTGATTTAATTATTTATTGTAATGTGTCAAAGTTTAAATATTCCGCATTTTTCTTTTAAGGTTTACTATGAGTTTCAGTAGCTTTATGCTTTCTCATTCCCTAATGTCGGTCACGTGCCCCCAGGTTCGGGTCATAACAACTAAATATTCGCAACCTTAATCAAAATATCTCACCAGCCATCAAGCTCACTTAATTCCAAAATAATTATTTTATTCCATTTTACAGTAGAATGGCCCTAAGAGACTAAGTAAATCGAGCTCCCGTAGTCTCACTGTCAATGTGATTGGCCCTGAGACACTAGGTCAATCGAGCTCCCGCAATCACAGTACTCATTCACATCAATTCTCAATAATCAATTAATCAAATGTCACCTCAAATGATTTCATAAACTCAACCTGTCACGACCCAAAACAGGGGCCATGACCGGCGCTAGGGAACGGGAATTCTTTCGAATCCGGAACCCGTAGCAAGCCTAAAAATAAAATAAAGCATGCCATAATAACAGTAACAGTATGATATGCAGCGGAAAATAAAGATCATAATATCATCCATATCATCCATATCAACTGGATTTAATTCAAAATCTCATCTCATCACATAGATGTATGTAATCTTTAATACAAATCCAGTTTCAACATAATACATCTCTTTAAAATAAAGTACATAAAATCCCATACTTTAATTCACAACTACTGCAGTGTCTAGATAAAATAAATAAGACTCAAGTAGACAATTTACATAAAGAAGCCGGGGCGGAAGAAATCCGGCGTATCGACCTGCTACTGAGGTCTAAGGAAGTTGACTCTCCTGAAAAATAGTCAACGGAGGGGAGTCAGACCTCACTGAGTGAATTACTATAATATATATACATACACACTAAGTGATAATGCATACAGTCAACAGTATATATATAATATGTATATATACAGGCAAATTCTTACAGATGCAGAAAAATCATTTTTATATATTTTACTGAAAAATCCCAATTTATGAAGGATCACATAGAACCCTAGAATATCGCAACCTCAGAAAATAGTGTTAAACAACACTCTAGCCATACAGGCTCACTTAATCCAAATATATCCACTTAATCCATTTAGACAGTAGACTGGCCCCGAGACACTAAGTCAACCGAGCTCCAGCAGTCTGACTGCCAGTGTGATTGGCCCCGAGACACTCAGTCAACCGAGCTCCAGCAATCACACCCAAATCACATCTCACACATAACAATAATCATAATCAAATCAATATCCACAAATAAGTTAGTAATATAGCCTAAATACTATAGGCGTACCGGTACGTACTCGGTCCTAGTGCTGCCCACTAGGTAGCACGTTCTATTGATATCCTTCATCATTAATAATGTAAAACATTCATTCACAAAAATAAATGATGCATGAATGTACATGAATTAACAATATAAACCATATATATACCGGAAATATACCAAAAGTAAACCAGGTATATTTCAAGTATATATAATTCAAATGAATTCAATCAAATTATAAATTAAGCTGGAAACGTATTTAAAAACATTTTAAATATATTTTATTCACAAAACATGCATATAATTTATTATATGCCAAAAATAAACCAAAAATATACTTAATGTAAACTTAAGAAATAATCAAATTATTTATGCATCTTTAATCAATATAAAACATGCATTTCTAAATCATGCATCCTAAGCATATATATATAATATAGTAACTCACCTAATGCGCTCCACGAGACAGGTTCGACGGGCCTGGTCCACTAGCCCTCGGTCTCGGCGCAACTAAACAAGCAATAAATAATCGACATTAGAATAAACCTAACAGAAATCCTAGAATTCAATCTAGAGTATTTAACACAGAATCGAAAATTAGGGTTCGACTGGATATCACGTTTTACGAGAATTCTACCGAAAATCCGGCAGAACCTCCCCTGTAAAACGGACATCTCTCTACTCAAAAGAGTAGAGCCGACCCTGCAAAGAAACACACTTCGAAATACAAGCTCAACACAATCAAAATCCCACGGTCGGATTCCAAACTACAGTCCACCGACCGGGGTCCACAAACACAGAACAATATTCCAGATACAACAAAAATATCCTTAAATCACAAAAATACATTTCATACGTAGAAATTACATAATTGACCTTGAAACACTATAAAAATCGATTAAAACTCATTTTATTAGAAAAACCGTATATTATATATATAATTGAAAATAATTCCCGAAAAATAGTTTTAATTAGTTAAAAATACTAAATAATTTGTAGAAATCATTTTTATACCTTAAATAAATATTAAAACCAATTAAATTACATTTTTAGACAATTTAGGGTAAAATTACCAAAATACCCCTATATATATAAATATACTTAAATTACTTCAAAAATTCACCAAAAATCATACAATTACCCAAAATTAATTTTTTCAACATATTTATCAATAATATCAATATTTAAACTCAATTAACCAATTAATTTCCATTAAAAACACATTTAACCTAATTTTCCAAAATCACCTAAACTTCAATAATTAAAAATAAATACTTAGAAATTCATAAAAATTCCAAATAAATTCCTATAATTCATTTCAACACCTAATTCAACCATAAACTCCAATTTCATAATTTAAATAATTAATTTCCGAAAATTAGAAAATAATATTAAAATATTCAAAAATACCCAAAAATC
This sequence comes from Mallotus nudiflorus, assembly GCA_947683625.1. Classification (NCBI taxonomy): domain Eukaryota; kingdom Viridiplantae; phylum Streptophyta; class Magnoliopsida; order Malpighiales; family Euphorbiaceae; genus Mallotus; species Mallotus nudiflorus. Next base: position 398,850 of record CANTUR010000070.1, on the reverse strand, counting down.
CAAACAATCTCCAAAAATTCTACAAAAATTCAAACATGAAGATTAAGCTACTAGGAACAACATTTGTGAAGGAATTTTCCATGAATCAATCAATTTGAAGCTCAAAAAAATCGAAAACCCTAATAGGCCGAAATTTACAAATCGAAACCTAAGCAATTCTAGACCATTTTAGCTCAAACCAAAGCTAGAATCACACTCACCGGAGCTCAAGGAGAAGAAAAAGACCGGCGGTGTCGAAAATGGTGGTCAGAATCGACGTGATCGACGGCAAAAAGCTCAACTTGCTGCCATGGCGGATTCCGGGCGTTCCAGCAGGCTTCCGGCGGCCTGGTCACATCGGAGAGGAAGAGGAAGGAAGGGGAAGGAGGTTGGTGGCAGTTGGTGGCGGCGAGGGGCGGTCCGGCGTGCTGGAATGGGAGGCGCAGTGATGGTTGTCGATCGGGAGAGAAGAAGGAAAGGGAGGGGGCAAATGTGTAATTTGGCAATTCTTTTGATTTTTGACAAATATATGTATATATATATACTTTATACTATATATTAAAATAATATTAAATTACACACATCAAATATACACCACACACATAAAATTTAATATTTTAATAATTTATACTAAATAAAATTAATTAAATAACAATAAAATAAATAAATAATTAATAAAATATTAGGGTAATAATAAACCCTAATTAAATAATTATTCACACACAGGCTTTATTTAATAATTTAAAAATATGTATGAGTTCATGCATGTCCGTAAATACCTTTAAAATAATTAATAATACATTGTTTACGTGAAAATTTCTCCGGAAATGCAAGTCTCGGGAAAATTTTACGTGAAACACTGAAAATAATATACAGTAATTAAAATAGGTTTAAAATACATATCAACTCATAAAAATATCACATATATATTCAAAATTATTGACACTGCATATCCCGGTACAGTGTAAAAATATTTTTTAAAAAACACGGGATATTACAGTCTTCCTCCCTTACAGGAATTCGTCCCCGAATTCTAAAAGATAAGATCAAGAAGGAAAGAGATACGGGTAAGAAGCTCGCATCTCAGCTTCAGTCTCCCACGTATGCTCTTCAACTCTGTCGCTACGCCACAAAACCTTGACCATCGGAATCTGCTTCGATCGCAACTGTCGAACTTGAAAATCAACGATCGCCACAGGTTCTTCCACAAACGTCAAATCTTCACTCACTTCCACACTGTCAGGTTGCAACACGTGTGAAGGGTCTGAGATATACTTCCTCAACATCGAGATATGAAATACTGGATGCACCTGTGACATACTCGGAGGCAAATCCAACCGATATGCAACAGTGCCAACTCTCTCCAGAATCTCAAACGGTCCAATGTATCTCGGTGCTAACTTACCCTTCCTGCCAAATCTCATCACACCCTTCATCGGAGATACTTTCAGAAAAATGAAATCTCCAACCTGAAACTCCACATCTCTGCGCCTAGGATCCGCATAACTCTTCTGTCTGCTAACTGCGGTCTCTAATCTGCCTTTGATCACGACGACTTTCTCTGCAGCATCCTGAACCATCTCTGGTCCAGTCAAAGCTCTCTCACCAATCTCATCCCAACTCAACGGGGATCTACACTTTCTTCCATACAACGCCTCATATGGTGCCATACCAATACTGCTATGGTAGCTGTTATTATATGCAAACTCAACAAGCGGCAAATGGTCATCCCAGCTACCTCCTAAATCCAGGACACACATCCTCAACATATCTTCCAATGTCTGGATCGTCCTCTCAGACTGACCATCTGTCTGAGGATGAAAAGCAGTACTGAAATCCAACCTAGTGCCCATCGCTTCCTGCAACTTCTGCCAAAAATGAGAAGTAAACACCGAACCTCTATCTGACACAATGCACACAGGTACTCCATGAAGGCACACAATATGCTTCACGTACAACTTCGCCAATCTAGCAACTGAATATGTGGCTTTCACAGGCAAGAAATGTGCAGACTTCGTCAATCTGTCTACAATCACCCAGATGGAGTCGTATCCATCCTTCGAACGAGGTAAACCGACCATAAAATCCATAGCTATCCTTTCCCACTTCCACTCGGGAATAGGAAGAGGCTGAAGCTTCCCAGAAGGCTTCTGATGTTCGGCTTTCACTTGCTGACACGTCAAGCACTTAGCAACATAATCAGCAACATCCTTCTTCAATCCATCCCACCAGTATAAATCTCTGATACTGTGGTACATCTTAGTAACACCTGGATGAACGCTGTAAGCTGTAGAATGTGCTTCCTCTAAAATCTCTTCTCTCAAATCATTCACGTCAGGAACACACAATCTACCACTGATCCACAACACACCATCATCATCAAGTGTGAAATCAGTGAACTTCCCTGCTCTGACATTCTCTGCAAGCTCTTCTAGAATAGGATCTCGGCTCTGAGCTGCTTTAATCCTATCCCTCAGTACAGATCGTACTTTAAATTGAGCTAACAGTCCACCCAATCTACTGATCTTCATCATCAGACCTTGATCCACCATCAGATGCAACTCTTGGATCAATGGTCTCCTCTCAACACTGATGTGAGCAAGACTACCTGAGGACTTCCTACTCAAGGCATCTGCTACCACATTAGCTTTACCCGGATGGTAAAGAATCTCGCAATCATAATCCTTCAACAATTCCAACCATCTTCTCTGCCTCAAATTCAAATCTCGCTGCTGAAAAATGTACTTAAGGCTCTTGTGATCAGTAAATATCTCACAAGTCACCCCGTACAAATAATGTCTCCAAATCTTCAAAGCAAAGATCACTGCAGCCATCTCAAGATCATGTGTGGGATAGTTCTGCTCATGCTTCTTCAACTGCCTCGAAGCATAGGCTATCACCCTTCCATTCTGCATCAACACACAACCAAGACCAATTCTAGAGGCATCACAGTAAACTGTGAACTTATCCACACTATTAGGCAAAGCTAATACTGGCGCTGTGGTCAACTTCTCTTTCAACAACTGAAAACTATTCTCACAAGCTTCTGACCACTCAAATCTAACATTCTTCTGAGTCAAGCGAGTCATAGGGGCTGCTATCCTGGAAAAATCCTGCACAAACCGCCTATAATACCCGGCTAAACCCAGAAAACTCCGAATCTCCGTGACCGAAGTAGGTCTAGGCCATTCAGATACTGCCTCAATCTTCTATGGATCAACCTGAATACCTTCTTTAGACACTACGTGTCCAAGAAAAGAAACACTCTCCATCCAGAAATCACACTTTGAGAATTTAGCATAAAGCTGATGATCTCTCAGTGTCTGTAGTACAATCCTTAAATGATATACATGCTCTTCCATACTCCTCGAATATACCAGTATATCATCAATGAAGACTACTACAAACTGATCCACATACGGTCTGAATACTCTGTTCATCAGATCCATAAAAGCTGCTGGTGCATTAGTCAAACCAAAAGACATCACCAGAAACTCATAATGACCATATTGAGTACGGAATGCTGTCTTAGGAATATCGGATTCACTGATCCGCAGCTGATGATAACCCGACCTCAAGTCGACCTTAGAAAAGAACTGTGCACCCTGTAGCTGATCAAATAAATCATCTATCCTCGGGAGAGGATACTTGTTCTTCACTGTCACCTTGTTCAACTCTCTGTAGTCAATGCACAGTCTCAGGGTACCATCCTTCTTCTTCACAAACAAGACTGGTGCACCCCAAGGAGAAACACTAGGTCTAATGAAACCTTTCTCCAACAACTCTTGCAACTACTCCTTCAGCTCTCTCAACTCTGCAGGAGCCATACGATAGGGTGGCATAGATATAGGAGTAGTACCTGGGACCACATCTATACAGAACTCAATCTCTCTGTGAGGTGGTAAACCTGGCAACTCCTCGGGAAAAACATCAGGAAACTCACAAGCAACATGAACATCTGTGAGTGACAACTTCTCCACTGACGTATCCCTAACCAATGCCAAAAACCCCTGACAACCTTTCCTCAATAACTTCCTAGCTGAAATAACAGAAATAAGATTCTGAGGTGCTGAACTCCTATCACCAACAAACTTAAAATCTTCTTCACCAGGAATTCTAAAAGTCACCTCCTTATTCCTGCAATCTACCACGGCGAAGTGCTGAGACAACCAATCCATTCCCAGAATAACATCAAACTCCATCATATGCAACAAAATCAAATCAGCGGGTAATTCTCTATCTCCCACGAGAACTGGACAACCAGAAAGAACAATATCGGTGTCCAAGGAATCGCTCAGAGGAGTGGCAACAGACAAAGGAAAAGCCATCCTCGAAGCTTGCCAATAAGATTTAGAAGCAAAAATAGGAGAAACAAATGAATGCGTGGCACCCGGATCAAACAAAACCCAAGCATCCAGGTAACAAACAGAAACAATACCTGCCACGACTGCATTAGATGCCTGAGCATCCTGCTAAGTCAGATGAAAAACTCTGGCCTGACCTCGACCTCCCTGCTGATTGGTAGAAGCCTGACCAACACCTCTGGCACCTCCTCTAGTACCTCTACCATGACTCTGCTGTGGAACAAACTGAGTGGAACTCTGATGCTGGGCTGGTGGTAACTGAAATGGCACGGGTGCTGCACTAGCAATCGACTGCTGTGGGAATCGCAGAATCTGCTGCTGCTGATATCCGGAATAAGGACACGATCTGGCAAAATGTCCTGTCTGCCCGCATCTGAAACATGTTAGTGGTGTCAGATAACACGGTCCCTGATGGACTCTACCACAAGTCTGACAAACACTGGCCGCTGATCCAGAACTACGACCACTGCTGCTGCTCGAAGCACCTGACCCGAATCTAAACGATCTACGCTGACCTCCACGGCCATGTCTACTGCTCCGATGCACTCGCTGCTGCTGTCTCTGACTCTGCTGAGTCGAACCTCGCTGCTGACTACTCGAACCAACATGAAAACTCGAATATGGAGTAGCCTGCAATCCACTCGATTGAACTCCCAACTGGTAATAATCAGGCATCGCTCCCTGCCTAACTAATCTCAGCTCGATCTCCTTAGCTAGCTCAATCATAGACTCCAGAGTAAGACCTGCTGTGGGCATACCAGCAAAAGCTGAACCCAAACCAGTAACATAGGTAGTAACAGCGAAATACTGATCTCGCATCAGATCCTCAGCATATCTACCCAGACGAAGAAACTCTCGGGTATACTCCTCTACAGATCGATCTCCATGAGAAATACTGGTCAGACGAAGACGATAGCTCAAACGAAGAGGCTCTGGATAAAATCTCCTCATAAACCGCTCTCGAAACTGAGCCCAGGTCATCGTCATCATATAGGGCTGGATCATCTGAATGAACCAATCCAAGGCTGGTCCCTCAACAGACAACTCAACGATCATGATCCTCTGGTACTCGGTATGAGCAGTCCGAGTCCTAGTCTCAATCGCATGCAAAAAATCTAAAGGATCAGAAGTACCATCAAAAGCAATCCTGCCAACTCGGGCATAGAACAAAGCTGCCTCAGGGTCAGACATACCCTGCTGATAGGCAGGCTGAACAGGCTAAACAACTGGAGGAACAGGAACATCAAACTCAGGCTCAACAGGCTCCTCGTCCTGTAACTCTCTTTGCCTACGGCGACCTGCCGCTCCTCGAGGTCTACCTCTACCACGACCTCTACGTCTAACTGGCTGCTCAGGAGGTAAAACCTCATCCTGAAAAGACTCATCATCCTCGGCCTCAACGACCGGTGGAGCGACACGCGCTCGCCTCCTCATTCTGAAAAGACAAACGGAAAGATTCAGACAAAACAGACAACGGAGGAATAACGCTGAAAACTACAGCAAGGAATACTCATCAAGACATACTCGAACCTAATACACTACAGTAGTCCAACAGAAAACACAACTTTAAAACTAGGGCCACAACTCACATAACTAAGCCCTGACACAAAACTCCACTCTGATACGAACTTCGCTCTGATACCAACTTTGTCACGACCCAAAACAGGGGCCATGACCGGTGCTAGGGAACGGGAATTCTTTCGAATCCGGAACCCGTAGCAAGCCTAAAAATAAAATAAAGCATGCCATAATAACAGTAACAGTATGATATGCAGCGGAAAATAAAGATCATAATATCATCCATATCATCCATATCAACTGGATTTAATTCAAAATCTCATCTCATCACATAGATGTATGTAATCTTTAATACAAATCCAGTTTCAACATAATACATCTCTTTAAAATAAAGTACATAAAATCCCATACTTTAATTCACAACTACTGCAGTGTCTAGATAAAATAAATAAGACTCAAGTAGACAATTTACATAAAGAAGCCGGGGCGGAAGAAATCCGGCGTATCGACCTGCTACTGAGGTCTGAGGAAGTTGACTCTCCTAAAAAATAGTCAACGGAGGGGAGTCAGACCTCACTGAGTGAATTACTATAATATATATACATACACACTAAGTGATAATGCATACAGTCAACAGTATATATATAATATGTATATATACAGGCAAATTCTTACAGATGCAGAAAAATCATTTTTATATATTTTACTGAAAAATCCCAATTTATGAAGGATCACATAGAACCCTAGAATATCGCAACCTCAGAAAATAGTGTTAAACAACACTCTAGCCATACAGGCTCACTTAATCCAAATATATCCACTTAATCCATTTAGACAGTAGACTGGCCCCGAGACACTAAGTCAATCGAGCTCCAGCAGTCTGACTGCCAGTGTGATTGGCCCCGAGACACTCAGTCAACCGAGCTCCAGCAATCACACCCAAATCACATCTCACACATAACAATAATCATAATCAAATCAATATCCACAAATAAGTTAGTAATATAGCCTAAATACTATAGGCGTATCGGTACGTACTCGGTCCTAGTGCTGCCCACTAGGTAGCACGTTCTATTGATATCCTTCATCATTAATAATGTAAAACATTCATTCACAAAAATAAATGATGCATGAATGTACATGAATTAACAATATAAACCATATATATACCGGAAATATACCAAAAGTAAACCAGGTATATTTCAAGTATATATAATTCAAATGAATTCAATCAAATTATAAATTAAGCTGGAAACGTATTTAAAAACATTTTAAATATATTTTATTCACAAAACATGTATATAATTTATTATATACCAAAAATAAACCAAAAATATACTTAATGTAAACTTAAGAAATAATCAAATTATTTATGCATCTTTAATCAATATAAAACATGCATTTCTAAATCATGCATCCTAAGCATATATATATAATATAGTAACTCACCTAATGCGCTCCACGAGACAGGTCCGACGGGCCTGGTCCACTAGCCCTCGGTCTCGGCGCAACTAAACAAGCAATAAATAACCGACATTAGAATAAACCTAACATAAATCCTAGAATTCAATCTAGAGTATTTAACACAGAATCGAAAATTAGGGTTCGACTGGATATCACGTTTTACGAGAATTCTACCGAAAATCCGGCAGAACCTCCCCTGTAAAATGGAAATCTCTCTACTCAAAAGAGTAGAGCCGACCCTGCAAAGAAACACACTTCGAAATACAAGCTCAACACAATCAAAATCCCACGGTCGGACTCCAAACTACAGTCCACCGACCGGGGTCCACAAACACAGAACAATATTCCAGATACAACAAAAATATCCTTAAATCACAAAAATACATTTCATACGTAGAAATTACATAATTGACCTTGAAACACTATAAAAATCGATTAAAACTCATTTTATTAGAAAAACCGTATATTATATATATAATTGAAAATAATTCCCGAAAAATAGTTTTAATTAGTTAAAAATACTAAATAATTTGTAGAAATCATTTTTATACCTTAAATAAATATTAAAACCAATTAAATTACATTTTTAGACAATTTAGGGTAAAATTACCAAAATACCCCTATATATATAAATATACTTAAATTACTTCAAAAATTCACCAAAAATCATACAATTACCCAAAATTAATTTTCTCAACATATTTATCAATAATATCAATATTTAAACTCAATTAACCAATTAATTTCCATTAAAAACACATTTAACCTAATTTTCCAAAATCACCTAAACTTCAATAATTAAAAATAAATACTTAGAAATTCATAAAAATTCCAAATAAATTTCTATAATTCATTTCAACACCTAATTCAACCATAAACTCCAATTTCATAATTTAAATAATTAATTTCCGAAAATTAGAAAATAATATTAAAATATTCAAAAATACCCAAAAATCCAAACAATCTCCAAAAATTCTACAAAAATTCAAACATGAATATTAAGCTACTAGGAACAACATTTGTGAAGGAATTTTCCATGAATCAATCAATTCGAAGCTCAAAAAAATTAAAAACCCTAATAGGCCGAAATTTACAAATCGAAACCTAAGCAATTCTAGACCATTTTAGCTCAAACCAAAGCTAGAATCACACTCACCAGAGCTCAAGGAGAAGAAAGAGACCGGCGGTGTTGAAAACGGTGGCCGGAATCGGCGTGATTGACGGCAAAAAGCTCAACTTGCTGCCATGGCGAATTCTGGGCGTTCCAACGGGCTTCCGGCGGCCTGGTCACGTCGGAGAGGAAGAGGAAGGAAGGGGAAGGAGGTTGGTGGCAGTTGGTGGCAGCGAGGGGCGGTCCGGCGTGCTGGAATGGGAGGCGCAGTGATGGTTGTCGATCGGGAGAGAAGAAGGAAAGGGAGGGGGCAAATGTGTAATTTGGCAATTCTTTTGATTTTTGACAAATATATGTATATATATATACTTTATACTATATATTAAAATAATATTAAATTACACACATCAAATATACACCACACACATAAAATTTAATATTTTAATAATTTATACTAAATAAAATTAATTAAATAACAATAAAACAAACAAATAATTAATAAAATATTAGGGTAATAATAAACCCTAATTAAATAATTATTCACACACAGGCTTTATTTAATAATTTAAAAATATGTATGAGTTCATGCAAGTCCGTAAATACCTTTAAAATAATTAATAATACATTGTTTACGTGAAAATTTCCCCGGAAATGCAAGTCTCGGGAAAATTTTACGTGAAACACTGAAAATAATATACAGTAATTAAAATAGGTTTAAAATACATATCAACTCATAAAAATATCACATATATATTCAAAATTATTGACACTGCATATCCCGGTACAGTGTAAAAATATTTTTTAAAAAACACGGGATATTACACAACCCTAACGAACTGGTATGTACATAGTCCTAGTGTCACTCACTAGGTAGCACGTTCTATTGATATCCTTTAATAAATAACATAATTATTAAAAATAATTATATGCATAATTCAAACATAATAGCATCCATTTATAAAGAAATATACTAAACATATCCCGAACATATACTGGAAATATACCAATTGAATAATGAAAATATGCCAAATATATATGTTGAGTATATACTAAAAATATACATAATATATACTAAAATATACTAAGCATATATAGCACATATGTACCAAAGAATACCAAAAATATACTAAATCATTTACTGAAATAATTCATATTTAAACATATAATGAAAATATGCAAACTCCCTTTCATGCATCTTATATGCAATGCATATATAAAATAATTACTCACAAGTTTGCGCTCCTTGAGACAAACTCGACGGGTCTGGTTCGATAAGCCTCGGTCTCGGCGCAACTAGAAAAATAAATAATAACAAATATCATAATAAACTCCTAACTTATACTTTTAAGAATTCTAAAAGAAGACTCGATCTAAGAATCAAAACTCAATAAAAAATTAGAAACTCAAGATCGACCCGATTATACACTTTATGAAAATTTTACCAAAAAATTGGTAGAGTCTCCTCTGTAAAATGGACATCTCTCTATTAAAAATTAGAGCCGATCCTGCAAAAAAATACACTTCTAAATTCACAAAACTCAACTCCTCAGGTTGGGACCCCAAATTACCCAAATTCCCAACCAAGGTTCACAATTCACCACAAATCAATATTAAATAATAAATATAATAAAAATCATTAAAATCCATAAATATCCATAAATAATCACAATATAATATATTTAAACATCAAAAACATTAAATATAATTATTTTCACATTAACTAAATAAAATCTCAAATAAATTATATAATATTAATAAAAATTTGATTTTTTAATTATTTAACATAAAATAGTAAAATTCACAATTAATTACTCAAATAGGTTATTATATAATAAAAATGGTTAAAAATTTATTTAATCACAAAAATAGTATATAAAATTATTATTTGAATATATTTTCAAAAATTAGTATTAATTAGTTAAAAATAGTAAATATTTCGTAAAAATTATTTTAATACCATTTATTATTACAAAATTATTTAAAACATATTATTTAACTATAAATTAACTAAAAACACATAATTTACCTATAAGTCTAAAAAATCACATAATAGTAAATATTATTCAAAAATTAATCAAAATTACTAAAAATCATTTTAATACTAATTATTCTTCTAAAATTACTTAAAACATACTAATTAACAATAATATCAATTAAAACACAATATTCACCAATTTATATTAATTTTTCCATAAATTAATTTTTTGCATAAACCTTCAAAAATTCATAATAAATAATCAAGATAGAATTTTAATAAACTTCCTTCACAAACTATATTTCAAATAATTCAAAAAATTTATTAAAAATACAAAAGTTTTCCGGCAAGGGTCACCGGAGCAGTGACTTGCAGGAAAACTCAAAACCCATGAATTCAATTAATTCAAAAAAATCAACAAAAATTATATTTATAAAGATTAAGCTACCCTAAACAACATTTTAAAGACAATTAACTTAAAACTCAAGAAATCAAACTTTAAAAAATAGAAAACTAAAATTGATATAAACTAAAATCTATATAAAACTCATAATTGAATAGATTTAAGCTTAAACCGAGCTTAGAATAGGCTTGCCTAGAGCTAAAGGATTCCAACAAGCCCAAGAACGCAAGCAAAGGCTACCGAGAAAGGTCATCGGCGACATTGAGCTTCCTCTACTGCTACTGCGATTCCAAGCGGCTCCGGTGTCGATTAGGCACACTGGTAATAACAAAAGGGAGGAGAGGAAGAGGGGAGGTGATGGCGATAGGTGGTGGTTGCAAGTGGTGGCTCCAATGAGATGGGGTGGTGCTGCAAACTTACAGGAAGAACAGGGAAAAAAACGGAAAAGAAGAAAGAAAAATAAAGAAACAAAGGAGAAGGAAATAGCAAACCCAAAAAAATCCTGACCCTTATTTGCTTATATATATATATATATATATATATACATAACACACACTAACATAAATACACACACAACACATGCACATTACATGTACTAATAATAATAATAATCATGATAATAACTTTAATGTTTTTAAATAATACAACATCCAAATAAATTATTTTACCTAAGAAAATATATTTAACATAAAAAAATGAATATTAATCACAAATAATAATAATATTTAAATAATATTTAAATTATTATTAACACCGCAAATCTCAAAATATACTTTAATAATTTAAAATAAAGGGTCATTACAATCTTCCCTCCGTACAAGAATTCATCCTCGAATTCAAATAAAAGAACATAAACAAGGAATCATCAAGGGAAAAGGTAAGGATAGGCAACCCGCACCTCAACTTTTGTCTCCTAAGTGTGTTCCTCCACGTTGTTTCTTCGCCATAACACCTTGACCATCAAAATCTGACGAACTTGATAGTCTAGTATCACGATTGGCTCCTCCTCATACATAAGGTCTTTATTCACTTCCACACTATCAGGATGCAACACGTGCAAAGGGTCTGAAATATACTTCCTCAGCATCGAGATATGGAACACTGGATGCACTTTAGACAAATTCAAAGGCAAAGCCAACCAATATGCAACCATGCCCACTCTCTCCAGAATCTCGAATGGTCTGATATATCTCGATGCTAATTTTCCCCTCTTACCAAATCTCATCACACCATTTATCGGAGACACCTTCAGAAACACATAGTCTCCAACCTAAAATTCCAAATCTTTGAGTCTCATATTCGCATAGCTCTTCTATCTGCTAGCTGTAATATCTAATCTCCTTCTGATCATAGCAACTTTCTTAGTGACATCCTAAACTATCTCAGGTCCAGTCAATGCTCTCTCTCCAATCTCGTCCCAACTTAGAAGGGATCTACACTTCCTTATGTACAAAGCCTCATACGGTGCCATCCCAATACTGTTGTGGTAACTGTTATTATAAGCAAACTCTACAAGCAGAAAATTATCATCCTAGCTACCTCTAAGATCCAATACACACATCCTCAACATTTCCTTAAGTGTCCGGATCATCCTCTCAGACTGACCATCCATCTTATGGTGAAAAGCAGTACTAAAATCAAGTCTAGTGCTCATTGCTTCCTACAACTTCTGCCAAAACCAAGAGGTAAACACTGAACTTCTATTAGATACAATGGACACAGGTACTCTATGAAGGCACACAATATGCTTAACATACAGCTTCACCAATTTAGTTACAGAATAAGAGGTTTTAACTGGTAAGAAGTGAGCTAATTTAGTTAACCTGTCCACAATCACCCAAATGGAATCGTATCCATCCTTAGAACGAGGTAACCCAACCACAAAATCCATATCAATTCTCTCCCATTTCCACTCAGGAATAGGAAGAGGCTGAAGCTTCCTAAAAGGCTTTTGATGTTCAGCTTTCACCTGCTAACATGTCAGGCACTTAGAAACATAATCAACTACATCTTTTTCTTCAATCCATCCCACCAGTACAAATCTCTGATGTTGTGGTACATCTTAGTAACGCCTGGATGTATATTGTAGGCTATAGAATATGCTTCCTCACGGATCTCCTCTCGCAAATTATCCACATCAGGAATGCATAATTTACCACTGATCCACAAAACACCTTCATCATTGAGTGTGAAATCAGTGAACTTTCCTGCACAAACATTCTCCTTAAGCTTTGCTAGAATAGGATCTCGGCCTTGAGCTGCCTTAATCCTATCTCTCAATATTGATCAAACTTTTAACTGAGCTAGCAGTGTACTTAATATACTAATCTTCATCATCAGACCTAGATCCACCAACTCATACAACTCTTGGATTAATGGTCTCCCCTCCACACTAATATGAGTAAGACTACCTAAGGACTTCCTACCCAAGGCATCTGCTACCCCATTAGCCTTGCTTAGATGGTAAAAAATCTCATAATCATAATCCTTCAGGAGCTCTAACCATCTCCTCTATCTCAGATTCAGATCTCTCTATTGGAAAATGTACATAAGGCTCTTGTGATCAGTAAAAATCTCACAAGTCACCTCGTACAGATAATGTCTCTAAATCTTGAGAGCAAAGATCACTACAGCCATCTCTAGGTCGTGAGTAGGATAATTCTGTTCATGTTTCTTCAACTGCCTTAAAGCATAAGCTATAACCCTACCATTCTGTGTCAACACACAATCTAGGCCAACTTTGGAGGCATCACAATACACAATGAATTTATCTACTCCAATAGGCAAAGCCAAAACTGGAGCTGTGGTTAACTTCTCCTTCAGTAACTGGAAACTGTTCTCATAAGTATCTAACTATACAAACTTCACATTCTTCTAAGTTAGAAGCTACGATTCTCAAGAAATCCTGTACAAATCTCCTATAATACTCAGCCAAACCCAAAAAACTCTAAATCTCTGTGACTATCGTCGGTTTGGACCACTCACACACTGCTTTAATCTTTTGTGGATCAACCTAAATACCATATTTAGACACTACATGTGTAAGGAACGCAACACTCTCCAACCAATAATCATACTTCGAGAATTTAGCATAAAGCTAGTGTTCTCTTAGTGTCTGTAGTACTATCCTCAAGTGATATACATGCTCCTCCATACTCTTCGAATACACCAATATATCATCAATGAAACTAACACAAGCTGATCCATAAACAGAGTGAATACCCTGTTCATCAAGTCCATAAAAGTAGCTAGTGCATTAGTCAACCCGAATGACATCACCAGAAACTCATAGTTGCCATATCGAGTGCAAAATGCCATTTTAGGAACATTGGCCTCACTAATCCATAACTGATGATAACCCGACCTCAAGTCAATCTTAGAAAAGAACTGTGCACCTTGAAGTTGATCAAATAAATCATCTATCCTTGAAAGAGGATATTTGTTCTTCACTGTCACCTTGTTCATCACTCTATAATTTATGCACAGTCTCAATGTACCATCCTTCTTCTTCACAAATAGGACTAGTGCACCCTAAGGAGAAACACTATGTCTAATGAAACCTTTATGTAATAAATCTTACAACTACTCCTTCAATTCCTTCAACTCTACATGAGCCATTTTATGGCATTAAAATAGGAGTGGTGCCTAGGACCACATCTATATAAAACTCGATCTCTCTATGAGATGGTAAACCTGGTAACACCTTAAGAAAAATATCAGGAAACTCACAGGCAATAGGAACATCTGTAAGAGTCAACTTCTCCACTGAAGTATTTGTGACAAGTGCCAAGTATCCTTGACAACCCTTCCTCAGCATCTTCCTAGCCATGATAACAGAGATAAGATTCTGAGGTGCAGAACTATTATCACCCATAAACTTAAACTCTTCTTCATCTGGAATTCTAAAAATCACCTCTTTACTCCGATAATCCATAACTGCATAGTACTGATATAACCAATCCATATCGAGGATCACATTAAACTCCATCACATCCAACAATACCAATTCCACAGGCAATTCTTTGTCTCCCACTAACACCAGACATCTAGAAAGAACAACATCGGCATATAATGAATCGCTTAGAGGAGTGGCGATAGACAAAGAAAAAGCCATCCTCGAAGCTTGCCAACACGATTTTGAAGTAAAAACAGGGGACACGAAAGAATGTGTGGCACCTGGATCAATCAAAACTCTAGCATCCTAATGAATGCAGAACCCAGTCCAAGGCTAGTCCCTCAATAGACAGCTCGACAATCATAATCCACAGATACTTGATGTGAGTAGTCCGAGTCCTCATCTCAATAGCGTGCAAAAAAACTAAAAGGTCTGACATCCTATTAAAAGAAACCTAGCCAACTCTGGCGTAAAACAATGCTACCTCAGGGTCAAACATGCCCTGCTGATAGACAGGCTGCATCTACGATGCAATTGGAGGTATCGCAACTTCCTCGAACTCTAGCTCTTTAGGTTCCTCATCCTATAGGTCTCTCTATCTATGGCAACCTGCTGCTCCTCGAGGTCTAGCTCTACCTCTACGCATGACTAGTGGATTAGGAGGTAAAACCTCATCCTAAAAAGACTATCATCCTCTGCCTCAATGACTGATGGAGCAATACACACACGCCTCCTCATTCTGAAAAGATAACAACAATGGAATATAGACAAAACAGACAACCTAATGATTATGTGAAAAACTTATCAAAGACATAACCGAACCTAATTCATTACAGTAGTTTTAAAGAAAACACGACTCTAATAACCTAGGTCCACAACACTAATAACCTAGGCTTTGATACCAACTTTGTCACGACCCAAACCGGGAGTCATGACCAACGCTAAGGAATGAAAATTCTTTTGAATCTGGAACCCGTAGTAAGCCTTAATAATAAAAACACATGCAATAAATAAATAAAAATATGTTAGAATTAAAACTTAAATCGATATAAAAATAAATATTTAAATGTCATATCATAATAAAAATATTCATATAGTATTCTGATATAGATATCTCAAAATCCAAAACAACACACTACTGATTCAATAACATTACTACTATAGTTTTCTAGAATACAATAAGAGTTCAAATAATAAAATTACATAATCCAATCGGGGCTAAAGATGATCATTATAAAGCACTACTAGTGAGGTCTTAAGAAGAATCTCTTGAAAAAAATATTAAAGGGAGTCAAACATCACTGAGAAAATTATTATAATATATATACATGCAACCTAAAATCATATGCAGTCAAGCATTAGTATATATATATAAATACATACAGGCATTTCACATAAATGCTAAAATTCGCTTTTATATATAATAAATGCTGAAAAATGTTTATTTAAATAAATGATCAAATAGAACCCTAAATATTTGCATCCTTAATCAAAATATCTCACTAGCCATTAGGCTCACTTAATTCTAAAATAATTCTCTTATTCCATTTTTAACAGTAGACTGGCCCTAAGAGACTAAGTCAATCGAGCTCCCGTAGTCTCACTGTCAGTGTGATTGGCCCTGAGACACTAGGTCAACCGAGCTCTCGCAATCACACTACTCATTCACATCAAGTCTCAATAATCAATTAATCAAATTTCACCTCAAATGATTTCATAAACTCAACCCTAAAATCTATCACACCAATACATACACAGTTCTAGTACAGCCCACTAGGTAGCAAATTCTATTGATATCCTTCAATAAATCGCATAATTATTAAAAATAATTATATGCATAATTCAAACATAATAGCATCCATTTATAAAGAAATATACTAAACATATCCTAAACATATACTAGAAATATACCAATTGCATACTGAAAATATGCCAAATATATATGCTGAGTATATACTAAAAATATACATAATATATACTAAAATATATTAAGCATATATACCAAAATATACTATAATAATACTAAAAATATACTAAATCATTTAATGAAATAATTCATGTTTAAACATCTAATGAAAATATGCAAACTCCCTTTCATACATCCTATATGCAATACATATATAAAAAAAATAACTCACAAGTTTGCGCTTCTCAAGACAGACTCAATGGGCTTGGTCCAACAGGCCTCGATCTTGGCACAACTAGAAAAATAAATAATAACAAATATCATAATAAACTCCTAACTTATACTTCTAAGAATTCTAAAGGAATAATCGATCTAAGAATCAAAACTCAATCAAAAACCAAAAACTCAAGATCGACCCAATGTCACATTTTACGAGAATTCAACTCAAAAATTGACAAAGTCTCCTCTATAAAATTGACATCTCTCTACTAAAAAGTAAAGTCGATCTTGCAAGAAAACACACTTCTAAATTCACAAAACTCAACAACTCGGGTTGGGACCCCAAACTACCCAAATTCTCAACCGAGGTTCACAATTCACCACAAATCAATATTAAATAATAAATATAATAAAAATCATTAAAATCCATAAATATCCATAAACAATCACAATATAATATATTTAAACATCAAAAACATTAAATATAATAATTTTCACATTAACTAAATAAAATCTCAAATAAATTAAATAATATTAATAAAAATCTGATTTTTCAATTATTTAACATAAAATAGTAAAATTCACAATTAATTACTCAAATGGGTTATATATATTGTAATGATCCAATATTTTAAATAATATAAAATTATTTTGGGATATGCAGTGTTAATAAAATTTTAAATTTTATTTATATATTATCATGAGTTGTGTATATTATCCATTTATTTTATTCTTAATATTTTATTTATGTAAAATAATTAATTTGTGAGTTTTATTGTTTAAAGTATTCAAACTCATTTTCACTACTATTATTTTTAATAGTATTATTATTGTTGTTGTTGTTTGTAATATCCCGAGTTTTTAAATATTTTTATACTGCATCGGGATATGCAGTGTTAATAATTTTTGTTCATATTTATGATATTTTATGAGTTTTTATTTAATTAAAACTAAATTTTAATTGTTTTACATTATTTTAAGTATTTTACATAAAATTTTCCCAGGAATTGTATTTTCGGGAAAATTAAAACTTAACTAATTTAATAGTAATTATTTTAACTAATTTTACGAATTTGCATGAACTCATATATAATTTTAGAGTGCTAAAAAAATGCATATATTTGTATTTATTTAAAGTAAATTAGGGTTTAATTAATTAAATTAATTTTTATTATATAGTTTTAATATTAATTAAATAATTATATATGATTATATAAGTGTAAGATATTATTAAAATATGTGTGTGAGATTTTATATTATTATAATATATAGTGTGAATATATATATATATACATATATACATAATATATTGTTAAAAAAAATCAAAAAGTTTGCCAAAATTACGATTTTACCATCAACTTCACCCTCTCCCTCCCGATCGTCTTCCTCACGAATCCGGTCACTATCACATCATTTTCTTCCCGTCAGTGTGCCTCCAGGCGTGCCACCTCTGTCCTCAACCATCCTCGCCACCTGCAGCAGTCATTTCTCGCGTCGGAGGAGCTTGAAATCGCTGGAAAGATGAAACTCATCTCCACCGTCGATCACAGCAATTTCGGCCACCGTTTTCGACACCGACAGTCTCTATCTTCTCCTTGAGCTCCGTTGTGCCGAGACCGAAGCCTAGTGGACCAAGCCCATCAGACCCATCTCGAGGAGCGCAATAATAGTGAGTTGTTATTTTATATATATATGCTCTAGGGTGCATGATTTTAGAAATATATGTGTTATTTTGATTAAATATGCATAATGATTTAATTAGTACTTAAGTTTATTTTTATTTTATTTTTGGTTTATTTTCGGTATATTTTAAACTATATGCATATTTTATTAATGAATTATGTTTAAAATGTTTTTGAATATATTTATAGTTTATTTTGTAATTTAATTGGATTTATTTGGCTTATATGTACTCGAAATATACCTGGTTTACTTTTGGTATATTTCTAGTATATATATGATTTATGTTGCTATTTTATTTAAATTCATGCATCATTTATTTTAATGAATGTATGTTTTATATTTTAATGAAGGATATCAATAGAACGTGCCACCTAGTGGGCAGCACTAGGACCGAATACGTACCGGTACGCTGATAGCATTTAGGCTATATTACTAACCATTTGTGGATATTGATTGGATTTGATTATTTGATGTGTGAGATATGATTTGGGAGTGTGATTGCTGGAGCTCGGTTGACCAAGTGTCTTGGGGCCAATCACACTGACAGTCAGACTGCTGGAGCTTGGTTAACTTAGTGTCTCGGGGCCAATCTACTGTCCAAATGGAACAAGTGGATATATTTGGAATAAGTGAGCCTGTATGGCTAGAGTGTTGTCTAACACTATTTTGAGGTTGCGATTTTCTAGGGTTCTATTTGATCCTTCATAAATAGTGATTTTCAATAAAAATATATAAAAATGATTTTATTGCATCTGTGTGTATTTGCTTGTATATATATTTATTATATATACTTTTGACTGTGTGCATTGACATTTAGTATGCATGTATATATATTATAGCAATTCACTCAGTGAGGTCTGACTCCCCTCCGTTGACTATTTTTCAAGAGAGTCATCATCTTCAGACCTCAGTAGCAGACCCGTACGTCGAATTTTTTTCGCCCCGGCTTTATTATGTAAACTGCTTACCTGAGTTTTATTTTTATAATCTAGACACTGCAGTAGTTGTAAAAAAAAGATGTTGTATTATATTTGTATGAGTTATGTGCTTTAAATATTTGAACTGGATTTGTATTAAAAGTTTATTTATATATATATAAGATGAGTTATTGATTTAAATCCCGTGGTAGATTATTATTATTTTTTATTTATGATTTATTTCCGCTGTACATTATTTTAATTATGTTATTATTATTATTATTGCATATTTTTATTTATATTAAGGCTTACTACGGGTTCCAGATTCGAAAGAATTCCTGTTCCCTAGCACCGGTAATGGCTCCTATTTTGGGTCGTGACAAAGTTAGTATCAAAGCGGAGTTCTGTGTTAGGGCTTAGTTGTGTGTGAGTTGTGGCCCTAGTTTTCTAAGTTGTGTTTTCTGTTAAAACTACTGCAGTGACTTAAGTTTAAGTATGTCTTGATAAGTATTCCTTGCTTCAGTTTTCTGCGTTATTCCTACATTTTCTATTTTGTTTGAATTGTTCTATTTTTCATTTCAGAATAAGGAGGTGAGCGCGTGTCGCTCCACCGATCGTTGAGTCCGAGGATGATGAGTCTTTTCAGGATAAGGTTTTACCTCCTAAGCAGCCAGTTAGATGTAGAGGTCGTGGTAGAGGTAGACCTCGAGGAGCAGCAGGTCGCCGTAGGTAGAGAGAGATAAAGGATGAGAAGCCTGTTGAGCCTGAGTTTGAAGATCCTGTACCTCCAGTTGTTCAGCCTGTTCAACCTGCCTACCAGCAGGGTATGTCTGACCTTGAGGTAGCTCTGTTCTATGCCAAAGTTGGCAGGATTGCCTTTGATGGGACTTTCGATCCATTAGATTTTTTGCACACGATCAAGACTATGACTCAGACTGCTCACACCGAGTACCAGTGGATCATGATCATTGAGCTATCTGTTAAGGGACCAACCTTAGACTGGTTTATTCAGATGATCCAGCCTTATATGATGACGATGACTTGGGCTCAGTTTTGAGAGCTATTTATGAGGATATTCTGTCCAGAGCCTCTCCGTGTGAGCTATCATCTTTGATTGACCAGCATATCTCGCTGTGATCGATCAGTAGAGGAGTACACCCGAGAGTTTCTCCGGTTGGGTAGATATGCAGAGGATTTAATGCAAGATCAGTATTTCACAATTACTACCTATGTTACCGGATTGGGTTCAGCATTTGTTGGTATACCTATAGCAAGCCTTACTCTGGAGTATGTGATTGAGTTGGCCAAGGAGATTAAGCTGAGGCTAGTTAGGCAGGAAGCGATGCATGACTATTACCAGCTGGGTGTTCAATCGAGTGGATTGCAGACTACTCTGTATTCGAGTTTTCATGTTGGTTCGAGTAGTTAGCAGAAAGGTCTGACTCAGCAAAGCCAGAGACAGCAACAGTGAGTGCATCAGAGCAGTAGACATGGCCGTGGAGGTCAGCATAGAACATTCAGATTCGGGTTAGGTGCTTCGAGCAGCAGCAGTGGTCATAGTTCTGGATCAGTTGCCAGTGTTTGCCAGACCTGCGGTAGAGTCTATCAAGGACCGTGTTACCTGACACCATTGACATGTTTCAGATGTGGTCAGACAAGATATTATGCCAGATCATGTCCTTACTCCAGGTATCAACAGCCGCAGATTCTATGATTTCCTCAGTAGTCGATTACTAGTGCTGCACCTGTTCCATTTCAGTTACCTCCAGCCTAGCATTAGAGTTCCACTCAACTTATTCCACAGCAAGGTCATGGTAGAGGTACTAGAGGAGGTGCCAGAGGTATTGGCCAGGCTTCTACCAGTCAGCAGGGAGGTCGAGGATAGGCCAGAGTCTTCCACCTTATTCAGCAGGATGCTCAGGCATCTAATGCAGTCATGACAGGTATTGTTTCTATCTATTACCTAGATGCATGGGTTCTGTTTGATCCGGGTGCCACGTATTCGTTTGTTTCTCCCATTTTTGCTTCCAAGTCTTGTTGGCAAGCTTCGAGGATGGCTTTTCCTTTATCTGTTGCCACTCCTCTGAGCGATTCTTTGGACATCGACATTGTTCTTTTTGGTTATCTAATTCTCGTGGGAGATAGAGAATTGTTTGCTAATTTGATTCTGTTAGATGTGATGGAGTTTGATGTTATTCTGGGTATGGATTGGTTATCTCAGCACTATGTTGTGGTAGATTGTTAGAATAAAGAGGTGACTTTCAGAATTCTTGATGAAGAAGATTTTAAGTTTGTGGGTGATAGGAGTTTAGCACCTCAGAATCTTATTTCTGCTATTATGGCTAGGAAGTTACTGAGGAAAGGATGTCAGGGGTATTTGGCATTAGTCAGGGATACTTCAATAGAGAAGTTGTCACTCACAGATGTTCCTGTTGCTTGTGAATTTCCTGATATTTTTCTTGAGGAGTTACCAGGTTTACCACCTCACAAAGAGATTAAGTTCTGTATAAATGTGGTTTTAGGTACTACTCCTATATCTATGCCACCCTACAGAATGGCTCCTGCAGAGTTGAAAGAGTTGAAGGAGTAATTGTAAGAGTTGTTAGATAAGGGTTTCATCAGACCTAGTGTTTCTCCTTGGGGTGCACCAGTCCTATTTGTGAAGAAGAAGGATGGTACCCTGAGACTGTGCATTGACTACAGAGAGCTGAACAAGGTGACATTGAAGAACAAGTATCCTCTCCCAAGGATAGATGACTTGTTTGATCAGTTACAGGGTGCACAGTTCTTTTCCAAGATTAATCTGAGGTCGGGTTATCATCAGTTATGGATTAGTGAAGCTGATGTTCCTAAAACGGCATTCCACACTCAATATGGCCATTATGAGTTCTTGGTGACATCTTTTGGTTTGACTAATGCACCAACAGCTTTTATGGACCTAATGAACAGGGTATTCAGACCATATGTGGTAGTCTCCATTGATGATATACTAGTATATTCAAGGAGTATAGAGGAGCATGTATATCATTTGAGGACTGTACTACAGACATTGAGAGATCATCAGCTTTATGCTAAATTCTCGAAGTGTGATTTCTAGATGGAGAGTGTTTCTTTTCTTGGACACGTGGTGTCTAAAGAAGGTATCCAGGTTGATCCACAGAAGATTGAGGCAGTGTCTGAATGGCCTAAACCAACATCTGTTACTGAGATTCAAAGTTTTCTGGGTTTAGCCGGGTATTATAGGCAGTTTGTGCAGGATTTTTTCAGAATTGCAGCCCCTATGACTCGCTTGACTTAGAAGAATGTTAGATTCGAGTGGTCAGAAGCTTGTGAGAATAGTTTTCAGCTGTTGAAGGAGAAGTTGACCACAGCCCCAGTGTTAGCTTTGCCTAATAGTGTGGATAAGTTCACAGTTTATTGTGATGCCTCTAGAGTTGGCCTTGGTTGTGTGTTGATGCAGAATGGTAGGGTGATAGCCTATGCTTTAAGGCAGTTGAAGAAGCATAAGCAGAACTATCCTACACATGACCTTGAAACGGCTGCAGTGATCTTTGCTTTGAAAATTTAGAGACACTATCTGTACAGGGTGACTTGTGAGATATTTATTGATCACAAGAGCCTTAAGTACATTTTCCAGCAGAGAGATCTAAATCCGAGGCAGAGGAGATGGTTGGAATTGTTAAAGGATTATGACTGTGAGATATTATATCATTCGGGCAAGGCTAATGTGGTAGCAGATGCCTTAAGTAGAAAGTCCTCAAGCAGTCTTGCTCACATCAGTGTTGAGAGGAGACCGTTGATCCAGGAGTTGCATATGTTAGTAGATCAAGGTCTAATGATGAAGATCAGTAGGTTAAGTGGACTGCTAGCTCAATTTAAGGTGCGATCTGTACTGAGGGATAGGATTAAAGCAGCTCAGAGCCGAGATCCTATTCTAGAAGAGCTTACAAAGAATGTTTGAGCAGGGAAGTTCACTGATTTCACACTCGATGATGATGGTATGTTGTGGATCAGTGGTAGATTGTGTGTTCCTGATGTGGATGATTTGAGAGAAGAGATCCTAGAGGAAGCACATTCTACAACCTATAGCGTACATCCGGGTGTCACTAAGAAGTACCACTGTATCAGAGATTTGTATTAGTAGGACAGACTAAAGAAGGATGTCACTGATTATGTTGCTAAGTGCCTGACATGTCAGCAAGTGAAAGCTGAACATCAGAAGCCTTTTGGGAAGCTTCAGCCTCTTCCTATTCCCGAGTGGAAGTGGGAAAGGATAGCTATAGATTTTGTGGTTGGTTTACCTCGTTCTAAGGATGGATACGATTCCATCTGGGTGATTATAGACAGGTTAATGAAGTCTGCACATTTCTTGCCTGTGAAAGCCACCTATTCTGTAGCTAGATTGGCAAAGCTATATGTGAAGCATATTGTGTGCCTTCATGGAGTACCTGTGTCCATTATGTCAGATAGAGGTTTGGTGTTTACTTCTCATTTTTAGCAGAAGTTACAGGAAGCGATGGGCACTATGTTAGATTTCAGTACTGCTTTTCATCCTCAGACAGATGGTAAGTCTGAGAGAACGATCCAAACACTAGAAGATATGTTGAGGATGTGTGTCCTGGATTTGGGAGGTAGCTGGGATGATCATTTTCCACTTGTTGAGTTTGCATATAATAACAGCTACTATAGCAGTATTGGAAGGAAGTGTAGATCCCCTCTGAGTTAGGATGAGATTGGGGATAGAGCTTTGACTGGACCTGAGATGGTTTAGGATGCTGCAGAGAAAGTCACCGTGATTAAGCACAGATTAGAGACCGTAGTTAGCATGCAAAAGAGATATGTGGATCCTAGGCACAGAGATGTGGAGTTTTAGAATAGAGACTATGTTTTTCTGAAGGTGTCTCCGATGAAGGGTGCGATGAGATTTGGCAGGAAGGGTAAGTTGGCATCGAGATATATCGGACCGTTTGAGATTCTGGAGAGAGTTGGCACTGTTGCATATCGGTTGGCTTTGTCCCCGAGTATGTCACAGGTGCATCCGGTGTTTCATATCTCGATGCTGAGGAAGTATATCTCAGACCCTTCACACGTGTTGCAGCCTGACAGTGTAGAAGTGAGTGAAGATTTGACATTTATGGAAGAACATGTGGCGATCGTTGATTATCAAGTTCGACAGTTGCGATCAAAGCAGATTTCGATGGTCAAGGTTCTGTGGCGTAGCAACAGAGTTGAGGAGCATACGTGGGAGACTAAAGTTCAGATGCGAGCTTCTTACCCATATCTCTTCCCTTCTTAATCTTGTAATTTTCTTTCTGGAATTCGGGGACGAATTCTTGTAAGGGGGAAAGATTGTAATATCCCGAGTTTTTAAATATTTTTATACTGTATTGGGATATGCAATGTTAATAATTTTTGTACATATTTATGATATTTTATGAGTTGTTATTTAATTAAAACTAAATTTTAATTGTTTTATATTATTTTAAGTATTTTACGTAAAATTTTCCCGGGAATTGTATTTTCGGAAAAATTAAAACGTAAATAATTTAATATTAATTATTTTGACTAGTTTTACCAATTTGCATGAACTCATATATAATTTTAAAGTGCTAAATAAAATGCATATATGTGTATTTATTTAAAGTAAATTAGTGTTTAATTAATTAAATTAATTTTTATTGTATAGTTTTAATATTAATTAAACAATTATATATGATTATATAAGTGTAAGATATTATTAAAATATGTGTGTGAGATTTTATATTATTATAATATATAGTGTGAAAATATATATATATATATATATATATATATATATATATATATATATATATATATATATATACACACACACACACATATATACATAATATATTGTTAAAAAAAATCAAAAAGTTTGTCAAAATTACGATTTTGCCATCAACTTCACCCTCTCCCTCCCGATCGTCTTCCTCACGAATCCGGTCACTGTTACACCATTTTCTTCCCGTCGGTGTGCCTCCAGGCATGCCACCTCCATCCTCAGCCATTCTCGCCACCTGCAGCGGCCGTTTCCAACATCAGAGGAGCTTGAAATCGCCGGAAAGACGAAACTCATCTCCACCGTCGATCACAGCAATTTCGGCCACCATTTTCGACACCACCGGTCTCTATTTTCTCCTTGAGCTCCATTACACCGAGATCGAGGCCTAGTGTACCAGGCCCGTCAAACCCATCTCGAGGAGCGCAATAATAGTGAGTTGTTATTTTATATATATGTGCTCTAGGGTGCATGATTTTAGAAATATATGTGTTATTTTGATTAAATATGCATAATGATTTAATTAGTACTTAAGTTTATTTTTAGTTTATTTTTTGTTTATTTTCGGTATATTTTAAACTATATGCATGTTTTATTAATGAATTATGTTTAAAAATTTTTTGAATATATTTATAGTTTATTTTGTAATTTAATTGGATTTATTTAGCGTATATGTACTCAGGATATACCTGGTTTACTTTTGGTATATTTCTAGTATATATATGGTTTATGTTGCTATTTTATTTAAATTCATGCATCATTTATTTTTATGAATGTATGTTTTATATTTTAATGAAGGATATTAATAGAACGTGCCACCTAGTGGGCAGCACTAGGACCGAATACGTACCGGTACGCTGATAGCATTTAGGCTATATTACTAACCATTTATGGATATTGATTGGATTTGATTATTTGATGTGTGAGATATGATTTGGGAGTGTGATTGCTGGAGTTCGGTTGACCAAGTGTCTCGGGGCCAATCACACTGACAGTCAGACTGTTGGAGATCGGTTAACTTAGTGTCTCGGGGCCAGTCTACTATCCAAATAGAACAAGTGAATATATTTGGAATAAGTGAGCCTGTATGGCTAGAGTGTTTTCTAACACTGTTTTGAGGTTGTAATTTTCTAGGGTTCTATTTGATCCTTCATAAACAGTGATTTTCAATAAAAATATATAAAAATGATTTTATTGCATCTGTGTGTATTTGTTTGTATATATATTTATTATATATACTTTTGAATGTGTGCATTGACATTTAGTATGCATGTATATATATTATAGCAATTCACTCAGTGAGGTCTGACTCCCCTCCGTTGACTATTTTTCAGGAGAGTTATCATCTTCAAACCTCAGTAACAAACCCGTATGCCGAATTTCTTCCACCCCGGCTTTATTATGTAAACTGCTTACCTGAGTTTTATTTTTATAATCTAAACACTGCAGTAGTTGTAAAAAAAAAGATGTTGTATTATATTTGTATGAGTTCTGTGCTTTAAATATTCGAACTGGATTTGTATTAAAAGTTTATTTATATATATATAAGATGAGTTGTTGATTTAAATCCTATGGTGGATTATTATTTTGTTTTATTTATGATTTATTTCCGCTGTAAATTATTTTAATTATGTTATTATTATTATTGCATGTTTTTATTTATTTTAAGGCTTGCTACGGGTTCTAGATTCAAAAGAATTCTCGTTCCCTAGCGCCAGTCATGGCTCCTGTTTTGGGTCGTGACATTGTTATTGTTATTGTTGTTGTTGTTGTGTGTGTGTGTGTGTATATATATATATATATATATATATATATATATATATATATATATATATATATATATATATATATATATATATATATATATATATATAAAGTGGAATGCAGGCCTCTTTTTTCGGGTGGTTTCTTTTCTTTTCCTTTCTCTTTTCTTTTTCTTCTTTCTTCCCATTTTCTTCTACCTACTGCCTTCTGCCATTATAGCACCACCAAGCTTCATAAGCCACTGCCTAAACCACCACCAAGCTCCCCACCTTCCTCTTGTCCCTTCCCATTGCCTCTAGGGAGCTCCGGTCGCTGGTTTTTTTGCAGGAAATCGTGGGTAGTTATTGTAGCATCAAAACTTTTTTTTATGGATTTAGCTTGTGTTTTTGGCTCTTTAGACTCCTCTCAACGTGTATGTCTCGATTCTCAAGTCATTTCAACTTTACGACGTCTGGATTGTGAGTTTTCTTCAATTTTAGATTATGTCCATTTTAGGTTTTATTTTTCTAAGCTTGTTCTTGTTTGATTCTTGAGAATTCCCTTAAAAAATATTGTTATATGCAGCTTAATCTTCCTAAATAGATTTGTAGTTTATTTTTTTGAATTAATTTGATTTATGGGTATTTTTGAATATTTTAATATTAAAATTGAATTTTTGATAATTATGTTAATTAATTATTTTGGATGGAAATTTGAGTTATTATAATTATTTTTGATAATTATGTTAATTAGTTAGTGTTATTAATTTGAGTTAATAATTTTAGAATTTATAAAATAATTTTTAGTGATTTTATATAATTTTTTAGAAATTATTAGTATTATGTGAATATTCGAATTATAGGTTAATTGTGTAGTTTTGTTGAAAATATAGTTAAATAATATATTTTAAATGATTTTGGAATAATAATTGGTTTTAAAATAATTTTTATAAATTTTTTACTATTTTTAACTAATTAATACTAATTTTTGAAAATTATATTCAAATAATAAATTATTTTCTATTTTGGTGATTAAATGGATTTTTAATTACTTTTATTATGTATTTAAACTATTTGAGTATATAAAAGTGAATTTTACAATTTTATGTTGGATTATTGAAAAATTGGATTTTTATTAATATTATATTATTATTTGAGATTTTTATTTAATTATTGTGAAATTAATGATATTTATTGTTTTGGTGTTTAAATAAATTATATTGTGACATTTTAATCATTTTTATGGATTTTTAAGGATTTTAATATATTTTTTAATTAATATTTATTTTTATCGTATATTTTGAACCTCAATTGGGAATTGTGTAGTTTGGGGTCCCAACTCGAGGTGTTGAGCTATTGTGTTGTTAGAAGTGTATTTTTTTTACAGGATCGGCTCTACTTTTGTAGAGAGATGTCCATTTTACAGAGGAGGTTCTGCCAATTTTTTGGTAGAATTGTCGTAAAACATGACATTGGGTCGATCTTGAATTTCTGTATTTATCCGAGTTTTGAATTCTTAGATCGAGTCTTCTTTAGAATTCTTAGAAGTATAAGTTAGCAATTTATTCTGATTTTATTATTATTTATTTTTCTAGCTACGCCAAGACTGAAACCTATCAGACCAGGCCCGTCGAGTCAATCTCGAGGAGCACAAACTTGTGAGTTATTATTCTATATATACATTGCATATAGAATACATGCGTTTGAGAATCCATGTTTTTATTATGTTTTGATATGAATTATTTTATTAAATGAATAAGTATATTTTTAGTATACTTTCAATATATTTTGGTATATTTCAATATATGTGCGACGTATGCATTTAATAAATTCTTAAGATGCATTTAAGTATATTTTGGTATATTTATAGTTGACTTTGGATTATATGTAGCATATATACTTGAAATATATTTAGTATATTTTCGGTATTTCTGGTATATTTTCGGTATATTCTTTTATATTGTATGCCATTTTATTTAATTATGCATGTATTTATTTATTTTCCATAAATATACCATTTTATTCGAAGGATATCAATAGAACGTGCTACCTAGTGGGCTGCACTAGGACTATGTATGTACCGGTTCGTTAGACTTTAGAGTCGATATTGTGAGAATTATTTGAGGTGAAATTAATTATTGTGAATATTAAGAAATTAGTGAGTGAATAATGTGGTTGTTGGAGCTTGGTTGACCTAGTGTCTCGAGGCCAATCACACTGACAGTGAGACTATAGGAGCTCAGTTGACTTAGTGTTTTAAGGCCAGTTTATTGTCCAAAATGGAATAAAATAATTTATTTGGAATTAAGTAAGCCTACATGGCTAGTGAGATATTTGTTTGAGGTTATGAATGTTATTAGGGTTCTATTTGATCCTTCACTTAAATTAATGTTTTCTGCATTTGTTATATATAAAAAGTGGATTTTAGCATCTGTGTGAAATGCATGCATATATTATATATATATTGATGCTTAGTTGCATATGATATTAGGAGATGTGTGCATACATATTATAATAATTCACTCAGTGAGGTCTGACCCCCTCTCAACCATTTTTTTAGGAGTCTTCTTCTTCTGAACTCAGCAATAGACCTTTACACTAGTCTTCTTCTGCCCTAGCTAGATCATGTAAATTTAATCTTTGAAATTTTATTGTATTCTAAAGAACTGCATTAGTAGTGTTATTGTATTAGTAGTGTTATTATATTAGTAGTGTTGTTTCAGTTTGAGATTTTGTATTAAAATATTGTATGAATATTTTTATTTATGAAATGACAGTTATATATTTATTTTTATATCGATTTAAATTTTTAATTTTTTCATATTTTTATATTATTTATTGGATGCTTTTATTTTTTAAGACTTGCTACAGGTTCCAAATTCGAAAGAATTTCCGTTCCCTAGTGTCGGTCATGACTCCCCAGTTTGGGTCATGACAAAGTTGGTATCGGAGCCTAGGTTTAGTGTTATGGACCTAGATTAGTAGAGTTGTGTTTTCTTTAAAACTACTGCAGTTAATTTAGGTTCAATTATGTCTTTGAAAAGTCTTCGTTGCTTTTTGAAATTCTGGATAAATGTTAGGGTGTTTGTTTATTGTCTATTTACTGTCTATGATTGTCTAAATTGTCTATTTTTCTTCTGTTCTTTTCTATTTAGGTGAGCTTGAGTTGCTCCATCAGTCAATGAGACCAATGATGGAGAGTCTTTTAAGGATGAGGTTCTACCCCATATGCAGTCAGCTTGGCGTAAGGGTAGAGGTGGATCTAAAGGGCCAGATGATCATCGTAGATAGCGGGAACAACAGAATAAGGAACTTGTGGCTCAGGATTTTGATGATGTTGTCCATGCACTAGGAGTTTCATAGGGTGTAGTGTCGATACCTTCGGCTGTACCGCATATGCGACCTCTATTTCAATAGAGATGTGTTAATTCTGTGTATATTCTATGTTTTGAATCTTGTTGATTCCCACGTCTTTTCAAGTGAGGTGGACACAAACTACTTTTACTATAGATTCAATATATATTGCTAAGCAGTCCTTTCAAGTTTAAGTTATGATTCCAGTTTTAACCCCTACTACACCTATCTAGTATAGGGGTAGGTCAGAGGCATCTGTAACTCAAAGGCCATAATAGTTATTGTAAAAGGTACAAGCAGCCTTTGAACTTGAACTTGCAGTATTGTGGCTAGGATAGCCAAGGTTAATGAGGGCTTTATAGCACTTAACCAAGCATGACAATTATTTTGAATATGCTATGATGAAGGAATCAGAAGATGCTTAATGCAAATGCAACACTTTTGTACTCTTTAATGGTGAAGTTGTTAGTTCTAACTGCAACACATGATTGGAGTTTAAAGAATGATTTCTAAGATACTTCCATTAACCTTCAAGGAGGGATAGTTATACATGGCAGTATTGCACAGAGTAAGAGAAGAGTGGTTAGTTGAGAAGAATACCATTGAACTCTTCAATATGTCGCGTCATGTTATAGACGTAATACTATATAAGAGGAGACTAGTAGAACTATATATTACAAGATTAAGTTCATTATGTTAGCATCCGAGCTAAGAATTGAAATTTAGAGAGTTATTCGTAAATTTATTCCTTCTAGGTGTAATTGACTCGACGTGATTTTAAGGATGGATTTTGTTATGATCCTTGATATGAATTGGTTGTCTCAATACTATAATGTTATGGATTGTCGGAGTAAAGAGGTGATTTTCATAATTCCTGATAATGAAGAGTTTAAGTTTATGGGTGACTAGAGTTCTGCACCTTAAAATCTCATCTCCGCTATCACGGCTAGGAAGATGTTGAAGAAGGGTTGTCAGGGATATTTGGTATTAGTCAGGGATACTTTAGTGGAGAAGTTATCTCTCACAGATGTTCCAGTTTCCTGTGAGTTTCCTAATGTTTTTCTTGAGGAGTTACCAAGTTTACCATGTCATAGAGAGATTGAATTCTGTATAAATGTGGTTCTAGGTACAACTCCTATTTCTATGCTGCCCTACAAAATGGCTCCTGCAGAGTTGAAGGAATTGAAGGAGTAGTTGCAAGATCTATTAGATAAGGGTTTTGTTAGACTTAGTGTTTCTCCTTAGGGTGTACCAGTCCTGTTTGTGAAGCAGAAGGATGGTACATTGAGATTGTGCATTGATTACAGAGAGATGAATAAAGTGACAGTGAAGAACAAGTATCCTCTCCCGAGGATAGATGATCTATTTGATAAACTTCAGGATGCACAGTTCTTTTCCAAGATTGACTTAAGGTCATGATATCATCAGTTGTGGATCAGTGAAGTTGATGTTCCTAAAATAGCATTCCACACTCGATATGGACATTATGAGTTTCTAGTGATGTCCTTCGGGTTGACTAATGTAATAGCTGCTATCATGGATCTTATGAATAGGGTATTCAGACTGTATGTGGATCAGTTTGTGGTAGTTTTCATTAATGATATACTGGTGTATTCGAAGAGTATGGAAGAGCATGTATATCACTTGAGGACAATATTGTAGATAGTGAGAGAACATCAGCTTTATGCTAAATTCTCGAAGTGTGATTTTTGGTTGGAGAGTGTTGCATTCCTTGGACACATAATGTCTAAAGATGGTATTTAGGTTGATCCACAGAAGATTGAGGCAATGTCTAAGTGGCCTAGACTGATGACAGTCACAAAGATTTAGAGTTTTTTGGATTTGGTTGGGTATTATAGGAGATTTTTGTAGAATTTCTCTAGAATTGCAGCTCCTATGATTTGCTTAACTTAGAAGAATGTGAAGTTTGTGTGGTCAGATGCTTATGAGAATAGTTTTAAGTTCCTAAAGGAGAAATTGACCACAGCTCTAGTTCTGACCTTGACTAATGGAGAAGATAAATTCACTATGTATTGTGATGCCTACAGAGTTGGTCTAGGTTGTGTGTTGATGTAAAATAGTAGGGTAGTAGTTTATGCTTCAAGGCAGTTGAAGAAACATGAACAGAATTATCCTACTCATAACCCTGAGATGGCTGCAGTGATCGTTGTTCTCAAGATTTGGAGACATTATCTATACAGGGTAACTTATGAGATTTTCACAGATCACAAAAGCCTTAAGTACATTTTTTAGCAACGAGATTTGAACTTGAGGTAGAGAAGATGGTTAGAACTTCTGAAGGATTATGACTGTAATATTCTTTATCATCCAAGCAAAGCTAATATGGTAGCAGATGCTTTGAGTAGGAAGTCTTCGAGCAGTCTTGCTCACATTAGTGTAGAGAGGAGACCGTTGATCCAAGAGTTGCATGAGTTGGTGGATCAGGGTCTGATGATAAAGATTAGCATATCAAGTGGACTGTTAGCTCAGTTCAAGATTCGATCAGTGTTAAGAGATAGGATTAAGACAACTCAGGGCCGAGATCCTATTCTAGCAGGGCTTGAGGAGAATGTTCATGCAGGGAAGTTCATTGGTTTCACACTCGATGATGAAGGTGTTTTATGGATCAGTGATAGATTGTGCGTTCCTGATGTGGATAATTTGAGAGAAGAGATCCTTGAGGAGGCGCATTCTATAACCTACAGCGTACATCAAGGTGTTACTAAGATGTACTATAGTGTCGGAGATTTGTACTGGTGGGATGGATTGAAGAAGGATGTAGCTGATTATGTTGCTAAGTGTTTGACATGTCATCAGAAGCCTTCTAGGAAGCTTTAGCCTCTTCCTATTCCTGAGTGGAAGTAAGAAAGAATTGCTATGGATTTTTGTGGTAGGGTTACCTCGTTCTAAGGATGGATACGATTCCATATGGGTGATTGTGGATAGGTTAACCAAGTCTACTCATTTCTTACTTGTGAAAGCCACTTATTATATAGCTAAGTTGGTGAAGCTTTATGTTCAGTATATCGTGTGCCTTTATGAAGTACCTGTGTCCATTGTATCTTATAGAGGTTCAGTGTTTACCTCTCATTTTTAGCAGAAGTTGCAAGAAATAATGGGCACCAAGCTTGATTTCAGTACTGCTTTTCGCCCTCTGATTGATGATCAAACTGAGAGGATGATCTAGACACTGGAAGATTTGTTGATGTCACGACCCAAACCAGGGGCCATGACCGGCATTAGGGAACGGTAATTCTTTCAAATCCGAAACCCGTAGCAAGCCTTAAAAGAATAAAAACATATAATAAA
Source organism: Mallotus nudiflorus (assembly GCA_947683625.1). NCBI lineage: Eukaryota > Viridiplantae > Streptophyta > Magnoliopsida > Malpighiales > Euphorbiaceae > Mallotus > Mallotus nudiflorus. Next base: position 365,211 of record CANTUR010000070.1, on the reverse strand, counting down.
TATAATAAGATAAATATACCGTAATTAAAATTTTCAATTTAATATAATAAAATAAAACTCCTTCATATAATGAAATAATTTAATACAATATTAAGATTAAACATCTGAACTAAAATCTCGTACAACAAAATAAATAAAACTTACTACTAATACAAATACAACTATGCAGTTTTCTAGAGTACAATAATAAATATTTAAGTAGATAATTTACATAATAAAGCTGGGGCAGAAGAAATCTGGCAGATAGGCCTATTGCTGAGGTCTAAAGAAGAAGACTCTCTTGAAAAAAAATATCAACGAAGGGGAGTCAGACCTCACTGAGTGAATTATTATAATATATAGACATGCATTACTAAATGACAAATGCAAATAATCATATGTATATATTAAATATATATATATACAGGAATGTACACACAGATGCTGAGAATCACTTATATATATAATACTGAAAAACATCAGTTTATGAAGGATCAAATAGAACCCTAATGATCGCATCTTCAATTAACAGTAGAAAATACTCTAGCCATACTGGCTCACTTAATTCCAAGTAAATTCACTTAATCCAACTGGACAGTAGACTGGCCCCGAGACATTAAGTCGATCGAGCTCTAGCAGTCTGACTGTTAGTGTGATTGGCCCTGAGACATTTGGTCAACCAAGCTTAAGCAATCACACCATCAATCACATCACACATCAATCAAATCAATCAAGTCATGATCCACAAATAAGTTAGTAATTTAACCTACAATCTATTGCACCGATACGTACTCAGTCCTAATGATGCCCACTAGGAAGCACGTTCTATCAATATCCTTCATTTACAATAAAACATACATTCAAGTAACAAATACTGTATAAAGTCATTCATAATAGTCAAATAAACCATATATATACCGGAAATATACTTAGAATAAACTAAGTATATTTCAAGTATATATATATATATATATATATATATATATATAATAAACTCAAATAAATCATGAAATATATTCAAAATAAACCAATAATATTCTTTAAAATAATTTAAATATAAATCAAAAGTAAAATATGTATTTATTTCAAAATATACCTAGAATATACTAAAAATAAACCCAAGCATTTAATGAAACAATTATGCAAAATTTTACATTTAAAACATATAATTCTAAGACATGCAACCTAAAGCAATGTATATATATAATAACAACTCACCAGGATGCGCTCCATGAGACTGGTCCGCTAGGCCTCTGTCTCAATGCAACTAAAGAATAAAAACAATCACGAAATAAAAATAAATCTAACTTAGACTCTTAGAGATTCGATCTAGAATTACAAAATACAAACAAACACAGAATTGTAATTAGACCCGATGTCATGTTTTACGAGAATTCTACCAAAAATTTGGCAAAACCTCCTTTGTAAAACGGATATCTCTACTAAAAAGTAGAGCCGGTCCTGCAAGAAAAATACACTTCTAATTTTAGAATTCAAATAACCCTCGGTTGGGATCCCGAACTACGAAATTCCCCCAACCGAGGTCCACAATTCACCAAAATTCACATAATAAAATAAAATATATTAAAAACCAAATATTACCATAAATACCCTCAAAATATCAAAATATAACATATTTAACATTAAAACGCCGAAAATAATTATTTTCCCAATAATTACTTAAAAACCCTAAATACTAATATAATATTATAAAAAATCAAATTTTCTCGATAATTCAGTATAATTTAATAAAAACTCACTTTACTAATCCAAATAGCTTAATTAGTCCAAATACATTTTAAAAATTACTAAAAATCCATTTTATTACAAAAATAGTATATAATATATTATTTGAAAATAATTTTCAAAAATTAGTATTAATTAGTTAAAATTAGTAAAAAAATTGTAAAAATCATTTTTATACCTCAAATAATATTAAAACCAATTAAACATAGTGTTTAACTAAAATTATCACTAAATTACACAATTAACCCTAATATTCAAAAATACACATAATATACTAATAATACTCAAAAATTCAATAAAAATTATATAAATACACAAAAATTATTTTCTCAACATATATCCCAATAATATTAACAAAAACATATAATCAACCAATTATTTCTATCAAAATATATATTTAACCTAATTTTCCAAAATTGACATGAACCTAAAATAATTCTAAAAATTACACAAAAATCACAAAAATTATAAAATCAACTCTAAAATTAATAATAACTACTAATAACACCACAAATCACAATTTCACAATTTATATAATTAATTTACGAAAATTAATAAAATAATAATAAAATATTCAAAAATTCATCAAAAATCAAATAAATTCTAAAAATCACACAAAAATTCATGGGAGTATATTAAGCTAGTAAAATCAACATTTGTGAATGAATTTTTCATGAATCAACTATTAACACCCTAAAAAAAATCAAAAACACTAAGTGACCGAAACTAAAAATTCAAGAAATAACAAAAATGGAGGGATTAGAGCTCAAACTAAAGCTAGGATTCGACCTCCTCGGAGCTCTAGGAGTCGAACGGCACCGAAATCACATAAAGAGGTGGCCGAAAAAGCTTGGAACGCCAGTAAGACCAACGTTCAGCCAAAACGGGTATTTCGGTTACGTGAACTTTAGAGGATAAGACCTGATATCATTATAGCATTTCATCATATCATCATAGCATCTCATTACAGCATTTTATCACAACATTTCATTCTAGCATTTCATCATAACATTTCATTATATCATCTCATCATGACATTCATCATAGCATGTCATCATGACATATCACCATAGAATGATCTGCTGATAGGAGATGCCCAAGTAAATGATACAGGGTTGATGTTGTAATCTGAGAAAGGGATTCTATATAAGCTATGGAAATGAACTTGTAGTGTACATCCGGATGATTATCAAGAATTATCACAGTATTCAAGATCAGTACTAGTGGGTTGGATTATAGAAGGATGTGATTGATTGTATTTCTAAGTGTTTAATTTGCCAACCGGTGAAAGCTGAACATCAAAAGTTTTCTAGGAAGTTTCGATCTCTTTTGAATTTAGGTGGAAATGAGAAAGAATGGCTATGATTTTTGTGGTTGGTTACCTCATTTGAAGGGTGAATATGATTCCGTTGGAATGACTATAGACAAATTAACCAAGTCAGCTAATTTTTGGCCAGTGGAAGCCACTTATTCAGTTGCTAAGTGGGCTAAGCTGCATATGAAGCATATTGTGTGCTTGTATGGACTACCTGTGTCCATTGTATATGGTAAGGTATAGTGTTTACCTTTCAATTTTGGCAGAGATTGTGGAGAGTAATAGACACTTGGTTGGATGTCAATACTGCTTTTCATCCTCAAACAGATGACAATTTGAGAGGACGATCCAGACCCTAAACAATATGTTGAAGATGTGTGTTTTGGATCTGGGAGGTAGCTGGATCGACTATATGCTACTTGTAGAATTCGCTTATAATGACAGCTACCATAGCAGTATTGGAATGGCACCACTTGAGGCTTTTATGGAAAGAAGTCTTAACTAGATATGAGATGGTTTAGAATACAGTGGAGAAAGTTACTGTGATCAGAAGAGCGATATGGATCCTAGATGCAGAGATATGGAGTTTCAGATCGAAGACTGAAATTCTGAAGATGTCTCCGAAAAGTGGTGTGATGAGACGCAATAAGATTGCATATTGATTGGCTTTGCCTCCAAATCTATTTCATGTACATCCAGTGTTCCATGTCTCGATTTTGAGAGAGTGTATTTTGGACACTTCGCACATGTTACATTTAAACAATATAGAACTGAATGAAGATCTGAAGTTTGAGAAGGAATCAGTTAAGATTGTAAATTATCAAGCTCGATAGTTATGTTCGAACTAGATTCAGATGATCAAGGTTTCATGATGTAGCAACAAAGTGAAAGAGCATAAGTGGGAGACTGAAGTTGAGATACGAGCTTCTTAACCATATCTCTTTCCTTTCTTGATCTTGTAATTTTCTTTCTAGAATTCGGGGACGAATTCTTGTAAGGGGGGAAGACTGTAATATCCCAAGTTTTTTAAATATTTTTATACTACATCGGGATATGCAGTGTTAATAATTTTTGTATATATTTATGATATTTTAAGAGTTGTTATTTTTTTAAAACTAATTTTAATTATTTTATATTATTTTAAGTACTTTATATAAAATTTTCCCGAAAATTATATTTTCGGAGAAATTGACACATAAATAATTTAAAATTAATTATTTTGACTAGTTTTACGAATTTCCATGAACTCATACATAATTTTTAAGTGCTAAATAAAATTTATATATGTGTATTTATTTAAATTAATTAGAGCATAATTAATTTCCTTAATTTTATTATTTAATTTTTGTATTAATTAATTAATTTTAAGTGTATAAATTATTAAACATATTAAAATATTTGTGTGGTGAGTATTATTTGTGTGTGGGAATATATATATTACTATAATATAGTGTGGACATATATATATATATACATATATACATTATTTTATAACAAAAATCAAAGTTTGTAGAAATTACAATTTTGCCCCTCCCTGCATCTTCTTCTTCCCAACGCCATTTCTTCCATTTCCAGCCATTTTCAAGCTGGTTTTCTTGTTGTCACTATGCTCCTCAACCTTCATCCTCCACCTCTAGCCATTTCCACCACCTGAAACACTCTTTTCGGACTAGTTTTGACCGGTTTATCACAAAGAAGCCAAAAATCGACTTAGCTTCGATAAAGCCATTTTCGGCCACCAAATTTGATGTCGTCAATCTCTATCTTCTCCTTGAGCTCTGGTGAGTGTGATTCCAAGCTTTTTTCACTTGATTTGGTCTAGAATTGCTTAGGTTTTAATTTCTTCAATTCACCCATTTTGGGTTTCAAATTTTTTTTAGCTTCAATTTGATTGATTCATGAAAAATTCATTCACAAACTTTGTTCCTAAAATCATAATATAAATGCTATAATTTTTTTAGAATTTTTGGAATTTATTCTAATTTTTGTGAATTTTTTATTATTTTATTATTATTTTCTAATTTTCAAAAATTAATTAATTAATTAAATTATGAAATTGTGTTTTATGGTGATTATAAGAGTTGAAATGAATTATAGAAATTTATTTGTAATTTTTGTGAACTTTTATATATTTATTTGGCATTTATTAAGTTTATGTAATTTTGAAAAATAGGGTTAATTATGTGTTTAATTGAAATAAATTGGTTAAGTGAGTATATTTATTGATATTATGGAAATATATGTTGAGAAGATTAATTTTGAGTAATTATATTATTTTTGGTGAGTTTTTGGATTTATTTTAGTAAATTTATATATATAGGGGTATTTTGGTAATTTTACACTAAATTGGCTAAAAATGTAATTAAATTGGTTTTAATAATTATTTAGGGTATAAAAATGATTTCTACAAATTATTTAGTATTTTTAACTAATTAAGACTATTTTTCGTAAATTATTTTCAAATTATATATATAATATACAATTTTTCTAAATAAATGAGTTTTTATCGGTTTTTAACGTGTTTTAGGGTTAATTACGTAATTTGGATTTATAAAATGTATTTTTATTATATAAGGGCATTTTTGATATTTTATAATTATTTTGTGAATTGTGAACCTCAGTCGGACCTCGATCGGACTCCGATCGAGAGATTGTGGTTGTGAATTTGGTGTTATTCCGAAGTGTGTTTTCTTTGCAGGACCGGCTCTACTCTTTGAGTAGAGAGATGTCCATTTTACAGGGGAGGTTCTGCTGGATTTTCGATAGAATTCTCGTAAAACGTGATATCCGATCAAATCCCTATTCTAATTCTGTGTCTAAAATTCTAGATCGAGTCTTTAGAATTTTCGTTAAATTTATTCTGATTTCATGTTGTCATTTGTTCGTCTAGCTGCGCCGAGACCGAGGCCTAATGGTTAGGCCAGCCGAGTTTGTCTCGTGGAGCGCTAACATGTGAGTTATTATACTGTATATATATGCATTGCATATAGGATGCATGACTTAGGATTTCTATTTTCATTATATGTTTAAGCAGTAATTTAATTATAATATGATTTGGTATATTTTTGGTTTATTTTTAGTATATCTTGATATATAAATGTTTGTATATTTTCTATATACATTTAATATATCACTGGTATATTTAGAGTTTATTTTGATATATGCATGCTAGATAATTAGGTTTATTTTTAGTATATTTGTGAATATATGTTAAACACAAACACATATTTAAAAGAATATTTATACATAAATGTTTTATTAAATGATTTGTGTACTTAGGGTATATCTTTTGTATATTTAAGTATATTTTTAAGAAAATGCATGTTATATTATTGTTACTCATTTAAATTATTTTTAACCATATTAATGATTTATCTTTAGTTTATTTCATATTTTATTTGACATATATATATACCCGAAATATACTGGCTATATTTTAGGTATATTTTTGGTATATATATATGGTTGATTTTATTATTATGAATGTCATTCCACATTAATTATTTTCAGAATAAATGATTTATTTAAGTAAAGGATATCAATAGAACGTGCTTCCTAGTGGGCAGCACTAGGGTCGTGTACGTACCGGTGTGAAAGAATAGGGTTGAGTGAGAGTTAATTTTGGGTGATTATAATTGATTTAATTGATTTGACTAAGATTAATGGTATGTTAGATAGTGTGATTGCGGGGTCAATCACACTGACAGTCAGACTGCTGGAGCTCAGTTGACTTAGTGTCTCAGGGCCAGTCTACTGTCCATAAGTGGATTGAATGATCGATTGGGTTGATTGAGATGTGAGGTGATAGATAGTGTAATTGTTGGAGCTCGATTGACCAAGTGTCTCAGGGCTAATCACACTGACAGCCAGACTGCTGGAGCTCGGTCGACTTAGTGTCTCGGGGCCAGTCTGCTGTCCAGATTGGAATAAGTGTTCTATTTGGAATTAAGTGAGCTTGTATGGCTAGAGTGATGATGGGATTGTTTGAGGTTGCTATTATTAGGGTTCTATGGATCCTTCATGAATTAAAACATACGTTTTCTATATTTAGTACATTTATAAAGGTAGAGTTTGGCATTCGTGTGAAATGTGTGTATATACATATATATATAAGAATGCCTGATTGTTATGGTTTAGTTTGCATGTATATATAGTATAATAATTCACTTGGTGAGGTCTAACCCCCCCTCAATTATTTTTTTTCAGGAGATCCTATATTGTCAGACCTTAGTTGTAGAGTTCCTCGCCGGTGTTCTTTAGTCCCGGCCATTTTATGCAAACGTATATTTTGAATTCTGATTTGTATTCTAGAAACTGCAGTAGTAGTGTTATTGTATCAGAAGAATATTATTTTGTTTGGATATTAAATACTCTGAGAATTTGTATTTGAACACTGTACGAATATGTATACATTTATGAAAAGATTTGGAGAATTTATTTTACATATTGATTCAAAAAATTTTAATTATATCGTACTTTTTATTTATTTATTATATGATTTTATTTTCTTAGGCTTGCTATGGGTTCCGGATTCGAAAGAATTCCCATTCCCTAGCGCCGGTCATGACCCCTAGTTTGGGTCGTGACATCTTTGTGACTATTGTCGGTTGAGGCCACTCAAACACTGCCTCGATCTTCTATGGATTAACTTGGATGCCATCTTTAGACACCACGTTTCCAGGAAATGCAACACTCTCTAACCAGAAATCACACTTGAAGAATTTAGCATAAAGTTGATGTTCTCTCAATGTCTGCAGTACAGTCCTCAAGTGATTTACATGCTCCTCCATACTCTTCGAATACACCAGTATATCATTAATGAAGACTACTATAAACTGACCCACATATGGTCTGAATACCTTATTCATCAAATCCATAAAAGCAGCTAGTGCATTAGTCAACCCAAATGACATCATCGGAAACTCATAGTGGCTATATCAAGTGTCGAATGTCATTTTAGGAACATCAGCTTCACTAATCTGCAACTGATGATAACCAGACCTCAAGTCAGTCTTAGAAAAGAATTGTCTACCCTGAAGCTAATCAAACAAATCATCTATCCTTGGAAAAGGATACTTATTCTTCATTATCACCATATTCAGCTCTCTGTAGTCTACACACAGTGTCAGGGTACTATCCTTCTTCCTCATAAACAGGATTGGTGCACCCTAAGGAGAAATATTGGGTCTGATAAAAACCTTATCCAAAAATTCCTACAATTTCTCCTTTAACTCTTTCAAGTCTGCAGGAGCCATTCTATAGGGCAACATTGAAATAGGAGTAGTGCCTGAAACCACATCTATACAGAACTCAATCTCTCTATAAGGTGGTAAACCTGGCAACTCCTTAGGAAAAACATCAGGAAACTCACAACTTCAACTTCTCCACAGGCAACAGGAACATCTGTGAGTGACAACTTCTCCACTAAAGTATCCTTGACTAATGCCAAATATCCCTGACAACCCTTCCTCAGCATCTTCCTAGCCATGATAGCGGAGATGGGATTCTGAGGTGCAAAACTCTTATCACCTATAAACTTAAACTCCTCTTCATTTAAAATTCTGAAAATCACCTCTTTACTCTGACAATCCACAATGGCATAGTGCTGAGACAACTAATCCATACCCAAAATCACATCAAACTCCATCATATCCAACAACACTAAATTTGCTGATAATTCTCTACCTCTGATGAAAACTGGACAACTAGAAAGAACAACATCGATGTCCAACAAATCTTTTAGAGGAGTGGCGACAAACAAAGGAAAAGCCATCCTTGAAGCTTGCCAACACGATTTCGAAGCAAACACAAGAGATATAATGGAATGTGTGGCACCCAAATCAAACAAAACCTAAGCATCCAGATAACAAACATGAATAATACCTACCACAATGGCATTAGAAGCCTGAGCATCCTATTGAGTAAGGTGGAAAATCATAGCCTGACCTCGACCTACATGATGATTGGTAAATGCTTGGCCAAAACCTCTAGCACCTCCTTTAGTACCTCTACCTCATCCCTACTAAACAATAATTTAAGTCAAACTCGGGTGCTGAGCTGGAGGTAACTGAAAAGGAACTGGTGCTGCACTAACGAACGACTGTTGTGGAAACTGCGAAATCTTTTATGGTTGATAACCAAAATAAGGACATGATCTGGCAAAGTATCCCATCAAAGGCTATCTGACCAACTCTGGTGTAGAACACTACTGCCTCAGGGTCAGACATACCCTACTGATAGGCAAGCTTAATCGGCGATGCAACTGGAGGTATCAAAGCATCCTCATACTCAGGCTCTACAGGTTCCTCATCCTATAGATCACGTTGTCTATGGTGACCTGCTGCTCCTCGAGGTCTACCTCTACCTCGACCTCTGTGCCTAACTGGCGACTCATGAGGTAAACCTCATCGTGAAAGGACTCATCATCCTCAACCTCAACGACCAGTGGAGTGACATGCACTCACCTCCTCATTCTGAAAAGACAACTAGAAAGATATTCAGATAAAATAGACAAGCTAGTGGTCATGCAGAAAACTAAATCAAGGAAAACTTATTGAAGACATACTCAAACCTAATTAAACTGCAGTAGTTTCAAAGAAAACACAACTCAGAAAACCTAAGGCTTTAATACAAACTTCACTCTGATACCAACTTTTTCACGATCCAAAACAGGAGTTATGACCGACACTAGGAAATAGGAATTCTTTCGAATTCGAAACCCATAGCAAGCCTTAAAAGAAAAAAATATATATAATAAATAAATAAAATATGCACTAGGATTAAAATCTTAAGTCGATATATAAATAAATACTCGATGCCATATCATAAAATAAAAATATTCACATAAAATATTCAAAAAATGGTCTCTGATATTAAAACCATTCTACAGATACAAACAACTACTACTACTACAGGTTTCCAGAATATAATAAAAGTCAAATAAGCAATTTACATAGACTAGCTGGGACTGAAGAAATCCAGCGGATGGGCCTACTATTGAGGTCTGAGGAAGAAGAATCTCCTGAAAAGTCAACAACTGAGGGGAGTCAGACCTCACTGAGTGAATTATTATATTATATATACATGCATCTCCTAATATCATATGCAACCAATCATCAATATATATAATAAATATATACAAGCATTTCACCCAGATGCTGAAATCACTTTATATAATAAATTCTGGAAAACATTTATTTTAGTAAAGGATCAAATAGAACCTTATTTAATTGCAACCTCAATCAAAAATACCTCTCAAGCCATACAAGCTCATTTAATTCCAAATAAATTCTCTTATTCCATATTGGACAATAGACTAGCCCTGAGACACTAAGTCAACCAAGCTGCAATAGTCTGACTGTTAGTCTGATTGGCCCCAAGACACTAGGTCAATCGAGCTCCAACAACCACACTATTCAATCATATCAATCTCACATTAATCAGTCAAATCATATATCACCTCAAGTGATTCACAACTCAACCCTAAATCTATTGCATAGGTATGTACACGATCCTAGTGCTGCCCACTAGGTAGCACATTCTATTGATATCCTTCAAATAAAATTCAATATACATATGAAAAAATAAATAATGCATATTTAAACATAATAACATTCATAGCAGTGAAATAAACCATATATATACCAAAAATATACCTAAAGTATACTAAGTACATTTCAAGTATATATATATGCTAAATAAATTCAAAATCAACCATAAATATACTGAATGTAAACCATAAATATATCAAAAATATATTAAGTGTATTTTGAAAATATATCACGCATTTCTAATGAAATCTACCAAAAAGATACTAAAAATATACTTAACATATACTAAAACATTTAATAAAACAATACATGAATAAATACATATTAAAACATGAATATTCTAAATCATGTATCCTATATGCGATATATATATAAGATAATAACTCACAATGTTCCACTCCACGAGACTAGCTCGACGGGCCCAATCCGATAGGCCTCGATCTCAGCGCAACTAGAAAATAAAATAATAATAACAAATCAGAATAAATCTAACTTATACTTCTAAAGAGACTCGATCTAGGAATACGAAACTCAGACAAAACCTGAAAACTCATGATCAACCCAACGTCACATTTTACGAGAATTCTACCAAAAATCCAGCAGAACCTCCTCTGTAAAATAAACATCTCTCTACTAAAAAGTAGAGCCGATCCTACAAGAAAACGCACTTCTAACACAGATGCACAACACCTCGAGTTTGGATCCCGAACTGCACAATTCCCAACTGAGGTTCACAAATTCACCAAAAAATACATTTAAAATAAGAAATATGTTAAAAATTAATAAATTCCACAAATATTCTCAAAATATCAAAATATAATATATTTAAACAATAAAACACCAAATACAATTATTTTCACAATAATTAACTAAAAATACCAAATAATAATATAATATTAATAAAAATCCAATTTTACAATAATTCCACTTAAAATATTAAAAATTCATTTTAATATATTCAAAATAATTCCACCTAAATATATAATAAAAATAATTAAAAACCCATTTAATCACCAAAATAGTAAATAATATATTTTTTGAAAATTAGTATTAATTAGTTAAAATAGTAAATAATTTATAAAAATCATTTTAATATCTTGAATAATTCTAAAACCATTTCAAACATATTATTTAGCTATAATTATCACAAAATTACACAATTAACCCAATAATTTAAAATATACATAATATAATTAATATTCTCAAAAATTATATAAATTCACAAAAAATCATTTTAATGATTCTAAAATTATTAACTCACATTATAAACACAAATTTAACTAAATTTTCATTAAAAATAATAAATAAACATAATTATGAATAATTCAATATTTAATATTTAATATTAAAATAATCAAAAATTACAAAAATTCAAATTAATTCAAAAAAATACACAAAAAATATATTTGAGAAGCTTAAGCTACCACAATCAATATTTGTGAAGCAAGTTTGTAAGAATCAAACATTATCAAGCTCAAAAAAAAATCAAAAACCCTAAATTACATAAACTAAAAATTGAAGATAACTCACAAACTAGGAGGATTGATGTCACGACCCAAAACAGGGGCCATGACCAACGCTAGGGAACGAGAATTCTTTCGAATCTGGAACCCGTAGCAAGCCTTAAAATAAAATAAAAACATGCAATAATAATAATATAAATAAAATAACTCGCAGCGAAAATAAAACTCATAAATAAGATAAGTATAATCCACTAACTCGTTTAAATTAACAACTTCATCTCATATATAAATAATATTTTAAATACAAATCTTTAAAATACATATTTCATACAAACATAATATATAAGTCCCACATTTCATTACAACTACTGCAGTGTCTAGATTATAAAATAACATCAAATAAGCATATTACATAGTAAAGTCGGGGCAGAAGAAATCTGGTGTATGGATCTGCTACTGAGGTCTGAAGACGTAAACTCTCCTGAAAAAATAGTCAACGAAGGGGAGTCAGACCTCACTGAGTGAATTGTTATAATATACATACATGCATAACTAAATGACAAATGCACACAGTCAATAATATATATAATAAATATATATACAGGAAAAATCACACAGATGCAGCAAAACCATTTTATATAAATAATAAGAAATACATCCGTATATAAAGGATCAAATAGAACCCTAGAAAATCACAACCTCAAACAGTGTTAGACAACACTCTAGCCATATAGGCTCACTTATTCCAAATAATTTCACTTGTTCCATTTGGATAGTAAACTGGCCCCGAGACACTTGGTCAATCGAGCTCCAGCAGTCTAACTGTCAATGTGATTCACCTTGAGACCCCTGGTCAACCAAGCTCTAGCAATCACACTCTCAAATCACATCACACATCAAATCAAATCAATCCGATCAATATCCACAAATAGGTTAGTAATATAGCCTAAATGCTATCGTCGTACCAGTACGTACTCGGTCCTAGTGCTGCCCACTAGGTAGCGCGTTCTATTAATATCCTTCATTATTATATAAAACATACATTCATAAAATAAATGATGCATGATATTAAATAAAATAAAAATATAAACCATATATATACTAGAAATATACCAAAAATAAACTAGGTATATTTCGAGTATATACATGTCGAATGAATTCAATTTAATTATAAAATAAGCTGGAAATAAACCAGAAATATACTTAAAAACATTTGAGGTATAATTCAATAATAAAACATGCATATAATTTAAAATATACCAATAATATACTAATAATATACCAATAATAAATCTAGGCAATAATTAAACCATTTACGCATAATTTACAAAATAAATCATACATTTTTAAAACATGCAATCCTAATACAAGAATATATAGAATAACAACTCACAGTTATTGTGCTCCACGAGATGGGTCCGACGGGCCTGGTCCACTAGGCCTCGGTCTCGGCGCAACTAAACAAACAAATGACAATATGAAATCAGAATAAGTCTAACGTAATTCTAGAGACTCGATCTAAGAATAGCAGACATAGAATCAGAATAGGAATTCGATCAGACATCATGTTTTACGAGAATTCTACCAAAAATCCAGCATAACCTCCCTTGTAAAATAGACATCTCTCTACTTAAAAAGTAGAGCCGGTCCTGCAAAGAAACACACTTTGAATAGACACAAGCTCACAACCCCTCGATCGAACTCCCAACTATAAATCTACCGATCGAGGTTCACAATTCACAAAATAATTACAGAACACATAAAAATATCAAAAATGCCCTTCAATACTCAAAATATAGCAATTTAGATATTTAAACACTAAAAAAAATTATTTTACCGATAAATAAATAAAAACCCTAATTTTAATAAAATATTATTAAAAATCGATAATTCTCAATAAATTATTAAAAATTGATAAAAACTCATTTATTTACAAAAATAGTATATTATATATAATTTGAAAATAATTTACGAAAAATAGTTTTAATTAGTTAAAAATACTAAATAATTTGTAGAAATCATTTTTATACCTCAAATAACTAGTAAAACCAATTTAATTATACATTTTAGCCAATTTAGTGTCAAATTACCAAAATACCCCTAGTTATATAAATTCACAATAATTAATCAAAAATTCACCAAAAATAATATAATTACTCAAAAATTAATTTCTCAATATATAATTCAATAATATCAACAAATATACTCAATTACCCAATTAATTTCAATAAAACACATAATTAACCTAATTTTCCAAAAATCACATAAACTAAATAAATTCATAATAATTATATAAAAATCACAAAAATTACAAATAAATTTATAAAATCCATTTTAACACCTATAAACACCATAAATCATAATTTCATAATTCAATTAATTCAATTTCGAAAATTAGAAAATATTAATAAAATAATCAAAAATTCACAAAAATCAAAATAATTCTCAAAAATTCTACAAAAATTACCACATGTATATTGAGCTCCTAGGATCAATCTTTGTGAAGCAAGTTTGTATGAATCAACCAAATCGAAGCTCAAAAAAATTAAAAAGCCTAAATGGCTGAAATTGAAAATTTGAAACCTAGGGAAATCTAGATCGTTTTAAGTGAAACAAAGCTTGAAAATGCACTCACCGGAGCTCAAGGAAGAGATAGAGACCAGTGGGGCTCAAAACGGTGGTCGAAAAGTGCTTGAACGGAGTTGAGAGCAACTTTCGGCAACTTGGAGGAAATCTGGTCAAACCACACCGAAGAAGGAAGCTTTGGACATCGACAAGAAGAAAATGGCATTGCAGTGGCTAGAATCGGTGAAGGAGACGATCGGGAGGGAGAAGAGGTAGCTGATGGCACGTTTGTAAATTTTTCAAACTTTATATTAGGTAATAATTAATTTTTATTAGGTAATTATTATAGTAGTATTGTTGTTAAATATTTTACAAAATTTAATTTTTATTAACACTGTAAATTTCAAAACATATATTTTATTTTTTAATAAATTAAAATAAAGGTCATTACAGTTATTGTATTAGTAGTGTTGTTTTAGTTTGAGACTTTGTATTAAAATATTGTATGAATATTTTTATTTTTTAAATGACAATTATATATTTATTTTTATATCGATGAATATTTTTATTTTTGAAATGAAAATTATATATTTATTTTTATATCAATTTAAATTTCTAATTTTGTCATGTTTTTATGTTATTTATTGCATGCTTTTATTTTTAAGGCTTGCTATGGGTTTCGGATTTGAAAGAATTCTCATTCCCTAGCGCCAGTCATGACTCCCCGGTTTGGGTCATGACTTATATAATAAAAAGGATTAAAAATTTATTTAATCAAAAAAATAGTATATAAAATTATTATTTAAATATATTTTCAAAAATTAGTATCAATTAGTTAAAAATAGTAAATATTTCGTAAAAATTATTTAATACCATTTATTATTTCAAAATTATTTAAAACATATTATTTAACTATAATTTAAATAAAAACACATAATTTACCTATAAATATAAAAAAAATCACATAAAAGTAAATATTATTCAAAAATTAATCAAACTTACTAAAAATCATTTTAATACTAATTATTCTTCTAAAATTACTTAAAACATACTAATTAACAATAATATCAATTAAAACACAAAATTCACCAATTTATATTAATTTTTCCAATAATTAATTTTTTACATAAGCCTTTAAAAATTCATAATAAATAATTGGGATAGAATTTTAATATACTTCCTTCACAAACTATATTTCAAATAATTCAAACAATTTATTAAAAATACAAAAGTTTTCCAGCGAGGGTCACCGAAACAGTGACTCGTCGAAAAATTCAAAACCCATAAATTTAATTAATTCAAAAAAATCAAAAAATATATATATTTGTAAAGATTAAGCTACCCTAAACAAAATTTCTAAAGACAATTAACTTAAAACTCAAGAAATCAAACTTTAAAAAATAGAAAACCAAAATTGACATAAACTAAAATCTAAAGAAAACTCACAATTGAATAGATTTAAGCTCAAACCGATCTTGGAATAGGTTTGCCCAGAGCTAAAGGATTCCAACAAACCCAAGAACGCAAAAAAAGGCTACTAGAAAAGGTCATCGTCGATGTCAAGCTTCCTCTGTTGCTGCTGTTCAAGGCAGCTCCGGCATCGATCCGACACACTAGCAGTGGTGGAAGGGAAGAGAGGAAGAGGGGAGGTGATGGCAGTAGGCAGTGGTTGTAGGTGGTGGCTCTGATGAGATGGGGTGGTGTTGCAAACTTGCGGGAAGAATAGGGAAAACAAAGGGAAAAAGAAAGAAAAAAGGAAGGAGAAGGAAATAGCAAACCCGAAAAAATCCTAACCCTTATTTGCTTTTATATATATATATATATACATAACACATACTAACGCAAATACACACACAACACATGCACATCACATGCACTAATAATAATAATACAACAATAAAAATAACACACATGCATGATACACATGCACACTACAAATAATGATAATAATAATAATAATAATAATAATAATAATAATAATAATAACAATAACAACTTTAATGTTTTTAAATAATACATCCTCCAAATAAATTACTTTACATAAGAAAATATATTTAACGTAAAATAACGAATATTAATCACAAATAATAATAATATTTAAAATATTATTAACACTATAAATCTTAAAATATGCTTTAATAATTTAAAATAAAGGGTCATTACAGGAAGCCTGTTGGCTAAGTAAATACAGTGACCGAGGTTACGAAAAATTTAAGGATTCTGCTATAATCTTGCACCCAAAATTCTTCTGCATTTATTATTAAATAAAAGTGGATTTTTGGGTATCTGTATGAAATGCATGTATATATAAAGAGATATATATATATTATTATATTGATGCTTGAGTATCTATGTATTTAGGTTGTGTGTATATATATAATAATAATTCACTCAATGAAATCTGATCCCCCTAAATATTTTTTTTCAGGATCTTCTACTTCAAACCTCCCTATTAGACATATTCGCCGGACTCTTTCCTTCCTGACCGATTTATGTAAATATTGAACCATTACTCTTCTTGTATTTTAGTAAATGTTGCAGTAGTAGTGCTTTTTGTTATTGTACCTATTATTGTATTAGACAATGTTTTTGTATTTAAAGATTTGTATGAAGATATTTTATTATGTTATAATATGGATTTCTTTTATACTAATTAAAGTTTTAATTATAAGGTATTTTTATGATATGTTTGCATGTGTTTTTATTTTTAAGACTTGCTACAAGTTCTAGATTCGTGAGAATTCTCATACTCTAGCACCGGTCATGACTCCCTAGTTTGAGTCGTGATATTGTTGAAGATCAACTGATGCTTGTCCTTGAAATGAGTGAACAAAGGTGTAAGAAGCAACTTTGTTAACAAATCAGCAAGTTGGTCCAATGAAGAAATAGCTAAAACTGTCAATTGTTTTCATTGTACTTGATCTTGAATGAAGTGGTAGTCAACTTCAACATGGCGGGTTCGAGCCTGGAAAATCATATTGGAGAAAAGAAAGCATGCACCAATGTTGTCACACCAGATGTATAATGGATTAGGTAAAAATTCACCAAGCTCCCGAAGTAGGTTATTTAGCCATTTACGTTCAACATTAATGTCAGCCACAGCCTTAAAATCTAATTCTATGGAGCAGTGAGCAATAATCTTTTACTTGCGAGAGTTTCAAGCAAGGAGATTTTAGCCCAAAATGATGAAGTACCCACTTATGGAACGTCTGTAATCTAGACAACCTACCCAATTGACATCACTAAATCTAATTAACTGTGGAGAATTTAGTTGTTTGAACAATAGGCTTTGATGGACAGTCCCATTGATGTATCAAAGGACTCATTTTAATGCTTTAAGATGAACAACTATAGGCGAATGCATGAATTGGCATAACTTATTCACTGAGAATGTCAAGTCTAAACAAGTTATATTGCATATTATAGGCTACCACAAATTGCTCAATATTGAGTTGCTTCATCTAAGTTCAATAATGTGCCATGATGTTTAGATAGTGGTGAACCAGAACCCATTGGAGTTGAGTAAGTTTTTGAATTTTTCATGCTAGAATGGTGAAGAAGATCATGCATAGATGACTCCTATAAAAGAAGCATACCTTGAGAGCAATACCTAACTTAGAGGCCAAGAAAATAATGCAAGATGCCTAAATCACGTAATGCAAAATCTGCCACTAATTTTTCTATAAGATGTTGAATATGTGTTCAATTATTCCCTATAAGAATAATATCATCCATATAAACTAGCAAAAAACATTGGTTAGCTCCATGGTTATATATAAATAATGAAGAATCATCACTTGAGTTAATAAAACCAATGGAGACAAGGAAATTGTTCAACTTTTGATACTAAGCACGTGGTCCTTGCTTCAAGCCATAAAATGACTTGGTGAGTTTGCAGACGTAGTCAAGAAAATTTTTGTTAACAAATCCCTATGGTTAGACCATGCAAACTGTCTCTTAAAGATCACCATTAAGGAACTGCAATGACCCAATATTTTAAATTATTAAAAATTATTTTGAGATATGCAGTGTTAATTATATTTTAAATTTATATATATTATGATTATTTTATGTGATTTAATTGAACGCTAGTGTTAGTGTTTATTTGATTTTATTATAGTATTAATTTACTTTATTTAAATATTTTATCATATTGTGAAAGAATTAAGTGGTAAGTGATTATTTATTCAAAAACATTATTGTTAGTATCATTATTATTGTTATTGTTATATATGTATATAAAGGGGTGAAAAGTCTTTTTTTTTGTCAACCCTCTCTTTTTCTTTTTTTTTCTTCTTCTTCTTCTTTTCTTCTGCCATTTTCGGTCTGCCAGCACCACCTGAGCTCCACTAGCACTACCACTAGCCACCAACATACACCCCTGGACCTCGTCGTCACCTCCTCCCCCTCCCCTCTTCCTTCCACCGCCGCCTAGACCTCTATGTTTGTCGAAAATCATAAGAGTGCTACAGTGTCGTCGGCATGAATCTGGTGGTTTTAGCTCGTGAACCTGGCCTCGTTTGACTCCTCTCAACATGGGCTAGATGTTTCTCAACTCGTTTCAAGATTAGGACACATGGTTAGTTATCTTTAAGTATTAGTTTATGCCTATTAGGGTTTTTATTTTTTTTAGCTTAAGTTTGAATGATTCTTGTCAATTTCTTTTGGAAATGTTGTTATATACATCCTTAGCTTCTTAAATATATTTTTAGTTTATTTTTCTGAATTTATTTAGTTTATGTATATAAATAGTTTTTTTTGTAATTAAAATGAAATTTTTATTAATTATGTGTTTTATATGTTTTGTATAGAAATTATGTTAAATTAGTGTAGTTAATTTAAATTATTAGCTTTAGAAGTGAGAAAATAATTTTTACAAATTTTGAGTAATTTTTGGAAAATATTTAGTATTATGTAATTTTTGGATTAATTGGTAAACTTTGTAGTTTTATTGAAATTATTGTTAATTAGTATATTTTAAATGATTTTGAAATAATAAATAGTATTAAAATAATTTTTACGAATTATTTACTATTTTTAACTAATTAATAATAATTTCCGGACATATATTCAAATAATATTTTTATTTATTATTTTTGTGATTAGTGAGTTTTTAACTATTTTATTACATATTTAAACAATTTAAATAATTTGTTTATAAATTTTACTATTTGACGTTAAGTATTTGAAAAATGGATTTTTTTAATATTATATAATTTATTTAAGATTTTATTTAGTTATTGTGAAAATAATTATATTTAATGTTTTTTTATTTAAATAAATTGTATTGTGGTTTATTATTGATTTTTATGGACTTTTAATGATTTTTATTATATTATTATTAAATATTTGATTTTTATGAATTGTGATCCTCAGTTGGGAAATTATGTAGTTCGGGGTCCCAACCCAAGGTGTTGTGTTGTTGAGTATTATTGAAGTGTATTTGCTTATAGGATTGGCTCTACTTTTAGTAGAGAGACGTTCATTTTACTGAGAAGATTCTACTGAATTTTTGGTAGAATTCTCATAAAACATGACATCGGGTCGATCCTGAGTTTTAATTTTGATCAATTTGTGTCTTAGATTGCGTCTTCCTTTAGAATTCCTAGAAGTGTAAAGTTAGGGATTTATTTGATACTGTTATTATTATTTATTTTCTATAGTTGCATTGAGATCGAGGCTTATAAACCAAGTCCATCAAGTTTGTCTAGAGGAGTGCAAACCTATAAGTTATTATTCTATATATGCATTGCATATAGGATACATGATTATGAGCATCCATGTTTTTATTATGTATTTAAAAATGAATTTTCTTGTTAAATGACTTAGTATATTTTTGGTATAGTTTTAGTATATTTTTTATATATATGTGACGTATATGTTTAGTATATTCTTAATATACACTTGGTATATATGTGGCATATATATTTGGAATATTTTTAGTATATGCCTGGTATATATTTGGGATATAATTGGTATATTTCTTTATAAAATGGATGCCATTGTTTTTTAATTTTGCATTTTATTATTTCAAATAAATATGTGATTTATTTGAAAGATATCAATAGAACGTGCTACCTAATGGGCTGCACTAAGATTGTGTACGTACCAGTGCATTAGATTTAGGATTTGAGATCATGAGATTTATTTGAGGAAATTTTGATTATTTGATTATTAAGAATTGTAGTGATTGAATAGTGTGATTGCAGGAGCTCTGTTGACCTAGTGTCTCAAAGCCAATCACACTGATAGTGAGACTGCGGGAGCTCGGTTGATTTAATGTCTTGGGGCTAGTCTACTGTCCAAAAATGGAATAATAGAATTACATTGGAATTAAGTAAGCCTATTTGCTAGTGAGATATTTTGATTAAGGGTGTGTATATTTTTAGGGTTCTATTTGACCCTTCACTTAAATAAACTTTTCTGCTTTTATTATTATATAACAGCAAATTTTAGCATCTGTGTGAAATGTCTGTATATAAATATTATTATATTGATGCTTGACTATATATGACTTTAGGTTGAATGTATATATATTATAATAGTTCACTCAGTGAGGTTTGACTCCCCTCAATATTTTTTTTCAGGATCTTCCATTTTAGATCTCTCCCTTAGTATTATTCCCCGGACTCTTTCCTCTCCGACAAATTTATGTAAATATTGAACTGTTATTTTTTTGTATTTTAGTAATCTCTGTAGTAGTAGTATTGTTGTGGTAGTATTGTGTCGTACTTGTCAGAGATTTTATATTTGAATCACGTATGAAGATATTTTTATTATGTTATGATATAAAGTTTTATTTTATATTAAATAAAATTTTAATTCTAGCGTTTTTTTGTATTATTATTGCATGTGTTTTTATTTTAAGGCTTACTACGGTTCAGAATTCAAAAGAATTCCCATTCCTTAGCGGCAATCATGACTTCCCGGTTTGGGTCATGACAAAGTTAGTATCAGAGCCTAGGTTATTAGTGTGGTGGACCTAGGTTATCAAAGTAATGTTTTCTTTGAAATTACTACAGTAAATTTGGTTCAATTATGTTTTCAATAAGTTTTCCTTGATTTAGTTTTCTGCGTAATCTTTAGGTTGTCTACTTGTTATTTATTTTGTCTAAATCATGTTGGTTTTTTTCTTTTCAAATGAGGAGATGAGCATGTGTCACTCCGCCAGTCATTGAGGCCAAGGATGATGAGTCCTTTTAGGATGAGGTTTTACCTCCTGAGCCACCAGCTAGGCCCAAAGGTAGAGGCAGAGGTAGACCTCAAGGAGCGATAGGTCACCATAGGTAGAGAGATTTGTAGGATGAGGAACCTATAAAGCTAGAGTTTGAGGAAGCTGCTATACCTCCAATTGCACCACAGATGCAACCTGTCTATTAGCAAGGTATGTCTAACCCTGAGGCAGCGTTGTTTTATGCTGGAGTCAGTAGGATTTCATTCGACAGGATGTTAAATCCTTTAGATTTTTTGCACGCTATTAAGATAAGGACTTAAAACACTCACACTGTGTATCAGAGGATTATGATAGTCAAGATGTCTATTGAGGGACCAGCCCTGGATTGGTTATTTCAATCATCCAATCTGTTACTTGGATGCTAGAGTTTTAATTGATCCAAGTGCCACACATTCTTTTATGTCCCCTATTTTTGCTTCGAAGTCATGTCGGCAAGCTTCGAGGATGGCTTTTCCTTTATCTGTCACCACTCCTCTAAGCGATTCATTAGACACTAATGTTCTTCTTTTTGGTTTTTGATGTTAGTGGGAGATAGAGAATTGCCAGTGGAATTGGTGTTGTTAAATGTGATGGAGTTTAACGTGACCCTTGGTATGGATTGGTTATCTCAGCATTATGCTATTGTGGATTATCAAAGTAAAGAGGTAATTTTTAGAATTCTAAATGAAAAAGAGTTTAAGTTTATGGGTGATAAAATTCTACACCTCATAATCTCATCTCTACTATCACAACTAGGAAGATGCTGAGGAAAGGTTATTAGGGATACTTGGCACTTATTAGAGATACTTTAGTAGAGAAGTTATCTCTTATATATGTTCCATTTGCTTGTGAGTTTCTTGATTTTTTCCCTGAGGAGTTACTAGGCTTACCACCTCACAGAGAAATCGAGTCTTATATAGATGTGGTCCCAGGTACAACTCCTATTTTAATACTGCCCTACAGAATGGCTCCTACAAAGTTGAAGGAATTGAAGGAGTAGTTGCAAGATTTGTTAGATATGGGTTTCATTAGACCTAGTGTTTCTCCTTAGGGTGCACCAGTCCTGTTTATGAAGAAGAAAGATGGAACACTGAGACTGTGCATTAATTATAAAGAGCTGAATAAGGTGATAGTTAAGAATACTTATCCTCTTTCAAGGATAAATGATTTGTTTGATCAACTTCAGGGTGCATAGTTCTTTTCCAAAGTTGACTTGAGGTCAAGTTATCATCAATTGCAGATCAGAGAAGTTGATGTTCCTACAATAGCATTCCCTACTAGATATGGCCACTACGAGTTTCTGGTGATGTCATTTGGATTAATTAACACCCCAACTGCTTTCATGGATCTGATGTATAGGGTATTCAGACCATTTATGGTAGTCTTCATTAATGATATACTGGTGTATTCAAAAAGTATTGAGGAACATGTATATCACTTGAGGACAGTACTACAGACACTGAAAGAACATCACCTTTATGCTAAATTCTCGAGGTGTGATTTCTGAACTGAAAGTGTAGCATTTCTTAGTCACGTGGTGACTAAAGATGGTATTCAGGTTGATCCACAAAAGATTAAAATAGTGTCTGAATGGCCAAAATCGACATCAGTGTCACGACCCAAAACAGGGGCCATGACCGGCGCTAGGGAACGGGAATTCTTTCGAATCCGGAACCCGTAGCAAGCCTAAAAAAATAAAATAAATATGCAATAATAACCATAAAAATATAATATGCAGCGGAAAATAAAAATCATAAATATTACAATATCATCCATATCAACTGGATTCAATTCAAAACTCATCACATCGCATATATAATCTCATAAATGTATAATCTTTATACAAATCCAGTTTTACTATAATACATCTCTTTAAAACAAATGCTTTATTTCACAACTACTGAAAATCACAACTACTGCAGTGTCTAGATAAAATAAATAAGACTCAAGTATACAATTTACATAAAGAAGCCGGGGCGGAAGAAATCCGGCGTATTGACCTGCTACTGAGGTCTGAGGAAGTTGACTCTCCTGAAAAATAGTCAACGGAGGGGAGTCAGACCTCACTGAGTGAATTACTATAATATATATACATACACTCTAAGTGATAATGCATACAGTCAACAGTATATGAGTAATATGTATATATACAGGCAAATTCATACAGATGCAGAAAAATCATTTTATATATTTTGTCTGAAAATCAACTTTTATGAAGGATCACATAGAACCCTAGAATATCGCAACCTCAGAAAAATAGTGTTAAACAACACTCTAGCCATACAGGCTCACTGATTCCAAATATATCCACTTAATCCATATGGACAGTAGACTGGCCCCGAGACACTAAGTCAACCGAGCTCCAGCAGTCTGACTGCCAGTGTGATTGGCCCCGAGACACTTGGTCAACCGAGCTCCAGCAATCACACCCACAAACCACATCTCACATATATCAATAATCATAATCAATTCAATATCCACAAATAAGTTAGTAATATAGCCTAAAGCTATAGGCGTACCGGTACGTACTCGGTCCTAGTGCTGCCCACTAGGTAGCACGTTCTATTGATATCCTTCATTCTTAAATATAAAACATTCATTCACAAAAATAAATGATGCATGGATATAAATGAAATAGCAATATAAACCATATATATACCGAAAATATACCAAACATAAACCTGGTATATTTTGAGTATATATATGTCAAATAAATCCAATCAAATCATGAATTAAACTAAAAATATATTTAAAAACATTTTAAATATATTTTTATTAATAAAACATGTATATAATTTATTATATACCAAAAATATACTTGAATATAAATCATGTTATTTATGCATATTTAGTCAAATTAAAACATGCATTTTCTAAATCATGCATCCTAAGCATATATATATAATATAGTAACTCACCTAATGCGCTCCACGAGACAGGTCCGACGGGCCTGGTCCACTAACCCTCGGTCTCGGCGCAACTAAACAAGAAATAATTAATCGACATCAGAATAACCCTAACGGAAATCCTAGAATTAAATCTAGAGTATTCAACACAGAATCGGAAATTAGGGTTCGACTGGATATCACGTTTTACGAGAATTCTACCGAAAATTCGGCAGAACCTCCCCTGTAAAACGGACATCTCTCTACTCAAAAGAGTAGAGCCGACCCTGCAAAGAAAATACACTTCAAAAATAAACACCACAATCAATCACAACCCCTCGGTCGGACTCCAGACTACAATCTGTCGACCGGGGTCCACAAACACAGAATATATATTCAAATATACCAAAAATATCCTTAAATCTTAAAAATACATTTCATACGTAGAAATTACATAATAAATCTTGAAACACTGTAAAAACCGATTAAAACTCATTTTATTAGAAAAACCGTATATTATATATATAATTGAAAATAATTCCCGGAAAATAGTTTTAATTAGTTAAAAATACTAGATATTTTGTAGAAATCATTTTTATACCTTAAATAAATATTAAAACCAATTAAATTACATTTTTAGACAATTTAGGGTAAAATTACCAAAATACCCCTATATATATATATATACCTAAATTACTTCAAAAATTCACCAAAAATCATACAATTATCCAAAATTAATTTTCTCAACATATTTATCAATAATATCAATAATTAAACTCAATTAACCAATTAAATTCAAATAAAACACAATTAACTTAATTTTACAAAATCACATAAACTTCAATAATTAAAAATAAATACTTAGAAATTCATAAAAATTCCAAATAAATTTCTATAATTCATTTCAACACCTAATTCAACCATAAACTCCAATTTCATAATTTAAATAATTAATTTCCGAAAATTAGAAAATAATATTAAAATATTCAAAAAAACCCAAAAATCCAAACAACCTCCAGAAATTCTACAAAAATTCATACATGAAGATTAAGCTACCAGGAACAACATTTGTGAAGGAAGTTTTCATGAATCATCCAAATCGAAGCTCAAAAAAATCGAAAACTCAAAGAGGCCGAAATATTCAAATCGAAACCTAAGCAATTCTAGACCATTTTCGCTCAAACCAAAGCTAGAATAACACTCACCGGAGCTCAAGGAGAAGATAAAGACCGGCGGTGTCGAAAACGGTGGCCGGAGGAGGGAGAAACGGCGGTGAGGAAAATGGTGGTCGGCGCCCGCGGGAGAGAAAGAAGAAGAAGAAGAAAAAGAAAAAGAAAGAAAAAGGAAAGAGAAAGAAAAAGAAAAAGAAAGAAAAAGGAAAAGAAAGAAAAAAAAAAGAAAGAAAAAGAAAAAAAATAAAATAAATTAAAATAATTAAATATTAATAAATAATTAATAATAAAATAATAAATTTTAATAATTTAATAATAAATAAAATAATCAAATAATAATAAATAAACAATAAAATATTAGGGTAATAATAAACCCTAATTAAATAAATATACACACACAGGCTTTATTTAATAATTTAAAAATATGTATGAGTTCATGCAAATCCGTAAATACATTTAAAATAATTAATAATACATTGTTTACGTGGAAATTTCCACGAAAATGAAAGTCCCGGGAAAATTTTACGTAAAATACTGAAAATAATAGACAGTAATTAAAATAGGTTTAAAATACATATCAACTCATAAAAATATCGTATAATGCATAAAAATTATTGACACTGTATATCCCGGTACAGTGTAAAAATATTTTTAAAAAAACACGGGATATTACAGTCTTCCCCCCTTACAAGAATTCGTCCCCGAATTCTAAAAACAAGATTACAGAATCAGGAAGGAAAGAGATACGGGTAAGAAGCTCGCATCTCAGCTTCAGTCTCCCACGTATGCTCTTCAACTCTGTCGCTACGCCACAAAACCTTGACCATCGGAATCTGCTTCGATCGCAACTGTCGAACTTGAAAATCTACGATCGCCACAGGTTCTTCCACAAACGTCAAATCTTCACTCACTTCCACACTGTCAGGTTGCAACACATGTGAAGGATCTGAGATATACTTCCTCAACATCGAGATATGAAATACTGGATGCACCTGTGACATACTCGGAGGCAAATCCAACCGATATGCAACAGTGCCAACTCTCTCCAGAATCTCAAACGGTCCAATGTATCTCGGTGCTAACTTACCCTTCCTGCCAAATCTCATCACACCCTTCATCGGAGATACTTTCAGAAAAATGAAATCTCCAACCTGAAACTCCACATCTCTGCGCCTAGGATCCGCATAACTCTTCTGTCTGCTAACTGCGGTCTCTAACCTGCGCTTGATCACGGCGACTTTCTCTGCAGCATCTTGAACCATCTCTGGTCCAGTCAAAACTCTCTCACCAATCTCATCCCAACTCAACGGGGATCTACACTTCCTTCCATACAACGCCTCATATGGTGCCATGCCAATACTGCTATGGTAGCTGTTATTATATGCAAACTCAACAAGCGACAAATGATCATCCCAGCTACCTCTCAAATCCAAGACACACATCCTCAACATATCTTCCAGTGTCTGGATCGTCCTCTCAGACTGACCATCTGTCTGAGGATGAAAAGCAGTACTGAAATCCAACCTAGTGCCCATCGCTTCTTGCAACTTCTGCCAAAAATGAGAAGTAAACACCGAACCTCTATCTGACACAATGGACACAGGTACTCCATGAAGGCACACAATATGCTTCACGTACAACTTCGCCAATCTAGCAACTGAATATGTGGCTTTCACAGGCAAGAAATGTGCAGACTTCGTCAACCTGTCTACAATCACCCAGATGGAATCGTAGCCATCCTTCGAACGAGGTAAACCGATCACAAAATCCATAGCTATCCTTTCCCATTTCCACTCGGGAATAGGAAGAGGCTGAAGCTTCCCAGAAGGCTTCTGATGTTCGGCTTTCACTTGCTGACACGTCAAGCACTTAGCAACATAATCAGCAACATCCTTCTTCAATCCATCCCACCAGTATAGATCTCTGATACTGTGGTACATCTTAGTAACACCTGGATGAACGCTGTAGGCTGTAGAATGTGCTTCCTCTAAAATCTCTTCTCTCAAATCATCCACATCAGGAACACACAATCTACCACTGATCCACAACACACCATCATCATCGAGTGTGAAATCAGTGAACTTCCCTGCTCTGACATTCTCTGCAAGCTCTTCCAGAATAGGATCTCGGCTCTGAGCTGCTTTAATCCTATCCCTCAGTACAGATCGTACTTTAAACTGAGCTAACAGTCCACCTGATCTACTAATCTTCATCATCAGACCTTGATCCACCATCAAATGCAACTCCTGGATCAATGGTCTCCTCTCAACACCGATGTGAGCAAGACTACCTGAGGACTTCCTACTCAAGGCATCTGCTACCACATTAGCTTTACCCGGATGGTAAAGAATCTCGCAATCATAATCCTTCAACAGTTCCAACCATCTTCTCTGCCTCAGATTCAAATCTCGCTGTTGAAAAATGTACTTAAGGCTCTTGTGATCAGTAAATATCTCACAAGTCACCCCGTACAAATAATGTCTCCAAATCTTCAAAGCAAAGATCACTGCAGCCATCTCAAGATCATGTGTAGGATAGTTCTGCTCATGCTTCTTCAACTGCCTCGAAGCATAGGCTATCACCCTTCCATTCTGCATCAACACACAACCAAGACCAATTCTAGAGGCATCACAGTAAACTGTGAACTTATTCACACTATTAGGCAAAGCTAATACTGGCGCTGTGGTCAACTTCTCCTTCAACAACTGAAAACTATTCTCACAAGCTTCTGACCACTCGAATCTAACATTCTTCTGAGTCAAGCGAGTCATAGGGGCTGCTATCCTGGAAAAATCCTGCACAAACCGCCTATAATACCCGGCTAAACCCAGAAAACTCCGAATCTCAGTAACTGAAGTAGGTCTAGGCCACTCAGATACTGCTTCAACCTTCTGTGGATCAACCTGAATACCTTCTTTAGACACTACGTGTCCAAGAAAAGAAACACTCTCCATCCAGAAATCACACTTCGAGAATTTAGCATAAAGCTGATGATCTCTCAGTGTCTGTAGTACAATCCTCAAGTGATATACGTGCTCTTCCATACTCCTCGAATATACTAGTATATCATCAATGAAGACTACCACAAACTGATCCACATACGGTCGGAATACTCTGTTCATCAGGTCCATAAAAGCTGCTGGTGCATTAGTCAAACCAAAAGACATCACCAGAAACTCATAATGACCATATCGAGTGCGGAATGCTGTCTTAGGAATATCAGCTTCACTGATCCACAGCTGATGATAACCCGACCTCAAGTCAACCTTAGAAAAGAATTGTGCACCCTGGAGCTGATCAAACAAATCATCTATCCTCGGGAGAGGATACTTGTTCTTCACTGTCACCTTATTAAGCTCTCTGTAGTCAATGCACAGTCTCAGGGTACCATCCTTCTTCTTCACAAACAGGACTGGTGCACCCCAAGGGGAAACACTAGGTCTAATGAAACCCTTATCCAACAACTCTTGCAACTGCTCCTTCAACTCTCTCAACTCTGCAGGAGCCATACGATAGGGTGGCATAGATATAGGAGTAATACCTGGAACCACATCTATACAGAACTCAATCTCTCTATGATGTGGTAAACCTGGCAACTCCTCGGGAAAAACATCAGGAAACTCACAAGCAACAGGAACATCTGTGAGTGACAACTTCTCCACTGACGTATCCCTAACCAATGCCAAAAACCCCTGACAACCTTTCCTCAACAACTTCCTAGCTGAAATAACAGAAATAAGATTCTGAGGTGTTGAACTCCTATCACCAACAAACTTAAATTCTACTTCACCAGGAATTCTGAAAATCACCTCCTTATTCCTGCAATCAACCACGGCAAAATGCTGGGATAACCAATCCATTCCCAAAATAACATCAAACTCCATCACATCCAACAAAATCAAATCGATGGATAATTCTCTATCTCCCACGAGAACTGGACAACCAGAAAGAACAATATCGGCGTCCAAAGAATCACTCAGAGGAGTGGCAACAGACAAGGGAAAAGCCATCCTCGAAGCTTGCCAACAAGATTTAGAAGCAAAAATGGGAGAAACAAACGAATGCGTGGCACCCGGATCAAACAAAACCAAAGCATCCAGGTAACAAACAGAAAGAATACCTGCCACGACTGCATTAGATGCCTGAGCATCCTGCTGAGTCAGATGAAAAACTCTGGCCTGGCCTCGACCTCCCTACTGACTGGTAGAAGCCTGGCCAACACCTCGGGTACCTCCTCTCGTACCTCTACCACGACTCTGCTGTGGAACAAACTGAGTAGAACTCTGATGCTAGGCTGGTGGCAACTGAAATGGCACGGGTGCTGCACTAGCAATCGACTGCTGTGGGAATCATAGAATCTGCTGCTGCTGATATCCAGAATAAGGACACGATCTGGCAAAATGTCCTGTCTGCCCGCATCTGAAACATGTCAACGGTGTCAGATAACACGGTCCCTGATGGACTCTACCACAAGTCTGACAAACACTGGCCGCTGATCCAGAAGTACGACCACTGCTGCTGCTCGAAGCACCTGACCCAAATCTGAATGATCTACGCTGACCTCCACGACCATGTCTACTGCTCCGATGCA
This sequence comes from Mallotus nudiflorus, assembly GCA_947683625.1. Classification (NCBI taxonomy): domain Eukaryota; kingdom Viridiplantae; phylum Streptophyta; class Magnoliopsida; order Malpighiales; family Euphorbiaceae; genus Mallotus; species Mallotus nudiflorus. The sequence continues at coordinate 334,732 of CANTUR010000070.1, read as the reverse complement.
CTCGCTGCCGCTGTCTCTGACTCTGCTAAGTCGAACCTCGCTGCTGACTACTCGAACCAACATGAAAACTCGAATACGGAGTAGCCTGCAATCCACTCGACTGAACTCCCAACTGGTAATAATCAGGCATCGCTCCCTGCCTAACTAATCTCAGCTCAATCTCCTTAGCTAGCTCAATCACCGACTCCAGAGTAAGACCTGCTGTAGGCATACCAGCAAAAGCTGAACCCAAACCAGTAACATAGGTAGTAACAGCGAAATACTGATCTCGCATCAGATCCTCAGCATATCTACCCAGACGAAGGAACTCTCGGGTATACTCCTCTACTGATCGATCTCCACGAGAAATACTAGTCAAACGGAGACGATAGCTCAAACGAAGAGGCTCTGGATAAAATCTCCTCATGAATCGCTCTCGAAACTGAGTCCACATCATCGTCATCATATAGGGCTGGATCATCTGAATAAACCAATCCAAGGCTGGTCCCTCGACAGACAACTCAATGATCATGATCCTCTGGTACTCGGTATGAGCAGTCCGAGTCCTAGTCTCAATCGCATGTAGAAAATCTAAAGGATCAGAAGTCCCATCAAAAGCAATCCTGCCAACTCTGGCATAGAACAAAGCTGCCTCAGGGTCAGACATACCCTGCTGATAGGCAGGCTGAACAACAGGAGGAACAGGAACATCAAACTCAGGCTCAACAGGCTCCTCGTCCTGTAACTCTCTCTGCCTACGGTGACCTGCCGCTCCTCGAGGTCTACCCCTGCCACGACCTCTACGTCTAACTGGCTGCTCAGGAGGTAAAACCTCGTCCTGAAAAGACTCATCATCCTCGGCCTCAACGACCGGTGGAGCGACACGTGCTCGCCTCCTCATTCAGAAAAGACAAACGGAAAGATTCAGACAAAACAGACAACGGAGGAATAACACTGAAAACTACAGCAAGGAATACTCATCAAGACATACTCGAACCTAATACACTGCAGTAGTCCAACAGAAAACACAACTTTAAAACTAGGGCCACAACTCACAAAACTAAGCCCTGACACAGAACTCCATTCTGATACGAACTTCGCTCTGATACCAACTTTGTCACGACCCAAAACAGGGGCCATGACCGGCGCTAGGGAACGGGAATTCTTTCGAATCCGGAACCCGTAGCAAGCCTAAAAAAATAAAATAAATATGCAATAATAACCATAAAAATATAATATGCAGCGGAAAATAAAAATCATAAATATTACAATATCATCCATATCAACTGGATTCAATTCAAAACTCATCACATCGCATATATAATCTCATAAATGTATAATCTTTATACAAATCCAGTTTTACTATAATACATCTCTTTAAAACAAATGCTTTATTTCACAACTATTGAAAATCACAACTACTGCAGTGTCTAGATAAAATAAATAAGACTCAAGTATACAATTTACATAAAGAAGCCGGGGCGGAAGAAATCCGGCGTATTGACCTGCTACTGAGGTCTGAGGAAGTTGACTCTCCTGAAAAATAGTCAACGGAGGGGAGTCAGACCTCACTGAGTGAATTACTATAATATATATACATACACTCTAAGTGATAATGCATACAGTCAACAGTATATGAGTAATATGTATATATACAGGCAAATTCATACAGATGCAGAAAAATCATTTTATATATTTTGTCTGAAAATCAACTTTTATGAAGGATCACATAGAACCCTAGAATATCGCAACCTCAGAAAAATAGTGTTAAACAACACTCTAGCCATACAGGCTCACTGATTCTAAATATATCCACTTAATCCATATGGACAGTAGACTGGCCCCGAGACACTAAGTCAACCGAGCTCCAGCAGTCTGACTGCCAGTGTGATTGGCCCCGAGACACTTGGTCAACCGAGCTCCAGCAATCACACCCACAAACCACATCTCACATATATCAATAATCATAATCAATTCAATATCCACAAATAAGTTAGTAATATAGCCTAAAGCTATAGGCGTACCGGTACGTACTCGGTCCTAGTGCTGCCCACTAGGTAGCACGTTCTATTGATATCCTTCATTCTTAAATATAAAACATTCATTCACAAAAATAAATGATGCATGGATATAAATGAAATAGCAATATAAACCATATATATACCGAAAATATACCAAACATAAACCTGGTATATTTTGAGTATATATATGTCAAATAAATCCAATCAAATCATGAATTAAACTAAAAATATATTTAAAAACATTTTAAATATATTTTTATTAATAAAACATGTATATAATTTATTATATACCAAAAATATACTTGAATATAAATCATGTTATTTATGCATATTTAGTCAAATTAAAACATGCATTTTCTAAATCATGCATCCTAAGCATATATATATAATATAGTAACTCACCTAATGCGCTCCACGAGACAGGTCCGACGGGCCTGGTCCACTAACCCTCGGTCTCGGCGCAACTAAACAAGAAATAATTAATCGACATCAGAATAACCCTAACAGAAATCCTAGAATTAAATCTAGAGTATTCAACACAGAATCAGAAATTAGGGTTCGACTGGATATCACGTTTTACGAGAATTCTACCGAAAATTCGGCAGAACCTCCCCTGTAAAACGGACATCTCTCTACTCAAAAGAGTAGAGCCGACCCTGCAAAGAAAATACACTTCAAAAATAAACACCACAATCAATCACAACCCCTCGGTCGGACTCCAGACTACAATCTGTCGACCGGGGTCCACAAACACAGAATATATATTCAAATATACCAAAAATATCCTTAAATCTTAAAAATACATTTCATACGTAGAAATTACATAATAAATCTTGAAACACTGTAAAAACCGATTAAAACTCATTTTATTAGAAAAACCGTATATTATATATATAATTGAAAATAATTCCCGGAAAATAGTTTTAATTAGTTAAAAATACTAGATATTTTGTAGAAATCATTTTTATACCTTAAATAAATATTAAAACCAATTAAATTACATTTTTAGACAATTTAGGGTAAAATTACCAAAATACCCCTATATATATATATATACCTAAATTACTTCAAAAATTCACCAAAAATCATACAATTATCCAAAATTAATTTTCTCAACATATTTATCAATAATATCAATAATTAAACTCAATTAACCAATTAAATTCAAATAAAACACAATTAACTTAATTTTACAAAATCACATAAACTTCAATAATTAAAAATAAATACTTAGAAATTCATAAAAATTCCAAATAAATTTCTATAATTCATTTCAACACCTAATTCAACCATAAAATCCAATTTCATAATTTAAATAATTAATTTCCGAAAATTAGAAAATAATATTAAAATATTCAAAAATACCCAAAAATACAAACAACCTCCAAAAATTCTACAAAAATTCATACATGAAGATTGAGCTACCAGGAACAACATTTGTGAAGGAAGTTTCCATGAATCATCCAAATCGAAGCTCAAAAAAATCGAAAACTCAAAGAGGCCGAAATATTCAAATCGAAACCTAAGCAATTCTAGACCATTTTCGCTCAAACCAAAGCTAGAATAACACTCACCGGAGCTCAAGGAGAAGATAAAGACCAGCGGTGTCGAAAACGGTGGCCGGAGGAGGGAGAAACGGCGGTGAGGAAAATGGTGGTCGGCGCCCGCGGGAGAGAAAGAAGAAGAAGAAGAAAAAGAAAAAGAAAAAGAAAGAAAAAGGAAAGAGAAAGAAAAAGAAAAAGAAAGAAAAAGGAAAAGAAAGAAAAAAAAAAGAAAGAAAAAGAAAAAAAAATAAAATAAATTAAAATAATTAAATATTAATAAATAATTAATAATAAAATAATAAATTTTAATAATTTAATAATAAATAAAATAATCAAATAATAATAAATAAATAATAAAATATTAGGGTAATAATAAACCCTAATTAAATAAATATACACACACAGGCTTTATTTAATAATTTAAAAATATGTATGAGTTCATGCAAATCCGTAAATACATTTAAAATAATTAATAATACATTGTTTACGTGGAAATTTCCCCGAAAATGAAAGTCCCGGGAAAATTTTACGTAAAATACTGAAAATAATAGACAGTAATTAAAATAGGTTTAAAATACATATCAACTCATAAAAATATCGTATAATGCATAAAAATTATTGACACTGTATATCCCGGTACAGTGTAAAAATATTTTTAAAAAAACACGGGATATTACAATCAGTCACTAAGATTTAGAGTTTTCTGGGTTTGGTTGGGTATTATAGGAGATTCGCTCAAGATTTCTCAAGAATTGCAGTACTTATTACCTGCCTAACTCAAAAGAATATGAAGTTTTAGTGGTTAGATGCTTGTAAGAATAGTTTTCAACTGTTAAAGGAGAAGTTGACCACAGCTCCACTACTAACTTTATCAAATGGAGAAGACAAGTTCACTATTTATTATAATGCCTCCAGAGTTGGTCTAGGTTGTGTGCTGATGCAAAATGGTAGGGTAGTTGCTTATTCTACAAGGCAGTTGAAGAAGCATGAACAGAATTACCCTACTCACGACCCAGAGATGGCAGTAGTGATCTTTGCTCTCAATATTTAGAGACACTACTTGTATGGAGTAACTTGTGAGATCTTCATAGATCACAAGAGCTTGAAGTAAATTTTTTAGCAAAGGGATTTGAACTTGAGACAGAGGAGATGGTTGAAACTCTTGAAGGATTATGACTACGATATTCTTTATCATCCAGGCAAGGCTAATGTAGTAGTAGATGCCTTAAGTAAAAATCCTCAAGTAGTCTTGCTCACATTAGTGTGGAGAGGAGACACTTTAATCCAAGAGTTCCACCAGTTAGTGGATCAAGGTTTGATGATGAAGATTAGCATATCAGGTGGACTGTTAGCTCAGTTCAAAGTTCAACTAGTGCTGAGAGATAGGATTAAGGAAGCTCAGGGCCAAGATCCTATTCTAGTAAAGCTTAAGGGGAATGTTCATACAAGGAAGTTCACTAATTTTACACTGAATGATAAAGATGTTTTATGGATCAATGGTAGATTGTGTGTTCCTAATGTGGATAATTTGAGAGAAGAGATCCTTGAGGAAGCGCATTCTACAGCTTATAGCGTATATCTATGTGTTACTAAGATGTACCACAACATCCGAGATTTGTATTGATGGGATGGATTGAAGAAGGATGTAGCTGATTATGTTTCTAAGTGCTTGACATGTCAACAGGTGAAAGCTGAGCATCAGAAGCCTTTTGGAAGCTTCAGCCTCTTCCTATTCCTAAGTGCAAATGGGAGAGAGTTGCTATGGATTTTATAGTTGGATTACCTCATTCTAAGCATGGATACAATTTTATCTAGGTGATTATGGACAGGTTAACTAAATCAGCTCACTTGTTACCAATTAAAGCCACTTTTTATAGCTAAGTTGGCTAAATCGTATGTTAAGCATATTGTGTGCCTTCATGGAGTGCCTGTTTCCATTGTATCTGATAGAGGTTCAGTTTTTACCTCTCGATTCTAGTAGAAGTTATAGGAAGCAATGGGCACCAGGCTTGATTTCAGTATTGCTTTTCACCCTCAGACAAATGGTCAAACTGAGAGGATGATCCAGACACTTGAGGATATGTTGAGGATGTCTGCATTGGATCTTAGAGATAGCTGGGATGATCATTTGCTGCTTATAGAGTTTGCATATAATAACAGCTACCATAGTAGTATTGAGATAGCACCGTATGAGGCTTTATACAAAAGGAAGTATAGATCTCCTTTGTGTTGGGATGATATTAGAGAGAGCATTGATTGGACCTGAGATGGATCAAGATCCAGCGGAGAAAGTTGCTATGATCATAAGGAGATTAGAGACCACTGCTAGCAGACAGAAGAGCTATGTGAATCTGAGGCGTAGAGATGTAGAATTTCAGGTTGGACACTATATGTTTCTGAAGGTGTCCCCGATGAAGGGTGCGATGAGGTTTGGCAAAAAGGGAAAATTAGCAATGAGATATATTGCACTGTTTGAGATTCTAGAGAGAGTGGGCATAGTTGCATATCGGTTGGCTTTGCCTCTAAATCTATCACAAGTGCATCCAATGCTCCATATCTAGATGTTGAGGAATTACATTTCAAACCCTTCACACGCGTTGCAGCCTGTGAGTGTGGAAGTGAATAAAGATCTAATATACAAGGAGGAGCCAATTGCAATAGTGGACTATTAAGTTCGTCAATTGCATTCGAAGCAGATTCCGGTCAAAGTGTTATGGTGAAGCAATAATGTGGAGGAGCACCCTTAGGAGATAGAAACCGAGATATGGGTGGCCTATCCTTACCACTTTCCTTGATGAATTCTTATTGTTTGTTCTTTTATTTGAAAATCGAGGACGAATTTTTGTAACGGAGGAAAATTGTAATGACTCAATATTTTAAATTATTAAAAATTATTTTGAGATATGTAGTGTTAATAATATTTTAAATTTATATATATTATGATTATTTTATGTGATTTAATGGAACTCTAGTGTTAGTGTTTATTTTATTTTATTTTATTATAGTATTAATTTATTTTATTTAAATATTTTATCATATTGTGAAAGAATTAAGTGGTAAGTGATTATTTATTCAAAAACATTATTGTATATATATATATATATATATATATATATATATATATATATATATATATATATATATGTTAGTGTGTTGTTAAATATACATGTATATATATTAAAGTTAGTTAATATATATATATATATAAGGGGTCAAAAGTCATTTTTTTCAGTCAACTCTCTCTTTTTTTTCTTCTTCTTCTTTTCTTCCGCCATTTCCGGTTTTCCAGCACCACCCGAGCTCCACCAGCACCGCCACCATCCACCCTTGGAGCTCATTGTCACTTACCCTCCCTCCCCTCTTCCTTCTGCCGCTGCCTAGACCTCTATTTTTGTCGAAAACCATGGGAGTGCTATAGTGTCGTCGGCATGAATCTGGTGGTTTTAGCTCGTGAACCTGGCCTCGTTTGACTCCTCTCAAAATGGGCTAGATGTTTCTCAACTCGTTTCAAGATTAGGACACCTGGTTAGTTATCTTTAAGTATTAGTTTATGCCTATTAGGGTTTTTATTTTTTTTAGCTTAAGTTTGAATGATTCTGGTTAATTTCATTTGAATATGTTGTTATATACATCTTTAGCTTCTTAAATATATTTTTGGTTTATTTTTCTGAATTTATTTAATTTATGTATATAAATTGTATTTTTGGTAATTAAAATGAATTTTTTATTAATTATGTGTTTTATATGTTTTGTATAGAAATTATGTTAAATTAGTATAGTTAATTTAAATTATTAGCTTTAGAAGTGAGAAAATAATTTTTACTAATTTTGAGTAATTTTTGGAAAATATCTAGTATTATGTAATTTTTGGATTAATTGGTAAACTTTATAGTTTTATTGAAATTATTGTTAATTAGCATATTTTAAATGATTTTGAAATAAAAAATAATATTAAAATAATTTTTATGAATTATTTATTATTTTTAACTAATTAATAATAATTTCCGGAAATATATTCAAATAATAGTTTTATTTATTATTTTTGTGATTAAATGAGTTTTAACTATTTTTATTACATATTTAAACAATTTAAATAATTTGTTTATAAATTTTATTATTTGACGCTAAGTATTTGAAAAATAGATTTTTTAATATCATATAATTTATATAAGATTTTATTTAGTTATTGTGAAAAAAATTATATTTAATGTTTTGTTATTTAAATAAATTGTATTGTGGTTTATTATTGATTTTTATGGACTTTTAATGATTTTTATTATATTATTATTAAATATTTAATTTTTGTGAATTGTGATCCTCGGTTGGGAAATTGTATAATTCGGGGTCCCAACCTGAGGTGTTGTGTTATTGAGTATTATTGAAATGTGTTTGCTTGTAAGATCGGCTCTAATTTTAGTAGAGAGACGTTCATTTTACTAAGAAGATTTTATCGAATTTTTGATAAAATTCTTGTAAAACGTGACATATAGTCGATCATGAGTTTTAATTTTAATCGAGTCTTCCTTTGGAATTCCTAGACATGTAAAGTTAGGGATTTATTCTGATACTGTTATTATTATTTATTTTCTATAGTTGCGCCGAGACTGTAGCCTATCGAACCAATCCCATCGAGTCTGTCTAGAGGAGTGCAAACCTGTGAGTTATTATTCTATATATGCATTGCATATGAGATACATGATTATGAGCATCCATGTTTTTATTATGTATTTAAAAATGAATTATCTTATTAAATGATTTAGTATATTTTTTGTATAGTTTTAGTATATTTTTGGTATATTTTTTATATATATGCGACACATATGTTTAGTATGTTCTTAATATACACTTGGTATATTTTTTATGTATTTATGGTATATTTTGGTATATATGTGGCATATATATTTGGAATATTTTTAGTATATGCCTGGTATATATTTGCGATATAATTGGTAAATTTCTTTATAAAATGGATGCCATTATGTTTTAATTGTGCATTTTATTATTTCCAATAAATATATGATTTATTTGAAAGATACCAATAGAACGTGCTACCTAGTGGGCTGTACTAGGACTGTGTACGTACCAGTGCATTAGATTTAGGATTTGACATCATGAGATTTATTTGAGGAAATTTTGATTATTCGATTATTGAGAATTGCAGTGATTGAATAGTGTGACTGCGGGAGCTCAGTTGACCTAGTGTCTCGAAGCCAATCACGCTGACAGTGACACTGCGAGAGCTTAGTTGACTTAGTATCTCGGGACCAATTGACTATCCAAATGGAATAAGAGAATTACTTTGGAATTAAGTAAGTCTATTGGCTAATGAGATATTTTGATTAAGCTTGCATATATTTTTAGGGTTCTATTTGATCCTTCACTTAAATAAACTTTTTCTGCATTTATTATTATATAAAAGCATATTTTAGCATCTGTGTGAAATGCATGTATATATATATTATTATACTGATTTTTAACTATATTTGACTTTAGGTTGCATGTATATATATTATAATAATTCACTTAATGAGGCTTGACTCCCCTCAATATTTTTTTCAAGATCTTCCATTTCAGATCTCCCTCGTAGTATTATTTGTTAGACTCTTTCCTCTCTAGCTAATTTATGTAAATATTGAATTGTTATTTTTCTTGTATTTTAGTAATCATTGCAGTAGTAGTGTTATTGTGGTAGCATTGTGTCATACTTGTTAGAGATTTTGTATTTGAATCATGTATGAAGATATTTTTATTATGTTATGATATAAAGTTTTATTTTATATTAAATAAAGTTTTAATTATGGTGTATTTTTGTATTATTATTGCATGTGTTTTTATTTTAAGGCTTGCTACAGGTTCCGAATTTGAAAGAATTCTCATTCCCTAGCACCAATCATGACTTCCTGATTTAGGTCGTGACAGGAACGCATTACTCACATCCAATTGTCAAAGCTTCCAACCTCTAGTAATAGCAATAGATAGGACCATTCTATATAATGGTTTGAGGCTTGACTGCAGGACTAAATGTTTCCAAATAGTCAATTCCATATTCTTGAGTGTATCCTCTGGCCACTAACTGTGCTTTCAATCGGTCTTGAGTCCCATCCGGTTTCCTTTTAATTTTATAAATCCATTTGTTTCCAACCATATTACTTGTAGAAGGAGGTGGTACTAGTACTGTCACGACCCAAATCGAGGTCATGACTGACGCTAGGGAACGGGAATTCTTTCGAATCCGGAACCCGTAGCAAGCCTTAAAATAATAAAAACATACAATAAATAATTAGAATATGCCATAAATAAAATTTCAATTTAACATAAATAGATAATCTTTTCATAACATGAAATAATTTAGTACAATATTCAGATTAAATATCTGAATTGAAATCTCATACTACAAAATAATTAAAACTCACTTCCAATACAAAATATAACTACTACAGTTTACTAGAGTACAATAATAAATAATTATGTAGATAATTTACATAATAAATCCGAGACGGAAGAAATCCGACGGATAGGCCTACTACTGAGGTCTGAAGAAGAGGACTCTTCTGTAAAAACATCAACTGAGGGGAGTCAGACATCACTGAGTAAATTATTATAATACATATACACGCATAACTAAATGTCAAATGCAGACGCTTAAAAGTATATATAATAAATATATATACTGGCAAGTACACACAGATGCAAAGAAAATCATTTTTATATTTAATACTGAAAATCATCAGTTTATGAAGGATCAAACAGAACCTTAAGTTATCGTAACCTCAAATATCAATAGGAATCACTCTAGCCATACACGCCCACTTAGTTCCAAATAAATTCACTTAGTCCAACTGGATAGTAGACTGGCCCCGAGACACTAAGTCAATCGAGCTCCAGTTGTCTGACTGTCAGTGTGATTGGCCCCGAGACACTTAGTCAACCGAGCTCCAGCAATCACACCATTAATCACATCTCACATCAATCAAATCAATCAAGTCATAATTCCATAACTAAGTTAGTAATTCAACCTATCATTTATCGCACCGATACGTACTCGGTCCTAGTGCTGCCCACTAAAAAGCACGTTCTATCGATATCCTTCATTTATATTAAAACATACATTCGAGTAACAACATAATGTATAAAGTCATCCAAAATGATCAAGTAAACCATATATATACCAGAAATATACCTAAAATAAACTAAGTATATTTCAGGTATATATACGTAAAATAAATTCAATTAAATCATGAAATATACTCAAAATCAACCGATAATATACTTAAACATAATTTGAATATAAATCAAAAAGAAATCATGCATTTAATTTAAAATATACCAATAATATACCTAAAAAAATACTTATGCATTCAATAAAGCAATTATGCAAATCTTACATTTAAAACATATAATTCTAAAACATGCAACCTAAAGCAATGTATATATATCATAATAACTCACAGAGATGCGCTCCTCGAGACTGGTCCGCTAAGCCTCAGTTTCGGTGCAACTAAACAACCAAAATGATTACGAATAAGAACATATATCTAACTTAGACTTCTAGAGACTCAATCTAGAATTCCTAAACACAAAGAGATACGAAATCGGAATTAGACCCGATGTCACGTTTTACGAGAATTCTACCAAAAATTCAGCAGAACCTCCTTTGTAAAACAGACATCTCTCTACTCAAAAAGTAAAGTCGATCCTGCAAGAAAAATAAACTTCAAATACAAAATTCTCACAACCCTTGGTTAGGATCTAGAACTTCAACAATCCCCAACTGAGGTCCACAATTCAACACAGGATCAATAATACAATAAAATAAATAAAAATTCAATAAATACCAAAAATACCCTTCAAATATCAAGATATAGCAATTTAAGTATTAAAATATCAAAAGTAATTATTTTACCAATAATTACTTAAAAACCCTAATTAATAATATAATATTATTAAAAATCAAAATTTCTCGATAAGTCAATATAATTTAATAAAAATTCATTTTACAAAAACCAAATTTCTTAATTAGTCTAAAAACATATTAAAAATTACTAAAAATCCATTTATTTACAAAAATAGTATATCATATATAATTTGAAAACAATTTTTGAAAAATAGTATTAATTAGTTAAAATTAGTAAATAATTTGTAAAAATCATTTTTATATCTCAAATAATTATTAAAGCCAATTAAACTTAATATTTAACTAAAATTACTACCAAATTTCCCCTAATATATAAAAATACACATAAAATACTAATAATATTCAAAAATTCAATAAAAATTATATAAATACACAAAAATTATTTTCTCAACATATTATTCATTAAAATCAACAAATACATTTAATTAATCAATAATTACTAACAAAATGTATATTTAGCCTATTTTTCAAAACTAACATAAACTAAAAATAATTATAAAAATTACACAAAATTTACAAATTAAATTCTAAAATTAATATTAACCACCAATAACACCAAAAATCACAATTTCATAATTTGTTTAATTAATTTACAAAAATAATCAAATAATCAAAAATTCACAAAAATCAAAATAATTCACAAAAATCAAAATAATTCCCAAAAATTACACAAAAATTCAGGGATGTAGATTGAGCTAAGGGTAACATTTTTTGTGAAAGGATTTCTCATGAATCAAGCAAAAATGATCAAAAAATAAAAAAAATGGCTAAAATAAAAACGAGCTCAAAACCTTACCACCACGTGTTTTCCGGCCAAAAGGAGCTCGGAATCTTTCTCCTCAAAGCTCCATGAGTTCAACACCACCGAAAACGCTTGATTTGGTGGTCGGACAGAGGAGAACAGCGAGGAAAACAATTTCGGGCAAAACGGGCTGTTAAGGTCAACACCGGCGCCAGAGAAGGGAGGGAAGGCGGCAAAGCTAGCTAGGGAGGAGGTGGTTGACGGCAGAAGGGCTAGAGGCACACCGATGGCCGACGAACAGCAAAGACATACGGTGGGGATGGGGATCGGGGAGAGAGAAAGTGATAGGGGGAGGGGTTTTTTGTTATTATGTATATTTATTCATAATACTATAAAATAAAAATTTAATAAACTATATAATATAATATACATTATTATATGTTACAATAGTCACACACCACACATTTAAATATACACACACATATATTAATATATTACACACTAATATTAATAATATACACACATTTAATTAATATTAAACCCTAATTAATTATATATGTGAATATATATATATATATATATATATATATATATATATATATATATATATATATATATATATATATATATATATATATATATATATATTAACTCATGAAATACATTTAAACAATGTAATTTATTAAAATAATAATATTAAAATATTAATGCACCAAATTAAATATTATTAAAATAATATTTCCCGAAATAATAAACTTTAATACATACATTTACATAGAAAATTTTTATTAAACGTAAAGGTAATAATATTTATTCACAAAATAGTAAAATAATCAAATAAAATTTTAAAATTATTAACACTGCATATCCTATTTTAAAATAAAATAATTTAAAAACTTGGATTATTACAATTACCGAAGTTTTATTGCAGTGCAAGGCCTCCATTTTAATTATTATAGCCTGCTGCCATTCAAGAATATATTGTGCTTATGAGAAGGAGATAGGTTCGATACGAAGGAGGTAGGTTCGACAAATCGAGATGAAAAATGGATATTAGAGGTGAGAAGGTTAGATGTGGGTTTGCAGTTAATTAAGGGTAGAAAGGTGTAATGCCATGTGATGGGTTCGAGTTGGTTGTTATTACGGAATGGATGATGATGGTTTAAGATCGACAAAGAGATTAATGTCGTCATGATTAAAGATTAGTGGTTGCGAATTCTGGTATTGAGAAAAGTCTAAAGGTTGACGAGTTGGTGAAGATAAGGTGAGTGTAGTTATGGAGGATGATAGAGATGAAATAGAATTTGGATGAGAAGATAAGGTGGTAGAGACATTGGGAGAGAGAGAATCAGATGATAAGAGAGAAGTTGAAGTAGGATATGAGACAATACCTTAAGGATTCAGTGAACTTGGTATCTGGTGTGTAACAAGTAACCAGGGAGTTGATGTAGCAGTAGGATTGGATTCATTATTTATGGAATTCAGCACTTGATTAAAAGGATAATTATTTTCATCAAATTCTACATGCCTTGCGACATAAATTTTTCCAGTGTCCTTATTCAAACATCTATATCCTAAATGGTGAGGCGAATAGCCTACGAAAATGCTTTTTTTTTTACCAAAAGGATTGCACGCTCACATATTCGAAGAAAAGAATAATCTGGGATGGTGTTGTACAATATTGGATATGGTATTTTGTTATTAAGTGAACTGGTGGGTAACCTATTGATTAAAAAAATAGATGTTTCAAAGGAAATTCCGAAAATTTGTAAGGTGCACCACAGTGCCCTAAAAGAGCAAGACAAATATCAACTATACTACAAATTTTTCTTTTAGCAGTACAATTTTGTTCATGAGTGTGTGGATAGGAAATTCTGTGAATGATACCAGTGTCTTGAAAATATTTATGAAGAGGGCGATATTCGACACCCCAGTCAGAATTAAAGGTCTTAATTTTTGAATCAAATTGTTTTTTGACTAAGAGCTGAAATTTTTATAAATTGATGGTACTTCACTTTTACATTTAATGGGATAAAGCCAAGTAAAAAGTGAATAATCATCAATAAAAATTACAAAAAATTTAAAGCCTGAAAATAAAGTCAAGGGTGCAGGACCATATATCAAAATGAATCAATTGTAAGGTTGTCGTACTCCAATAATGAGTTAACTGTAAGGAAAGACGATAAAGTTTGCCAAGACAACATGCTTCACATTTGTTTGGAATTTTTTTTATTTGAAGAACAAGGTAAATGAAAACTGCTAATCAAATGCCAAACTATAGAAAATTTAGATGTCCAAGCCAAGCATGCCAATCTTCCAAGGTAGCAAGATACACTTCAGCCTTCTTGACATTAGATGACGGTTGAAGACATTTTAATTTCTAAAGACCAAGTTCACTTGTGCCCTGAAGTAGTGTCTTCTAAGAAACCTAATCCTTAACAAGACAATGATCATCATGAAATTGAAAATAACAATTATTGTCTCTACATAATTTTTTAACAGATAACAATGGTTTTATAATTGAAGGAACATGCAAAACAGTTTTTAGGATTAGTGGTTTGGAAGGGGATGGTAGCAGACTATGACCAGTATTAGAAATTTGAAGACCATGACCATTACCAACAAATAATTTGCCCGTACATTTGTATTCATTGGAGATGCTCAAGGAGGACAAATCCGGAGTGACATAGTGGGTAGCACCAGTGTCAGGAAACCATTAAGAAGACAGAGCAGTAGATGGTGTTGAAAATAAACCTAGTTGGTTCTGAATTTCGGTGAGATTGGCAGCCATCCGATTGGGTGATGTTGTAAAATTGTGAGAATTATAGGAACCAGTTGTTTAGGTACGAGGAGAGCCATTGCTGGTATAGCACCGGCGACATATGAGGGTTATTTGGTTTGTCAGACCGTAAATCTAGCATGCAGTGGGAGTAAAACCACGATGAACTCCTCTTTGAACAGAACGACCTGAATTAAAATTGGGTCGATAAGAGAAGGAACTAGGAGGAGCGGATGAGTGTTGAACAAAATTAACCGAAGGCACTTGTGTTTGCTGGGATTTTAGAAGGAGCTCGAAGGCCACTAACTGATCATGCAATTCATTGAAGGAGAGAGACTCGGTGCGTTGTTGTAAAGCCCCAATTATGCCATTATATTCTGCTCCTAATTTCTGAAAAATAATGGCATTAAACTCTGAAGTAGAGATTGATTGGGCAGCCAAGGTGAGGGAATCGGCAAGGGCTTTAGCTTGATAAGGATATTGCGAGACAGACTTGTCATCTTTAAATAGGTTATGCAATTCTATGTGCAATTACGTTTTTTGGGCATGGCTAATTACGCCATAGGCTGTCGCCAATGCTTGCCAGACTTCGGATGCAGAATTAAGGCTGATAAGATGAGGATACACTTTCTCAGGGATGGAGGAGAGCAGCCATGAGAAGAGAAGTTGATCTTTATGAAACCAAGTGAGGTATGCCGGGTTAGGAATACGTTGATTTGTAGTCGTATCCATGATTTCTCGTGAAGGGGGTTCTTCTGTACCATTCAAAATTCCATGTAAATTATAAAAATATTGGAGGGGAGAAAATTGGACCTTCCATGGAAAATAGTTTTTAGATGTTAATTTGATAGAAAATGATTGTTAAACATTGGTAGAGCGTGTAGTGAAGGGTAATGGTGAAGGGTAATGGTGATAGGATGGTGTTTATCGTTTACAAGGAAGAAGATGAGGAAGAAGAAAGAGAGGAGGAAGAAGAAGAATTTTGAGATGTCATGGTGAGACTTTGATACCAAGTCAGAGACAGATTGAGCCGAATGAATTAATTTTGTATTCACTATAGCTTGTGTATATATACCGGAATAATACAAAGGAGAAGATTAGTGAGAAGTAACAACCTAACAAACTATACATATCTGAACCATTTACTGTTAGTAAATAATAAATGATTTACAGTTAGCTGCAGTAGAACCAAGATTATGCTATTGGGCATAGCGATTAATTTGCAGAGTGTTCAACAAGTACATCAAGTTCAAATCTATTGCAGTATACTGTGAATTTCAAATAACAACTCATTAGAGGTCTTTATTAATTATTTTTTAAATTTATTGTAAATTTTAAAATTTTATGAATAGAAATTCACATAACCATCGAATTGAAAATTGAAAATTTTATTTAAATCGATGATAATTTTTTTTTATTTGCAAAACATAGCAATAGTGTAGAAAAAACCTTATTAGCTGTTATTATTATTATTATTATTATTATTATTACTATTATTATTATTTGATGAAAACAACTGTGAATTGAAATAAATTGGAACAAAAGACATTTATTATTATTATTATTATTATTATTATTATTATTATTATTATTATTATTATCTTATATCTTGAACATAATTTAACCTTTTTTAAATCAAATAAAAATAAATTTTATAATTAATAACGATAAAATTCGATATTTATATCTCAAAATACTTTTAAAAAGTAATAACCATCAAAAGCATTGACCACTTGTACACAAATTACTTGTGTCTTTGAATAGTGGTGACCTATTGACCACACTCTCTCTTACAGTTTTTTAATTTTTTTAACCTAATTAATGCCCAAGAATCTTGAATATTATTTATGATGTATTATGGATTTAGCATTCAATATCAAACATTTTCTTCCGTAAATAAATCATCGTTACACAAGGTATTATTATTGAAAGTTATTGCTCCTTTCCTATATACCAAAGGACTAGGGTTTCCGCAATTGTTTCATAATATAAGAACCCATGTAAAGCATTCAAGGATCATCAAGAAATGGAAGAAAATAGTGTTGCAAATGCAAAGAGTTCAGAGCTTGAGCAGCCGCCAACACCAGGGCCTTACCCATGGTCATGGCTCATTTATCCTCATGGCGAAGACTATGAAAAGCAAACCTTTTGCACCAATAATATACCACAATACCCCAAGAAGACTGAACTCAGGATGATTCCTGAGCTGAAAAATAAGAAGTGTTAGGCTTCATCTTATGGCTGGTGTGTTTTCTTGGACGACAATAATGATGCCCATCTCTTTCTTTGGAATCCAATTACTTTGGAGAAGATAGAGCTGCCTGAATTACAAGGTGATTACGCTATTGAGGGTTGTATTCTGACATCTTCTCCCAGTGAAAAAAAAAAGTTGTAGGATCTTGTTATTCATTTGCCATGTGAGTTTAATCATGTTGCATTCACTTGGACTTGAAGAAGAAGAATGGAAAGAGTTGAACTCAAAGACGAGTTGGAGAGGCATTTTCTTGAAAACAATGGTGATGTCCCCGAAAACTTGCAAAACATATTCCTTCGAGACCCCGTTATCTGCAACGGCAAGATTTATGCCCATTCTTCTCCTGGTGTGCCAACATTTTTCATTGTTGAAATTGGTGACGGACACAGGATTGAGTTACGATATTTGAATGTTAATTCTACTATTAGGTCACGACCTTCCTTCCACATCCCAACCTTTTATTTGGAATCTAATGGTGAACTTTACATGGCAGAGGTAATGATTGGTGGAATGATGTATGAAAGAGAAATCGTTGGCATTGAGGTTCATAGATTGGATTTTTCTCTTATGTGTTTGGAGAAAGTGGAAACTCTCAATGATTCTGTGTTCTTCCTTCTCTACAGTTACTCAATTTCATGCACTGCAATTAATCCAGAAACATAAGGAAATCGACTCTTCTTTAATTTTGGTGGAGCTTATAAAAAGATGTTCGAGTACAACTTAAATGATGGAAGTATTTTGCTAGTTTTTCCACTATCTAGTGATGGTCTGCCCCAACAGCCTTCTTCATACTTTTGGGTAATGGCTACATCCAAGGTATAAACAATCTACTTCTTGCTTACGGCTTATTGTAAATTTATTTCAATTTTTTTATAATTTAATAAAAAATATTAATTTATTTACAATTTGAATACAATATTTTTAAGGACAAAGATATGTGTGCAGGGTGCAACATGCTACCCGTTACACAATTTTTTTTTTAAATTCTTTTTTTACCTCCATACGCAAAAGTTTTATCAACTAGGATGATAAGTATTTATGTCATTTTGCATTGTTCCTATCACGACCCACGACGTTGCTCATTTTTCTATTCTTAAAAATAGTTATGAATGTCAATTTTTTATCAGTTTTTACCAAAGTGTAAATTGTGTTATAAACAATTGACTAATTTAGAAAATTGTTGATAAATTTAAAATATATTTTTTTTATTCTAATGGCCACGTAAATTTGCCCAATTTTGGTTCCTTTTTTTGAGATCAAGCTTTGCGGCTCTTACTACTTAGATACATTTCATCAATGTTGCAGGAAAACTCTTATAAAGGAAGAAGCAGAATATGAAATTGATAATCAAGAAGGACACAAAGAATCAATTCATCAAGCAGACTATTATTTTGGTCATTTTCCTTCAGATATTTCTTTATTGATTATCAAGAAACTCAATTTAGTTCAGTACTTGAACTTTCGTGCTAGTTGTAGATTGTTTCGGTCATTAGCTCCAATCCAACAGAAACTGATTTCGAACAGGCTGGAAAACCATTCATTTTCATCCCCATTGCTCATGTTCTTTGAGAAGGACAGATTTTGCACTTTTCTTGAACCAAACCATGGGAACAAGTACTACTTGCAGCTGCCCCAACAGCTATAATTGAGATGCATGATTTGTTACTCTAAAGATGGTTGGTTTTTAATGTCTGGAGGTTCGTCTAGTATGTATTGTTTCAGGCCTTTAACAGGGGAGGTTCTCAAGTTTCCAAGCAATCCATCTTTCGTTTTTAATTTTGAACTTCGATGTATGTGCTTCTCAATCTCTCCAACTTCTATGGATTGCATGGTTGGGTTCATTTACAAGTCTCGTAGTGAGATCAACATGTACTTCGGTCGCCGTGGAGATGCAGAATGGAAGTATAAAGAAATTCAACATGTGACCGACTTTGCTTTCTACGACAATAGCCCAATCTTCTATAACAATGCATTTTACTATTTGGGAGAGAAAGGCGATTTAGGAATTCTAGAAATAATGGATGAGAAGATTAGTTGGAAGGTGGTTTTATCAGGTCCTCAGAGTCCTTGCACAGAATGCCAATAAAATTTTCTAGTTGAATATGATGGAGATCTTACATCCGTGTTTGTGGGTGATTTCAAAAATCCATGGGGGTTCAAGTTTTCAGCTTAAATTGATCCAAAATGAGCTGGAATAGAGTGGAAACCTTAGGGAAGTATATGATATATGTTAGTCGCTCATCATCATTTACTGCACGTGCAACAACTCCTGGAATGGAGAACAAAATATATTTCCTAAGGTTTCAAGGGCAAAACATTGTTTTCTACTCTCTGGGATTCGCCAGTAGAGTTTTATGAAACTAGAGAACATTTACAGTGTGGATGAATTGAACCTCGGTGAAGTGATGCTAGAGCTTTTTATTTAAGGACAAGACATAAGCAGGCATAAACAACGAGTATAATTGAGTCTGCTGTATTTCTTTTATTTTCGGTGAACTAATTATATATATTGGAGTTTCTAGTGTTAAAAGTATCATATTATTGATGGAGTTTGATAATTGGTTTCCGCAACTCTTGAGCTTGATATCCTGCAATCTACAAACAGAAGGCAAGGTGAGAGGTGGGGAGAGTCCCCATAAACACTTTGATGTCAAGTTAGAGAACATAAGTAGGAAGAATATAGAATAGCTAGAATATGTGAGAATGAGATGCCCCCTTTGTGAGGGATATGGGGTTCTATATATAGCAATACTTAAACTTAGGAGAAGTCAAATTCCTTGTGAGATAGTGACTCATAATCTTGGTAGGAGAGTATTCCTTCTTTGCTTAGGATTCCTCTTTGGGGTAGTCCCTATCCCAAATGGCTTCTGCCTTCTTCCTAATCCAAGTATCCCTGTTCAGGAGACAAGGAGCCCTTAATTAGGTAGGAATATATTATACGGTATCAAGAGTCCCCCCCCAAGTGTATTCGGATATTTATGTCCGTCGTGCCCGTATAGAGTAGGATGCTGATGCTTTCACATAGGGGTATTATATAGTGATAAAGACGAGTGAGCTGAGGTGGCCAGCCTCAGTCGCAGTAAAAGAGTATAGCTCAATGCCGAGTCTCGGGACAATCTCGTTGTTGAAATGCAATCCGTGGAGCTTGAATATCCACTAAGTGTGTAGGAGCACAACAATAGATTAACTCGTTCATTCGGAACCGACATGACGGAACCAATCATCACTGGATTTTTTATGCTCAGTGTAAGGACACGAGGCTTTATGAGCTCGGAACCTCAGTACTACCTCAGTACTACATAAGAGACTTGAGGGTGCCAGCTTTAGTCACTGGACTTAAATGCGCAAGGATTAGATGTTTGATACATGGATGCGAGGCTTATATGCTCGGAACCTCAGTACTCTAGAAGCGACCTGAGGGTGCCAGTTTCAGTCACTGGACTTAGTTGCACAAGGCTTAGATGCTCGGTACATGGACGCGAGGCTTACTTGCTCGGAACCTCAGTAATACATAAGCGACCTAAGGGTGCCAACTTCAGTCACTGGACTTAGGTGCGCAAGGCTTAAATGCTCGGTACATGGATGCAAGGCTTACATGCTCGGAACCTCAGCACTACAAAAATGACTTGAAGGTGCCAGTTTCAGTCATTAGACTTAGATACGCGAGGCTTAGATGTTCGGATACCCAGAATGAGCTAAAAGCATAGCTTGGATGCTTTCCAAGTAGCTTGATGAAGGAGCCTAATCGAGATATGGGCGGGCCGACACGTGGCGATGTCATTTCAACTCCTAGGGATTCAAAATTTAAATCGCATGAGTTATGCGTCGTTTCATGTGTCAGTAAATGAAATATTTCTACTGTTGTTGTCGTGGCTCCTCGTTCAATGGGCTTATTTTCCCCAAAAGGCCCCTGATGACCTAGGGAGAAACGAAGCAATGATAAGGGCAGTTAATGGCGTGTTTCCAAATCCTTCTGTGTCTTTATAAGTACTGATGTGCTTGTCAATTGGTGTATTTTGCTTTTTTTATTTTTTCCTTTGTCACATTTGTATTGCCGCTACTATTTTCCTTTCTACCCACCGTGATTCTTGCTTGTGGTAACCATGAGATCTTTTGTCTTTTCTTCATCTTTTTTCTTGCTTCTGTTATTGTGCATTTTCCTTCTTTATTATAGCACTGAGGGAACAAGTTAGTTCCAACCTTTTTGTTTCAAATGTAGATGATGAGTTATTGGGGTGGTACCGGAGGCGATTCTGTATCCCTACCGATTATGCCCTTCACATAGTAGATAGGAAGTTTAGGGCCCACACCTATTTGCTAGGGCTATGTAAATTAGTGATGTATTTTGACCAACTAGATAGGGGTTTAAAATTTCCTTTAGATCCCTTTATAAAGAGATTTTTGAATAGGCATAACATAGTGTCTGGTCAGCTCCATTCGAATAGTTATAGGATTCTAACCGGATTCATCCAACTGATGTATGAAGAGGGGAAAGAACCCGATTTATATATTTTTTGATACCTGTATAGGCTGACTAAGAAGAAGGGAGAACTGATGTTTTCCCTATCGGCTATGCATAACCACACCCTCTTCGTAAAGCTTCTGGATCTCCACAAGAAGTGGAGATACCATTTTTTTATTATAGAGCATCAATCGGACTTCGTGGATGTCCAGCGGATATGGTCTGACGAGTGCCATATGGTGAAACGGCTTGTGAGACTTCATGACCATGATGCGGAGATGGTTTTACGGCTGCATCTCGACAAGCTTACCGAAGCTCAATCGACGGAGGATGTGTCCAGGAGATACCTATGGAGAGTCAGTCTAAGTCGTGTTCATTCCCCTTGTATGTTTGTGTTACTTAAAGCTATATTTCTAACTTGATCTATTTTTGCAGCTGTAGATGGCTTACTTTTTTTATTTTGCAGGAGGGATTTCATTAGTTGACGAGCCAACTGCTTCGAAAGAAGTGCAGATATCTCCTTCCCCAGAAATTAAAGCTCCCGCGGCTCCTGAAGCAGTAACTATCGATCCCAAGTGTAAAGTGGTGGTAGAGTTATCACAATCGAAACAGGTGGGTCAGAGAAAGAAGTGGTTGATCGAGCAAGAGTCAAACACAGAGGGGCTTGATAAGGACATATATGTCCAACGCCCAAGGTTATCTAAGTGTCCAAATATGAGGGGTTGGATACTGAAGCGGATGAAGCCCTCGAGTGTCTCTAATAGCCAAATGAGGGATCAATACGATAAATCTCTGAGGCTGCCCGAGGATATGCAGCACTGGTCCGATGAAGGCCCTAAGGGTTTACTTGACTCAATGATTGGCCAGTCATTGGAAGTAAGTTAGCTCTGCTACTGATGTTGTTATCATATATGCTTCTTGTTGACATGAACTTTTATTATTGACAGATGACTTAGGCTTTGTTGTTGGTGAAGGACCAGTACTTCTATCTAAAGAGCCAGTACAGCCTGAAGGAGACAGAGGTGGGAACTATATCCATCAATTTTGAAAAGAAGTTGGATGGCACAAAGGCAGCATTGGAGCTCTGCCAGACAAAGTATGCTGAGGCGAAGTCTGAGGCTGAGGCGAGTCAGAAGAAAGTTATCGAGTTGGAACATAGCCAAGGCTAGCTGATGAGGAGAATCGAAGAGCAGGACCTTCAAATTATTGAGCTAGAGAGAAAGCTGTCTAAGCTCGAGAAATCCCGAGTGAGTGATAAAAAGTCATACCAAGGCATGGTAGGGGGATTTCTTAAAGCCTACAGGGTTGAGTCTAAGAGGGTCCTGCTCGCTCAGGACTCAGAATTGGACTTGGGGGTGTTAGATCAAATAACACTGGCAGACGTTGCCAAGCTTGCTGCTGAAGAGGACACCCGTCAAAAGGCCAGTGCTACTCCTGCGAGGGATACTGTGGAGGCTGCTATTGCTACTAAGTCTGCGGCGCATCCAGATGCTATGGATGAGGTTTCTCCCTCTGTTTCTGGGCCTGGGGGTCCGAATGTACATATAGTATAATAGATATTCTCTTTTTTTTTATAATCGATCTCTTGTAAAGGCATTTTTATTAATGAAGAGATACTTTATTGAATCATGTGTTGAATACAACTTATTAATAATATTTTCTGAGAGAATCTAAGTTCCAAAACCGTGGTAGTTCTTTGCCTCCTCTTTCTCTTAGCTTGTATGCTCCTTTGGTTATGCTTGTCGAGATTTGGTATGGACCTTCCCAGTTTGGACCTAATTTTCCAGTTCCTGAGTTGCCTTTGCCAATATCTGCCCTTTTGAGTACCCAGTCTCCCAACTTGAACTGTCTTGGATGATGTCGTTAATGATGATATTGTGTCACCTTTTCTCGATGTGCTTCAACTGTGGCTACTGCTTGTTCTCTCCTTTCCTCTAATAGGTCCAGACATATCCGTGCATCAATATTATTGATGGTGTGATCGAGATTCTGGCTTACTCTGTAACTTGGTGAACCAATTTCCATTGGTATTATTGCATCCATGCCATAGGTTAGCCTGAATAGTGTCTCTTTGGTGGATGATCTAGGCGTGGTTTTGTAGGCCCAGATTACGTTGTTGAGCTCTTCGACCTAATTTCCCTTTTTTCTCATCGAGTATTTTTTTTAATCCTTGCATGAGAATTCTGTTGGTGACTTATGTTTGTTCGTTTATCTATGAGTGGGCTACCGAGGTGAAGCAAAGCTTTATTCTGAGGTCTGAGCAAAAATCTCTAAACTTTTTATTATCAAACCGTTTATCGTTGTCCATAATTAAAGTGTGGGGGATGCCGAACCTGCAAATGATCTCCTTCCAGAAGAACTGTTATATCCGAGCTTCTGTGATGGTTAGGCCTGCCTCTACTTCTACCCACTTAGTCAAATGGTCAATAGCCACAATCAAGAACTTTTTTGAGAAGTGGAGGGTAGGAAGGGACCTAGGATGTCCATCCCCCACATGGCGAATGGCCAAGGGATACCGATGGGATGCAGGGGGCAGGAAGTCTTGTGGTTGAGTCGAGCATAGTGTTGGCACTGGTGATATGCTTGCATTAGCTACTGGGCATCGTTAGACATGGTAGGCCAATAATATCCTTGGAGTAGTGCTTTTCGAGTTAGCGCATAATGGGATTCGTGCACTCCATAAATTCCTTCATGGATCTCTCGGAGTATGTAATTTCCTTCCTCTGGTGAGACGCACTTAGACTATATGTGGGAAAGGGATTTTCGGTAGAGCTCCACTTGATGGATGGAATAGTGGGCTGCCTTGGTTTTTAGCTTTCGAGCCTACAACTTGTCTTCAGGGAGGATTTCGTGTTTCGGGTATTGGATTATCGGTCACATCCATTCTGAGACTACACGTGTGTCACGACCCAAAACAGGAGGCCATGACCGGCACTAGGGAATAAGAATTCTTTCGAATTCAGAACCCATAGCAAGCCTTAAAAAAAAAGCATGCAATAAAATAAAAAAATAAAATATTATTCAGCAGAAATTAAATCTCAAATAATAAAATAATTTCTCAACATCCTTTAATATCATAAAATCACATCTTATAAATATATTATAAATAGACATTTTTTAATACAACCTTCAGAGAAACAGTCTGAAGTAAAATCCTCGTACATATATAAATACAAATACAACTCACGACATATTTAAATACAACCACTACTGTAATATCTAGAGTATAAAATAAACTCAAGTAAGTGATTTACATAATAGAGCCAGAGCAGAAGAAATCCGGTGGACAGGTCTACTGCTGAGGTCTGAAGATGAAGACTCTCCTGAAAAAAAAATCAACAGAGGGGAGTCAAACCTCACTAAGTGAATTATTATAATATATATACACACATAGCTAAATGACAAATGCAAACACTTAAAGGTATATATATAATAAATATATATATAGGCAAATACACACAAATGCAAAGAAAAATCATTTTATTAATGAAAACCATCAGTTTATGAATGATCAAATAGAACCATATATTTTCGCAACCTCAATTATCAATAGAACTCCCTATAGTCATACAGACCCACTTAGTTCCAAATAATTCACTTAGTCCAACTGGACAGTAGATTGGCCCCGAGACACTAAGTCAATCGAGCTCCAGCAATCACACTCTCAATCACATCAATCTCAATCATATCAATCAAGTCATATTTCCTTAAATAAGTTAGTAATTCAACCTATCATCTATCGCACCGGTACATACTCGGTCCTAGTGCTGTCCACTAGGAAGCACGTTCTATCGATATCCTTCATTTATATTAAAACATACATTCAGGAAAATAAATGATGCATAATGATATTTAAAATAAACAAATATATCATATATATACCAGAAATATACCTAAAATAAACTAAGTATATTTTAGGTATATATACGTATAACCAACTCAAATAAATCATGGAATATATTATATTAAACCAATAATATATTTAAAAACAACTAGATTTAGTTAAAAAGGAAAATATGCATTTATTTCATAATATAAAAAAATATATACTAAAAGTATACCTAGAATATACTTAAATATTCAAATAGGCAATTATGCAAAGTTTATATTTAAAACATAGAAGCCTAAAACATGTAACCTAAGCAATGCATATATATCATAATAACTCACAGTTGTGTGCTTCTCGAGACGGGTCCGACGGGCTTGGTCCACTAGAACTAACAAATAAATAATAACACGAAAATTAGTATAATTCTAACTTAATTTATAGAGACTCAATCTAGAATTCTAAATACATACAGAGAATATGAATTAGACACAATGTCATGTTTTACGAGAATTATCCTAAAAATTTGACAGAACCTCCTCTGTAAAACGGACATCTCTCTACTTAAAAAGTAGAGCCAGTCTTACAAGAAAATACACTTCGAATACCAAAATATTCTCACAACCCTCGGTCGGAATCCCAAACTGCAAATTCCACTAACCGAGGTCCACAATTCACAATAAAATACAAAAAATATATTAAAATTCCATAAATACTGAAAATGCCCTTTAAATATCAAAACATAGCAATTTAAAAATTTAAACATTAAAAGTAATTATTTTACCCGTAATTACTTAAAAATCCTAATATTAATATAATATTATTAAAAATTGATATTTCTCGATAAATTCACAAATATTAATGAAATTTCATTTTATAAATCCAAATTACTCAATTAGTCCAAAAACATACTAAAAATTACTAAAAACCCATTTATTTAAAAAAATAGTATATTATATATAATTTGAAAATAATTTTTGAAAAATAGTTTTTAATTATTTAAAAATAGTAAATAATTTGTAAAAATCATTTTTATACCTCAAATAAGTATTAAAACAAATTAAACTTAATATTTAACTAAAATTACTAACAAATTACCAAAATACCCCTAGTATATAAAAATTCACATAATATACTAAATATACTAAAAAATTCAAAAAAAATTATATAATTACTCTAAAATTATTTTCTCAACATATTATTCAATAAATTAAACAAATATACTCAATTAACCAATTAATTTTAACAAAATACATATATAACCTATATTTCCAAAATTGACATAAACTAAATGAAATTATAATAATTACACAAAAATTATAAATTAAATACTAAAATTAATTTCAACCACCAAAAACACTAAAAATCACAATTTCACAATTATTTAATTAATTTATGAAAATAATAAAATAATCAAAAATTCACAAAAATTAAAATAAATTCCAAAAATTACACAAAAATTCCCAGAGGTAGATTAAGCTAAGGGGAACAATATTTGTGAAGGAATTAAGCTTGAATCACAAATAATGAAGTTTAAAAAAATTAAGAACCAAAAATGACCGAAAATGAAAACTAGCTTAAAACCTTACCAAATCAAATTTTTAGGCAAAAGGAAGCTTGGAATCATTCTCTAAGGAGTCTCAGGAGTCCAACGGCACCGGAATCATCAATTTTGGTGGCTGGAATGGTGAGGAACAGTGGAAGAACCAACTTTCGGCCAAATCGGGTTCCTCAAGCTTCACCGGCGCCGGAGAGGATGACAGGAGGCGACGGAGCTACTGGAGGAAGAGGTGGATGTCTGGGAGGCACACCGACGGTAGTTGGCTGGAGTTGCAGCGGTGAGGGGATGGTGAGGGTGAAGAATGGGATAGGGAAAGGGAAGAAAATGGGTGTTTGATTATTTATATATATATATACATATATATAACTTTATATTATAATATTATAAACCTTATAATATATACACATTAAACACACACCAAACATTTATACACATGCATAATTAAATATATATATATATATATATATATATATATATATAACTCAAGTAAAATACAATATATACACATCATTAAAACATAATTTATACATAATTTAATTATTAACCCTAATATTATTCATGCATGCAAAATAATGCATTATTCATAAAAATCTAGGTCAATAATATAATTCATTAAAATAATAATATTAAAATATTAATGTTCTAAGTTAAAGATTTATTAAAACACTATTTCCCGAAATAAAAATAATTTAATGACATATATTTACGTAAAATGTATTAATTAAATATAAAATAATAACGATAATAATTCACAAATAGTAATATAATCAAATATAATTTCAAAATTATTAACACTGCATATCCTATTTTATATTAAAATAATTTAAAAACTCAGGTTATAACACCGTGTCTCTAAAACTTCAGGGTCTTCGGTGCTAGGATTGGTTAATGACTCAGTGAAATGCATATCCCGGAATGCTTGACTGTCTTCAGCTGCTGACTTGGCTAGGAAGTTGGCCTCAATGTTTTCTTCTCTGGGTATCTGGATGATCTCTTATCGACTCCCATCTCGCTCAATGTATTGCAAGAGCTGCTTGACTTTGTCCACGTACTTGGCAATGCAGGTGTCTTTGACTTGGAACGTTTCGCTAACTTGGTTGACCACCAGCTGGGAGTCCGAGTGTATGATAAGGTGTTCAGCTCTGACTTCGGCGGCTAACTTTAGGCCTGTGATGAGTGCTTCATACTCGGCAGCATTATTGGTTGCGTTGTACTCGATTCGGACTGCATATCGGATGTAAACCTTGTGTGGTCCTTTGAGGATTATTCCGGCACTAGATCCCTGAGCTGAGGATGCTCCATCAACATAGAGCTTCCATTTCAGTGCTTTGGTGAAGGTAAGGTCTTCCGGATCCATTTCTTGCACGAAATCTACTAATGCTTGGGCTTTCATCTGTTGGCGGGGTTCATAGTCAATGTCGAATTCGCCAAGCAATACTGACCACTGTACTAGCCTGCCTGAGGTCTCTGGTCTTTGTAAGATTTTTCGTAATAGGAACGGGATCAGATGACGATATGGTGAGCTTGGAAGTAATGTCGGAGCTTTCAAGAGGCATGGACCATAGCCATGGCTAGCTTATCTAATATAGGATACGAATTTCCAATCCTCGGAGCATTTTAATGATGTAATAAATTGGGCTTTGCTGCCTTCCTTCTTCTCTTACCAGTACTAAGGTGATGCATTCTCAACCTACAAAAAGGTATAAGTACAATGTTTCATCCGAGACGAGCCAGCTGAGTAGGGGTGGTGAGGATAAGAATTTTTTAATGTCTTCAAATGCTGCTAGCAATCAGCGAACCACTCAAACTTCCTAAAATTTTTGAGAGCCCGGAATAATGGTAGACACCGTCTGGCTGAACATGAAATAAAATGCCCTAATGCAGTGATTCTGCCATTTAACTTTTGTACCTTATGGATGTTTTTTGGTACTTCCATGTTAAGTATGGCTTCCATATTTTCTGGATTGGCTTCAATGCCCCAATGAGATATCATGAATCCTAAGAATTTGCCTGCTCTGACTTCGAAGATGCATTTTTCTGGATTCAACTTGATCCTGGATTTGCTTAATAGTCGGAGAACCTAGTCTATGTCCACTGGGTATTATTCCGGATGCTTTCTTTTGATGATAATGTCGTCTACATATACTTATATACTCGTGCTAATCTGGTCTTGGAGGACTTGGCTCATCATTCTTTGATATGTGGCTCTGGCATTCTTCAATCCGAAGGGCATCACCTTGTAGCAATACAAGCCTTCATAGGTAATAAAGGACGTCTTCTCCTAATCCTCTTCCTTCATCGAGATCTGGTGGTAACCTTGTGCCACATTAACGAAACTGTATAATCCATGACTAGCATTGGAGTCAACGAGCTGGTCGATCATGGGCAATGGGTAGCTGTCTTTGGGGAATGCTCGATTGAGGTCAGTGTAGTTTACACATATCCTGTATTTCCCATTTGCTTTTTTAACAAGTACCACGTTGGCTACCCATTCCGAGTGAGTAACTTCTTTGATGAACTCGGCTGCTAACAGCTTCGTTGTTTCTTCAGCAATTATTCTCTATCTTTCGTAGGCAAAGGTTCTTTTTTTCTGTGCTACTGGCTTGGCTCCCAATCTGATGTTTAGACAGTGACAGGCAACTTACGGGTCCACATCGATGATTTTGGATGCTTGTGAAGCAAAATCCTCCGAGTGTCTGGTAAGGACTTCCCTTATTTCTTTTCTGTTGTTCTGGTTGAGTTCATTACCAATTTTCACGATCTTCTCTTCCTTAATTTGTAAGGTCTCCGTGTCTTCTACTGGTTATGGATCGGCGCCGCCTTGCTTCTCAACTTCCCATGCTTCTAAAGGAAAAGCCTCTGCCTGAGGCTTCATGGCCATCTGGTAACACTATCTAGCCATGTGTTAATATCCCCAA
This sequence comes from Mallotus nudiflorus, assembly GCA_947683625.1. Classification (NCBI taxonomy): domain Eukaryota; kingdom Viridiplantae; phylum Streptophyta; class Magnoliopsida; order Malpighiales; family Euphorbiaceae; genus Mallotus; species Mallotus nudiflorus. Next base: position 304,731 of record CANTUR010000070.1, on the reverse strand, counting down.
ATGGTAAGGGTTCCATTCTTGACTAGAACTTTCATAGTTAAGCACCGAATACCAGTGACTACATCTGCTTCATAAAGTGTCGGTCGTCCTATAATCCTATTATACGCCAGTGGTATATCCACCACGTTGAATACTGCTCGGATGACTTTTGTTTCTTCATCGTCTTGATTTCTAAATTCTAGGCTCAGTTCGACAATTCTCATTGGTTGTACAGTTCCTCCACAGAAACTCATTATGGGGTTTTGGATGGCCTTCACGTTAGTGACGAAGCCACCCATTGCCTTGTACGCTTTCCAGGATAATGCATTAATAACACTTCCGTTGTCCACCAATAATTTTTTTACTAAATACTTGTTTATGCACATATTTATTACCAGGGCATCACAATGGGGGTGGTGAACATGCAAATCAGCTTCCAAATTGAACACAATATTGCTTTTCTTGGATACTAGCTTTTCTCCTCTACTTTGCTTTAATCTTTTCCTAGTGTTTTCTCCCCCGATGATCATGTTGATTGTGCCAATCGGCTCCCTTCGGGTTTTCTTTGCTTCTAACCTGTCATGCTCCTAGTTTTCAAAGATTCCGCTTCTTCTTGATGCATCTGTGAAATTATTGAGTTTTCCCCTCTGCACCAGTCTTTCTATGGCATTCTTCAGCTCTCTACAACCCTCTGTTTCATGCCCGTATTCCCGGTGATACTGGCAGTATTGTCCCCTTTTGTCACAACCCAAAACAGGGGCCATGACCGGTGCTAGGGAACGGGAATTCTTTCGAATTCGGAACCCGTAGCAAGCCTTAAAATAAAATAAAACATGCAGTAATAATAATAACATAAATAATATTATGCAGCGAAAATAAAATCATAAATAATTAAATAATAATCCACTACGAGATTTAAACCAACAACTCATCTTACATATATAATAAACTTTTAACACAAACTAGTTCAATCCTTAAAATATACAACTCACACAATATAGTACAAAAACCCCTTTAACAATTTTACAACTACTGCAGTGTCTAGATTATAAAATAAAACTCAAGTAAGCAGTTTACATAAAGAAGCCGGGGCGGAAGAAATCCGACATACGGGTCTGCTACTGAGGTTTGAAGACGATGACTCTCCTGAAAAATAGTCAACGGAGGGGAGTCAGACCTCACTGAGTGAATCATTATAATATATATATATATACATACTAAATGACAATGCACACAATCAATAGTATATATAATAAATATATATACAGGCAATTACACACAGATGCAACAAAATCATTTTTATATATTTTCTGAAAATTACTGTTTATGAAGGATCAAATAGAACCCTAGAAAATCACAACCTCAAATAGTGTTAAACAACACTCTAGCCATACATGCTCACTTATTCCAAATATATTCACTTATTCCATTTGGACAATAGACTAGCCCCGAGACACTTGGTCAACCGAGCTCCAGCAATCGCACTGCCAAATCATATCTCACATCACATAAATCAATCCATCCAATATCCACAAATAGGTTAGTAATATAGCTTAAATATTATCAGTGTACTGGTACATACTCGATCCTAGTGTTTCCCACTAGGTAGCACGTATTGATATCCTTCATTATTAAATAAAAACATACATTCATAAAAATAAATGATGCATGAATTTGAAATAAATAGCAACATAAACCATATATATACTAGAAATATATCAAAAGTAAACCAGGTATATTTCGAGTATATATACTGTAAATAAATCCAATATATTTTCAAAATAAACTAGAAATATATTTAAAAACATTTTAAGTATAAATGTTTAATAAAACACACATATAATTCAAAATATATCAAATATATACCAAAAATAAACCTAAGTACTGATTGAATCATTTATGCATATTTTATCAAAATAACCCATACATTTCTAACATCATGCACCCTAAAACATATATATATAAAATAACAACTCACTGGTTATTGCGCTCCTCAAGATGGGTCCAATGGGCCTGGTCCACTAGGCCTCGATCTTGGTGCAACTAAACAAACAAATGATATAGGAAATCAGAATAAATCTAACAAAAGTTCTAAAGAGTCGATCTAGAATACTAGACACAGAATTAAAATAGGAATTCGATCGGATATCACGTTTTACGAGAATTCTACTAAAAATCAGGCAAAACCTCCCCTGTAAAATGGACATCTCTCTACTCAAAGAGTAGAGCCGGTCTTGCAAAGAAACACACTTCAAAAATAGACATAGAATTCATAACCAAAACCCCTCGGTCGGACTCCAAACTACAATTCACTGACCGAGGTCCACAATTCACAGAATATTCATAAAATACCAAAAATACCCTTATATAATAAAAATACATTTTATAAATCCAAATTACGTAATTAACCCTAAAACACATTAAAAACCGATAAAAACTCATTTATTTAGAAAAATCGTATATTATATATATAATTTAAAAATAATTTACGAAAAATAGTTTTAATCAATTAAAAATACTAAATCATTTGTAGAAATCATTTTTATACCTTAAATAACTAGTAAAACCAATTTAATTATATTTTTAGCCAATTTAGTGTCAAATTACCAAAATAGCCCTATATATATATATTTACTAAAATTAATCAAAAATTCACCAAAAAATAATATAATTACTCAAAATTAATTTTTTCAACATATAATTCAATAATATCAATAAATATACTCAATTAACCAATTAATTTCAATTAAACATATAATTAACCCTATTTTTCAAAATTACATAAACTTAATAAATTCCAAACAAATATATAAAAATTCAAAAAAATTACAAATAAATTTCTATAATTCATTTAAACACATATAATTATCATAAAACATAATTTAATAATTTAATTAATTAATTTTCAAAAATTAGAAAATAATAATAAAATAATCAAAAATACCCAAAAATCAAAATAAATTCCAAAAATTCTAAAAAAATTCCAGCATGAATATTAAGCTACAAGGATAAAATTTTGTGAAGTAAGTTTTCATGAATCAATCAAATTGAAGCTAAAAAATTCAGAAACCCTAATAGGTCGAAATGAAGAAATTGAAACCTAGGAAAATCTAGACCATTTTAAGTGAAACAAAGCTTGAAATCACACTCATCGGAGCTCAAGGAGAAGATAGAGACCAACGGCGTGAAAAATGGTGGCCGGAATCGCTGTGACCGACGGTGAGAAGGATTTTCGGGTTTCCGACCAAATCGAGCTTCAAACGGCACCGGAGAAGGAAGAGAAGGCGGCGGAGCTAGCTGAGGACGAAGGTGGCACGCTGGGAGGCACACCGACGATGAAGAAACGGCGTGACAAGCGGTGGTGATGGTGGTAGGCGTCGAGTGATGGAGGAGAGGGGTTAATGGCAGTTTTGGTAAATTTGATAAACTTTAATAATTTATATATATATATATATATATCTTTAAATTTAATAATTTATACTTTAATATAATAATTTTATATTCACACCACAAATAATAAATATATAAAAATATACATATACATATACATCACATATTAATAATAAACTATATAATATATACATAATTAAATAATAATAATAAACCCTAAAATTATTATATATATGTATATATATATATGCATGTATATGTATATATTTTAATACAACAATGAAAATAATGCATGAACTCATGAAAATGCGTAAATCTATTTAAAATAATTAATATTAAATTATTTACGTGTCAATTTCCCCGAAAATATAATTCCTGAAAAAATTTTACATAAAGTACTTAAAATAATATAAAATAATTAAAATTAGCTTTAAACAGATAACAAATTCATAAAAATATCATAAATATATACAAAAATTATTAACACTGCATATCTCGATGCAGTATAAAAATATTTAAAAACTCGGGATATTACACCTTTCTTGGATAGATCTGCGGCTTAGGCTTATTCTCTTAGTTGGGGTGATTCCAACTCCATTCTGCCTGATTCACATGAGGATTTTGGATCGAGAGGTGTTCAAGGGTGTGTATCTGTCTGCTTCCCTGTCAAATCTTTCTGCTGGATTTCTGAAATTTATTTTTGGGAAGCCTGCTCGTTTGTGTTTGGGTCATTCATCCTTGATCGATGGCTTCTCTTCCTCCCATCACATCCTTCTATCCTCGTCCATTTTTATCATCCTAACCGTCATCGCCATTGCCTCTGCAAAGGTACTTGGTTCTTTGGTCATTATTTTGTCTTTAAGCTTGCCAAGTCTAGTGCCATTTTTCAAAGCTTCTATGGCAACTTCATCAACAAGATGCTCAATTTGAATGGCTGTTTTATTAAAACGGTCAAGATAACTTCGTAAAGATTCCTCAACTTCTTGTCGGCACATCCGAAGATCGTTGATATTTTTTGTCAGGGGAATATTGGTGACGAATCTAATATGAAATTGTTCCGCCAGATCCTCGAAAGAAGTGACGAAATTCTTTGAGAGTCAATGAAACCACTTTTGAGCGTTCTTTGTGAGTGTGCTTGGAAAAACTCTACACATGATTCCATCATTTACATTCTGGAGTAGCATCTTTGTTCGAAATGTCGATATGTGGCTGATGGAATCTCCTGTCCTGTCATACTGATCAAGCGGCGAGATTTTAAACTTAGTAGGGATCTCCGTCTGAATTATTCTTCTGAAAAATAGAGTTCTGTTGTCCATAACGCATTCTTCTTCCTTTCTTGGTTTGGTCCGGGCTTTGTATGTTGCTTCTTCAACCTTCTGAGCTATCTTCGAATCATCAAGAGCTAGAATTATTGAACTACACTCCCCTTCCAATGTTTTACCCTTTCCTATGCTCGTCCCCAAGGCCTGCCGAGGTGTTGTGTTATCATCATTTTGAGCCAGTTCAGAACGCCCACTTTGCATTATAGCATTTAGCTGTTGTTGCATCAAAGCTATCTGTGCCTACATATTTTTTATCATGACTTCCTTGCTAGTTTGGTCAAGGTTAAGTGTTTGGTTTATAGTGTTTAAATTTAGTGTGGTTATTGCTAATGTCTATGTTAAACTCAGAAAGGGTATAGAAGGTATTGAGCGATGGTGTTGTAGAGGAGCGTAATATGAGAGGCCTGTGCCCAAGGACTAGTATCTTGAGGTGTTGTTGGGGAGTGGAGGTGTATGTCCGGATGAAGCTCCAATATGCTGAAAAGTGGCTAGAAGCACTATTACTGGGAGAGGGTTTGAGAGGTCAGTCGAAGGGATAGGCGCGGAAAGGTTGGTGCCGGCTTCAGGAGTTAAGGCTAGTGGTAGGCTGGAAGTCATAATAAGGATGTCTTTAGCTTAGCAGGTAAATGAATGGCTTTTCCCAAGGAGTCCCCACAGATGACGCCATTTGATAATTGGTTTCCGGAACTATTGGGCTTGGTATCCTGCAATCCACAACAAAAAGTAAGGTAAGAGGTGGGGAGAGTCCCCACAAACACTCTAATGCCTAAGTTAGAGAACAAAAGTAGGAAAAATATAGGATAGCTAGAATATGTGAGAATAAGATGCCCCTTTTATAAGGGATATGGGGTTCTATATATAGCAATACTTAAACCTGGGAGGAGTTGGATTTCTTGTGAGATAGTAAATCATAATCTTGATAGGATAGTGTTCCTTCTTTACTTAGGATTCCTCTTTGGGATAGTCCCTATCCCGGACGGATTCTATCTTATTCCTAATCCAAATGTTTCTGTTAAGGAGATAAGGAGCCCTTAACTAGGTAGAAATATATTAGATGGTATCAAAGATGATATATAATTTAAAGGCAAAATTTTATTTATTCGGATGTTATAATTAATGGTTGGATTTATATAAAATATAGCGTATATATTATATTTATATTATATTAGTATCGAACATTCGAATTTATATAAAAACATTTTAAAAAATTTAAAAATTTCTTTTAAAGTAAATAAAATTAAATTGTTGAATGTAAGTATTTAGATCAATTTTTTTTTTTTGGTGAATTAAATATTGCTTTATGCGGAGAATAAGGCATAAAATTTAATCCAATTATAAATTCAGATAAAAATAACAAATTATGAATTTTTAATGGTATAAAAAGAAAAAAAAAAAGCAGTCTATAATTTAACTCAAATTAAATATTATATATTTTAATCTGATATAAGAAAAATAACATATAAGTATTTGGGATCAAAATAAGAACTGGAGATATCATATATATATATATATATATATATATATATATATATATATATATATATATATATATATATATATATATATATATATATATATATATATATATATATATATAATGAGTGGATCAAATTTGAAAAAAATAATAATAATAATAATAATATATGCCAAAATTGTGATTTATCAAATTTGACCTAGTCATTTTGATCCATGTCAACTTAACTAAAATGTTGACCATCTTATCTTATGTTATCATAGTTGTAAGAGATAGAATTTGGCCAAAAAAAGAAAATTATACAGAAGAATAATGCAAATTCCAACCTTGCTTAAGAGTAATAATTAAAATTTAGACAACCCTTTTACTAAATTTTCTTTTCTACACAGTGGTGTGTCAATTAAATTTGTATCATCAAACATAATTAGACCTGTTATATATCTTATATATGCATATAAATATGAAATCAGAAGATGAAATTATCCTTCAAATTCAACTAGAAGAGAAGAAAGCAAAGCAAAATATAATTACATATGGTTTTAAGATTATAGAAATAATCAATCATCTAGAAAAAAAAAAAAAAAAAAAAAGGTAATTTATGAACTATTAGTATATATGGACAACACATTCACATTAATTTTCTCCCAATTTAACAAAATAAAATCTTTCATAAACACTCTGGCCTCTTACTTTTTTTAACTACAATCAAAGTTTAGCTAGATAGCAAATCTGTCTATAACTACCCATTAAGCACATAGAAAATACTAGAAATTAATTAAGCATTTATATGTTTCCATAGGTATGTCAATGTACATTATAATATATGTTAAAATTAAAATTATATATATTTTATTTCAATGCAAATATTAGAAACAGTAAATCAAAGTAAGCATTGACAGCAAGAGAGAGTGTTAAAATATGATACAAAAAGGAAAAAATGCCGCCTAAAAGGCTCCACCATTGAAGTGATGAGAAGTACCCGGAGAAGTAATCTCTTCTATTTTTTTTTTTTTTTTTCTTGATACCCTCTAAAAAGCTTCATTTCTGAAACCCCCTTGACCCCTTTGTGGGTGACTACTTCCCCTCCCCACACCAAAACCCATATTAACTTTATCCCCATCTTCCCAAAAGCCACTTCTCATCTTTCCCCCCTCTCTCCATCTCTCTCTTTGCAAGCCCAAAAGAAAGAAAAACACACATACACACAAAAGAAAAATAGAGAAGTTGAAAAATAATGGCAATGTTGACACAAGCCAAAGAAATGACACATTCTCAAGACAAGAAAACACACTTTGGAGTCACTTTTTTTTGTCTTCTTTGCCTTGTATTTTCTTGAAAATTAAAAGAAAGAGAGATCAAATCAATCCCTCCCATAGAACACACAATTATTTTTTTAAAACATATAATAAGATTGAATTCATTTCTTTAATTTTTTTTATTTGATAAAGAAAAATAACAAAAGTTTATTAATCAAAAGCTTGGTATTTGGCTATATAGTGTAGATTTATATACTACAAAAGATACAAGAAAGAGAGAGAAGGGGGGGAAGGAGACAAAAAATAATACCAACAACAACACCAACAATAACATTAACACATAAAAATACATAATATTTATTTTGTGTTGGTGTTGGTGTTTTTGCTTGTTTTCTTTTGGGATGATGATGATGATATCAACCACCAACAACAATAATGATGGTGGGTCGTCAGGATCAGGGAATAGTGGTTCAGGTGATCATGTAGTAGCTGCTGTTGCTGATTTGCATGACCCTGTGCACCATAATGGAGCTAAAGTTAATGGTGGTGATGTTAACAATGATGCTCATTTGAAGAAAGGACCATGGACTGCTGAGGAGGATGCTATACTGGTAGAGTATGTGCGAAAACATGGTGAAGGGAATTGGAATGCAGTGCAAAGGCATTCTGGATTGGCTCGCTGTGGAAAGAGCTGCAGGCTTCGTTGGGCTAACCATTTGAGACCTAATCTTAAAAAAGGTGCCTTCTCTCCTGAAGAAGAGAGACTCATTGTTGAGTTACATGCTAAGTTTGGCAACAAATGGGCTCGCATGGCCAGTCTGGTATATTACATTACATGCATGCTATACATATTTATATTTATGCTTTGTCAATTTTCTTTCTTTTTTTTTTTTCCATAGGAACAATTTCTGGGTCTGATTCTTTAATGATTTCTTGATTTAGCCTCCTATTTTCCAGGTTTCTTGTTCTGTTTTCTGCAGCCTCAAAAACTAATTTTTGGCTGCTATTTTCTATTTGAGAATATCAAGAATTGAATTGTTACCTTTTTGCATTACAAGACAGACACTCGATGATTGAGTACAGAGAAAACAATTATATGCTTGCAATCAATGGTTTCAAATGCAATTGCTTCCTTCTTGTTTTACTTTGTTGATTGTTTCTGCTTATGCATCAACAGCTTCCAGGACGAACAGACAATGAAATCAAGAATTACTGGAACACAAGGGTAAAGAGACACCAACGCCAAGGTCTGCCTCTATATCCACCTGATATTCAACCTCAACATCCACCAAGCCCTCACTTTCACCACCACCACCACCATGGCCACCACTCTCACCTCCAGAAGTCTGCTTCCATTTCAATTCCAACATCACCAACCTCGTCGTTCACATTCCAAACTCATCATTTTCAGTCACCAAATACCCCAACTCACCACCACCCACATACTCCTACTTCGGCCACTCCTCCGCCTCTTTCCCCTGCTACAACTTCCACTAGCTTTCCTACTCTTTCTCTCTTTGACTTGTCTCAAACTCACCACCTTCACAACCACAATACTTCACATTCCACTCCTACCACACCAACTTCTTCATTTTCATTCCAAACTCATCAACTTCAATCCCCAACAACGCCTACTCGTCCGCACATACACAATGCCGCTTCTGTTGTTGCAGCATCTTCTACTCCTCCACCTCTTTCTCCATTGTCTTCTCCTTCCACTACACCGACTGCCAGCAATTTTTCTACGTTGCATCTTTTTGACATCAACCTACAAAGAACACCTCCTACCCTTCAAACTCCAATGCGCTTCAAACGTTTCTCTTCCGTGCCTAACATTCCTTCCCTCACCAACCATAACCCGTCAAATATCACTACTAATTCACACTATTCAATGTCTTTATCACCATTGCAATCTGCTTCTGCACCCAATACTTCTCCTGTGGGTGGTCATCAGATGCCTGCTTGCTTCACCAGTTTGATAAGTGGCGGTAGTGGTGGCGGCAGTAGTGATTTTCACAATGAGTTACAAAAGGAGAATGATATGTGCTCACTTTACGGTGCTATCACTCAGCAGGAGCTCCCTTCAAACCAATATTTCTCACCAACTGCCCAGAATAGGAATATGGGGATTGGTATTGCGGCTAATGGTAATAAGTATGGTAGAAGAGTTACTAAGAAGAAAATTGGCAAAGATAAGTTTAATGGAAAACTAGGACTTGCATTGGAAGACCTTTTGCAAGAGACTAAGGCATCGACCGGATATGGGCAGACTTCCACAGAGCTTAACAGTATGGTTTTGCAGGAACAAAAGCCTAAGGTATACATATCTGAAGGATTTGAAACACATTGGGATCAATCTGGTTCTCTTGATTTGCCTTCAGGTTAGGCATTATCTGTGTCTATAGTTCTCTTGATTTGAATGTTGCAGCAGTCGTTATACTTTTGACGTTCTTATATTTCGAAGTGTGATATCTATTACTTCTGTTTGTGCTATACTTATATGTTGAAATACGATATCTATTGCTTTTCTCTTCCTTGATGCATACAGGATTTGATCAGAAACTTGAAGTTACAGACCAACTCAATGCCATGTCTGAAGATTTGACAAAGGTTTTGAACAACCTTCCATCTTCAATGCAGCCTGAGTTGTACAGTGATAGTGCGGATATCTCCAATGGGCCATCATCAGTCGTAACAGACGATAATATTGGGTTCGAGATGCAGCAGATAGCAGCTTCGTTGTTTCCCCCAGCAGACCATGGCAGGACCCTTGGCTCTTGCCCTTGGGACAACTTGCCAGGAATCTGCTAGGAGTGGTTGAGATATAAGATTGCAATGCCACATTGAGAGAGGAAAACAGAAGGCTTTAAGTTAATGGGGTATTTCTCCTTTTAATTTATCCTTTACTTCTTGTACTGAACTTAAGTGGGGTTTGTTCCAGCAATGATGCTCTACTTTTTTCAAAAAAAAAGTATTTGCTCTTGCTTCTCTACTATGGTGATTTCAGACTTGGTATATATCTAACTATAAACATACACAACCACGACTACACTTATTATTAATTATTTGTTGGTGTAACCTGTATTCTTAAATGAAATCTTATTGTTTTGCTCTGCAGCAAAACATAGTTGGTTTCAGTTGCATTAGTAAAATTAGCAGGAGAGTTTATGGTTCTGAGTTCTGATAGATTATAGCTATGTGGTTGAATTTGCTAAATTTAGCTTTCGGAAAGTGTCAAAAAGAGTAGTATATTTATTAAGATTTCAGTCTGTTGTACTAGAATAAGCAGACTTCAGCAATTACACCCTTTGTTCTTTCAAAGAAGATACTTGATGCAGGTAAACAAGCCAATAGCCTTTATCATAATATCTGTCTGCAACTTAATCTATTGTTTGCACAATTCTTCTACTAACAATGTTTCTCCAACCCACAACCCTCACCCCAACTACTTTATGGCTCTCTTGCACTTGTGTAAATTATGATTCACCAATACAAGTTGATAATCATTATACTGGTTCAATAAACAGATCTGCCATATGCTAGAAAAAAAAATGAAAAATAAAAAGCAAGCTTTTTAGGTTCTTCCAAGGCAGCATAACTAAAAATTCAGGCCGTTCGGAACTTCGGGTGCTTTTGTTTGCCAGGACTACTTCACAGAGTTCAAAGGAAGGTTACTTCGAGTCGAAAGGGGCTGTGTGTCAAAATGAGTTAACGACGTTACTGCATTCCCCTATATTTAGCAGATTTTATGCAAACTCTTATCCGCGTCATCATTTGAAGGCCTTCATTTTTCTTTTAACCAAGAATTTTAGGACCAGAAATTGCCAGCTGGTATCCAATAATTTCTGGCGATTCTGCTTATAGAAAGAGATGCATGCCAGAAGAGTATGCGGCAGCATTGCACACTTCATTTGTGAAACTGTGGTTAATTCTATGACTATGAAGAATGAATATTGTGCCTGAAATGCCTCCTATTCAGATAGACTCTACTCATGCGAAAATAGTAAGCTCCAACATAATAACTTGATTTATTCAATTAGATTTTGACAAGAGATCACAAATATTTACTATCGATAAGATATCACAAATATTTACGGCATTAATTTAAATTGCAGTTATATATCCCGACTATTAGGGGAAATACCATTTAGTTTAAACAATATTCGTCCATGGTATGAGTAAAAGGCTAAGAATTTACATCTGTGCATTGCCATCTCAAATTTTCAATGGCCTAACTTCAGCTTGAGTAATCTGCAACAGCTCCAAATGTGTTCTCACCACTGTAAGTCATGTAAAGGAAGCCATCCTCATCTTTGTTTTCCTCATAAATTGCAGACATCATAGCAGCTGCAGTAATAGAAACATAGATAAGTCAACTAAAAGGAAACAAATGATATAATGATACTTTAAAAGTTAATAGGTACACCAAACAAAAAATAGTTCTTCTCACCCGTTGGCGGCAATACATTCTTGACAAAGACAAATATAGCCTTCTCAGCACTGAGCTTTATTCTTTTCCTAACTACATAAACAAACTGGCCAACAGTCAAATCTGCTGGAACCAGGTATCTGCATCCAAATGATGTGAAAATCAGAATCAGACGAAAGAAAATCCACTACATATCAGAAAGTACACTGAAGTTCGTGAATATTTATAATGTCAAATTGAGCTAAAAAGAAAACATTTCATCCTCAGTTTGTAAGCAATGACTCTTTCAAAATCACAAACACGAGTTGCAGCATTCCCACTTGGCAGCTTTCCCTCCAAGTGCAACATACACTTGCAAAAGGTTATAGAAATCAATGTATAAACATTTAATTAAAAAAAGAAAACCATTGCAATCCCAACATAAAATCTGCCTTAGGCATCCAATAGGTAAAGTGCACATTTGATTTCTAGTTAAATTAACAAACATAGAAATAGAGTAATACAAAATTGTCCATGAGTTTAAACATGTATATTACGGGCATGAACTAGCGTCTCTGAAAATAAAACTACTTATAATCATACTGTGTCATGGAAAGAACACCAATATGCAACACAAAACGAGCAAATATTACAATATAAAAGAAAAATAGAGCAATGGTAATCCAAAGGATGGTGATCTCATTATATATAATAAGTAACAAAGACCATAAATTCAAAGAATGGTGATCTCATTATATACAATAAGTAACAAAGATCATGAAGTGATTAAATAATTTGCCTCTGATATGTGAAAGACATATCAGAATGGCGCAAGAAAAAAGGGGCATATATTTCTTACTTCTTTTTGTCAATATCAGGTATGTCAGTTCTTTCAGCCCTCTCTACAATAACCTATATGGGATTTTTTTTTTTTTTTTAAAAAAAATCACAAAGCAAAAATGAGTAAAGAGATTACACGTGAAACATAAAAATTGAACAAAATAGGGCACATTGTTGATGAGCAAAAACTAATTTTCATACTGGTATTCTATCAGGATACTTCTCCCTAATACGAGCCGCTTCTGCCTGCCTCCTTTCTGCCATGTGTTTAAGAGAAAAAAGGGGGAAAAAAATTAGCCACAAAAAAAGAAGAGGATAGGTAAAGTAGCAGTAAAAATCTTAAAAGCAATATAATAGAACGTATAGAACTGCTTCTCATAATTACAGAAAAGTTCAGCAGTCTCTAAAAAATAGATTAAGACATAACTATGAGAGAGTGAAGTGTTCAGTAAGGGAAAAAAGAACATCTCTCATCAAAATTGCACAAAATTTCCCTATCAGACTATTCATTTGGAAGCTCTGAAAACGCAAAGATTTACTTCAACTCAATTCCATCTAAATCATTGCTAAAATTTGTATTTTTAACTTCAAAAAATTGAATCAAATTTGCAAAAATTCAATTCAATCGAACTATTGCACATGATTTATTCCAAAGGCCTTAAATTCATTTTCTTCAATTCAAAACTTCCACTGTTAATTTATGCTTAGCTTAACTGTTATCCTACAGATCAACAATTGTATTTGATAAATAACTGTACCATAGTCACAATTAACCTCAAATTTCACAAGATCAACACACAACCCACATAAGTTAACACTGTTAAACAGACTATTGATGATCGCTAAAGAATCAATCTTTCACAAAACGAAGAACAAAACAGATCATTAAAAACTCAAATTGAGTAAAGAAACAAGCGGAATCAAAAGAAAAAAGATGGATCAACAATTAATTAGATATGCGTGCATATGTAATAATGAAGTGGAAAAAAAAAAAGATTGAAAAATAGATATAGAGAACCGAGAGGGTGTTCAAGCTTGAAGGAGCTTTTGGCCATGGCTATGGAGTTGCGTGCCGATAACTGCAAAGTGAAATCTGATCTTTTAGAATTGAATTTGCTTTCAACCGAGGGCAAAGAAAGGATCTACCTTTCTTGAAGCAAGCAGGGAAATATATTTAATATTTTGACAAACTCTCAATTTTGCCACTCAACTTTCACTCAATGCACAAATTAGTACAAATCAAACTTTTTTTTTCAATTTAATACAAAACTTTCACTTTTTGAATTAAACGAATACGATTATTCGATAAATATCTTAAAATTACACTTCTAAAATTTTTTTAAAAGTATAATTTTTTAAAAAATTCCGATGACATATAATTATTTTGATACATTAAAAATATATTTTTACGTATTTTTTGTTATCGAGTAAAATTTTCAAAATTTTAATCTTATTGGTGTTTGAAATTTTTTTAAAATTTTGTTTATTTTTATTTTAAATACTGAATATATTTATTATTTGAAATTAAGAAATCAATTTTTCTTTTTAAAAAATGTATGCATTATTACCAATGAGATGCAACTCAATAAGTTGTGTGTTTGTGATTTGTATAATTCGCGATGTATTTAAAATTATAAATAATGTAATAATATATGTGTAATATTTGAAAAAAATATATACAATATTTTTAATATAGTTTGTTGTATGATGCGCTAATTTAATCCAGAGTATATTGAGTCAAAAAGTAAAAATTTTGATGTTAAATCAAAAAGTAATAATTTGTTAATTTGAATATTGAGTAAAGAAAAATGTGTTCTTCTGCAATTTAATTATATTATTTTTTATTTCTTACTAAAAGAATATACACACAATGAGCCTTTCAAATTATTTTAGTGTTTATGACTGAAACAATACCATTTGATATGAATAATATAATTTTTTATAGAATATTTGTAGGCAATGGGGTTTAATGTATGTTAAAGTGTTTAACGACTACATCACTAAGTTGGTCCAAAGCCCATTAAAAAATATAAAGTAGGCTTAAAACCTAAATCGGAGAATGAGTCACCACCTTAATAAAAATCGGAACACATTATATAGTAAATAGATTTTATGGAGGTTCCCAGAAGTCGTCATCAAAAAACAGGTTCAAAAACTGGATATGAGTTTTTAAAATGTCCACCCAATATTACGGTTGATCTCCGTTTGTGTTTTGTATTTTATTACCTTTAATTATTCAATTATTTCCTTATTAACATGCAAGTTGTAAATTGTTTCCAATCAATTTCCAATTTTATGTTTAGGTCCGGGTTTGCACATTAATTCAATTGCATGCGCTTAAAGGTGATTCACTACATTTTATTGCAAATATATATAAAATATTTATAAACATGAAAGTACATAATTAATACTCATGCAAAGAAATGGGGAAGGAGAAATGAGTACAACCCTTTGTTCATGCAAATAAAGTGTTATATATAGGAAATAAACTAAAGAGAAGATAATAAACAAGAAATAAATTGAAAATAAAAAAAAAGGAAACATACTTTATAAATCTTCAAGGAAGAGTTACGAATTGGTAACCATGAGTCACCCAATCACTTTCCTGCATGTAATCCAAAACATTAATTTCCCATAATAACAAGAATTCTACCACACAAAACTACAAAACTAATTCATGGATCAAATCAATATAAATAGACATGATAAATACTTAAATATTAATTATACAAGATGGTGAAATGATTATGTAAAGAAAACTAAGATATAAAAAGATAAAGTTATAAGGAAATGTGAATCATGCAAAACATATGAAGAGTATCAAAATAGAATTGTACATAGCACTGTTGATGTGGCGACAACCTTATCAATAAGGCGTCACCTCTAGTCATAGAGGCGATTTGATTTCACCTCAAGACCAAGGGTTGGCACCTCTTTAAAAAAGCGTCGCCCAACTATCAGACAAAGTAACAAGTTTTAGACCTTTTAACCCTCATGCAAAATAACTTCTCATGCAAATAACTAAATATTAATTACTATATTTAGTAATCTTAGTGACCATGCCATAAATATAACAAAAAGCAAGTAGGAAATCCAAAACAAGTAAGTAAGCTAACAAGACTTTTATAACTCAAGATTTAGAAAAATGAGGATTATTATTGATTATGAAGCTTGTTTTCTAAAATAATTGATCCTCAGAAGTTGTTTTTGGTCTAAAGCTCCACTTGAATGTTAAAGATCACCTTCTTCTCCCTTCAAAAAAGGACTTTTTAAGCTAAGTTCTCCCTTTTTTCCTCAAGAACATCTCCCATTTTTCTTCAAAGCTCTTCTCTCCTTGTTCTCCTTTTGAAAAGTTTGCTAAAGTTTCTAATGGTAACCCCTTTCCTCTTCTTCTCTCTCTAATCCTCTTTTTAAACCCTATGCCTAGACCATAGCCCTCCTCTTTCACTCTTATCATTACATTTTTTAGCCCTTCTCTTTTTCTAAAATTTTCTCCTCACGCAATAGGCTCAGTTTCAGTGAGAGGTGAGCCCACCAATTTAACCATCATTTTCACCTCTATATTTAATGCAAAGGCAAGTGTTTGACTGTTACAGAGGAGGTGCTTCTTTGATGAGGCGTCACCTCATCGAGGTCTGCCATAAAGGTGACACCTCTTCGATGAGGTGTTGCTTTTTTGGCCCTAGCCCTAAACTAGGCCTTTGGGCCAAAATGAGCTTGGGCTCATTTTTATGGGGTTTAGGTCTTGTTTTGCATGGGTTTGGGCTTGAATTTTGGAGTTTGAGCTCTTAAGTCCATTTTCAAGAAGATTTTGGGTCTTTGTCTTGTATTCAAGCTCCACACGTTCTCATTACTGGACTTTATCGTGGGCCTATCAAACCGAACACCCATAGTTCGCCCCCCTATTACGAGCCAATACACTATTTTTATTTTTAATAAATTCTAAAGAAAGTGTTCACCATTTGCAAAATTAAGGTCTAATCTATTTTTATTTTGATTTTAACAAAGTAATATTGATTAATTAATATATGTACTTTGAGAATGTATAAGTTATAAATACAAAAGCACAAGCATAGCATCAAAACAATGATGCTCACAATCTTCATCCTCATAAGCAAGACCTCCATAAAGGACTCAATTAAACAAGGCATACAACGACCCTCATGGTTGGGATTACAACCGTGATTAGACTTGTGATGGTATCATCGAGGTCATGATCAAACCAATTTTGATTGGAATCAATTTGGATGAAAAGAACATTTAGTCCAATAACCCTCACGGTCTAATCACGATCATAATCATGGTCATGACATAAGTCACGAATGAGGATCACGAGCATGACTTAGAAGACCATGAAGATCAAAAGAGACAATGACCCTCACTGTCCCAGTCATGACTCTTGATAAAGCTCACGAGCATGACTTAAGAATCTCATAGAAGCTAAAAGAGGCAGTGACCCTCACGATCATGATCACCTATCATGATCCAAGTGGTGGCCTTATAATAGTCACAGTAATGCTCCAATGGCTGGTTTAATTAATGCTCACAATCGTGACTAGGGCTTTTCCCGCAAAAAGTTGTCTCAACATTTAATGAAGATGGAGATGGTTAAGGTTAAAAAAATTGGTCTCACCTAGTTTTTATCTCTAATATATATACACCTCTTATAACTTCATTTAAGAGGTAAGATGAAGTTGTTGCAAAAATTAATTGCTTAGCATTTATTATTCTCTAAAATTTTCAAATTCTTTATTATTTACAAAAACTCTTTTAAGTGTGAATTGAGTGTTCTAACTTAGGTTCTTCTTCTTCTAAATTTTTAGGTTTTAGAAGATAAGTGAGGAATTAAGGTAAAAGGAATTAGTTTAAGTATTAGACATATAAAATATTTGGAAATTTTATTTTAAAAGTGATCCAAAAAAATAGTTTATTGTAAGGTTTGAATTGAGCTTTAAAACTCAAAGGTATAATCTCTAATCTAGTGAATTGATTGGTGTGGGTTAAAAAATCATAATTTGGAAATAAATTAGATGGAGACATAAGTTTGTTTAAAAACCGAACTCCTTAAATATTCCTGTGCCAATTTTCCTAAACTCTAATCTCCTCTTATTATTATTTTTTTTGTAGCTTCTAAAATCTTTATTAGTTCTATTCACCCATCTTCAAGACATTTTTGGAAACCTTTTTAACTAATAATATAATATAGAGAAATACAAATTTAAGTGTTTTTTTTTTACAGTTTTGTTATTAATAAACTAAAATTCAACAAGAACATAGAAGGGTAGAAGGGGATTTTTTTTTTTTTAATAGAAACTTGAACAATTTTAAATTTTTTAATTCGTTTAATATTAAAATATAAAATTTTCAGATAATATATAATTATTAATTATTTCAAATCCTCATCTCGATAAATGAAATTTATTTGAAATCTTCATTATAGACATCAGTAGTTTGATTCAAATCCAAATTTTTTATCCAAATTACATGCACTCAAAATAGCATAATATAAAGTTAAAGACACACCTACAAAATTTGAAGGTTTGATTGGAAGAAACAGAAAGAGGTTAATCATTTTTTAGGGGAAAATGGAAATTGACTATAATTTACCTTTTACTTTTTATTGGACATATAGGTTTTTTTTTTTCATTTAAGAGTTAATTCTTCAATTCAAGAGGTTAAAAATTAGCCTGCTGACCATACATATTTACAATTCTCTCTTTTAAATTAAATAAAATTAAGAATATACCAAAAATCATTCTTTTCGTTTCATTGAGCTCTAATCTTTATTTATCAATAAATAATTGTTCATATATTATAGAGCTACAACCAAAGAAGAGGGAGGGCCTAAATTGCTGCTAGGAGAATTATTAATTTAAAAAAATCTAACTTTGTTGCCAACTCCACTAGAGAAGCAAGCAAAGAAATTATAGCAATTGCTTGCAAGATCTACAAATACAAGGAAAAAGGTTGACGCAGTCCCCAAAGGGAGTGTAGTAGTTACTTGCAGGCAAGTAAAACAAAATCACATCCACAGAAATGTTAAAGAAGGATATCACATATATTTACTGCATCTAATTCAGTAGCAGTCATATATCCAAATCTTTAAAGAGAAACATCATAGAAAGTTCAGACACCGGTGGCTTATCGTGAGAACAGAGACGAGAATTTACATTTGTCCATTGTCTTCTTCAACACTTAATTACATAATTTTGACTTGTGACTTCATTAAGCTTAGAATGATTCTCCAAACGTATTCTCACCACTATATGTCATGTAAAGAAAGCCATCCTCATCTTTGTTTTCCTCATAAATTGCAGACATCAATGCAGCTGCAATAGTTTGACCATTAATAAGCCCACCAAAGAAATGAAGAAAATAGAATTCCAAAAAACAAGCAAATTATGTTCTGCTAACCGGTAGGTGGCAAAATGTTCTTGACAAAGATGAATATAGCCTTCTCAGCACTGAGCTTTATTCTCTTCCGGACCACATAAACGAATTGTCCAACGGTCAGATCAGCAGGAACCAGATATCTGCATCCAACGTTATGACATAATTGATTAGAATTGTGTTTCACAGATCTGGCCAAAAAAAATTTGTCAGATAAAAAAAGGCCCAATCAAGACACTGATAACAATTGTGTAAAACTGCAGCGGAAGCCTTAATAGCTCAAGCTTCCAAGTTAAGCAATTGCTCTTTCAAAATTAAGAGCAACTTTCTTGACACCTTTCTTCAAAGTACATGGATAATAACAAAAAAACTGTATGTGAATGTAATTCATAACTGTTATCTGCTTATGATGATAAAAGTGTATCAAGTTTCTACAAAAATCACATAAAAAACCTATGCGATGTACAAAACTGCAGTAAAAAAGACAGTCACATACCATGAACAAGTAGGAAAGACATCAGAGCATTGACCTCTAAACCCAAGAATCAAAAACTAAATACCTTACGCCTATCTATTAGATCTCTGGAGCCTGATGAATTGTTATGCCTTTCTCAAATTTATTCCCCTTTATTTTTCATTATAACATTCTTATACAACAAAAATTGATGCATCATTCTAAATATTGCACCATGAAGCCAAGGACTATGCTTCCAATTGGCCCATTTGTTAGTATGCAATTCAAGCAAACCCAGGACAATCATCACATCATAGATGAATCAAAGTATCAAACTGCAACACATGAGAAAAACACCAACTTTCTATAAATTAAAAAAAAATACCAGCAATAATTAACAAATATCCAATCTAAGATGTTATAAACACAGATCAAAAGTGACAAACACAGATATTACTCACTTCTTTTTGTCAATGTCAGGTATGTCACTTCTTTCAGCCCTCTCCACAATAACCTGTGCAGTAAAAGAAAAAAGATATGATAAAATTGAATAACAACATTGCACATAATATGCATAATGAAGAAAATATATGCAGTTTTCATACCGGTATTCTGTCAGGATATTTCTCCCTAATACGAGCTGATTCTGCTTGCCTCCTTTCTGGCATGCATGAGAAGAGGAAACAAGTTAACTAAAAATTTCAATACATTAATAGAAAGCAAGTTGCAAAGGCTAATGTGTAAACAAAGCAATATAGTAAAATATGAAACTTTTTACAGTCACAGAAGAGTCCTACAATATCCATAAAAAGTTTGCTTGGTACAATAAAATGAATGAGAGAAATAGTAATAGAGTAGAAGAAACAAGAAAGTTGAAACATAATGATTGGTTAGATAGGGTATTAGCAGCACATGAGTTGCTATGTTGTGTCAAAGAGAAGATGAGATTAGGATGTAAAAGAAGTAATTGCAGCGGAAGGCTTTTCTCAAAGTTCACAAATAAAAAACCACTAAAAAGCATGCAAAAGGAGGTAATATTTTCTGTTAAGGCATCATAAAATATTTACAATTTCAAAGTACATCCTTATTTGATAGTGTCATTAGTCTATGATCCAGCATCATGCATTACACATTTTGTGCATGTAGTAGTGATATAAACAAGCCGTATCTCTCATATTGATTTCTTGCTAATGGTCCAAATTTCAATACGAACACCAATTGCAATTTGCTAGCTCTAGCCTCAGAAATAAAGCTAAAATCCCACTTCCTAAAAACATACACCAAAAACTCATAAATCTAATAAAATTCCTTTTGGTGGTCGTTTCACATAATTCTGAGGATCTCTCTCAACAACTTAATAGATGTTAATACTCTTTAAAAAACCCAAATTCAAGATTGGAGGATGATCCACATATTTCTCAAGATCAAAGATGTCCATATTCCAAAAAACCAAAAATTCTAGAAATCAATTGAAGATCATTCCAAAGCTTCCAAAAACAGAAACCCATTAAGACTATTGTTATCTTCTTTGATTGACATACCACAACATGAGCAAAATTGGGGGGAAAAATTACTCATTCATGAAATGCAATTGATCATAAAGATTCTATCTTTATCCCCAGACCATAAAATCCAAAATCAATTGATCATAAAAATTCAATCTTTATCAAAAACCAACAAAAACCAAGACCATAAAATCCAAAATCAAATACAAAAAGAACCTAAAATCAAAAAGGAAAGGAAAA
The DNA here is from genome assembly GCA_947683625.1 of Mallotus nudiflorus. Taxonomy (NCBI): domain Eukaryota; kingdom Viridiplantae; phylum Streptophyta; class Magnoliopsida; order Malpighiales; family Euphorbiaceae; genus Mallotus; species Mallotus nudiflorus. Next base: position 283,473 of record CANTUR010000070.1, on the reverse strand, counting down.
GGAACAATCAACAATCTGAGAGAGAGCGAGAGAGAGAACCCAGAGGATGTTCCAACTTGAAGGAGCTCTTAGCCATGGCGTTGGAAAAGCTTTGTTGTGCTAATTAACAGAAGATTAGGGTTTGTTTCCTTTTGAGAGATTTACGCAAAGCACAATGATTCAATCGGTGCCCCCCAAAACCTTCCCTTTTACTCTTTGTTGATTCGCCGTTACGGTAACAGAAGTCGTGCAGTGCAGGAATTGCTGCGGTTTTTAAACGGCGTGCCGTTTAATGAAACTTCCATTGGATTAATGAAATTACAAATTTCATAAAACAATAACATATTTTGCAAATTGGTGCCAAAAATTGTGTTCTGCTAAACTTCAGTTTAGTAACGGCTCTTGCTATGAGTCCTTCCTCTGTTAATAAATGTGTATTTATACACATAAAATTAAAAGTCGGTATATTAATTTTTATTTAATTATAATTATTAATGTATATAAATATTAATATTCAAAATTTATTAATAGCTATAATTAAATAATAATTAATCTAACAATTTATTTGAATAAATACTCATATATTTACGAGAGTTAAATTAATTTTTATGTAATTATAATTATTAATTAATTTTTGTATATTTATTTTAATAATATATATCAATAGGTATAGTTAAATAAAAATTAATTGAAATGAGGTCCATGTTTCATTAATAGAACGACCAGACTACCAGGATTTCTATCATTTATTTGACATAACTAAGGGAAGTTGAAAGTTATTTTCAAAAAATTGATTTCTTTTAAAAGAAAAATTTTAAAACATGTACATTCATTCATGAAGGCCCAAATATCTCTTCAGCTGTCAAAATGTGAATTTTTCTACATTATTGTGAAATAAAAAAATGAAACGTTGTCTTAGTGGTGTTTGAGTTTTTAACTTTTAACATATTGATATTTAAATTTTATTTTTATTTTATTAAATGTATTTCGATAAAATAATATACCTGGTAAATTTTAACAAACTAAAAATGCCTATAATGACACATTTTAAAATATTATTTTAAAATGCATTTCTTAACTTTCATTTTATTTTGGTTAAATTAAACGAAAAAAAAGAATTCAATTATTTTCTTATAGTTTCTAAAAAATTAGTATACATATATTATTTTTTTAAAAGAGTCGAATAAGTATTTTAATCTATAAAATTTATTATAGATACTATTTTAAAAATAATTATAGGTTGAAATACTTAATTAAAAAAATTAAATATCAAAATAATAAAAAATTAAGATAAACAGAAAAAAAAATTCAACTTTCATGAAAGAGCGCTTAACATTTTAAATACTTTTAAAAATAGTTCAAATAGAACCTCTATTTAAACATTTACTTGACACGATGAATTTTTAACTGCAAGGACTATAAAAGATATAAAAATGCCCTTAATTTTTTATTTTAATACAATTAAACCCTAAATAATTTTAAAATTTTAAATATTTATTTATCTTTTATTAATTAGTGTTTTATTTTATAAAGTTATTTTAAAATGTAAAATTATTTTTTTTAAATTGATTTATTCTTAAAAATTATTTATTTTGAAATATATATTACTTTTTTCTAAAAAAAATTCAGCTATAAAATTATTGGCCAAATTTATTTAAGAATGTAAAAATCATCATTAAAAAAGTATTGATCGAAATTTTTCTGAAATATGTATTTTTATTCTTAAATAATATTTTTTAAAAGTGTAAAAATTTCAATTCCCATAAAAATTATTATAAATAGGGATGATTTCATAGAAAATGATGCAAGAGATTCAATGTCTAACAAGAAAAATCATCCTGATTCAATAATATTCGAAGGACAAAAAGTTGACCATTTTGCCACATTTATGGTCTTCATTTACTAGTAGAGAATTTCGAGTCAAATAATCTTAATTTTACAGCACAAAATTTTTTAGCATTTTTTTTTTAATGGTAAGTCTCAAATTTTTTTGAGTTTCTTGGTGGTAGTCAACCTTCAACATGAAAGCAAACCAATTCACAATAATTTGTAGAAGAATAAAAAATTATACACTCTAAAATTATTTTTTAAGAATAAAAATATATAATTTAAAATAATTTAGATTAATAGTTTTAAAGACAATCTTCACACTTTTAAATAAATTTTGCCAATAATTTTCATGTTTTAAAATTATTTTTAAGAAAATAAGTAACATATGCCTTTTTAAGAATAAATTAATGTTTAAAAAATTAATTTTTTAAAAATAATTTTACACTTTAAAATAAAATATTAAAATAATAAAAATAAATAAATATTTTAAATTTTAGAATATTTAGAATTTAATTATACTAAAATAAAAAAATTAAGAATTTTTTTAATATATTTTTACAATCCCAAAAGTTAAAAGTTATAACATCTATTAAGTAGAGGTTTAAAAAAATATGAACCATTTAAATAAGTTTATGAATTTCGATGAGCTGATGCTAAATTTAAGGTGTTAAATGCTCTTTTGTATAAAAGTTTAAGGATGTTTGTATTTTTATTTTTTATTTTTTATTTTTTTGCCAAAAGTTAAGGATTTCAAACACCCTTAACTTATTTGAAAAAAAAAACACCTTTAACTTATTTTGGAGTCCTTTTTTCAATACAAACACGTAAATATATATAAATAAAATTATAACTGTCATATTAATATTTATTTAATTATAATCATTGATGTATATTATAGATATTAATATACAAAAATAATCAATAATTGTAATTAAAAAATTAATCTAACAATTGTAATTTTATGTGTATGAATACAAATATTTACACCATAATAAAAGTTATTATTTTATTTTCTTTTAAAAATTAAATTGGTCTGATTTAAGGATGGATTAAGCTCGAAAAAAAAAGATGAATTGATTGAATCCGGACATATATTGTTTAACTTCTATCTTAAATGATTTAAATATATATATTTTTATATATAAATACAATTTAAATATAGAAGTATGTCTTTTAATTAATAAAAATACAGATACAGAAACTCTTCTTATTTAAAATTTTATATTACTAAACCAATCGTTTCAAATAAGAAAATGTGCATTTTAATTAAAAAAATTATCTAATTAAAAAAGACGCAACCTCTCTCATCATTGTTTATCTTCTTTTCCCGCACATTTTTTATAGCAAATAGTCTACTTTTTTTTTTGGTTTTTGGCCATTTTTAAGCCAAAAATCACCCCAAAATTTTAGTTTTCTATATTATTATTAGTAAATCTACATGATTTGAGAACAGATCTCAAATCTATATGAGTTTTAACTCATTTTATAAATAATTTTTTATATATTTTTATGAATTTTCTCCTATTAATAGTTATTTTAATATATTGGTTTCATCCACATTTTAAGGAGAAATTAAAGATCCAATTTTGCTCAACTCTTCAAATTTAATATATCTCTTAAATTCAATTTCAAGTGTCTATCCCTCAAAGAAATAGAAGCAAAACTGTATATATCCCTCTACTTTTTGGAGTTGAGCACATATCAAGTTTATGGATAGTACCGCGTCTAGTTTGAATGTTGAGTTTATGATTAATTTTCTATAATATTATTAAACTATTTACTATTTTAATCTTAGAAACTATTTTTAGTTAATATATTTGGTTAAGATATATGTTTTTAATCTCTTGTATTTCTCATTTTTTAATTCAAAAAAATGTAGATTTTAACACTGCTAACAATTAGCATGACATGATTTCTCCCTTAAATAATTTTTTTTTAAAACTATCTATAGTCAAAGTTAATTGATTTGATTTGAGTATAATCATAAAAGTGTTAAAAAATTTCTAATAACTAATTTAGAGAATATTTGACATAGCTGTTGAAGAAAACTAGTAGTTGTTTAGTTCCCAATAACTATAAAATAGTGTTTGGTTAATATTTTTAAATGGTAGTTAATAATTGTTGGAACATCTATCAACTCCAATTTAGAACTCTTCATAAAGAACTCCCATTAATTTAAATACAATTACTTAATTGTCCCAATTTATTTAATTGTAATTACTTAATTGTTTATATCTATTTAAATTAACTTAAAAACTGGATTTTATATATTAGTTTTTTTCCTTTCATACCCTTTTAGTTAATTTTTATTTATTTTATATTTTGTTAATAAATTTTTTTAAACAATTATTTTAAAGATGTACAATAAAATGCATTATATATATATTAAAAATTAATATAAATAAGTTATAATATAAAATAATTTTTAATTATATTATTATATAATTTTATTATATTTAACTACATAATTTTTAATATGTAAAATTATAAATGTAATTTATTTTTTGAAATTAATATATATAGTTGAATATAGTTGAACATGACTAATACACAAAGAGGCCCTTAAACTTGTGGCTCAGGATCAAATGGGCTTATTTTTACTTTTTTCCACAAAAAAGTCCAAAACTTCTAATTTAAACGCAAATAAATCCAAAATTCTAAAAAATTTCAAGCGTGCAATACATTCTCCTGGTAAAGAGAGTAAAATAAATATTATATTAATAGAATTTCTCACTTTCAGTTTTTCCACATTTTCAATGTTTAAAAAAATAAAAGAATTTATTTTTAAAAGAAAAATAAAAATTTAAAAAAATTATCTTCTTTTTGTCTTGACCACCACCACTACTGTTGTCACGACCCAAAATAGGGATCATGATCGGCGTTAGGAAACAAGAATTCTTTCGAATCCAGAACCCGTAGCAAACCTTAAAATAAAATAAAACATGCAATAATAATACTAACATAAATAATATATTCAGCAGCAGAAATAAAATCATAAATATTGAAATAATAATCCACCCAAAATAAATTAACTCGAATATCTCATTTCATATATAAATAAACTTTTAATACAAATTTCAGTTCAAATCTTTGAAATACATAACTCACACAAATAAATACATAAATTTCACAACTGTTTACAACTATTGCAGTGTCTAGATTATAAAATAAAACTTAGATAAGCAGTTTACATAATGAAGTCGGAGCGGAAGAAATCCGACGTATGGGTCTGCTACTGAGGTCTAAAGACGATGACTCTCCTGAAAAATAGTCAACGGAGAGGAGTCAAACCTCATTGAGTGAATTGTTATAATATATATATATGCATACTAAATGACAATGCACACAGTCAATAACATATATAATAAGTATATATACAAGCAAATACACACACATGCAATAAAATCATTCTATATATTTACTGAAAATCACCGTTTATGAAGGATCAAATAGAACCCTAGAAAAATTGCAACCTCAAACAGTGTTAGACAACACTCTAGCCACACAGGCTCACTTAATCCAAATAAATTCATTTGTTCCATTTGGACAGTAGACTGGCCCCAAGACACTAAGTCAACCGAGATCCAACAGTCTGACTATCAGTGTGATTGACCCCGAGACACTTGGTCAACCGAGCTCTAGCAATCTGTAATATCCCGTGTTTTTAAAATATTTTTACACTGTACCGGGATATGCAGTGTTAATAATTTCTGTATTTTATATGATATTTTTATGAGTTAATATGTATTTAAAACCTATTTTAATTACTGTGTATTATTTTCAGTGTTTTACGTAAAATTTTCCCGGGACTTGCATTTTCGGGGAAATTTTCACGTAAACAATGTATTATTAATTATTTTAAATGTATTTACGGACTTGCATGAACTAATGCATATATTTAAATTATTAAACAAAGCATGTGTGTGTATATTTAATTAATTAGGGTTTATTATTACCCTAATATTTTATTAAGTATTTATTTGTTTTATTGTTATTTAATTAATTTTATTTAGTATAAATTATTAAAATATTAAATTTTATGTGTGTGGTGTATATTTGATGTGTGTAATTTAATATTATTTTAATATATAGTATAAAGTATATATATATACATATATACATTAAAGTTTGTCAAATTACAAAAGAATTGGAAAATTACACATTTGCCCCCCAAGTCTCCTTCTTCCCCGATCACATTCTTCTCGTCGTCCGGGCGTCTGTCACGCCGTTTCTTCACCGTGGGTGTGCCGTCCGGTGTGCCACCGTCTTCCCCAACCATTTCCGCCGCCTGAGGAAGCCGTTTCCGACGCCTGGAAGTCGATTTTGGCCGGAGAAGCTGAAAATCGATCCACCGTCGATCACGCCGATTTCGGCCACCGTTTTTGACACCGCCAGTCTCTTTCTTCTCCTTGAGCTCCGGTGAGTGTGATTATAGCTTTGGTTTGAGCTAAAATGGTCTAGAATTGCTTAGGATTTTGTCAATTTCGGCCTATTAGGATTTTTGAATTTTTTGAGCTTCGAATTGATTTATTCATGAAAACTTCCTTCACAAATGTTGTTCCTAGTAGCTTAATATACATGTATGAATTTTTGTAGAATTTTTGGAGATTTTTTGGATTTTTGGGTATTTTTGAATATTTTAATATTATTTTCTAATTTTCGGAAATTAATTATTTAAATTATGAAATTGGAGTTTATGGTTAAATTAGGTGTTTAAATTAATTATAGGAATTTATTTGGAATTTTTATGAATTTCTAAGTATTTATTTTGAATTATTGAAGTTTATGTGATTTTGAGAAATTAGGGTTAAATGTGTTTTAATTTGAATTTAATTGGTTAATTGAGTTTAATTATTGATATTATTGATAAATATATTGAGAAAATTAATTTTTGGATAATTGTATAATTTTTGGTGAATTTTTGAAGTAATTTAAGTATATTTATATATATAGGGGTATTTTGGTAATTTTACCCTAAATTGTCTAAAAATGTAATTTAATTGGTTTTATTAGTTATTTAAGGTATAAAAATGATTTCTACAAAATATTTGGTATTTTTAACTAATTAAAACTATTTTTCGTGAATTATTTTCAATTATATATATAATATACGGTTTTTCTAATAAAATGAGTTTTAATCGGTTTTTATAGTGTTTTAAGGTTAATTATGTAATTTCTACCTATGAGATGTATTACTATGTTGTGAGGATATTTTTGGTATACTTGGAATATGTTCTGTGTTTGTGGACCCCGGTCGGTGGACTGTAGTTTGGAGTCCGACCGTGGGATTTTGATTGTGTTGAGCTTGTTTTTTTGAAGTGTATTTCCTTGCAGGGTCGGCTCTACTCTTTTGAGTAGAGAGATATCCGTTTTACAGGGAAGGTTCTGTCGGATTTTCGATAGAATTCTCGTAAAACGTAATATCCAGTCGAACCCTAATTTTCGATTCTGTGTTTAATACTCTAGATTGAATTCTAGGATTTCTGTTAGGGTTTATTCTGATGTCGATTATTTATTGCTTGTTTAGTTGCGCCGAGACCGAGGGCTAGTGGACCAGGCCCGTCGGACCCGTCTCGTGGAGCGCATTAGGTGAGTTACTATACTATATATATATGCTTAGGATGCATGATTTAGAAATGCATGTTTTATGTTGATTAAATATGCATAAATAATTTGATTATTTCTTAAGTTTACATTAAGTATATTTTTGGTATATATTAAATTATATGCATGTTTTGTAAATAAAATATACTTAAAATGTTTTTAAATATATTTTCAACTTAATTTATAATTTGATTGAATTCATTTGACATATATATACTCGAAATATACTTGGTTTACTTTTGGTATATTTCTGGTATATATATGGATTATATTGTTATTTCATTTACATTCATGCATCATTTATTATTGTGAATGAATGTTTTATATTTAATGATGAAGGATATCGATAGAACGTGCTACCTAGTGGGCAGCACTAGGACCGAGTACGTACCGGTACGCCTTTAGTATTTAGGCTATAATACTAACTATTTGTGGATATTGATTTGATATGATTATTTGATATGTGAGATGTGGTTTGGGTGTGATTGCTAGAGCTCGGTTGACCAAGTGTCTCGGGGCCAATCACACTGGCAGTCAGACTGCTGGAGCTCGGTTGACTTAGTGTCTCGGGGTCAGTCTACTGTCCAAATGGATTAAGTGGATATATTTGGAATAAGTGAGCCTGTATGGCCAGAGTGTTGTTTAACACTATTTCTGAGGTTGCGATATTCTAGGGTTCTATGTGATCCTTCATAAACTGGGATTTTTCAATAAAATATATAAAAATGATTTTTCTGCATCTGTATGAATTTGCTTGTATATATACATATTACATATATTGTTGACTGTATGCATTATCACTTAGTGTGTATGTATATATATTATAGTAATTCACTCAGTGAGGTCTGACTCCCCTCCGTTGACTATTTTTCAGGAGAGTCAACATCCTCAGACCTCAGTAGCAGGTCGATACGCCGGATTTCTTCTGCCCCGGCTTCTTTGTGTAAATTATATACTTGAGTCTTATTTATTTTATCTAGACACTGCAGTAGTTGTGAATTACAGTATTGGATTTCATGTATTTTATTTAAAGAGATGTATTATATTGAAACTGGATTTGTATTAAAGATTATATATAGCTATGAGATGAGATTCGATTTAAATCCAATTGATGTGAATAATATTATAATATTATGATTTTTATTTCCGCTGCATATTATATTGTTACTGTTATTATGACATGCTTTATTTTATTTTTAGGCTTGCTACGGGTTCTGGATTCGAAAGAATTCTCGTTCCCTAGCGCCGATCATGGCCCCTGTTTTGGGTCGTGACACAATCACACTCCCAAATCACATCTCTCATCAAATCAAATCAATTCGATTAATATCCACAAATAGGTTAGTAATATAGCCTAAATGCTATCAGCGTACAGGTACGTACTCGATCCTAATGCTGCCCACTAGGTAGCATATTCTATTAATATCCTTCATTAATATATAAAACATACATTCATAAATAAATGATGCATGATATTAAAGAAAAAAGCAACATAAACCATATATATACTAGAAATAAATAAAAAATAAATCAGGTATATTTCAAGTATATATACGTCAAATAAATCCATTATAATTGCAAAATAAACTAGAAATATATTTAAAAACATTTTGGGTATAAATGTTTAATAAAACATGCATATAATTTAAAATATATCAAAAATAAACCAAAAATAAACCTAAGCACTAATTAAATCATTTATGCATATTTTATCAAAATAAACCATACATTTCTAAAACATGTACCCTAAAACATATATATATATATATAAAATAACAACTCACTGTTATTGCGCTCTACGAAATGGGTCTAACGGGCCTGGTCCACTAGGTCTCGGTCTCGGTACAACTAAACAAACAAATGACAACAGAAAATCAGAATAAATCTAACGAAAATTTCTAGAAACTCGATCTAGAATATTAGACACAAAATTCGAATGGAAATTCGATCGGATATCACGTTTTACGAGAATTTTATTGAAAATCTGACAGAACCTCCCCTGTAAAATGGACATCTCTCTACTCAAAGAGTAAAGCCGGTCCTGCAAAGAAACACACTTCAAGAATAAACATAGTTCAAAATCCCTCGGTCGGACTCCAAACTACAATTCCACCAACCAAGGTTCACAATTCACGAGATAACTATAAAACACATGAAAATTACCAAAAATACCAAAAATGCCCTTCAATACTCAAAATATAGCAAATTAAATATTTAAATGCTAAAAATAATTATTTTACCAATAATTAAAATAAAACCCTAAATTTAATAAAATATTATTAAAAATTGGTAATTCTCAATAAATTCATAAATATTGACCTAAATACATTTTATAAATCCAAATTACATAATTAACCCTAAAACATATTAAAAATCGATAAAAATTCATTTATTTAGAAAAATCGTATATTATATATAATTTGAAAATAATTTACGAAAAATAGTTTTAATTAGTTAAAAATAATAAATAATTTGTAGAAATCATTTTTATACCTTAAATAAATAGTAAAACCAATTTAATTATATTTTTAGCCAATTTAGTGTCAATTTACCAAAATACCCCTATATATATATATATACTAAAATTAATAAAAAATTCACCAAAAAATAATATAATTACTCAAAATTAATTTTCTCAACATATAATTCAATAATATCAATAAATATACTCAATTAACCAATTAATTTCAATTAAACATATAATTAACCCTATTTTTCAAAATTACATAAACTTAATAAATTCCAAATAAATATATAAAAATTCACAAAAATTACAAATAAATTTATATAATTCATTTAAACACCTATAATTATCATAAAACACAATTTAATAATTTAATTAATTAATTTTCTAAAATTAGAAAATAATAATAAAATAATCAAAAATTCACAAAAATAAAAATAAATTCCAAAAATTCCAAAAAAATTCACAGGGAAAGATTAAGCTACAAGGATCAAAGTTTGTGAAGGGAGTTTTCTTGAATCAATCAAATTAAAGCTCAAAAAATTCAAGAACCCTAATAGACCGAAATTGAAAAACCAAAACCTAGGAAAATCTAGACCATTTTAAGTGAAACAAAGCTTGGAATCACACTCATCGGAGCTCAAAAAGAATATAAAGACTGGCGGTGTCGAAAACGGTGGCCGGAATTGACGTGATTGAGAATGATTTCGGCCTCTTCTTGATTTTCCGGCCAAAACACGCTAGAAATGGTAGCTAGGGACGGCGGGAATGGCTGCAAGTGGTGGTGGCAAGCCAAGAGGTACACCGATGACAAGAAAATCAAGTTGCAAATGGTGGAACTGCGATGGAAGGTGATCGGGAAGAGAGGAAAAAGAAAGGGCCAATTCTGTAAATAATGCAAACTTTTGATTTTTGTTAAATAATTTATGTATATATATATATATATATATCCAAACCATATATTATAATAATATATAATCCCACACACAAATAATACTCACCACACATATATTTTAATATATTTTAATAATTTATACACTTATAATTAATTAATTAATATAAAACTAAATAATAAAAATTAATTTAATTAATTAAATCCTAACTTAATTTAAATAAATGTACATATATACATTTTATTTAGCACTTTTAAAATTATGTATGAGTTCATGTAAATTCATAAAACTAGTTAAAATAATTAATATTAAATTATTTACGTTTTAATTTCCTCGAAAATAACATTTCCAGGAAAATTTTACGTAAAGAACTTAAAATAATTAAGAATAATTAAAATAACTTAATAATTATCAAATTCATGAAAAAAATGATAAATAAATACAAAAATTATTAACACTGCATATCCTGATGCAATTTAAATTTATTTAAAAACTTAGGATATTACAACTGCTACTTGCTCTGCACCTTGTACCAAAGGACAACTACCACTGCTCCTAAGCCAAATATCACAACATCAACTTCAACTGGACAGTTGTCTTTGTTGTTCCAAATATCACAACAGAAGCCCTCATCATCCTGTCTCTCAAGTGAACACTTATATCTCCACCAAACTAGTGAATTACTTTGCAACTTGTGTTAACAACAACAAAAACAAAATAAAGAAATAGAACCTAACACCTAAAACTAGCAACCATAAATTAAAAAATAAGAGAAAACCTGACTAACCAAATACAAAACCAATATATTATCAATGAAAAATACAAGAGAATAACTACAACAATATAAGAAGGCCCTACCCGAATTAACTTAAACCAAAATTGACACCATCCAAAAACCTAACAACAGCAACAACTATAGAGACTAAAAACCTGTACATCAGTACAACGAAGCTATGAACTAAAAGAACACAAACCCACCATGCCCAATACTAAAAAGAATGAAGAAAAACCAATAAACAAAAATGAACCACCAGACTTCAAAAATGTGATTTTCTTCACACAACTTTGTCCATATAAAGAATGCAATTGGAGGATTGTAAAAGATTAGAGGCTGTGAAAATGATTGAAGGATTTCACCTACATTCATTATACATACACATACAGAACCACAAAAAAAAAAGCATTTTTCAGTTAAGTTGTTAACTATGGAAACCATATAAAAACTGCAAATTAACTATCTAAGAAGCATCATTTAATTCACAAATACCAACACATTTCAGCTCTCTTTATTGTTCCAAACATCTCGTTAAGGACTAGATTTAAGCACAAATAGAGAGACTTCTAGAAGTTGTAACAATTTAGGATCTAAACAAAAAGCAACTTCACTACCATAAAAAATAACTATATCAATATCAATATCCATATCCTCAATTTCAAAATAAACCAATTCCAAAAACCTTAACGCTTGGAACCATTTGGTTTCGGCCTACCAAATTATTGTTGCTACTGCTTCATCGATCAAAGAATTCAAAAAAATAAACAAAATTGGTGCAAATAATTTGGGACGAGAAGAGAATAGAGGAGGATGAGCAGTAGTATTAATAATAATCACCATTGAAGATGAAATCATTACCCAATAAGAAAAAAAAAGCTAGAAATCTAAACTACCAAAATTAACCATCTTCTACCACTAAACTCTCAAGTTGTGACATGATGGGTAGCAACAGCAACAAGGGACAATTGTGAGCTGCGACAACGAGTGATAGTGATGGCAAGAAACCACGACAGCGAGCAGAGATAAGGAACGATAGTATCCAATGACAACAGACCCATGATTTTGAAAATGACGACGATGATTAAATGATGACGGTGTTTTTGGGGTGTTTCTAAAGCGGTGGAGATAATGGCGATAATTAGGGTTCGGTTAAATAAGATTTTGACTTTATTAAAAGATAAAAAATTATTATTTAATAAAATAAAGAAAATTTAATATTTTTTTAGTTAATTTATTTGTAGTGAAAAACACGTGTGTAGGCGGCGGGGTTTAGCGCGTGCCCAAGTGTTTGGCGACCACAGCACTGTGTGGGCTCGAGGCCCACTAAGAAATACGATATAAGTCTTGGGCCTATTCGGAGATGGAGTCGCCACCCGGATAAAAGCCGGGACACACTGTACAACAACTGGATCCCATGGAGATTCCCAAAAGCCGTCATCAGAGATCGGGTTCAGAAACTGGGTATGAGCATTTGAATGCTCACCTAACCTTGCGTTTGGCCTCCATTTGTTTTTTGCATTTTTATTACCATTTAATTATTTAATTATTTCCTCATTTACCACTCGTAATGAAATTGCCTTCGGATAATTGCCGAATTTTATAATTAAGTTCGAGTTTGCACATTAGTCCAATTTCATGCCTTTAAGTCCCAACATTAAAAAAAAATACAGTAAATAAAATAAATAATAATTTACAACCATACATTCAAAATAAAATAGGGGGAAGAGATTAAGGATTACAACGCTTTTTAACTAAATAAACGAAATAATATACAGAAAATAAACCAAACATATACCAAAAATAAACTATTAAAATAACATAAAGACGACAATATACAAAGGATAAATAGCAAAAGTGATTGCTTGATGATAGAAATTATCAAGTAATTCCTAGGAATAACACACGGTTAGCCCTTCTTTTTACAACAAAGATGACATCACATGTAACGATATTCACAAAGAGGTTTTCACATTATAAATTAGAGAAAACATCAAGTAATCAAGATAATCATCATCATGCAATCATACAGACATATTTAAGGTTAAAAGGGGACATATTAAAGCAGGCGTCACAATAAATAAACAACAAAATGAAGCAGGAAACGGGTTAACCCTACCAATGAGGCGGTCGCCTCATTGATTAGGCGATCGCCTCATTGAAGAGGCGACACCTCATCAACAGGGCTTTTACAGACCCGAAGTAAAACAGGTAACACACACACACAAAAGATAGGCTCCCTGAGGACCCGTCAATGGGGCGATCGCCTCATTGATGAGACGATTGTCTCATTGAGATGAAGAGGCATCACCTAACCATCAAGCCGGCTCTGACTCCCAAGATGTACAGACTTCTACTCTAAGTAACCAAAACATGCATATACACACTCTACACTCATCATACTATGACTACATGCAAAAATATTCGAAGATCCATCAATGAGGTGAGATATTAAGCATGACACACTAGAGATAAACTTAAAATGTACTAATAGCTCAATTACACATAAGCAAGAATACACAAAATGATGAACATATCAAGTTTAAGTGCATGTTTTATACCAAAATGAGAGGCCCTCAAAGCTGTTTTGATTGAGATCCTTGCTAGGATGTAGTATCTCTCCTTGACATAAGTTTCTTCCCTCTTCTCTTATGGGAAAGTGGACCTCCTCTCCTTCCTCCTCTCTTTCTTCTCTCTCTTTTTCCTTTTATCCCTTAGCTTTCCCATCCCCCTAAGCCTCTTAGCCCATCATGAGCTCTCCTAGCCTTTTTCCCTTTTCCAAAAGTTTTTTCCTCACGTAAGAAGAAAGTCTGGAGAGTGGGGCTCACGCCACTTGATTGTCATGATTGTAGCTACATTAAATGCAGTTGCAAGTGGGCTGTCATAGAGGTGGTGCCTCATCGATGAGGCTATCGCCTCTGCGATGAGGCGATCGCCCTATTGGCAGCTACCAAAGAGGCGATCGCCTCATTGCACTGAGGCGATGCCTCTTAGGCTCGAGCCTGCGCTGAGCCAAGTGGGCTTGGGTCGAAATTAGATAGTTAGGCTCGATTTTGGGTTTTGCAGGCTTCTAGGTTTTCAAGTCCACTTTCCACTCAAAGATTCGGGCTTCGTCCTCATGTCCAAGTTTCACATTCTCATCATTGGGCTTGACAACAGGCCAGTCAAACCGAGCACCCCTAATTCGTCCCCTAACACGGACCGACCGAACTAGATGTCTACAACGTGCCAAATTCATTATGAAATTAGACTTATTTGGGTTTAAATTAAAAGTTATGGGCTTATTTACGGAAAAAAGTAAAAATTGGCCCATTTAATCCCAAGCCATAAGTTTAAGGGTGCCTTTGTGTATTAGTCCAATAATTAAATAACAATAAATGTAAAATTTGAAAATTTTAAACAATTTAATTAATATTTATAATATTCATTAAACATATAAACAACAACAAATGTAAATAGTTTTACAAAATACTTAATATTGGTCAACTAATAGCAACAATAATAGTTGTAAATAGTTTTACCAAACGTATAACATTGATCAACTAACAACAACAACAACTATAAATAGTTCTACCAAATGTTTAACATCAATCAACTAACAACTGCTAGCTAATTGCTATTAACAACAGCTATAAGCTATCAGTAATAGTTTATCCAAACATGCTCTTAATGTGATTGTATATACTAAAATTCAAACCTAAAATCTAACTTAATTTAGAACAATTCTCTAGCAGCTAATTCAACATTTATTAATAATTATTGGTCTTTCTAAATTGAATAAATAATTCTCTTTCATAAATAATGGACTACAACATTAATTAATTTGACTAGTTCAGAATAATTAATTAATTTGAAAATAAATTATATTATCATGTTGCATCAAAACAGACAATAAAATCTATTTGATATAGTTGATAATAAATGGCTAAATTATTTTTGATAAACAATTTATGTTCATGAAGTCAAGAAGTGGTTATAGGTCTAATTATGCAGTCTTGATTTTACAACTGGCTTTCATTGTGTACCACCTAACATAATTTTTCAAGATGCTACAAATAATTTAACAAACTATTATATAATAAAAAACATTATCTAAGTTATATTATCATTTCGACCTTAATTTCTTCTTTAAATACTCCATAAAGGGGAAATTAAATTTATCCTTATGTTATATAATTATGAAAGTTTAACTTAGAAAAACTATATCATATTAATTAATAAAAAAATATGTTGTCTATATAAGTATACTCAAAATTTAATTTTCGAACATTTTCAAATTTCATGATAAGGTTAGAATTTTAATTGTCAAGTAAAAAATTACATTTTTCAATAAAAATGGATCATTTATTTATTAAAAATTAAAGATATATTTTAATAAAAACATAATATAAATAAAAACATAATAAAAAATATGAAAATAAATAAAAATTTATATCGTCATTCTTCAATAACAGTGATATAATAATTTTAATTTACAATTTAATAATTTATATGCTTTTAGGTGATTTTAATTAATCTTAAATTGGTTCCCTAAAATTAAATAATCTAATAATTACTTCTTTTAAAAATTAAAATGTTATAAGACATAAAATTTAAATTCTCTAATTACGACACACGCCTCTACCACATGATTATATAAATATTGCTTGCAAAAAGTGCCCAAAGCAGGAACACGTTTATAGTACAGGCGTGTCTTTAACCTCAGAGGCATGGGAAAAAAGGAAGAAAGATGGAGGGCTCAGAGCAGCTTTATAAGGTAGGTGAAATAGGTCACTAAAAGAAATCACCTATAGCTCTTTTTCAAGCAAAGTCCTTCCACTTTATAACTAGTGATTTGTGTTTGGTGAGCACTGTTCGATTTGGAGATTGATAAATTTTTTAAACTACTTCCAACGTGTTAGTGATTTAATAATGACATCATCCACTTCTTCATAAAATTGTAATAATTTTATAATTTTATGTAATTGCATACTTAAAGATGAGAAAAATCATGTTGACATTAAATAATTTATATATAATGATATATGCCATAAATAACGATATAAATTGTAATATGCATAAAGTTATTAAAATGTCACATACATTTTTTTTGGTAGCTTTCAAGAACACAGAAAATAATTTAACAACATCACGCAGTCTATGGTAAACTATTTACATTATCGACGGCTGTGACAATAGGTGCATGGTTTGGTAATATGCTAATTTATCCACTATTAATAGATAAAATGATTTCTTTCACTTTTGAATTCCCTTATGTTAGAGGTGTTTTAGAAATATCTGCAATCGAAAAAATAGCTCTATGAATGAATGGATTAGCTTATTAAACAAACATATGCAACATAACTATAGCTATCTCTATACATGTCTCTCCTTTATTTTATTGCAGTTATATTTTGGACAATATATGTCATGCTCTATTAAAATTTATATTTTAACAACCTTAAAAATTATCCATAATTTATTATGTAGTAATAAATTGTATAAATTATTCATCTATTTAATTTAATTCAGATGAAAAATAAATTTATAAATTAACAACAATAAAATTATACATTTTTCTAAATCATTTTCTCTCCGACTATTACTTTTAATTTTAAGGAGAATGACTTTCTAATAAATGATCTTGCAATCAATTGAACATTCTTATACCATCATTTACTTTAAAAAAAAATAGTGAAGGAAGAAAAGGAGAAGAAAAATTAAGAAGAAATTGGAGTCAAGAAAGAAGAAGAAAAAGAAGAAATATTATTATTAATCTTATATATCTTCAAATGCATGTGTGCAATAATTTTTTTTATATGCTTTAATATGCATACAACACCATAGTCATATGCTACCATTAACAAAATCATAATTGGAGTCTACAAATTAGCATGTATTGCAAAATAAGCAATAGAATCTCAATAGAGAGACATCTAAGACAAGCAGTGTGCTATAAGCATATGTGTTTCAAGCAAGCATTTAAAGAGATGTACATATATATATACATACATCTAAGTTGTTGTTTCTCCTTCTGCAGATTGTTTATTAGAAAGAGGAGGATGAAACCTGCTAAAAGCTCTATAAGCCGAGATAACTGCTAGTAGAATACAGGAGCAAAGAGCCAAAGCATGAAGGATTAAAGCCATCTTCATTCTATTGCAAAACTTGCCATAAGAACTGCAGGCTTCACTCCATGTCACTTCTTGATCACCACTGTAAGCCAAGTATAATATCTCCATCACAGCAGCCACCGATGTCACCATTAAGTAAGCTATAATCTTCTTGCAAACACCAAACATAAAATGATGAGGTGAATTAGTTGACATGCTTGTAAAGAACAATCAAGAATCCAATACATTAATCCACCCGATTCGAATTCCAGAATTAATATTCGGAACCCATATAACGATCGGATATTATGAATCCACCTTAAAGACCATGAAATTATCTAGAGGAGACATAATAGAAAAGGAAGCTTTCATTTAATATCAATAATAAGTTAAAGAATTTCTTTGACATTTTGTAAAACCTGATCAGGCACAAAGAAGAGCCAAACTTGATTAACTAGGCATTTAATCCAAGTGGAGACAGCAGCAACTAAAGCATAACAAGCAGAAATGGCACTAATGAAAACCATGTACCTACAGAAGAAAATCAAAATCTTCATTTAGTAGAAGAAAACAAAAGGATAATTAAAGCAAAAACAAGAAAATCAAAACCAACATGATATCTAAATATATATGTTGATCAATAAAAAAACTTACTTGAGGCCCAAAAGATTGCTGTAGTTAATATCTCCATAGCTGCTATTATCTTGATGGTTAGTAACAGTTAACCAAATGGTTGCAACACTAAGAGGAATAACAGAAACTCTGAGAGAAGAATCAAAGAGCTTGAGCAAAGTTGGAGCCATCGTGGGTTAATATTTGAGTAAAGAGAAGCGAAGTAGGTTATGAGGAGGAGAAAGATGAGGAATTTTGTTTGTAGTGAATTGGGTGAGTGGAGATGGATGGATATATAGTGATCTTATGGTTTGAAAAATGGAAGGGAAATGTGGAAGGAGTGCGGAGCTTATTGGAGCTTAGTGGGGGGGAGTGACAAGCAGTGGGGTTTTCTTTTTTGTCAGTCAAGGATTAGGAATCATTGTATTATTTTTTGGTAATTATTTATTGACCTATGGCATTGCTGATTTCACATGCATTTTTGTTGATTTGGGTTTGGACAACTTTTATCTCTCAATGAAACTTTTTGTTTTGGGAAATATTAGTCAAGCCACTGGGATTCTTTTTCTTAAAAAGTTCTAATTTATTTAAATTGCACTACATTATAATATATATATACATATGTTATATCTTTAATATTACACGGAGAATATTTATATTATTTATTAAAAAAATTAATAGTTCGTATTATAGTTTGGCAAAAACTATTTTATCTATGGAACTCCTATCATTTTATTATATTATATTGAATCCATATATTATTATTTATATATACATTACACCACAACCTTTCAAATTTCAACATCATAACTTATCCGTTACAAAATTTGGTTACAAAATTTGCTGATGGGATCTATTTTTTGACACATGAGACTTGCATATGCTAATTGGATTTAAGTAATTATATATAGAACCCTAATCTTTATTAAACTTGCAAAATAAACCCTAACCTTTATAAAACTTTCAAAATAAACCCTAACACAAAATATTTATATAATTTTAATTATAAATTATAAATTTAAGAAAATTATTAGAATAATTTTAATAAAAAAAATAATAGAAATTAGAATGAAATTCAATGCTTTATTATTAATAAAATATTCTTAAATATTTAAAAATTTTCTAAAAATTATAACACATAATTTGACATATACTTAAAAACTATGAAAATATAAGAATATACTTATTATGAATAATAATTTTTTTGAATTTTTTATATTCTTATATTTTCATAATTTTAAAGTATATGTTAAATTATGTGGTATAATTTTTAGAAATTTTTTAAATATTTAAGAATATTTTACTAATAATAAAGCATTGAATTTCATACTTATTTCTATTATTTGTTTTATTGAAATTAGTCTAATAATTTTCTTAAATTTATAATTTAAAATTATTTAAACATTTTATGTTAGGGTTTATTTGCAAGTTTTATAAAAGTTTAGGGTTTATTTTGCAAGTTTAATAAAGATTAGGGTTTTATATGTAATTACTTAAATTCAGTCAGCATCTGCAGGTCTCACGTGTCAGAAAATGGACTCCACTAACAGGCACATCAGCGGATTTTGTAACGGATGGTTTATTATGTTAACGTTTGAAAGGTTATAGTTCTATTTGATAGAAAAAATTGAATAAAATTTTATTTGAAAATATTCTAAAAGGTTGGATTTTTTAATGTAATTTTTCCTTAAAATTAACATCTGTATTATTATTATTTTTTCCTTGGCTAAACCATCAAGGCTTAGGAAGCAAGGTGTTTTTGAGGAGAAACCTCCTCAGTTTTTGTTTTGCATAGATTTCCCAGATCTATTAATCTCGTAATCACACTATACTCACAACCTAACACAGACACAGTTTGCCTCCAAAAAACATAGTCACAGTTTGTTTTTATGCAACTTTATCCATGTCCTGTATAGCAATTTAACGTGTGCTTATAACTTGAGTTTTTGCCAAATCATGCCCCTGGTTGAGGACCGCAAGATATTTTGTCTATTTTTTGTAATTTCAGTTCACTTGTTACTTCTCTTGTTAAATACATAGAGAGAAGCAATTCATGGTGGCTAATAGGGATGTAACTCAATCAAACCGGCTCACAAGCTCATATCAACTCAACAAAGATTTAAAATTAATTCGATTATTATCAAGTCAAGCTTGAATTACTCGAGCTGACTGTTGAATCAACTCCAAACTCTTTAGTATTTCACTTAATAGATTTGCTAACCTAATTGAGATTGTATATATTTACTATTTTACTTTTTAATTGTTATATAATTATAAAAATATTTTATTGAATCAGATTTGAACGGCGTCAAATTTGATATTTAAAAAAGTACATATATTTTAAAATTTTAAATAATTAATCAAGTCAACCCAATTATAAAAAATCATTTAATCATGCCAAGCTCAATGTTTGAAAATACCACTAAATCGAATTTGAGTTTGCGAGTCCAGCTCGAGCCTAGCATTATACCGCCTCAATCAATTACAACCCCAGTGGCTAAGTTACAGACTCAGCAGAAATTCGTCTAATTAATGTAGCAAAGGGCAGCAGATGTTCAAAATTCAGGATTATTCTGGAGTTCCATTAGGCATGGCAAACTTACAAAATGGCCCCTCCAAGCTTACAAAGAATGAATAATTACAATCTTTTTATCGTATACAAAAAATTGCTATTGGTTCTTGCCCCTTGACTAAAATGAAGCAGAAACCCCAATAACAAGAACACCTCCCCCAGCCATCTCTTTCATTTTACATTTTTTTTTTTTGACACATGCGCATTCCTCTATATGAATGTCCCTAGAATTGTATCTCAAGCCATTTTTTTGCTTCCTGAGTTTGGAAGATCAGCTATCACAATTCTGCACTCCATAATGCATTTTCTCCTTCCCCACAACGCCGGTGAACCTCCTTAATTCTTTCAACAGACTTGCAAATTCCACTACAACTCCAATCAAATGAAGCAACACAGATGTTGCCTGCCTGAGCCTTCCACTCACAATCTGCAGAGAAGTTTAGCATCATCAATTTTAGTATTCATGGAAGTTATTTCTCTGTCAGTGAATGAAAAGATTCTTTTTTCTACCTTATTTGAGCACTGTAACATAAGCACACACATGCATACCAAAAAAAAAAAAAAACAGCTAACTCACTAAACCAGATAAGTCAAAGTCTAGTGGAATTCAACTACTAAAAAGACGTGGTATGGGTGTCACAATCGTAATGATCCTACATATGATATTGATGACACAAGAAGCTGTATGAATGCAACAACCCAGATTATCTTTAGCATAAATGTGGTCTACACGCAATCCTAACTATCAAACAAGGACTAAGTGTGCCAATAAGAAGTAAATACCAATGAAAATTATTTTGAGGATCATACTTCAGGCCAGATAAAATAAATAAATAAAAATAAAATTTCTTAATTTTGGATTTGCATTTGCTATTTTGGACCTTTTAACCATAAGACAGCTAATTGACTGACCAGCTAAATCACATGCAACATGGATTGTGTTGTGATCCATCAATAAGAGACTCAGATGGGGATCCCACTTGATAAAATAACCTTTAACAGTCTACCTATGTCATCCAGTTTTACTAGTGGTTAGGTTGTGATCCTTCTTTCTGATATGAAAATTCTCATTTCAAAATCGAAATAAAGTACATTTGCTGGTTATCAAGTCTCTCCCTCCTGATTATGCTGAAATATCTGCAGGGTAGAGCAGTGTTTCTGTTATTTTGAAGCCCTTCTATCGATATAAGCATTTATACTAATTGCTTTAAGGATGCTGCAACTCAATGGGGTACCCAATCATAGATCATGCTGTTGCAAAAGATAGGATGTCATCTCAAATGTAAGAAGGCACCAATCTAAGACATTTTAATTCATTTACGCCAGACAAGTGATCCACAATCAAAATGGATTATCTAATGGTCAAGACTTTCAACGAGTAAAATCAATCAACCACTGATCCAAACAAATACTTGCACACAAAGCATTATGACGTATGAGATTACCAGGTGGGGTGCCACAACATAGTCTCCTGTCATCTATATGCTCCACATCCAGTCCAATAAACCAAGACCCCATAGAAACATCTTCATTAGCATACTTGTGAAGCACATGCCTGGATATTAATTTCAAGCCTTATAAATTTTGGCAAATTATCCTTAAGGAAACAAATTTGTAATTTATCATTCAGAGGATGCTGGGACTTACTGGTTGATTGATACGTAAGTAGCTAAATCATTTGAAATAGCATATAGCTGCCCTGTAGCATGACGAAAATACTTGTTTCCTTCCTCCCCAAATTTCCAATATTCAGGTTCATGGTACTTCACTCCCCTATTCATGAATAGACAGTTCATGAATAGACAGAAAAGTTAAATAACATCCCGCTCTCTACATTGAATTAAAGGAACACCAAGCATATTTCACTTACTTTTGAGCAAGGACTGGACCAGACTTCATACATCCTATATAAACCCTGGATTTTGAACGATGCCTGGCTAAGGTTGCTCCAAGTGTTGCTGCAAAAATATGTTGGATGAGCCAAAGTAGAAACACAAATTTTGAATAAGAAAAGAAAGAAAAGACAAAAGGGACTTCTATTGCAAAATCAGCGTGAGGATGCTACATTACCTCATCAAAAAGAAAGAGCACTAAGATCAAAAGATAAAATTTAGTCTGCTTTTGCAAGAAACAGTCCAGTAAAATTATTTCAGGTATACAAATAATTTTTCTCATATATCCCTGTCCTCAAATTAAGAAAAGGTTTGGACATACTTTTGTACATACACATTATAGATATTTAGATTCATGTACCAACTTTGTTATTGTTTACAGATATCATGAATGTATCTTACCTATATTTACATGCACATCATCATCTACTTTGACATAGAAATCTGCATCCCACAAAGCAACAGCAGTAGCAAAGTATGTCTTGGTCTTTGCAGACAATTCAAGGTACCCCTCAACATGATCCTGCTCATTTATTAAAATTAATAAACCATCAAAGATCAGTTTTTCTAGAGTATACGTGCGAACTTTCCAAATGTCTATGTTTCTGGTCAAAAAGAATATTAATAAAATTAGCCAAAAAAATAAACATGACCAGAAAGCACTACCAGCCTCAAGAAGTCGCCATGCTTGTTGTCTTCAGCTTCAATAGCTCTATCGAGGATGCCACCTGCTGTAGCACTGATGATCCACATACCAAGTGCAGGAGAAAAAGATAAAATTAGATTATAGCACTCAAGATAGTATTTAATTTCCAAAGATCAAAAAGATAATGTATAAATGCCCCATATTCTAGTCCATCTCTGTAGCTTGCATTTACCCCTAAGAACCGACAAAGAAAAATTAAAGAAATCCTATTCAGCAATTCATTTACTTATTTATGTATTTAAAAAAAATAAAATAAAAAGTATGTCAGCTAGTTCTTGGAATGGTCCGAACATGCCTCCTACTCTTTTCACATGAAAAATGATCATTTGGCTTATTGACACTTGTTTTATTGAATAAGTTTCTTCCTAAGCTGCACATTCTTTTCATATTTCTTAGATGTTCCTTTGCAGTCCTTTACTTTATGCCATGATATGTGGTTTATTTTTCCATTATTCTCTTTGCAAATTTCTGTCACTCTCCCTACTTCCATCTCTTTCCCCTGTGTTGCATCCTCGTGCTACAACCTCAAGCCTCAATGTTTTTCTTTTCATTTAAAGGACAGACAGGCAGACAGTGACTGTGCTATATAATGGAGTTAGACTTTCCTCCATAAGAACTGAATGTGAGCAATATGCTTAGACTGCAGAACTTCACTCTTCATTTTGAGTTAGCAATATATAAAAGCAATCCATTACAAACAAACATGATTTTTTGCTTGCTGAAGATTCCCTTAGATGTCCACTTATAATATAAATGAAGATTTCTTACAAAAGCCAATGTGCTTACCTGTGGCCTATTACAAAGCGAATTATAATGCCCTTCTCTTCCTCAAGCTTTTTTCTTTTATCGCCTAATTTTCATGGGAGGGAGGGAGGAGGTTAACAGCCAACTACAAATTATGATTAATGGAAACAAAGGTATTACACAATCACAAAGCTAGAATCAGCAACCATCATTCACTAACCTTGAGGCATCCAAGAAGCACGGACTGAATCTCTTCGCTTCCGGCTACTAAAAGCAGTATTTATGCCTATAACCATCAAATACTTTCTTTTTTTCACACTTGAATCAGTGATTTTTAAATTATCTGACACTGGAGAACCATTTAAGATGGATTCCTGTGCAGCCCTTGCAGCTGCTAACTCCATCTCCAAATTTGATATTGTTTTATCCAGAGTTCTGTTCAAGAAGTCAAAGATCAATATCCACTACTTTCAAAGAAAATAATTAGTATATGAAAATATCAGTGTCGTTTACTGTATAGCGTGATGTGTCTTTGAAACTTCTCCCATTATGTCCTTGGATTCATGCTTTACTTCCTTCTGATGAGAAAAGAAGTGACCAGGATGTTAATAAGCAGGTCTGAAATTAGCACATTGCACCATCCACAACCACAATGAAGAACCATTATCATATACATGGGATAGGAACTCACAGTTTCTGGGGCACATCCTTCTGAAACTAGTTTTAACTTTTCATCTTCAAAGCCTGTTGTACTTGATATACCCTTGATTTCAGGCACAGCCCACATTCTATTACCAAAAGATCATACTTAGTGTGAACCACATTCACAGAATTATATAGTATTAAATAAACAACATTGTTCATCCAGTAAAATTTTAAATGATAACATGTCTTCTGCATGGGCTTTCGATTGAATGCACACATTGATTATGATTAGAAGTTTAAGCAAACAGACATTAGAAGCTAATATATATTCAAATAATAAGTTATGACTAATAATCCAAAACAAAATCCATGCCACGCAATGATATTAAATAAGGCATGACGCATATGAATGAAGAAACAAAAGCAAAAGCATTTGCATTTGCATTTCTAGAAGCAAATGCAAACTATAATTATACATGGAAATTCATGCAAACAGAACATGGAAGATTCCAACAGAATACCTTTAGATATGTGATCGTACTTGCTGCAATTTAAGTTTTCAACATTTTAAAACTTCTGCAGTAATTTCCAAGATTTTTAACATGGTCATAAATCACCAACAAGTTAACATTTTATTTCATGTTGTGCATCTTTGAAGAAAGTTAGCTACCTAAAGAAATAAACCAGATTTAAGCCTGGATGACTCAAGCAAATAAAGGCCACCACTCAAGCAATCTGGTTGTGCCAGGCACTTGAGGGGCACATCCTCGTACATTATTCTAAAACCTTGTCAAAAAAAAAGTCCAGCTATACAGGGATAGCTGACATATAATACTCATCACCTCTAATTGAAAGTTCATTAAATATCTTTGGATGAATGAAATTGAACATTGCAGCATGTTGGCTGGAGAGAAGAACAAGCCAGCAATGGGCCCACATACACTCATGTTGTTTGAGATTTTGGAATGGGCCTATTTATCTAACAGGTAACAAGAATCCATACATTTTATAATTCCAGAAAGTATCCAATGGATATGAATTTTGAGAGAAAAATGGTAGAGACTAAGAAACGTTTAAACTGATTTCAATTTATCTATGAGGAGAAAGTGTCAGCAAGATGTTCAAGAGATAGATGAAGCAAGCCAAGTAACCAAGCCAGCATCTGCATTTGTTACACTCTCCTGTCACCCACAAAAGCAAGAGGTCCCCAAAAAACCAAGGCTAAAATGTGATCCATGGACTGGCTATATAGAATGGAAAATTCGAGGACCCTCCCCCTTAAATCCCACCCCACTCTGCAAATAAAAAGTGAAACTAAATGCCAATCACTGCATTGAGAGATCCATAACAAGTGAATATTATATCTAGGAATGAAAAGAAGTAACTTCTTGAAGAAAAACAAAATAGAAGTGGATTAGTAACTCATAAACTATCAAAGGAATCCCAATCCTTTGATAGACCATCAAAGTTTATTGTTATGTGCTATAATCCCAATCCTTTAAGCCAGGAAAGTAGAGGCTAAAGGAGCAAAAGAGCAGGAACCGACTATATTATTTAGACAAGCACCTGGTTTGCAAATGTTAGAAAGAAGGCAATGACATCATTTCTCTAAGATGATAGGATCAGGATTATAAAGAAGTGATGCAAAAGACATCAATCCAAAATCTCATCTTAATGAATGGATTCAGACATCAAAGACAAGAAATAATTAAAGTCCAGTTGCCTGGAACTAAATATGGAAAAATGAACTTCAGATCTATAATAATCTTTATTATCAAAATTGATAAGGTAAAACCACAATAATTGCAAGAGAAAAGAAAAATACAATCATCAATCATGACCCAATAAAACATATTTACAGCTCATTTAATTTAATATAAAGTGTAAAAGTTATCAGCCATTAAAGTCATATTGACACATTGATGATTACAACTTTACAGGGCTAATTCAAACCCATGTCTCAGGATGTCTGAACCATCCCAAACAGAATTCTTTCAAGTAAACTAGTCACATAACTACTGCACCAAATATCCAGAAATTTATGAAATCAAACAAGTAAGTCTAAAATTAGAAAGAACGAGAACAAAAACCGTTTCGGGAGGAAACAGTTTCTTTCAGATTTTCTGAGCAATGATGCCAAGAAAGTCTTAAACAAAGATGGACATGAATGAAGATCCAAAGCTTTATAAAAGAATAAAAAGAAGCTAAGAGATGAAAAAAATTACCTGTCTGAGAATAGCATGCCGGCACAGAAGCAACCAATACAAAACAGAAGAGTCCATTTCTTAGATAATACACCTTTGGCAGATGTATCTACTCCTCTACTCTTCCAAGTCATTATGCTCAAATTTCTCTTAAAAATCAAAACAGAAGAAAAAATCTAAATTGAACCAAAACACATTTCAAATCCAGAGCCAATACACTGAGTTGACTCAGACCCAGATCCAAAAAAAAAGAAACTTTTTGTTTGCAATTCCAGAAGAATATTCACTGAGCTTGATGTGTCAAATTCAAAAATGGAAGAAGAAAGAGAAGAAAAGAAAGACTGAAATCCAAAACAGAACAAGAAGTACCGAAGAGCAAGACCCTTCTTTTCTTTTTCACAAAGTACACAGACAAAGAGACAAGCACAGCGCACACATCCAAAAAGACTGTTCTTTTCGATCTAAAACATCTGTATCTCAACAGAAAAGTGAATTTGTCAATTGGGTATTTAATTGAAGTTTGTGTCTTTCGTGATTGTAGTTGTAGATTGCAGAATAATGCTAGTGAATGAAGCTGTTAACGTGTAATAGCAATTTTTCTTTCTTCTTTCCTCTTTGCAATTAGTGTTAATTAATAAACAATATTACTTAACAAACCTTTCTTATTTAATGTCAATTATAGCTACCAGCCAATAGTTTCTCTCATGCTGACATAGTAACAACTCTCTTATCCTGTCTTTTTTCCCCAACAATAATTCTCACTTTCATCTAGATTCACCTCATGTTTGGAATAGAGGAGAATAAGGAAGTAAGAAAAAGTAAAGGACAAAAGTATGAGAGAAAAATGACTTTTTCATGTTTGGAGAAGGAAGAGAAAATGAGAAGGAAAGAAAATATGTACTTATTTTCCTTCCAAAATAGAGAGAATGTGGAAAAAAAAAAGTGAAAGAAAAAAGAATTAGAAAAATAACTATATATATAATTCAAATTTTAAGAGTAAAAAGATTAAAATAATAATTAAAAAGTTATCTATTTTTTTCTCCTTTATTTTTTTCTTAAAAAACAAAATTTTCTTAATATTTATTTTTCCTATACATAAAGGTTTGGATTTAAAATTTAAATTAAAAAAAAAAGCAAAAAAAACTCGACTTCGAATTTCCCAATGAGAAGGTATTAGCCACCTTTTAAAATATTTGCATTCATTAAATATTCTTGATGGTTCACATACAACAAATTTTTTTATTACTCTTATTTCTTTTTAATTATTGTATAAAAATTATGTACATAAATTAAAAAATATAATTAATATATGTAAAATACTATACTATCCTTATAATAATTCTCTCAACTAATTATTAACTTTATATATTTTCAAAAATAATATATGTGTAAATAAAAATATTATATAAAAAAATAATTAAAATAAATTGGTAATTGAAAATATCAAATGATAATAAAAAATTCAATCTAAAATTATAATTAAAAGAGAATGGAATGAGTAACAACTAATAATTATAATTTGAAAATAATTAATGATGACATCGATAAAATAGAAAAAATATATTTTTTATTAGTTCAATATTAAAAATCTGCATTGAATAATTATAAGATATGAATTACATTGAATAAAATAATTATACATCAAATGAACACACCACTACGATGTATATAATGGTTCTTGACCATAGGTTCAATCATGGGCGTACAATGATATGTGTTTAGAAAAAAAAAAGAACACACCACTTGTTTTCTCCTAAATATAGTTACTGTTTACTTTTCTTCTTCCTTGCACATTGGTTTTGAATGATTTTTTTGACCATTTTAACCATAAAATTGTTCGGGAGTAGCTGGGTTCGGTCGGTTTTGTTGTCAAGCTTGAAGATAATTCTGCCATAACAAATCCTGATGTATCTTGTGGAAATGTGAGGAAGCTACTCTCTCCATTGACTCTCTCTTCTGAACCACTTCCAAGCTAGCAGAAAGGAATATCTTGCTCGATCCACATCAGGAAAAGCATACTTGTTAGGAACCTCTTTCAATATAATCTTTCCCTTGTTTGGTAAAAAAAAAATTTAAAAATAAAATAAAAATGATATAAAAATTTTAAGCTAATTAGCATTTTTTCCTTCATTGTGATATGCGTTCCATACAAATATCATATTGGTTACAAAATTTGAGCTTCCTAATCAAATAATGGTTAGTCCTTAATCAAGAACCTACATAAAGTAAAATATTTTCCCCTGATTTTAACAAAAATTGAATTAATATAATAAACTTGTGATGAAAATTTCAAGAATTAATTGTTATAAAATGACTATCGCTCTAAATTAATTTCAAAGTATTCTTACCACCATTAAATGAACAAAAATTCACATAAATTATGAATTAATTTTTGAAATATCCCTAACAAAGCCAACCTTAATTGACAAAAAAAAAAATCTTATTAACCGAACTAAGGATAACATCAATTAAAAAAATACTTTTCACTTTCAGTAAATAATAACCTCAATATTCACCATCAATGGGTTGACAAGCACTTAGCAAAGTAATTATTAGAAATTACTATTACACGAAAAAGGTTTCAGGTCTAAGCATGCAATTGCAATTCACTCTCTTTATCCCCATAATTAAGAAAGTTATTGGATTTGACCCACTGCCTACTGAGTTAAATTTAAAAAAAATTCCCTCCCCGATAAGTACCGTAAGTGTTTGTCATATATTTTTTTATTTAACAAGTGGAAAGTTAAGAAAAGTAGGAAATTCAAGACATAATTTTACCTTATAATAATTATTACATGAGTAATGAGACTATAAAGGAATTTTAAAATATTTTAATACATCATAAAAATAGAAAATTAATAATTAATTTTCATAAACCTTCAAAGAACTGTTTTAAATCATAGTTTTTTTTTTTTTACCAAATTTTATATCACAGTTCGGAATATAAAACATTATCCATTATAATTTAATTCACCAGTAAAGTTTCCATTAGCATGTATCAAGAAATCAAAGATGCAATCAAGAAAGAAATAAATAAATTAGACAAAGCCCCTTGGGCACTTGCTAGCCAATAAAAAACAATGAAGCTAAGAAAGCACTGTAGCACTTAGATTAAACAAATTAACACAGCTACTTTTTTTTTTCTTTTCTTTTTTATTAACAACATAATACTTTTCATTAATAAAGAAAATTATTACAACATAGGCCACATTACAACAACTTAAAACTTGATATTGAAACTCATGAATTAGATACAATTGAAACAACTCAACTGTTGAAAATTTTTTAACCCTAGTGTGTTGAAAGCTGAGAAAGAGGCAACTGCTCACATTAGTGGCGGCGGCCATAGCAAATCTGAGAGAGAATAGATCATCATGATTGTTTCCCAACTTGAGGGAAGATGAATCTCTAGAGTGTTGAAGAAAGTACAAACCGATCCATGAAGAGGTTTCAGCTATGCCAACAACTTTGAATATAATTTCTACCCGGACACTTTTGATATTTCATAGAGAAGATGATCTCTGTTATAGATTCAAATAAAGAAAGATGCAGGCTTAAGAAGAAGAAGCATATTGACAGAGTCAGTTGCACAAAAAAAAGATATTAAAACACATTTAAATATAAATATAAATATAAAGCTATTATCACAAATATTAGATAAAACCTTAAAAAAAAAAGAAAAAAAAAAGCAAGGATGATTACTGGTAAAAATTAATAGCTATCCTCTATTACTTTTGTTCAAATACTATGGCCAAGAATAATTTTGTGAGAGAAAGACTATCTATCTACTCAACACGGCTACTCTTCAAACCTAGTAATGAATTAATGATCAATATTTTAACCAGTAAAAAATGGCTTTACATTGTATACGTGATTTTAGAGATAGTAAGGATTTATATATATTATGGTAACTTGTCTTTATAGGAGTGATAACTATTAATTATTAGCATTAGTGTTAGTAGTAAAATAAAAATAAAAATTTGTATTTATAAGTATGAAACATTGCAAATATAAATTTATTCATAAAATCCGTTAAAATTTTAATTTTTGATGTTTTCACGACTCAAATTGAAATTTTAAACCTCAAATATTTCACTTAGATTTATTATTTTGGACTCTGCCTGTTATATATATGCTCTATGCTCTAGCTATAGTAAACATAAACTTTCAAAATAAAAATACCCTCAAATCACTAAAGTTTTTTTTTTTTTTTTAAACTTCTCAAATCATTCAAGTTTTATACATAACAAATTGAAATAAATAAATAAGTAGATGTGAACTAAGCTAATCTCTTTGGATAATAAAGATTAGTGGTTGGTAGTTATGCTCCACATGCTATCTTTGTTGTACCACCCGTCTTGGCTTCTCGCAAATATTTATTACATAAGTACACACTTGATTAAGCTAAACACTACTTATGTCCTAAAAAGAAACTATATATACAAACTTCATCCATATATATATATATATATACACACACACTTATTATCCCTGTCCTTGAAAACCCTACAGACACAGCCAGCCAACACTGATAAAAGAATCAGGACATCACGTGCAAACGAAAAATAAAAAGAACTTGTTCAAACAAGAATGAGTTTCTCACAAATCAATTTATTGGCCAATTTCAATTCATGGGAAAACGATAGATTAAGAAAAAGAAAATGGGATGGGCCATTATTGAACTCATGATAATTGAGCCCTTTTATACTACTGAGTCTGAATCATGTTGCAAGTTCTCCTTTTTTGCAATTTAGTTTTTTTTTTTTTAAGAAAAAAAGGAAAAAAAAAAGTTGAAATCATGATATGCTCACTACTCTCCAGCAATTTACAATTCTTTTACATTATACACGGACTGGGGGAAATATAAAGGGAAAGAAAGAAAATAGGAAAAGAATTAAGGGGGTGTTTTTTAGTAAAAAATAAGGTAAAAAATAAGGGTAAGAATTGGAATCGGAATGAATGATTCCAATTCTTAATGTTTGGTTGATTAAAATTGATATGAGAATAAAAATGTAATTCCTCAACCAATTAGAATCATTATTTCTCTTTTATTTTTAGGAATTTTTGATTCCCTTAGAAATTAAGTCAAATTAATTATAAGTTGATCAAATATTTAAATATTAATATTTATTTTTAAAATATATAAATTAAAAAATATATACATTCAATATTTGAATTAAAAAAATATTTATAAAAAGTAAATAATTTTTATATATATTTTTTAAATTATAACAATATTTTTATAAATAAATATTTTATATTACATAATTATAATATTAATTTTTAACATATAAAAATAATTATAATGTTAATTTTTATATTAAAAATTAATTATAAAAATATTTTTTTATAAAAAAAATTTTAGTTGTTTAATGATATTTAATTTATATTCTCATTACCATTCCCTAAGGAAACTAAATACTTTTTTTAAATTTTCATTTCCATTTCCTTTCTCATTGTTTTTCATTCTCATTCTCATTCCGATTCTGATTTTGAACTACGAACCAAATACTTCCTAAATCTTGTGTTAGTTAGCTATTAAAAGTTCATAAAGGAAGAAGAAAACTGAAAGGAAATTATTTCCCCAATTTTCTCTTATATAAAGTGAAACTGATTATATCTTAAAGTGAAATATAAATTATTTAAACTTCAAAATGTATTATAATTTAAAATTTTATTTTTTTAACATTTATTTTTTTTCCTTTTATTAATTAATTTTAAATTATCAAACACAATAAATCTATAATTTTTATTCTCTTTTCTTCCCATCCCTTCTCTCTAAAGTTTGACATGCATAGTTTTATGGTTGCATCAAGAATTATGAATCTCCCAAAGGGTTTTTCAGGTATGGTAAATAATATTTTGAAGTTTTGCAGGTTTTATGTTTAACTTTTTATTTACAATTTTAATTAAATTTCAGTTCTGTAATTCAATTCAAATTCGATTTTCTGCAAAAGTTTTTTTATTTTTATTTCAAATTTCATTTTTTTTAATTTTTAATTTTTGCAATTATTGATTCTCCAATTTTCTAATTTGGTTATTACATATTAGAAACCTATCAAATTTAGATATATTTTAGTTTATGCAAATCATCTATAAAATGTTCAAAATAAATAATTTTAATTAATTAATGTAATTCACATACATAACATGCTTGTAATTCATAAATTTTAATAGTTAGAAAAACATTTACATATAATATATGGATGATTTGGTTTATATTCCTTCAAATAAATGCTATTAGAAACTTTACATTACTTGGTCAGTTTCTACACTTTTTATTCTTCCATCTAATGCCTTTGGTTTTCAAAAATTATAAGGATTTTTACCATTTTAGAGTCAAGTTAGATAGACACAGAAGAGAAATAAAATTTTTCAAATATTTATATTTTTATAAATAAAGTTTTAATCCAAAATTTTACTTAAAAAAATTCAAATTTCTTACTATTTAAATTAATAAATATTGGTAGTATTTATACTTTTATATATGCTAAAAACTAGTGAGAATTTTATAATAGTTATCGTGATAAAAAAGCCACTATTGCAAATACCATTATGATAATGGTCATGAGACAGACGAGTGTCATAACTTGAAATATGAGAGCGAACAATTCGTCAAAACTGGAGCCTTAAAATGGTTCACTGAAGCTAGAGATGAGCAAACAAAACCGAAAAACCGATTTACTGATCGAAAATTGAAAAACTAATGTGAAATAAAAGTTAACTGAAATGGTAAATTAAGTTTCTATTTAATTTTTAAAACTGTTAATGAAAAATAATCATTTGGTTTAGATTTTTAATTTTGTAAAACTGCGATTAAATTATCCAATTAAAGATATAAAAAATGATTTAGTTAATTGGTTAACTGAACCATTAATATCAAAATTAAATATAAATAAAAATTTTAAATTCTCAGTATATTAATAATTTTTTTATTAGAAAAACTAAAAAACTTTTAATTTTTCAATTAATTAAATCTCCTACTTTTCCGATTGCTTTTCATTTTGACGACAACGTACCCTACACACTCTAAAATTTTGACCTGTTAACCTAAAAAAAAAAACAGTTACAATTTTCATCTTACTCTGAGTGTCTCGGTGGTATCTTCCATTACATGTTGCAACAAGGTACTGTACAATATATATATAAGTTTTTGAGTAATTTTTTTTTTTTAGATTTTGTGTAGATAATAGTGCATACAAATATTCTCTCTTTTAATTTCCACCTACTATGATATTAAAAAATATTTTTATTTTAGTTATTTTATAAAAAATTTTGCAAGACTGAGAATAAATGAAATATTAGAGTAGTGATTATTTAAAAGACATGTTTGTAGATTTATTTTATTGTTTGTTAAACATTTATCCTATATACTTTTAAGTTATATTAATATTTGATTGAAAAATTTATTTTTTATCTATTCTATTTTGAAAATTGGTAATTTTAATGTAAAATAAGTTGCACTAACTATATTTTATCAATTTAATTTGATGATTAAAAACATGTGTTTTTTTTTTTTGTTGAATTTCATATTATATGCAGTAAAAATTATTACAAATAAAAATTCAAAAAACTGGTACAACTGAGCGGGTTTGATTGATTAGCCGATTAGTTGAATAATCAAGATAATTAATTTGTTTATGATTCTAAAACTGAGTAAACGAATAGATATTGTCGGAATTAAAATTTTGTTTTATGGTTGGATTAAGCGGTACAGGCCCTAAAGGCCCAAGAAAGGAAAGGGCACAAATAACCGTACGAGCCATGCGGAAGCTGGTGTCATAAATATGATAGCCACGGGGAGTAACGTATCGGAATTTCGAAAGAAAATACTCCAAAGATAGAAGGGAGTCAACAACAAAAATTCTGATAAAAAAATAACAAAGTCAGGAAAAAAAAATGAAAAATGAGAACAACAGGAGAGTGAAGAAAACGAACAAATTTTAAAGAAAAGGAAAAAATCAGAGAGAGTTTTTCTTAGTGGCAAATAAAGAAGTGAGAAGAATAACCAAAATCTTATTAGAAAAAGGCAAAAGGATTGAGTGCTGGCTGAAGTGAATTGTTGACTGGAAGCTTCTGAATTAGCAGAAAAAAGAGGTTTGTTTGGTTTTGGCACCAGCTGGAGTTTTGTTATAGCTCTTTGAAACTCATCTCTAAGGGTTAGAGACAGGGAGCTAATCCTTGATATAAATAGTAAAGTCCTTCCTCTTTCAAATAATCTCTGGATTTTAGCATTTTGTTTCATTTAACTTTGTTCATTTTTTAAAGAAATCCACATGTTTTCTCTTGTTTTAATGTTAACGATGATGCGAGTCTATTTAGTTGTCTTTTTCTATTGTTCTTGAAGGTTTATGCTTTTGTTTAATTTTGTTCATCGCGTTCATTTCAGAGTCAGAATGTTTAAGGCAACTCATAGCATATTTCCGACGACCTGAGTTTGGGGTGATCTATGGTTGAATATCTACTACTCAACCGCATGGTTTTAATGATGTTAAGGTTCAAAGTTTATTTGTTCCTGGGTCTTGGTGTTGGGATGAAGACCTTATTAGGGACATGTTTAAAATAAGAGATTGTGGCCTTATACTTTAAAGCTAGCCCTCTCAGTTCGGTCATGAGTGGGATAGTTGGTATTGAATGCCTTCGTCAAATGGTTGCTTTTCTGTTAGGAGTTGTTATAGGTTCATTTTAGGAGAAATCCATCCAAGATAATGCTCACAATGTATGGCAGATTATCTGGAATTTAAAAATTCCAGTGAAGATTCGGAACTTTATGTGGTGCTCTGAATGTGAATGTCTTCCTTCTAGGTGTGCTTTGCAATCTAAAATGACACCTATTGATGGGAGCTCTGTCCCATTTATGGTAACCCTCATGAAACTGTTACTCACGTTCTCTTTTCTTGTGCCTTAGCTCTTGACCGCTAATTGTCGGTGGGTTTTAATGTTGTCTTTGATCCCTATCTGTATATCTTAGAGAATATTTTTTCTAGTATCTCTCATGATGATGCAACCGTTTGTTATGGTTTGCGGCTTAATAGAATTCAGAAGGTTTGGAAGGGAAAACTTAACAATGTAGCTTAAATCCTCAATTCTGCGAGTAATAGAATCAATAGATGGCTTTTCAACTAGAATGCATGCGTTAGATATTGATCATTCTTTGTTCGTTTGACAATGAAGGAGACTTAGTTTGGATCAACCTCAGGGTCTTTTGCTAAAACTCAACGTGGATGTAGCAATTTCTTCTAGTTTGTGCATGTCTGAATTTGGTCGTATTTTAAGAGACTCGATTGGTCACTTCGCGAGAGCAAGAGTTGAATCAGTCCGTTTTCATTTTACTCCAGAGAAGGCATAGGTTATTGGTGTTAAAGAGGCTTTAAGTTGGCTTATATCTCTCAGCTTGAATGACTGCATTCTGGAATCAATTTCGCTGCAAAGTAATTCAAACAATTCGTAATTCGGATATTCGTTCTCCTTTTTGTTTGATTATTAATGACTGTAATCTTCATTCGTTAAGCAACTAATTTATCAGTCCATACTTGTGCTTAGACTGCTTTGCTACGAATGGCATTCAGGAATTGTGAATTTAATTTGTCGGATTCATCATGAATTATTGTGTCCTTTTTTAGAATTATTTTTTAAAATCATTATTCTGGGAAGTTGATTTTTTTTTGTTATAAGTTATTCTTGTCCCATTAATTTACGTGAATTCGTATTGTTAACATTATTTATGATTTTGATTAGTTAATTTCTTTCCTCTGACGATTATTGATTTTAGTGTAGATTAATTTCAATTTAGTGATTTAAGATGCAAGTATAAACTTAAGAATAGTTTTATTTAGGTTTTTTTTTTATGATTGATATTTCAATTAATTTTATTTTTCATGTAGACTAACTTGTATGTTTCTTTGTAGGGCTTTTATGTTGTTTTTTTATGGAGGAATAATTTAATATTTAATTTCAGGATGATGAACAAAATAGTAGCATTTTGATTAATGTTGATGGGCTCAGTTGATTTAGTTGTTGTTCTTTTTATTTTATTGTGTGTAAAAAGTTGTAATCATTTTTTATGCGTTTTTGTTTCGTTTTATATATTTTACAATTAAATATATAAAATTTAATAGTTAATTGTTATTATAGACACGCTATAAGATACAATATGCCAAAAATTTCATTAGTTAGATTGAATTCCATATTTATACTTTCTTAAAAAGTTTACGAGTTAGTAAAATATGAGAGTTTATACGCACTTAAATAATATTATAAATTTTTAATAATTATTATCTATTTACAGTATATAATATAATATTTATTAATTTAATATAAAATATTAATGAATGTATGATACTTAATTGTAAATAAATTTTTGTTAATCAATTAATATTATTACCATGAAAAAAGGGAAAATTATAACATACATCAACATTTGACCCTTTTTTTTCATGTATACTTTCCGTTACTTTTTTTTTACACTAAACCAAGTATTTTTCATCTTCACTTTTTTTTTTTTTCATTTTTATGATTTTTTTTTGTTCTTGTTCTTCTTTTTGTCATTATTATTATTACTATTATTATTTCTAAGCTATTTTTTTTATACTATTATTTACTCTTATTCTTGTTATTATTATTATTATTAATACTATTATTTATAGGGATAAGATACATTTTTGCCTCTAAAGTATACCCACAGGCTCACATATGTTTCTAAATTAATTTTTGACTTAATTATACTCAAAAATTAAGTTTTATTAATTTTTATACCCCTTTCTTTAACAAAGGCATTAAATCCACTATTAGTGGGCCCTTATAATTGCCATATCTTCCCATTAAAGAGCCACATGCTCCCTTCCTCCTCTTCTTCAATCTTTATCAATAAATAACATAAAAAATAAAATAAAATCAAAACCGGTCTTCAATCTCTATCAATAAATAACATCAAAATCGTCATTATGTACCATTGATATGTTTCAATCAATCTATCTAGAACCCAACAAGGAAAGGAAAAGAATGAATGAACAAATTGAGAAGAAAAAAACACATAAAGTTTAGCATTTTTGCAGATTCCACCCATGCAAAATTAAAAGTGCACTTATCCTAAAGAATATTCCACAGCAAAGGTAAAAGCTATATAAATAAAAGTAAGCTATATTCTCATACATTTTCCATAATAATAAAAACAAAGCAAAATTAATTAAAGATTCTTTTAAAAACAAAGCCACAATTTATAAAAGCATGAAGAATAGAGACAAGAGCTGAAGATTATGAAGACACTTGAAAGAATGATCTTGACAATAATTCATCAAAATATTCATCTGGAAACATCGCACAATAAGCAAAGCAACATTTCAAATGGGGGTGGAAGATGATAGTAGCTCACTCTCAAGGCTGGAAGAAACTAATTAGTTTCTTTCCCTTCCCATAAGTTGTTCTTCAGCACTCTGTCCCATATGTTAACACCACTTCCTAACTGCATTGGTTACCTCTGATATATGTTGATAGACATTACTGATATATACCATTTACTTAGTATTTATCTACTCTTGTATTTATCATTTACTTTTGTATTTATCTCTTTCTCTTTGTAACCATATATTTGTATTATAAATACTCTATATTGAATGTGAATAACAAGGCAGAGAATCAAAATTATTTTCCATTTGTTTAGTAATTATTTCATGGAATCAAAGCAAATTGTCCCAGCTTCAACAAATTCAACCATTTTTGCCATAACAAACTATAGTTTTGCTATCAAGCTATCTCCAAAAAACTTTCTTGCTTGGAAGACCTAGTTTATTCCTCTTTTAAATTTTCATAACATGAATGAATTGATTAATGGCACATCGCCTCTTGCCACAACCATTACATCTCAAAATAATTCCAATGAAACCATTCCCAATCCTAAGTACACTCAATGGTTTAAACAAGACATACTTCTCCTATCATGGATTTTATCCTCTTTAACTGAAGAGGTTTACTCTTACGTAATCAGATGCACTTCCTCATTTTCTGCTTGGAAAGCACTAGAGAGTGCCTTTGGTTCTGTATCTTAGAACTATCAACTCCAGCTCTATGTTGAACTCCAAGAGCTTAAGAAACATGACATGGACATCGCTCAGTATCTTTAGAAAGAAAAAGCACTGTCATATGAACTTACTAATGCCGAAAAAGTCCTCTCATTGACTAAATTCAATGCTATAATATATAGGAACATAGGTATGGAATTTCATCCTATTGTATAGGCCTTAAATCTCCATTCTGAGCTTGTAACCTTCTCTGAGCTATACAGTCAACTTCTCTCTTATGAAATCTTGCTCAAAAGCTACACAACCTTACCCGTAGCTCACTTGACCATTCGCCCATCCTCCTCACCTGCACACCGTCCATCTTTCTCCCTTTCAAGTTGCCCTTCCAACACTAGGTTCAACCCTTCTTTTCATAATAACAATGGCAAACGCAAGTGTCAAATATGTGGATTTACAAATCACATCGCTGATTGGTGTTGCCACTGTTTTGAACCATGGTCTCATAGTAGACCTCAAGCCAATGTCACTTGGCACTCACCAAGCTATCCACCACTATATCTAGGCTCTTTTTCTTTTGCTTTTTCCTTTGATAACTCTTGGATTGCAAATATAGGTGTGACCTACCATATGAAACCACTTCTTCAAAATCTTTCTCACCCGTAAGCATACAAAGGTGGAGATCATGTTATAATTGGAAATGGATAGTCCCTACCAATTTCTCATATAGGTATAGCTTATTTGCCTTTAATTGTAAATACTAACCTGAAACTTAATGAGGTTTTACATGTTCTAGTTTTATCTAAATCTTTTCTCTCTATTCAAAAACTTACCTCTAATAATAGATGTTTTCTTGAATTTCACCCTACTTATTTTTTAGTTAAGGACAAGAAGAGCAGGGCAACCCTCTTACAAGGAAAAATCAATAATGGACTTTATACTTTGTCTCCTCTTTGCCCTCATGCCCTTTTTCACTAATTTGTTCCTTTCCACACTTGGCATGCCTGCCTTGGCCATCCTCATTCATCTATTGTGTCTTCCATCATCAACAAGTCTAGCCTTCCAGTCTCTTCTTCATTTGTTCGATAATCTCCTTCTACCTCTTGTCATCTTGAAAAAATGGCAAAACTTCCTTTTGCCTCAGTTATTCATTCTAGTTGTCCTCTATTTGAAATAAATACACACTAATGTCTGGGATCCTTCCCCAGTTCTCAGTAACTTAGGATTTTGTTATTTTGTATTGTTTGTTAATGACTTCATCTATTTTACATGGATTTTCCTTTTGCACAATAAAAGTGGTGTGTTTCTTATTTTTAAAAATTTTGAGGCTTATGTTAAAATGCAATTTCAATGTCCTATTACAACAGTACATTCCGATTGGGGAGGAGAGTTTCAAAAAATCAACTCCTACTTTCAAATCGCTGGTATCCCTAATAGCCTGCCCGTACACTCATAAGCAAAATGGGCTGGCTGACTGAAAAATTCAGCATATCATTGACATAGGCCTTACATTGCTTGCCCATGCATCCATACCCTTCAAATATTGGTCTTATGCATTGATTACAACTGTTAAATCCATTAATCAAATGCCAAGCACCAGTATTAAAAATTAAGTTCCATTTATTCTTTTATATAAAAAAAACCACCTGATTATTTAAATTGTAAAATTTTCGGGTGTGCAGTCTATCCTTACCTTCGCCCATAGAATTCTCATAAATTTGCTTTTTGAAGTCGTCAATGTATTTATCTAAGTCAATCTCTAAATCATTGTGGTCACTTCTGTTTTGATTATACTTCAAGTCGTGTTTTTATCACTCGTCATATGTACTTTAATGAGACTATCTTTCCCTTTCAAACACATCAGTCGACTCCTTCTATATCTCCTACCAATTCTGCTCCTTGGCTAACTCTTCAAGTACCATCACAGAATTTCACACTAACTCTAACACTTCCTACCCCACCACCACATCTTACTCACCCTTTACCTCCTCTATCTGCCTCTCCTATACCCGACGCCACATTTTCCTAGCCATCTAATACAACCCATCCTTTGGGTTCAAACCTTATGGTCAACCTTTCCAAATTTTCTACTTCAAAAAATTTGCAACCTCCTGATCCTGCTTGTTATCACCCAATGTATCTCCACCCCTCTACTATGTCCAAAAGCCACTTACATCTTACCACCACAACCCGCTCTCAACCCAACTTTCTCGAACATGAACCTCAAATGTATATTCGGGATAGTAAACACATTGAATGGCAATGGGCTATGTCTGAAGAAATCGATGCTTTGTTGACTACAAACACATGGACTTTAATTCCAAAGCCTTTTAATATTAACATTGCTTCTAATAAGTGGATTTACAGGATCAAACGCAAGTCTAATGGCTCGATTGATCGCTACAAAGTGCGTTTGGTTACCAAAGGGTTTACTTAATAAAATATTATCGATTACAAAGAGACGTTCAATCTGGTTATTAAAGCTACTACTATTCAAATTGTACTCATTCTTGCTGCCATGCATGGTTGGCCAATCTAACAAATTGACATCTCAAATGCCTTTCTCCATGGGCATCTTGATGAAACCATTTATATGGAACAGTCAGTTAGGTTTATTGATGCTTCAAGACTAGACTTTTTTTGCAAATTAAATCGCTCTCTATATAGGCTCAAGCAGGCTCTGCGCGTTTAGTTTTCTTGCTTGACTAAGTTCTTTTATACTCAAAATTTTGTCTTTTCCAAAGCAAATTCCTTATTATTTTTTTATCGATATGGCTCTCATCATCTCTTTATCTTGGTTTATGTGGATGACATTCTCATAATAGGCTCTTCCCAATAACTCATCAATAATGTTCTTTTAGCTCTCAAATGAGAATTTTCAGTCAAGGACCTTGGCGATCTTAACTACTTTTTAGGGATTGAGGTTCATTATAATTCAGATGGCATGGCTTCTTTCTATTATAAAAATGGTATGCTCTTGGCATTTTAGCTGTGGCTCATCTTTTGGATTGTAATTCTTGCAAAACACCTATGGTTACATCTCTAATTCTTTCGAAGCAATCAAGTCAGCCATGTTCAAATGAAATAGAATTTCAATAACCTATTGTAATGATCGATATTTTTTTTAATTAAAATAAATATATTTATATTTTGGGAACTTTATTATTTAAAAATACTAAAGTTACTAATAATATTATTGTCATTATATTTTTATAAATAGCATTATTATTATTATTATTAATAGCCTTATTTTAAACTAAGGTTATTTTTGTTATTGTTGGGTATTTTGTGTGTGTGTGTGTATATATATATATATATACTATTTAATATAAACCACACATT
This sequence comes from Mallotus nudiflorus, assembly GCA_947683625.1. Taxonomy (NCBI): domain Eukaryota; kingdom Viridiplantae; phylum Streptophyta; class Magnoliopsida; order Malpighiales; family Euphorbiaceae; genus Mallotus; species Mallotus nudiflorus. The sequence goes on along the minus strand of CANTUR010000070.1, from coordinate 241,108 downwards.
ATATATCTATATAAACATATATATATATAAACATATATATATATAATAGTCAAAAGCCATTTTCTTCAGGTTAACTATTCTTTTTTTCTTTCTCCTTTATATTTTTTTCTCTCCTTCTCCTCCCGCACACGATAGACCACTTCTCCCCCGACACTGCACCTCCACTTGCACCACCAACAACCTCCATCACCCTCCTTCTTCTTCTTCTCTTTTGCCATCTCCTCCTCCCTCTGTCAACGTCGAAGACGAGACAGACACGACAGCAGGCAACATCTTTTTCACATCGCCGACGACATCTCCGATGATGAGAGCTCATAGTCTTAGGCTCATTCAACTCAGTGAGCTACAGGGGAGATGATTCCAAGCTTTGATCAAGCTTAATCCTCTTGGTTTGTGAGTTTTATCTATATTTTTGTTTATGCCTATTTTGGTTTTATTTTTTTTTTAGCTTGATTCTTTGAGTTCTAAGTTAATTGTTTTTAGAAATGTTGTTTATGGTAACTTAATCTTCTCAATTATATTTTTGTTGATTTTTTTAATTTATTTTATTTATGGGTAATTTTTGAATATTTTAAGAATTAAAAATGAATTTTTGTTAATTATGTTAAATGATTATTTTGGTGGGAAATTTGAGTAAATTAGTGTTAGTATATTATGTTAGTAATTTTAGTAGTGATAATATAATTTTAGTAATTTTATAGTATTTTTGTGGAATTATTTTAGTAGTATGTGAATTTTGAAATAATAGGTAAATTGTGTGTTTTTGTTGATATTATAGTTAAATAATATGTTTTAATTAATTTTGAGATAAAATGTGGTATTAAAATAATTTTTACAAATTATTTACTATTTTTAGTTAATTAATACTAATTTTCAGAAATTATATTCAAATAATAAATTATATACAATTGTTGTGATAAAATGGATTTTTAATTATTTTTGTTATATATTTAGATTATTTGGATAATTATATGTGAATTTGACTATTTTATGTTGAATAATTGTAAAATTGGATTTTATTAATATTATATAAATTGTTGGGATTTTATTATCTAATTTGGAAAAATAATTAGTTTTAATGTTTTATTATTTAAATAAATTAAATTGTGGCATTTTGAGTATTTTATGGATTCTTAATGATTTTAAATATTTATTATTAAATTATTTGTTTTTGGTGGATTGTGAACTTCGGTTGGAGATTTGTGTAGTTTGGAGTTCCAACTCGAGGTGTTGAGCTACTATGGAATTTAGAAGTGTATTTACTTGCAGGATTGACTTTACTTCTGTAGAGAGATGTCCATTTTACAGAGGAGACTCTGCCAAATTTTTGATAGATTTCTCATAAAATGTGACAGCAGATCAATCATAAGTTTTGAATTCCGAGTTCGAGTCAAGTCTTCCTTAGAAATTCTAGAAGTTAGGGTTTCTGTTTTCTGATAGTTGTTTCATTTTCTATCTTTTAGCCGCCCCTCCGGTCTCATCTACCAGTTGAGGTTGAACACAACATATTAGAGGAGCGTCTTCATCTTACAAGTTAATATTTGATTTGAGTGTTTGGTCTTTCAATTTAAATCATATTAAATTTTGATGAATTGTATATTTGTGAGATTCTAGTTGGTACTTTTAAATAATGATGCATAATTTAAATTATAGTCGGTTTATTTTATTTTCATTTATTGTAATTTTTCTTATTTTATTTATCTTTATTTATTTTAAATAAACTATTGTAGAATGGGCTACCTGATGGGTTTTATCAGGACTGTGTGCGCACCTGTAAAATATTTGATTATATTAATTATATTACTAGGGCTGATGGTCTGGTGATGCTTTATTCTCGGACACCACTAGTAATATGATATTTGATTATTTATTAAATACTGAGGCCGAGGGTCTAGTGATGCTTTGCTCTCAAACACCGCCAGTAATAATTTGGATATTATTTATCAAATCACTAGGACCAACGGTCTGGTGATGCTTTGCTCTTGGACACCGCTAGTGATATTGGATTAAGTGATATGACTATGGTTGTACATCATGGTGATGATTTGCTCTTATGATCCGGCAGTTTTGGATAAGTGAGTCGTTTGGTTGTTAAAATTGAGGACTAGGGTTTCTACTTAATTTTTATACTGAAGTTTTTTAAAGGCATTTAAAAATTTATTTCTCTTTTGAAAAAAATGGATTTTCTATATATATATAGATATTAAAGGATTTGAATAAAATTATATATATATATATTATATTTTCATAAAAACCTATTTTAAAGGAGATTTTTAAATCGCATTCATTTCTTTTATTAGCTTACTTAGTAAGGTTTGACTCCCCTTAACTTATTTTTTTCAGGAGTTTGTGAGTTTTCTGTTAGGCCTACTTCACTATGTTGAGTAGCTTTTTCATCGGCTATCTTATGTAAGTTTATATAGTTATGTTTGTATTAGTATCCATGTACCACAGTAGAGAAACTGTATAACTGCATATTTTAAATTTGGATATTATGTATTGAGATTTATGTACTGAGATACTATTTTATATAACTGATGATGGTATTTTATACATGATGATGGCATGGTTTGTTTAAATTGAGAAAAATCAGTTTGATAATGTGCATCATGATTAAATTATTTTATTGTAAGGTTTTAAAGTGTAATATTTCACGTTTTTCTTTTAAGGCTTATTACGGGTTTCGGTAGCTTTAAGCTTTCTCATTCCCTAGTGCCTATCACATGCCCCTGGGTTCGGGTTATGACATCATTGGTGCTCTCTAATATTTAACTATCACTCGGCCTAAAATTGCCTTCACCATCAATAAATTAACCAAATTCTCTCTTAATATTCATTGTTATGCCAATAACGACTGAGGAGGGGATCCCAATGATTGTCATTCCACTATTGGGTACGCCATATTTCTTGGAAATTCCTTAATCTCATGGCAAGCTAAAAAGCAACCAATAATTGCCAAATCTTCCACCAAAAGTGAGAATAAATCCATCGCCAACACTACTGCTGAATTCTTATGGCTTCAATCCTTATTAAAGGAATTTGGTTTCTCTTCTACTTCATATACATTATAGTGTGATAACATTGGGGCTATCTATTTATCCTTAAACCTGGTTTTTCATGCTCACACGAAGCATATGGAACTTGATTATTACTTCATGTGAGAACAAGTGTCATCCGGGGCTATCATTGTCCGCTTTTTTCTTACTCTATCTCAACTTGTTGATCCCTTCACCAAGCCTTTGTCCATTGCATGTTTTTAACTTCTCTATACTTAACTTCCACTTCAACCACCCAAGGGCTTGCAAGGGGCTGTTAATGCCACTTCCTAACTGCATTGGTTACCTCTGATATATGTTAATTTACATTATTGATATATGTCATTTACTTAATATTTATCTACTCTTGTATTTGTTATTTACTTTTGTATTTATCTCTTTCTCTTTATAACCATGTATTTGTATTATAAATACTCTATATTGAATGTTTATAACAAGGAAGAGAATCAAAATTATTTTCCATTTGTTTAGTAGTCATTTCACCATAGCCTGTGATTTAGCTTACCTCGTAGAAGACCTTTAAGAGCTTTAGCTGCGAAAGGCAGTCCTTTACATCTTTTAATAATTTTTACAACCATTGCTTTGAAATTCAAATGGTTATCAAAGTTTGCTGCTCCTAAAGCATGCTGGGAAAAAATAGAGAAACAATCATTATATGATAACTTCTTTAGACAATAAATCTGAGCAGCACCCATCATCGATGAAACATTTTGATCATGAGTCGTGGCAATAATTTTGCTTCCTTGTGCACCATATTCTAAAGCCACACATAACAGAGTCCAACAATCATAGGTCTTAGTCCAAACATCATCCAACACAATAAAAAAATATCTTTCTAGATAACTTCACCTTCAACTTTAATAACAATGAATTTAAATCATTGTCATTAGAAGCACTAAGTTCAAGAATTGATTTAATTATCTTTAAAACATTAAAATCCTTACTAATAGAAACCTAAGCTTTAAAATCATATTCAAATTAGCATTAACTAGATTGGAATTCAGTAAAAAAAGGCAAAACCCAGAAAGCAAGAAACTTAAAATTTAAATAATTGAGTGCATAATCGAAAAAGTATGCTTAAAGGGAGAAAAAGGTTATTGGGTAGTAGCCAAATCGCCCTTATCAAGCTTGGAGGAGTCTCTTGGCATTAATGGACCTATAGGTGGCTGTGATGCCTCCACATTATGGTTGGGGGAGACTGGGTGGATTCTTTATTGATCTACCATTAATAGATATATATTTTGATGATGATCTTGAACTAACTCTTGCTAACATTGCCAATAATTTAGATAAAAACTCTCTTCTTGATCTTAGTTTATTGAGAGGAAAAAATAAAAATGAATTAATTAAGAAAAAGGTGTTTGGTTTGATATTTTACTGTTGGTTTTTTTTTCATAAGGAAGAAAGTCGTTTATTGATAAGGAAAAGGATTGATGAAGTAGTAAAGTGTCAACTACTACTGGTGATATTGAAGCTTTCTTTTTTTTTTGTGAATACACAAGGTAAACGCCTAAGCAACAAAAACAAATAAGGAAAAACACTAACTAACTACTCACTCCAATCAGTATGGAGAAGAGTCTTCAAGTTATCAGGTGGGGAAAGAAGTACAGACAGATAATTACTATTTGCCATAGCTCCCGCTATTGTAAGCCAATCGGTGGAGGAATTGGCTTCTATACCTTTGAACATGCAATGAACCTCCTAAGCTTCCCTTATTTTTTAGGTAATAGAGCTTATGAGTGTGTTGCTATTTTTAAAGACTTTAATTGAATTGTTGATGGCTCTAACCACAGTAAGTGAATTTGACTCAATGACCAGCTAATGAATCCCTATTCCTGAGCAATATGCAAACCAATAAGGATTCCCCAAAGCTCAACTTTAAGTGTGGTACAGACTCTATAATTCTTAGTAAAGCAAATAATCCATTTTCCATTGTGATCACGAAATAAATCGCCAGTACCTGAATTTATGGAGTGCGGCATGCAACTATTGTTGGTGTTAAGTTTCATAAACCTAACATCTGGAGGGCACTAATCAACAGGTTGAGAACCCAAAGAAAATATAGAGGGGAGGCTAGAGCAACAAGCCTCAAAATTGTGAATTTCTTTGCAATGAAGGAGAATATTTTTTATCATAGTTTCCAAAGGAATGATTTGGTTACCAAACATAAACTGGTTCCTTTATTGCCATAATAGCCACATAGTAACTTCGAACATGAGGCTCCATTCCACACCATTTGAAGAAGCATGACAGTTATTAATATTATGAAGAATCTAGTCTCAAGTATTCAGGGAAAAGAAATTTGCACTTTGCTGAAAGGAGGAAATTGAAAGCCAGATTCTTATAGCTATGGGGCAGTCTCTCAGAATATGAATCATATATTCATCTTCTTGATTATATAGAGGGCAAGTTAGAGATGGGATAGCCTTCCTCTTGTATCATAAAAGGCTTGTAGGAAGATGATCTCTAACAACCAACCACAAAAAGGATTTAATCCTTTGAGGACCTTTCCACTTCTAAATTTTTTTCCACAAGGGATTTGGAATAAACGGGTCATAGTTGTTAAGAAGCTCAAAAGCATATTTGGTGTAGAATTTTTTAGAAGGAGAAAAGTTCCAAAAATACTATCTGGATCATTTGTTGCAGATGGAGGAAATGTATTGGCCAGCTTGAGACAAACATTTTGAGGAAGTAGGTTATAAAGATCATTCCACTTCCATCTACCTTTTTGAGTAACATAAGAAGCAACTGATCGATTTATATAAGCTTAGGGGACATCTCTCAAAGCTATAGAGTCAAGGGGATTAACTCCTTCTAGCTAATTATCTTTCCAGAAGTTGATGGATTTTTCATTATTGACATTCTAAGAAGTTTCCTTGATGACTAACTCCTAAATTAAACACAACCCTCTCTAGATGTTTAAGCACTCGGATTTAGCCTTTAAAGTGCTGTTAAGAAAATTAGTTTTGACATATTTACTAAGCAAAATTCTAACCCATAGAGCATCCGGAGTAAACAAAAGCTGCCACCCAAGCTTCATAAGAAAAATTTTATTCATATCCTTGACTTTCCTAAGGCCTAGACCACCCTTACATTTAGGTTTGCACACCTTATCCCAACTAACCAGGTGCATTTTTCAATCACCTTCCGTCAAGCCCTAAACAAAATCTCTCACTACTTTATCAATCTCCTTACAAGTTAAAATTGGAAATTTTGCTAAAAGCAAAGGATAGATGGGCATGGCTTGAAGCATTAAATTTGCCAATGTAATTCGACCCACTAAAGAGAGGTTATTAGCCTTCCATCCAGAAAGCCTAGACTTAATTTTATTAATTATGCTCTTAAAATTCATTATGTCAACTCGACCTTAGATAACATCAACACCTAAGTATTTACTAAGGTTCTCCGATTTAGCAAAACCCAAGTTACGACAAATGTTTAAGATAAGTGAATTGTGAAATTTTTTTGAAAAATATACACAAGTTTTATTCTTGTTTACCCACTGCCCTGAGGAATTACAAAACTCATCCAAACATTTTTGAATGATAATGGCTTGATCACTAGAAGCTTCAGAAAATAATAAGAGTTTATCAGCAAAGAAAAGGTAGGAAAACAAACGACCGTTCTTACTTAGTTGAATAGGCTTCCAAGTTTTAGATTTGATCAGAGAGTTGATGAGATAAGACATATGTTCCATACAGAAAACCAATAGATAAGGAAAAATTGAATCCCCCTTTTTGATGTCACGGGTTGGAGAAAATTTTTTTTATGAGTTTTCCATTCTAAACAACTTGCATACTAGGAGTTTTAATACACTTTATGATTATGTCTATGAGAGTCTTAAGGATCCCACTAGTTTTAAGAGAATCTATAATGAAATCCCATTTAAGCCTGTCGTACACTTTTTCTAAGTCAACCTTGATTGTCATGACACCTTTCTAGCTAGTCCAATTTCTCATTGAGTTCACAACTTTCTGAAACACAATAACATTCTATGATCTGATGACCAGAAACAAAGCTACATTTCATTTGGCTAACAAGCTTTTTCATGAAAGGCTTAATCTTGCTAGCTATAATTTTATTAATGGCCTTATAAGCTACATTGCATAAGCTTATAGGCTTGAGTTGTAACATGGTTAAAGGATTTGACACTTTAGGAATGAGAACAATAAGAGTCTTATTAAGTTTAGGATCCAGATTACTAGTCACAAAAAAATTTTTTACCATGCAAAAAAGACTATCACCAACCACATCCCATTAACTTTGATAAAATACCGAATAGAGGCCATTTGGTCCTGGGGCCTTATAGAGATTCATGTTGAAGACTGCTTTTCTAACTTCTTCTCTAGAGACATCCTTTCCCATGTTTTTGACATTTGCTGCATTCAAAGTAGGAAAAGAGTTCGGCCAAGATGGACACATAACACACATATTATCATTTGAGTAGAGATCATAGTAGAAATGTTGTGCTGATTATTTAATCGTCATCTCATTTAATACCCACTGCCCATCAATTTTTAGTAATTCAACTTTCTTGTAGAGGTATGGAAGTAAGAGGAATTATTATCACAGAATTTTAACCACTGTTGGAGAGATTTTTGAAACCACACAATTTAGTAGAATAATCTCTTCATATTTAGAAGCCAAACTATCTTTGATAAGTCTAAGATGATTCAAAATGCGATGATCCAGAATATTATCAATAACAGCTATCCGAGATAAAATATTCTTCTTTTGACTGAAAAAATTTCCAAAGACTTTTTTATTCCACACTTTAACTCCATTCACAAACTTAGAAGACATCTCTATAATGTTACCATTCCATCTCCAATTATCTTTAACACACTGTTTGAACCTACTATGCGTTAACCAAGCCATTTAAAATTGGAAGGGTCTTATGCACACTGGAGGATAAGGTGTACTAAAGAAATGAAATAAAACCGGGCGATGATCAAACTTAATTCTAGGGAGGTGTTGCAAAATGGCTTTTGGATATATTGTACACCAGGAAGAAGAGACTAAGGATCTGTCCAAGCCTTCTTTGACACCATTCCTTTCCTAAGTGAACTTTGGACCTTAGAAACCTATATCAATAAGTTGATAAGAGTTAATGAAGTCTTTGAATCGATGACAACTAAAACGAGGAGCATGATCACTGCCCATTTTTTCTTCTTTGCCTAGATACACATTGAAATCTCTAATAAGCATCCATGGGGAATGCAAAGAAGTATACATCTTCTTGATGTCCTGCCATAAGTTTTCTTTAGTAATAGTTGTTGGGCTTCCATAAACCATAGTGCAGCAAGTTGATATTCTTTGGAATTTTATACTAAAATGAACAAATTGAGAATGCATTTGGAGAATGCTTATAGAAACTATAGCATTATCCCACAAGATCCATATTCCACTCACAAAGCCTCTAGCATCTTCTCAAAATGAGGTTTTGAAGCCTAATTCCTTAATGACAGTGTCAGCTCGCAAGCCACTTATTTTAGGCTCAAGAATGACATAAATCATAGGATAGTGTACTCTCACCAAATCCTTGAAGGTATTTTGAAATCTATTAATACCTACCCCTTGATAGTTCTATGAGAGGACTAATATTATAAGAAAAATAAAATAGAATTGATGAATAAGGCAAGCTGAAACCATGTCTAGTTATTTATTTATAACAGTTTGACCTCAACCACCTTGCTTTTTAGAATAGTTATCTTTGAAGAAGGATTCATACCAAATGAGTTTTTCTTATGCTATCTCCTGTAAGGGGCATCATCAGTAGCACCACCTTTATTTCTTTGGGAATTAGTCAGGATACAAACACATTTTTTATTAACATTAGATGGTTTTTAGCATAGAATAACACAAAAGCCTTATTTTCTAATTTTTAGAAGTTGATGTTGGTATATTAATATGGGACTACCTAATTTATGATGTCACTGAGGGCCTTACTCAATGCTCTTTGGAATTATTCTTCATCATAGCTATACCATTTTTGAAATATGTTAATGCTTTATTTTTATTTATTTGACTTTGATTTTCCTTCTTTTCCATAAGGCTCACATAGTTTGTTTAATTTTTTGGTTGCTGTTGGACCCACACTCCTTTTGAATTTTATCTTCCATTGCCACTTTGTCTTTAGCCCCATAAAAGTCCCACCTTCTCTTACCTCTACTACTCCATCATTATTCTCCTCCATTAATGCATCAAATCGCGAACCAAATCCAAAAGATGGACTTTTCATAATTGTATCTTGTTCATAAAGCTTTTTTGCTCACCTATGGGCATCTCTTTTTGAATTTCTTTATGTTGCTTTTAGTACCTGCGTTGAGTATGGAGCCATGGCCTATAGTTGGTTACATGGTCCTCTGATGTGTTTCTGAGGTCATCACTAGTAATGCCTACACTAGGTTTTTCATCGCCATGATTACCTTCATCTGCTTAGTTTCATTTTATTGAATAAGAAATGACACTATGGCCTACCCTTTTGTAATGGAAACATATTTGAGGTAGCCCTTTATACTCTACACGTTGAGCTTCCCCATCTAGGGTAAACTGATAAACTAGAGGTTGTTCTAAGTTAATCTCTACTGCTACCTTTGCAAGCCTTCCTCTAGTACCCATCTGAGTGTTAAGATCAACTCTTAAAGTCTTCCCTACCACCTCATTGATACTTTGAAGGACTAATTCATGGTAGTATTGTATCGGCAAACTAGGGAAATAGACCCATGATGTGATTGAGGAGATCCTAAAGCTTATTGCTTTGAAAGATGGAGTCCATCTCTGGACTGTCAGGTAATGTCCAATGATAATCTAAGGACCATCCATTAAGGCCTTTTCTACCATTTTTTTCTACTCAGCTTGATCAAGTGGAATTTGTTCATAAGGACTTGATTTTGTCACATAAAACCTTGTATCCAATTTATCTCCCAAACATCTTAACAATGATAGAGTTTCCCCAAGGCTTCACAATCTCCTCTTGAAGACAATCCGACAGTTTGACTATTGGTCTTGAGACATCTCTTCCAATGATAATATCATTTTTTTGAACAATAATGTTGTTCAAGGAGTTGATATTATCATCGTTATTACTGCCCAGCACGGAATCCCGATATGATAAAGCTTGTCTCATTAGCATTTTTTCATCAGAGTTTTCATGAAAAGGACCTGAACCCTCTTGCAAGGGAGGAGAGAATTCAAACATTTTTTTTACCCCGAAATAAAATTATATAGATGCCTAAACTTGCATATTAAAGCTTTTTGTATTTGCCTTTTTTATCTGATACGTGGGTTTTTTTTTTGATGGGGTTTTTGTTTTTTGGATGTTATTTATTGACAGAGATTAAAGAAGAAGAAGAGGAGGAGGAGCAAGCACATGGCTCTTTGATGGAGTGATGTGGCAATTACAAGGGCCACTAACAGTGATTTAATGCCTCTGTTAAAGAGAGGGGCATAAAAATCAATAAAACTTGATTTTTTAGTATAATTAAGCCAAAATTTAATTTAGGGACATATGTGAGCCCGTATATTTAGGGGAAAAATTGCACCTTACCCCTATTTTATTTTTGGACTCTTACTATGGTACAAACATTTGTATCTATACAAATGAAATTAGAACCATTAGATTAATTTTTATTTAATTACAACCATTGATTATTTTTGTGTATCAATACCCACAATATGCATCAATGGTTATTTAAATAAGTATTAATCTGACGATTATAATTTTATTTGTATTGATACACACGTTTTTACTGAAGAATGACTCATTATTTTGATATTATTGTTCATTTTCCTATTTATTTTTCTTTCTCTGCTTGTTTTATTTTTATTTATATATTTATTATTTTTCTAGTTGTTTTTTAGGCCATTTTTGTGGTTATTTTTGTATTTGTTTTTGATTTTTTGTTGATTCAACTTTATATTTTATGAGGTTGTCTTGTTATAGTTCCTTTTTCTAGTTGTTTCTAATTGTTTTTCAAGTTTTTTATGACTTTATTTCAAAACAACCATAAAAATAACCAATAAATTACCACAAAACAAGCTCAAAAAACTAAAAATGAACCAAGAAAAAATTGAAAGAAAAAACTACAAAAAACAACCATTATTTTGGTTGTTTTCTAATTGTTTTGGTGATTGTTTTTGGCTTCTAATTATTTTTCTTTATTTTTTTGTTTCTTGGTTGTCTTTCTAGTTATTTTTTGATTTTTAATGGTTTTTTAACCAAAAAAATACTAAAACAACAAAAAAAAAATCACTATAAAACATGTTAAAAAAACTGAAAATGAACCAAGAAAAAACAAAAAAAAATAACCAAAAAAAACTAAAAAAAAAACTATTAAAACAACCACAAAAACTATAACAAAACAATTTCAAAAAACTAAAAATAAACCAAGAAAAAATTAAAAAAACAAAAATAACTAAAAATAACAAAAAAACAAGAAAAAATAATCACAACAAAAAAATCACAACAAAATAAGCTCAAAAAACTGAAAATTTTAAAAAATAACCAATAGAGAAAAGGAAAATATATGAAAATAAGAAGAAGAAAAAGAGAAAAATACCGTAGTTTTGGAAAACTAATTTCATGTCTTTTAAAATGACTACGGTTTTGAAAAAAGCTTTTTTTTTTAGAGAAAATAATGAATCTTTCATTTATTAAAGATTAAAAGTACATTTTGATGAAAAATAATAAAAATAATAGTACAATCAAGAAATACAAAAATAAATTTCACTAAATAATAAATTTTTTATTATAATTCTTAAATCGCATTGATAGAACTCTTCTAATTTGCAATTCAGTAATTTGTATGCTCTATTCAACGGTTTTATTTAACTATAAATCAACTATTTGGTTTTTAAATGAGTCCAATTGCATAAATACAAATAGAAAATTTACAATAAAAAAATATCTAAATTTTATGAAGGAAAATAATAAAAAATCCATTAAGGGAAAGAACTCCTTGAAGAAAAATTCAAAGTTTCAATCAAAAAATAAACATATCAAATATCTATATTTATTTAACAAAATAAAGTAAATATAATAGAAATGGATGGACCATCACCAACTGAAAGGATGATGAGTGGTGTCCAAGAAAATAAATATAATGAAAATTAAGAATTAAAAAAAATGAGAGAAAAAAAAAGTGGCTAGGGTTTAAAGTTTTTATTCAACCGTAATGTTGTAAATATTTTATTTTTTTTTTAGATATTTCTGGGAAGTCAAAAAAAAAAAAAACAAAACTTTCATCAGGTAAAGGTTATTAGCTAAAGAGCAAAACGAGGTAACATACTGAGTTGGGCTAAAAGCCTTAAAACCAATTGAAGCCCAAGAGGCCCATTAACAATAGTCTATGACAGCGTGACTGACCGAGAAATTTAAGGGGGACCCCACGTGCTCTTTAGTGGAACCCACAATAAAGCAAAACGCGAAGTTTATGGTTTGACCAAACTGCTCAATAAGCCACTGCCAAGCCAAATTAAAACAGAAAAGAGTTAAAATTGTTTAGATTTCTAACAACTAATAGTGATTAATTTACAAAATTAACTATATACTGTTATTATAATTGTTGAGAAGTGAACTTTAACCGTTTCTCCCGCAAACACCTTTATAGGTGTTGAAATAATTATTAGTAGTATTTAAGTTCTATTTGGTTTAACTTTTCGTAATAATTGAGCATCGGTAATTGTTGTTGATAATTGATAGTTAGTTTTGGCCACGGCCTATGAACTGGTTCCTCTGATTTTAAACTAGTTTTGGCTCATGATCTTGTTTCAACAGTTCCGATTCAAACAATTCCAGAGAATAACTAACCTTTTTTTAGTAGACTAATTTGTGATCAGTTTCAATTTTGAACGGTTCCTATTCCAATTTTATTTGGGCTGATTTTGGTACTAGTACTTATAATAGTTAATAGTTTGTAGCTTATAAATGTAAATTATTTGACAAAATTTTATCAACATTAATTTACTTTTAAAATATAATTTTATAATGTTTTTAATTGCATAAATTATTTTAAAAAATATATTGTAGTAATCAATAATTTATTATTTTTAATTTACATATTATATTATTAAAAATATTAATAACAATTATTTTAAAAGTTAGTTTTGAAATATAAATTTTATTGATATAAAATATTTTTTTAAAATATTAATATTAGTATAAATATTATAATTATTTAATTTCTAATTTAAATTTTAAATTAATATTTATTGTATTATGAATCAAGGTAAATTATCATCATCTCCATGAGATTTGGTCAAATTTATTAATCTATCATTATATTTTAAAAAGTCAACTAATAACCCTCTCAATTTTAATTTTATTAACTATTTCCTCTTTCGGCTAACTAAATATCCTTGCAGTTTGATATTTTTATATTGTAAACCTAAAAGGTGTTAACTTAATAGAATGGGTAAATAGTTAATAAAATTAAATATGAAAAGATTTTTAGTTGACTTTTAAAAATGTAGAAATGAACTAATAAATTAAAACAAACCTTAAGGGAGTGTTAGTAAATTACCTTATAAATTATAAAAACTAGTTATGAATCTGTGTATTGCATGGACTTTAAATAATATATATATATATATATATATATATATATATATATATTTTAATATAATTATTAAATAATAAATTACAAATTAATTAAAAATAAAAGTGAAAATTTAGAGAGTTATTATAACAATTTTATTCTATACTTTTTTTTTAATTAAAAGTGTATATATATAATAATAATAATAATTGGAAAAATAATTGATAAATTATGCATTTTTACTTACGTTAAATAAAAAGAAATTTGAGTTTTTAATTGAATAAAAGGTGGATGTTTAATTAGAATAAAAGACATAATTTCTAATAAAAAATCATTATAATATTTTAGATGTAGTATAATTAAAATGTTATGTGTATTTTAAAATAAAAATTTTTATAAAGAGAAAATGACAATTAAAAATAAAATATAATACATTAATTTATTTTCTTTAATTTTTATTGCCATTATTTTTAAATGTAATACAATTTATTTTGAGACTATTACATTACCATTGGAGTACGTATAATAGTTAAGAAAATTTTTAAAAATAGAATATGGTTCAGGAAAAATTAATTGAGTGATTTGAAATTAAAAAAATATTATATATAAACTTTTAGAATTTTAGTAGTATTAGAATATGTATAATAGAGTTTTAGTTTAAAAATAATACTAAAAAACTATAATAAATATTTTATTTTTAATAAAAATTAAGATTTTTAAGAATTTGACACATTACATTTTAAGGTGAATACTCAAATATGAAGATAGACATTTATAAAATTTTTAGCTTAATGACTTTAAAGATCAACATTTAATATATATTTCATTAATTTTTATTTTCTTTAATTTTTATTGTCATTATTTTTAAATATAATAGAATTTATTTTGAGACTATTAAATTACTATTGGACTATGTATAATAGTTAAGAAAAATTTTTAAAAATTTAATTTCTAATGGTTTAGGAAAAATGATTGAGTGATTTGAAATTAAAAAAAAAAACATATTATATAAAAACATTTAGAATTTGAATAGTATTAGAATAAGTATAATAGTGTTTTAGTTAAAAAATAATACTGAAAAAATATAATAAATATGTTGACCTTAGCAATAATCAATCTTAATTTTGATCTTAACAAACTTAATTTTGAGCATTTAATTTGTTTCTTTAAGTGTGTATAAGTTAGAACTCCATTGGAAGTTAAAATGAAGTATGATAATCTTGGGCTAATTCAACCTCTGAGATTCAAAGAGGCTTTTGAAATCCTTAGAGCTTTATAATGAGAAAGTTATCTTCTTTACATTTGAAATAGACATCTTGAGATTTCTGAACTATGCTTGCTTGTCAAAATCTGAGTTCATTTAAGTATGCAAATATTAAGTTGAAATCAATGTATGCATCTACCATTTTAGATTGCACAACTCTTAACATTTTAGACATATCTTGAGCTACAAAAGTCTAATTGAAGTGATTAAAAATGATATGAAAAATTAAGTCAAATAATACAAATTTTATGAAGAAAGCATGGGCAAATTCAAATGTCTCCAATAGAAAATCATGGCTTCAAGTTGTGCACAGCTGTCTGACAGTAGTTTGCATTTTAGATTGCATAGCTCTTAGTATTTTAGATATATCTTAAGCTACATAAGTCTACTTGAAGTGATTCAAAATGATATGAAAATCTATGTCAAATATCTACAACTTTAATGAAGAAAGTATGGGCAAATTCAAATTTCTTTAATAGAAAATCATGGCTTCAATTTGTGCATAGCTGTCTAACAGTACTTTGCATTTTAAATTGTATAGCTCTTAGTATTTTGGACATATCTTGAGCTACAAAAGTTCAATTAAGGTGATTCAAAATAATATGAAAAGCTAAGTAAAATATCTACAACTTTTATGAAGAAAGTATGGGTAAATTTGAACGTCTTCAATAGTTAATCATGATTTCAATCCATGCATAGTTGTCTGATAGCATCATTTTCAATAATTCAAAATTATAAACATTGTATAATCTCAATCTTATGAATAAAATTATGGATGATTGAAAATCATAACTTGGGGATAAGTTAGGTTGAGATGTAGGATTGTTGTTGAATCCGAACTCCTTAAATTTTATGTTCTTCATTCTTCCTTCTCAACTTCTATTCAATTCTTGCAAATAATTCTTTTAATTTCTCATTTTTATTTGATAATCCTATTCAACCCCCCTCTATGATTCTTTTTAATTGGTATCAGAGCTTGAATTCTAGGTACTTTATTGCTAGAATACAATATCATGGGGAGTGAATAACAAAACATCTATTCTCTTAGACCATTCTTTGATGGTAGTGACTATCCACATTGGAAATTCAAAATGGAATTATATCTTAATTGTGACTCCATCAAACTTTGGGACATTGTCCTAAAAGGTTGGGAACTACCTACAACTATCATTAATGGTGTGGTAACTACTCTTGCAAGAAGCCAATGGAGTATTGACCAAAAGGAAGAAAATCACAAAACTATAAAAGCGATAATTACTCTAGTCTCTTCAATGACAAGAGAATAAGGAAGCAAACTTCAACATTGTATGTCGCCACTAATGTGGGAGACCTTAGAAAACCACTATGAAGGCAACATTTGTCACGACCCAAAACAGGGGCCATGACCGACGCTAGGGAACGGGAATTCTTTCGAATTCGGAAGCCGTAGCAAGCCTAAAAATAAAATAAACATATAATAATAATAATAATATCACAGTTAAATAAAATACTATGCAGCGGAATAAAATCATGAATATCAAAATAATATCCACTAACTTTATTTAAATCAAATCCTCATCATCACATATATATAAAATCCTTTAATACAAATCCAGTTCAAATATAATACAACATCTCTTTAATAATTTAATGACTACTGCAGTGTCTAGATAAAATAAAACTCAAGACTCAGATAAGCAGTTTACATAAAGAAGTCGGGGCGGAAGAAATCCGGCGTACAGGCCTGCTACTGAGGTCTGAAGATGATGATTCTCCTGAAAAATTAGTCAACGGAGGGAAGTCAGACCTCACTGAGTGAATTACTATAATATATATACATGCATACTAAATGTCAATGCACACAATCAAAGTATATATCTAATATGTATGTATACAAGCAAATACACACAGATTCAATAAAATCATTTTATATGTATTATTAAAAATCACAGTTCATGAAGGATCAAATAGAACCCTATGATATCGCAACCTCAAACAGTGTTAGACAACACTCTAGCCATACAGGCTCACTTATTCCAAATATATTCACTTAATCCATTTAGACAGTAGACTGGCCCCGAGACACTAAGTCGACCGAGCTCCAGCAGTCTAACTGTCAGTATGATTGGCCCCGAGACACTTGGTCAACCGAGCTCCAGTAATCACACTCCTAAACCATAACTCATACATCAAATAATCATACCCAATCAATATCCATAAATAGTTAGTAATATAGCCTAAATGCTATAAGCGTACCGGTACATACTCCGTCGTAGTGCTGCCCACTAGGTAGCACGTTCTATTGATATCCTTTAATAATAAATATAAAACATTCATTCACAAATAAATGATGCATGAATTTAAATAAAATAACAATATAAACCATATATATACTGGAAATATACCAAAAGTAAACTAGGTATATTTTGAGTATATATACGTCAAATAAATCCAATTAAATTACAAAATAAACTAGAGATATACTTAAAAATATTTTAAACACAATTCATTAATAAAACATGCATATAATTTAATATATACCAAAAATAAACCAAAAATAAACTAAAAATATACTTAAATACAAATCACATTATTTATGCATATTTAATCAAAATAAAACATATATTTATAAAATCATGCATCCTAAAGCATATATATATAAAATAGTAACTCACACTTAGTGCACTCCACGAGATGGATCCGATGGGCCTGGTCCACTAGGCCTCGGTCTCAGCGCAACTAAACAAACAATAACGACAGAAATCAGAATAAACCTAACAGAAAATCCTAGAAACTCGATCTAGAATATTAAACACAGAAATAGAAGTAGGGTTTGACCGGACATCACGTTTTACGAGAATTCTATCAAAAATTCGGCAGAACCTCCCCTGTAAAATGGACATCTCTCTACTCAAAGAGTAGAGCCGATCCTGCAAAGAAACACACTTCGAAAAACAAGCTCAACAACTCATCCACAATCCCTCGGTCGGACTCTAAACTACAGTTTACCGATCGGGGTCCACAATTCACGGAACAATTTCAGAATTACCAAAAATACCCTTATAACATAGAAATTCATTTTATAAATAGAAATTACATAATTAGCCTTAAAACACAGTAAAAACCGATAAAAATTCATTTTATTAGTAAAATCGTATATTATATATATAATTGAAAATAATTCACGAAAATTAGTTTTAATTAGTTAAAAATACTAAATAATTTGTAGAAATCATTTTTATACCTTAAATAACTATTAAAACCAATTTAATTATATTTTTAGTCAATTTTGTGTAAAATTACCAAAATGCCCCTATATATATAAATATACTAAAATTACTTCAAAAATTCACCAAAAATAGTATAATTATCCAAAAATTAATTTTCTCAACATATTTATTAATAATATCAATAATTAAACTCAATTAACTAATTAATTTCAATTAAAAACACAATTAACCCTATTTTTCAAAAATTCCATAAACTAATTAAATTCAAAATAAATACATAGAAATTCATAAAAATTCCAAATAAATTCCTATTATTCACTTCAACACCTATATTTATCATAAAACACAATTTCATAATTTAATTAATTAATTTCCAAAAATTAGAAAATAATATTAAAATATTCAAAAATACCCAAAAATCAAAATAATCTCCAAAAAATTCTATAAAAATTCACACATGTAGATTAAGCTAAGGGGAACAACATTTTTGAAGTAATTTATCATGAATCAACAAGAAAAATTGAAAAAAATTCAAAAACCTAATTCGGCCAAAATGAGAAAAATCGAAAAACAAGGAATTCAAGGGAATTTGAGCTCAAACCAAAGCTAAAATCAAGATTACCGTTGCTAGAGGAGTCCAAAGACACCAGAAACGCGAAGTTTGGTGGCCGGAGGAGGAAGAAACGTTGAAGCTTGGTGGTTCGGCCAAAAATGGCAGAAAACGAGCAAGTCGTTGCCGGAGAAGACGACTGGGACGGCGAGGCAGCGGTGGAGAACGACGACACGCAGGGGAAGGCACACTGACGGTCGGTGATCGGACGGCGTGGGTGAGAGGGAGTGAGTTGTCGGGGAAGAAGAAGAAACCAAAGGGAAAAGAAAAGAAAAAGAAAGAAAGAAAAAGAAAAAGAAAAAGAAAAATAATATAAAAATATATGTATATATATTATAATATGGTATATTAATAAAATACTTGAGAAAATCACACACCACACATTTAATATTTTAATAATTTATATACTACATGAAAATAATTAAATAACAATAAATCAAATAAATAAATAATAAAATATTAGGGTAATAAATTAAACCCTAATTAAATAAATATATACACACATAGGCTTTATTTAGTATTTTAAAAATATGTATGAGTTCATGCAATTATGGAAATTCATTTAAAATAATTAAATATAAATAGTTTACGTATCAATTTCCACGAAAATGTAAGTCCCGGGAAAATTTTACGTAAAGTACTTAAAATAATATAAAATAATTAAAAATCAATTCTAATTAAACAACAACTCGTGAAATATCAATATTATATATAAAAATTATTAACACTGCATATCCCGATGCAGTGTAAAAATGTTTTAAAACACGGGATATTACAACATTCAAGTAAGAAGCAAAAAGGTTCAACTTCATCTGTATGAATATGAACTCTTCAACATGAAACCTTATGAATCAATCACAAAGATGATTGCAGAGGCAGTGTTTAGCGTGAGCTTAAGATCTTAGCAACCACGACACTGTTTGAGCTTAGGGCTCTAGAGAACACACTAACCACTATCACAAAGACATGGTGTAGAGATGAGGAGTCGCCACCCAAGGTAATAACTAGGACAAATTGAAAAGGTGGTACTCGATTCCCTAAAAGAAAGCTAGCACCACAACCAAGAGATTCTGGGTAGGAAATACCAACTTCTTTCAATCTTGTGTTCATTTAAAATTACTTTATGAATTACTATCTTATTCTCTATATATATGCAATTTCATATAAACCCTTAAAAAACAATCAACTCCAAGGCAAACTAGTCATGAAAATACAAGTAAATAATGCATTCATTCAAACAAATAATCCCTAAGTTAGTCTAATCTACATTTAATTTTAATTAAATGGGCTAAATCTACATGTTTTAATTTATAAGCATGCTTAGAAATTAATGAGCTTAATTCCTCTTTAATTTTAATTAAATGAACCTAAGTCTATTTATTTTAATTCTAAAAATGGGCCTAAATCTACAAATTATGGAGGTATTTAAATTAGTGGACCTAATTCTATATGTTTTAATAATAAAATGATCTTAAATCTACAAATTATGCAAAAAGCTTAAATTAAGTGGGCTAAGTCTAAATTAATTAAATTAAATTAAGTGGGCTTACATCTAATTTACTAAATGGGTCTAAGTTATCTTTACCCTAATTTCTAATTAATTATGGGCTTAAAATGCATTTTAATTAATTAAACATAAAAAAACCTAAATTTATTTAAGTGGATTAGAATCTAATATGGGCTTAAGGCCCAAAACACAAAAAAATAATAAACAAGTCCAAAAACAAATGAAACATATCAAAATAATTAAATAAAAGATCAAACAACTAATTAAATTAATTTCTTCTAAAAAATCCTAATTTTCATTAACATGCAATCCTAAATTAATCTACTTCCTCCATTGATTTTAATTAATTATCCAATTTAAACTTTAATTTTACTAACTAATTAATTAATTAAAATAAATAAACAACCACATGCAATTTCACTATTCCCACTATTTGAGCTATTACAATAATTTATTAAAAATAATAATAAAAATAATTAATACAACCCCAAAAACATAAATAAAACAAAGAAATTAAATAAAAAATAAAAAGACCTAAAAACTAAATCTACAAGGTCTTATCTATGGCATTCCATAGACTTCTCATGAGTTTAGCCCTCCATAATCACCATAAAAAAGAACAAAAATTATGATTAGTGAATCAATAATAAAATAAAATTAAAAATCAATAAATAAATCAAATAAAATATAACAACAAGGAGAAGATGATGCTTATGGATGATTTTAATGGAATGCTCCTCAGATTTTGTAAAATCACCATTCGTGATAGGTTTTCAAATCTTATTCTTCAAAAATCCTCTAAAGATCTTCAATTAATCAATTAGGCAAAAAGAATTTTTTGTAGAGAATGTAGATGCTCTTTTTCTTTTTTTTTTTCTTCTCTTTTTTTTTTCCATTTTTTTTCTCTTCCTTCCCTCCCCTTTTTCTTTTTTCTGTTTTTTCTTTCGTCTTCCTTTTTTCCTCTTTCTCTTTTTTTTTAATCCCCCCCTTCAGGAACCAAAACTCCTCCTTTTTATAGTGAAACATCCTTCAATCCTACATATAAACTGATTCCCAAAAGACTTCTATTTCCTTAAAAACATTATCAAAAATAATTTTAAGAGAATTTCAAACCAATTAGGACTCAAGAAAAATATTTTTTTTAGAAAATTGGAAAACCAGGCAGAAAAGGTCTAATTTCAACCGGAATTGTGCAATTTCGATCGAAGTTACACAATTTCAATAAAAAATTAGTGCAATTCCGACCGATCGGAATTATAAAATTTCGACTACTTTTTTTTTAACTTTTAATTACAAAAAGGTCCCTGAAAGAATTTAAGTTTTGCAATTAGGTCTTTAAAAAGCAATGCAATTTAGTCCATAAAACATTAAATACTTTCTTTGAAAAATGCAATTAGACCTCTGAAGTTTCAAAGTTTGAGTATTAAAGACCTCTTCATAACATTTTCATTATTGGAGTCCTTTATCGCATCCATAACTCATCATCCCAAAATTAGGTGCCTACAATGACAAACCGTCTTAATGCTCTCCTCATAACCCTCAAGAAACTTGGAAAACATTTCTCCAAGGAAGAGGTAAATAACAAGACTATAAGAATGCTACATAAGAAGGATTGGGAATCTCGTGTTACTTCAATTGAGGAAGCTCAAGACCTCTCCACTTTATCAACCGATGTGCTCATTGGTAAGCTCTTAACACATGAGCTCACTATCAAGTAAAGAGGTAAAGAATAAGAAGAAAAGAAAAAGAGCATTGCTCTAAAAGCTCTTTAAAAAGATAGTGAAGAGGAAAACATCAAAGATTCTAGTGATAAAGATAGTGACATTGCCATGCTCATTAGGAACTTCAAAAAGTTTTTGAGAAAAAAAAACTTCTTAAGAACAAGGGACTTCAATAAAAAGTACAAAGGAGATAGGAAGAAGAAAACTAAGGAGGTTACTTGCTATGAATATAAAAAATCTGGACATATTAGAAGTGAGTGTCCCAAACTCAAATTCAAGAACAAGGGAGCAAAAGATAAGAAGAAGACATTCAAAGCTACTTGGGATAATTCCTCCGAATTCGAAAAGGAAGATAAATAATAAGAAGTGATCAATCTTTACTTCATGGCCCTTGAAAATGAAAATGAGGTACCATCTACTTCTTATTCTTCCTTTGATGATTGTGATAATTATTGTGATGATGATGAGAGCTCTATTGTGAGCAAATTACTTATAAAATGTAAAAGTTTATTATCTAAGAAAAAATATTATAAGCATGAGTTAGGTAGCTTATATAGAGAATTAGAAAATTTAAAAATTAATTTTACTAAACTTGTTGGATCAAATGAAAAACTTGTTAGTGATGTAAAATCTTTTAATTCTTTGGAAGATCAATTTAAGAAAGCAAATGATGAAAATTATAAGCTTTCTAAGGAGGACTTAGAATTAAATAATTCCATTACTAAATTTAAGAGAGGAAAAGAAACTTTAGATAGTCTTTTTGACTCTCAAAAATTTCATGGAGATACCCATGGAATTAGATATAAGAATGGAATATCTTCATCATCTTCATCACATATTAATTTTGTAAAAGCTTCACATGATTCCACTCCTTTAACGTCCAAATATAATGAGACTCAAGCTTTCAAAGCTAAAAAATCTCTTGTGTTAAATAAATAGCAAGGGAAAGTCTTATAAGATTCATCTTTCATTAACATAAAGAGGTAAGGCTCAAACTAGAGCACCTCAACCCAAGCATGCTTATATGTACATTAGACACAATTATAATAGGCATGCTACACAATATAATGCACATAAACATGTTGCACAAAATTATCAAAATACACATCACCATTGCCATTGCATGTCTCACTTAATGGCACAAAATAATAGGAGGTACACACAACACCAAAGGCATGTTGCACACAATAGTAAAACATTTCATCCTAGGAGGAATAAATTCAAAAATATTGTATGTTCTTATTGCATGATCAAAGGACATACTAACATATGTGCTTCTATAAAAGACTACACATGAATTTACTTCTTATGGATTATCTTAAAACTAACCAACCTAGACTAATAAAGGTTTGGGTCTAAAAGAACAATTAAATTATTTTATGTGGATGTGCTTGAAATCCAAAAGAATAAAAAGTAAGTGGTATCTCGATAGTGGATGTTCAAGGCACATGACGGGAGATAAAGAGCAATTCAACAAACTTGATGCTAAAGATGGAGGACACATTACTTTCGGAGATAATGCAAAAGGAAAAATTATTGGCATTAGAGAAATAGGTAACCCTCAATCCTTATCTATACATCATGTGTTGTTTGTTGATAGTCTTAAACATAATTTGCTTAGTATAAGTTAATTATGTGACATGGGAAATAAAGTAACTTTCCATCCTAAAAATTGCTTTATTAGTAGTCTAGATGAAAACAAAGTTATTTTTAGTGGTGAAAGAGTAGACAATGTTTATGTCATTAATTTGAATAAAATTGATAACAATGACATAAAATGCTTAATGTCTATCTCCCATGACATATGGACATGACATAAAAGGTTAAGACATGCAAATTTTGAGCTTGTGAATGATCTTTGTAAACATGAACTTGTGATTGATTTACCTAAGCTTGAATTCATTAAGGATAAACCTTGTGATGCTTGCCAAAAGGAAAAACAATCCAAGTCTTCATTTAAGCTAAAATTGTAGTGTCCACCTCTAAGCCACTTAAACTTATACATATGGATTTATTTGGACCAACTAGAGTTGCTAGTCTCGGTGGAATGCACTATGCATTTATATTGGTTTATGATTACTCTAGATTTACTTAGGTCTGTTTTCTTGCTCATAATAATTATGCTTTTAAAGCTTTTAAAAATTATGTTAAAAGAGTTTAAAAATAAAAAAGTTTTCGTATTTCGTCTATTAGAAGTGATCGTGGAACTGAATTTGAAAATGAAATTTTCAAAAACTATTATAATAACAATGGTATTTCTCATACATTTTCATCTCCTAAAACTCCTTAATAAAATGGGGTGGTTGAAAGGAAAAATAGAACTCTTATGGAAATGGCTAGAATAATGCTTCATGAGTATAATTTGTCTCTATATTTTTGGGTGGAAGCTGTTAACACATCTTGTTATATTTCAAACCGAGTTTTCAAAACACCAATTTTAAATAAAACATCTTATGAGCTATGAAACAATAGAAAACCTAAAACCTCATATCTAAATGTATTTAGATGCAAGTGTTTTATATTGAACACTAAAAATAATCTTAGAAAATTTGATTCTAAAGTTGATGAAGGAATTTTTCTAGGCTATTCTATTTCTAGTAAAGCATATAGGGTCTTTAATAAAAGAACTCTAGTAGTTGAAGAGTCAATGCATGTGGTATTTGATGAATCAAAGTCACTTGATCCTAGAAAGGATGTTTGTAGTGTTGATGATTTTGTAGGTGACAATGAGATTGTGGAGACACAAGAAGGAAATGTTAGTAAACCTTTGGAACTTGAAGGTCTAAGTAAGGAGGAAAATAAGGAAACATCTCAACCTACTGTAATATCCCGTATTTTTAAACATTTTTACACTGTACCGGGATATGCAGTGTTAATAATTTCCGTATATAAATTATGATATTTTTACAAGTTGATATGTATTTAAAACCTATTTTAATTATTGTGTATTATTTACAGTGCTTTACATAAAAGTTTCCCGAGACTTTCATTTTCGGGGAAATTTTCACGTAAATAATTTATTATTAATTATTTTAAATATATTTTCGGACTTGCATGAACTCATACGTATTTTTAAAATATTAAACACCGTGTATACATGTAATTATTTATTTAATTAGGGTTTAATATTACCCTAATATTTTATTAATTATTTATTAGTTTTATTGTTATTTAATTATTTTTATTTAGTATAAATTATTAAAATATTAAATTATATGTGTGTGGTGTATATTTAATGTGTTTAATTTAATATTATTTTAATATATAGTATAAAGTATATATATATACATATAATACATCAAAAACCAAAAATTTTGGAAAATTACCGAATTGCCCCCGATCCCTCTCTTCTTCCCCGATCACTTCCTCATCGCCGTCCACTGTCTGTCACACCGTTCCCTTGCCGTTGGTGTGCCACCACCTTCCCCAGCCTCTTTCGCCGCCTGTAGCAGCTGATTCCGGTGCCTGGAAGCCATTTTTGGCCGGAGAAGCCGAAAGTCGAACCACCGTCGATCACGATGATTCCGGCCACCATTTTTGACATCGCCAGTCTTTTTCTTCTCCTTGAGCTCCATTGAGTGTGATTCTAGCTTTGGTTTGAGCTGAATTGGTCTTGATTTGCTTAGGTTTCGAATTTTCCATTTCAGCCACATTAGGGTTTTTGATTTTTTTGAGCTTCGAATTGATTGATTCATGAAAACTCTCTTCACAAATTTTGATCCTAATAGCTTAATCTACATGTATGAATTTTTTTGGAATTTTTGGGAATTATTTTGATTTTTGGGTATTTTTGAATATTTTAATATTATTTTCTAATTTTCGGAAATTAATTAAATAAATTATGAAATTGTGTTTTATGGTAAATATAGGTGTTGAAATGAATTATAGGAATTTATTTGGAATTTTTATGAATTTTTATGTATTTATTTTGAATTATTTAAGTTTATGTAATTTTGGGAAATTAGGGTTAATTGTGTTTTTAATTGAAATTAATTGGTTAATTGAGTTTAATTATTGATATTATTGATAAATATGTTGAGAAAATTAATTTTGGATAATTGTATAATTTTTGGTGAATTTTTGAAGTAATTTTAGTATATTTATATATATAAGGGCATTTTGGTAATTTTACACAAAATTGGCTAAAAATGTAATTTAATTGGTTTTAATAGTTATTTAAGGTATAAAAATGATTTCTACAAATTATTTAGTATTTTTAACTAATTAGAACTATTTTTCGTGAATTATTTTCAATTATATATATAATATACGATTTTACTAATAAAATGAGTTTTTATCGGTTTTTAATGTGTTTTAAGGCTAAGTATGTAATTTCTATTTATAAAATGTATATCTATGATATAAGGGTATTTTTGGTATTTCTGGAATTGTTCTGTGTTTGTGGACCCCGGTCGGTAGATTGTAGTTTGGAGTCCGACCGAGGGGTTGTGAATGAGATGTAGTGTTTATTTTTGAAGTGTGTTTCTTTGCAGGGTCGGCTCTACTCTTTGAGTAGAGAGATGTCCATTTTACAGGGGAGGTTCTGTCGAATTTTTGATAGAATTCTCGTAAAACGTGATGTCCGGTCGAATCCTAATCTCAATTCTGTGTTAAATACTCTAGATCAAATTCTAGGATTTCTGTTAGGTTTATTCTAATGTCGGTTATTTATTGTTTGTTTAGTTGCGCCGAAACCGAGGACTAGTGGACCAGGCCCGTTGGATCCATCTCGTGGAGCGCACTAATTTGTGAGTTACTATACTATATATATATGCTTTAGGATGCATGATTTAGAAATATATGTTTTTTTTTGATTAAAATGCATAAATAATGTGATTTGTATTTAAGTATATTTTTGGTTTACTTTTGGTATATATTAAATTATATACATGTTTTGTTAATAAATTATATTTAAAATGTTTTTAAATATATTTCTAGCTTAATTTATAATTTGATTGGATTTATTTGACGTATATATACTCGAAATATACCTGGTTTACTTTTGGTATATTTCCAGTATATATATGGTTTATGTTGCTATTTTATTTAAATTCATGCATCATTTATTTGTCAATGAATGTTTTATATTATTAACGAAGGATATCAATAGAACGTGCTACCTAGTGGGCAACACTAGGACTGAGTACGTACCGGTACGCTTATAGCAAATAGGCTATACTACTAACTATTTGTGGGTATTGATTGAATGTGATTATTTGATGTGTGAGATATGGTTTGGAGGTGTGATTGCTGGAGCTCGGTTGACCAAGTGTCTCGGGGCCAATCACACTGGCAGTCAGACTGCTGGAGCTCGATTGACTTAGTGTCTCGGGGCCAATCTACTGTCTAAATGGATTAAGTGGATATATTTGGATTAAGTGATCCTGTATGGCTAGAGTGTTGTTTAACACGGATTGAGGTTTCGATATTATAGGGTTCTATTTGATCCTTCATAACTGATGATTTTAATAAAAACATATAAAATGATTTTTCAGCATCTGTGTGTAATTGTCTGTATATATACATATTAGATATACATACTGTTGATTGTATGCATTGTCATTTAGTATGCATGTATATATATTATAGTAATTCACTCAGTGAGGTCTGACTCCCCTCCGTTGATAATTTTTCAGGAGAGTCAACATCTTAAGACCTCAGTAGCAGGCCTATACGCTGGATTTCTTCCGCCCCGGCTTCCTTATGTAAACTGCTTACTTGAGTCTTATTTTTATAATCTAGACACTGCAGTAGTTGTAAATTAAATTATGGGATTTTATGTATTTTATTTATGTGAGATATTATATTATACTTAAACTGGATTTGTATTAAAAGATTTATTTATGGGAGATGGATATTATTTTGGATATTTATGATTTTTATTTCCGCTGCATTATATATTGTTATTATTATCGCATGTTTATTTTATTTTTAGGCTTGCTACGGGTTCCGGATTCGAAAGAATTACCATTCCCTAGCGCCGGTCATGGCCCTTTTTTTGGGTCGTGACACCTACCTTGAAGGATGAACTTTCAAAGGATTAACAATTCAAGAAAGTTCACCTTCAAGACCTCATCATAGGTGACACTATAAAATGGGTAACTACTAGATCTAAACTTAATTCTATTATTAATTTAGCTTTCATTTCTCAAATTGAACCAAAAAATGTTGATGATACTTTGAGTGATGAATTTTAGGTCCTTTCTATACAAGAAGAGTTAAATCAATTTGAGAGAAATAAGGTTTGGACCTTGGTTTTTAGACCTAAACATCATCCTATTATAGGCATTAAATGGGTGTTTAAAAATAAGATGAATGAATAAGGTGTTATAACTAGGAACAAAGCTAGACTAGTATATAAAGGTTATAATCAAGAGGAAGGCATTAATTATTTGATACCTTTGCCCCATTACAGGGTTAAAAGCTATTATGATACTACTTGCATTTGCATCATACATGGATTTTAAACTTTATCAAATGGATGTTAAAAGTGCATTTTTAAATGGTTTTATTGAATATGAGGTCTATGTTGAACAACCTCCGGGTTTTGAAAATTTTGAATCTCCAAATCATGTGTTTAAACTTTCGAAAGCATTATATGGATTGAAACAAGCTCTAAGAGCTTAGTATGAAAGATTAAGTAACTTTTTACTAGAGAAAGGTTTCTCTAAGGGAAAGGTTGACATAACTCTTTTTATAAAGAATCCAAACATGATTTATTAATTGTTCAAATATATGTTGATAACATTATATTCAGTGCTACTAACCATTTGTGTGAGGAATTCTCTAATTTAATGCAAAGAGAATTTGAGATGATTATGATGAGTGAACTTAAATTTTTTCTTGGACCATAAATCAAGCAATGAAAAAATAGAATTTTCATCAATCAAACCAAGTATGCAAGAGAAATTCTCAAGAAGTTTGGCATAGACGGAGTTAAGATAAGTAAAACTTCAATTAGCACCACAACCAAACTTAACAAAGATGAGAATGGCAAACCGGTTGATGAAAATCCCTTCTTTATTAACTGCTAGTAGACCCAATATTATGTTTGCTACTTGTTTGTGTGCTAGATTTCAATCTAGTCCTAGAGAGTCTTATTTAAGTGCTATCAAAAGAATTTTTAAATATTTTTGTGGTACAATACATTTAGGACTTTGGTATCGTAGAAGTTCATCCTTTGACTTGATTAGTTATTCTGATGTGGACTTTGCCGGTAGTTTACTAGATAGAAAAAGCACTTTTGGAACTTGTCAATTTTTAGGACAATGTTTAGTTTTTTGGTTTAGTAAGAAATAAGTTTTAGTTGCCTTGTCCATTGCTAAAGCTGAATATATTATAACAAGTCTTTGTTGTTTATAAGTTTTGTGGCAAAAACAACAGTTGTTAGACTATAGTGTAAAACTTGATCATATTCTAATCAAATGTGACAATACAAGTGCTATCAACCTTAGCAAAAATCTCATTCAGCATTCTAGAACTAAGCATATAGACATTAGAGATCATTTCTTGCGTGGTCATGTTCAAATTGGTGATATCTCACTTAAATTTATTGATACAAATAATCAACTTGCATATATCTTCACCAAACCTCTCAATGAAGAGAGATTAAATTTCATTAAACATGAACTTGGCATGATTGATGGTTCTAGTTTATCTTGATTTTATGTTTAATTGATGGTTGAACTATTTTTATGTGAAATTATATTGTGCTTATTAATTATTTTAATTGATAAATATTTTGATTTTGATTTTAAAATTTTTTTATATATAGTTGTCAGTTTATATTTGGTTTATCTTTTTAAATTTCCTTTTGCATTTTGTCAAAGGAGAAGAAATAATTTGAGTTTGCATATGTGCCTAGTTAATTTTTTTTAACATGTATTTTTTTTAATTCTAAAAATCCCTTAAAAAATGTGTTTATGTTAGTAACATATTATATTTTTGTTTGATATAGGGGAAGAAATTTTTTTTAAATTTTGCATGCATATTAACATTGTAAGTATAAATAATTTTATCGTACATCATATGTGACAAAAGACTTTGTTTTGCTTACTTTGTTTATGTATGACATAGATTTTATAAAGATTTTGTGTATCTTTATTTTCATTTTCTTTTTATATCTCTCTCTTTTCTTTTTGCTTTTGACAAAGGGAGAGAAATATATTTGAGTTTGTTATTTGTTACTATACATGTGTATAATATTATCTTCTTAGAAATTGTTTTAATCTTTGATAAGGCATAAATATTTTCTTAAGAATTGTTTTGATATTTGATAAGGTATGAATATCTTCTTAGGAATTATTTTGATCTTTGATAAGGTATGAATATTTTTACAAAGATTTAGTGTATCTTTGCCTTGTTCTTATAAGAATTTTGGTCCTTTTAGGTTCATTTCCCCTTTTATCCCTCTATTTTCCTTTTGCCTTTGTACAAAGAGAGAAAAATATATTATGAATAATTTGTGTTTATTTTTTTTATATGCTAAGTGCTACATGATTGTTTAGCTAGCTAAGTTCTATATGATCATATGATAATTAAGCATGTCTAGCATTAACATTTTTATTATATGTACTATTTTTGTGATGTATTTTAGTGGCACTATATGCATATATGTTTGAAATTATTTCCTCATATTGTCTAACATTTATTTAAATGATCATGTTATCATATTTTATGTTTTTAATACATTTGTTATAAGAATGTCATGTTTTTATCCCTCTTGCTATATTTTATGTTTTTTTGATTTTTTGTCAAGGGAAATAATCTATAAATTTATATTTCTTATCATGTTCATATTTATAGAGAGAGAAATAAAAAAATATATTTTATATCATTTGGTATCATTATTATCATAAATATTATCACACTTTATTTTGTATTATTTTTTATCAAATTCAAAATAAGTTTGTCAAAATAAAAAAGGGGGAGATTGTTGACCTTAGCAATAATCAATCTTAATTTTAATCTTAACAAACTTAATTTTGAGCATTTAATTTGTTTCTTTAAGTGTGTATAAGTTAGGACTCTATTAGAAGTTAAAATGAAGTATGATTATCTTAGGCTAATTCGACCTCTGAGATTCAAAGAGGCTTTTTACATGCTTAGAGCTTTATAATGAGAAAGTTATCTTCTTCACATTTGAAATAGACATCTTAAGATTTTTGAATTGGACTTGCTTGTCAAAATCTGAGTTCATTTGGGTATGCAAATATTAAGTCGAAATTAACATATGCAGTTGCCATTTTAGATTACACAACTCTTAGTATTTTAGATATATCTTGAGCTATAAAAGTACAATTGAAGTGATTAAATATGATATGAAAAGTTAAGTCAAATATCTACAACTTTCATAAAAAAATTATGAGTAAATTCAAACATCTCCAATAGAAAATCAAGGCTTTAACTTGTGCACAACTGTCTGATAGTAGTCTGCATTTTAGATTGCATAGCTCTTAGTATTTTGGGAATATCTTGAGCCACATAAGTCTAATTGAAGTGATTCAAAATGATATGAAAAGATAAGTAAAATATCTACAACTTTTATGAGTAAAGTATAGGTAAATTCAAACTTATACAATAGAAAATCATGGCTTCAACTTGTGCATAGATGTCTGACAATAGTCTGCATTTTGGACTGCACAACTCTTAGTATTTTGGACATATCTTGAGCTATATAAGTTCAATTAAGGTGATTTAAAATGATATAGAAACCTAAGTTAAATATCTACAACTTTTATGAAGAAAATGTGGGCAAATGCGAACGTCTTCAGTAGCCAACCACGGTTTCAATACATGTATAACTGTTTAACAACATCACTTTCAATAATTAAAAATTATAAACATTGGATTCAAAATATAGACATTGAACATATTATTTTCACCTCCTACAACTATATTTTTTAGTGTTTATTTATATAAACACCTCTAGAACTGAATGAAAGTTAAGAAACTTGTTTATCATTCATTCTTTCTTAGGCATTCAATTGAGCTCTCAAATTCTCTTAAACAATTCTTTGTTTGTATTGTTTGTTAGAAATATAATTTCTCTTCATTTTAAATCTTAGGATAGATTAGAAGAGAAGTAAGATTTATTTCTAAAGGAATTAGTTTAAATATTATCCATCGAAACACTTGAGATTTGGTTTTTGAGTGAACCTTGAAAACTCAAGTTGTAAGGTGGTAAGAGTGAGCCATAAAACTCTTGTATAATCTCAATCTTGTGAATAAGATTGTGGGTGATTGAAAATCCTAACTTGAGGATAAGTTAGGTTGAGACGTTGGATTATTGTTTAATCTGAACTCCTTAAATTTTTGTGTTCTTCATTCTTTCTTCTTAACTTCCATTCAATTCTTGCAAAAAATTCTTTTAATTTCTCATTTTTATTTGATAGTCCTATTTCCCCCCTCCAGGACTCTTTTCAAAATATTTTATTTTTAATAAAAATTAGGATTTTTAAGAATTTGATACATTAAATTTTAGGGTGAATACTCAAATATAAAAATAGAAGTTTGCCAAAGTTTTAGCTTAATAACTTTAAGGCTCAACATTTAATATATATAAATAGGGAGAGAGATTAATTATATAAATTTAATTTAAAAAATTGTTTTCATATTAGTTATGTTAATAAAAGTAATATAGAAAACATAAAAAAATTCAAATCAATTATTTGCTAATAAAGAAATATTTCAAATGAAGTTGATAGAATCCAAAATTTTTAGCCATTAAAAGCTATCTCTTATTAATTTTTGAATCTCACTTAATATTTAAAATGTAACTTTTTGATGGAAAAAAAAAGATCAACTTCCAAAAGTAAAATTTCTTACTCTTTTTTCTTTTTTTTTTTTATCTTCTTTCTCTCTATAACCTTCTTATCGTAATAGTATCTTTTAAGGTAGTTTTGGCCAAAATCATTTTTTTTTTTTTGATTTTTTCTTATATGTTATAGATCTATATTGAATCTATAATTTAACATCAAGAGTGCCTCCTTCTAGTGAAATTTTAATTGCATAAATAATTTTTTAATTTATGAGTTTGATAGAGCAACACCTACACATATTACGTGATAGAGCTCTATCTCTATGCGTGATACCAATGCAAGCTTTAGATGTTATTTTGGAACGGTAGATGAGTCTCCATAGTGTAGCTTTGTTTGCTTTGTTAAAGAGTATCATATATCTTTGGTAATTATTCTATTGCTTTGCTTTGTCCTCAAATGGTTACTGAAATAGTAGTCCTATATTGAAAATTCAATCTATATTTTGTTGCTCTATGGAGGTTGTTGGCCTATACTCTAGCTTGATGTAATACCTTCAGATTCTGTTGAGTTAATATAATCACTATTTGACCCGCACAAAAAAAAACTATCAACTTCCTTCATCAGATAAACAAAATACTCTTAGTGACATATTCAAATTAATAGATGAGGAGATATTAAACAACTTTACTTCACCCCTATAATTTCCTTTTTTTAATCTTAAATAACAAATAATAGTAATAAACTTATCCGATAAAATTAATAGAGAATTAAATTAAAAATAATTTAATTAAAGTTCAGACAACACCATATCAACTAGACTAAATTATAAAACCTCTATCAAAATTTTGACTAAGTAAAGTTATTTTTATTTTTAAAATTATATAAATAATAAGAACATATTAATATCGATTTTTATACAAACATTAAAGTTAATATATCTATTACGAGTTGTTTAAAAGGAATCTCCGTCGTCTTTATACTAAGAAATAAATCAACTATATAGATTGATGAAAAAAGAAAAAAAACCATACATATAATTATTATTAAAATATATATTTTTTGTTTGAATGAGAGAGAGGACACTCATGAGATTCAAACCACTATAAATGGACGTTTTAGGTTGACATCTTACTACTGAGTCTCCTTAATTTAGGTATTGAAATATATCCTTATATTTATATGTACGCACATATTTAATTCATTAATTAAACAAAATTTTATATTAAAATATAATATACTAATAAATAAATAAAAATAAATTATATCAGCATTTTTTGGTCAAAATTAAATCGGCATCTGGATTTTTCAACCTAGGACTAATAACAACATTATCTTTGGGAAAAAAGGAAAAAAGAAAAAATCAAACATCTTTTATTACATCAATTCCCTATCAACCGTCCACTGCCGACCTATCAATATCAACCGCAAGAAGTACCAACCGACTACCTTTTCTATCATTTTCTGCATCGCAAATTGATTAAGAAAAAACTACAATTTTACACTTAATAATTTTGATTTATTATAGAAATTAATGTTTAAATTTTTATATAATATTTAGATATCTTATTAATTAATATTATAATTATGTTATAATAAAAATTATTTAACAATAAAATTATTTTACATAATGATTTGTCAGAAAAAAATTTATTTTTCTTTTCTTTAATGAGTTGGTTGGTGACATGGTCACTGATTTATCATTAATCTAACTGTTAAAATATTTTTATAAACATTATTGTGTTATTTTTAAAATTATTTGTAATCTTTTAATAAAACTAAAAATAGAATTTACTTAGCCACTGAAAGTAAAAATACAAATTTAAAAGTGTCTAATTAAAGTGAATTAAAATGTTTTACTTCTATTAACTTTAATTCTTTAATTAAATAAAAAATAATATATTAAACATGTAAAATATAAATTCAATATATGTGTGTTGTATTCTAAAAAATTTCATAATAATTTATTCAAAAATTGGATTCCAATTTTAAGCAATTTCATGAATAAGTGAATTATGAATTTTAGTAGACAGCAAGCAATCATAGTCTGTAGCTTTTTGCTTTCGCCCATAACACATTTTAGAAATGACTTATTTGGAGAATAACTCGAACTTCACGTGTTCATTGTTCTCTTCCCGTTTTATTTCTTCTTGCGTTCATATTGTGCACAAAATAACAAATGAATTAATATAGTTAATTATTTAAAATTTTATTCATGAAATTAACGTGTTTATAGATATTTACAATTAATTCGTGGTTCAGCTTAAAGGGAGTTGTCATATCATGAACTCCAATCATATGAATCAATAGCAAAATAAAAAAAAATTTGTGTCTTTTCTTCTTTTCAATAATACGTTTTTTTTTTTACAGTAAAATAAAAAATTAATTGCATAATCTCTAACTCACTTTATCATCAATATCTATTTACATAGACAATAATGGACATGCAAAAGTTAAGAATATTATTCAAATCAATTTGACTATACAATCCAGAACAAAAAAAAAAGAAAAACAAAAATCTAACCCATAATCTTCTTTACCCATCATTATGATCTTTTATCAAAAAAATAAGTGTAGTGATTATTTTAATTATGTGAAGGAGAAAAAAAAAATGTAAAGAAAGTGCATTAAACTAAGGTTAACTTTGTGTTAAATTTTGTTTTAGTTAGTTAATTTCTCTTTATGCTTGTAGTAATTAATAGGTTAAATGATCAAAACAATGAAATTTATTGATTTTTGCTTGTATATTCATGACAATCAATGAATTTTCAAGTTAAAATCAATGAGTCTACATGTTTACTAAATATGCAGGTTTAGATCAATAAATTTTACAGCAGATTTATTAACTTTCATTTGTAGGTTCACAGACCTTCACCTATAGGTTCACATATCTACACCTACAGGTTCACATACCTTCACTGCAGGTTCACATTTAATTTAATCTTTATTTAATAATTAATGAATTTTCAATTAATAACACATGAATTTTTTCATTACAACTAATAAATTTATATGTATAAACTAAATACAACGAACTAATTTATAGTCAAAATTTAATTTAAAAAATACAAAAAAGAAGAACAAGAAGAAGGAACAACCATTGTTTCTTGATCTTGTTATTGTTCTTAGCTTGCTTTTTTACTTCTTATTTCTCAATCTTAATTCTTTTCAAATTTAATTTAAATGAGATAAAATGAGAGAAAGAGATATTAGAAATTGCGGCAATGATGAAAAAAAGAAGAAAAAGGATAATAATAAAAAAATACAATAAATAACAATTGAAAATTAAAAATAGAGAAATTTTCAAATTTGATTTGAATTAGATAAAAAAAAAAAAGATACACTGTGAGTAAAGAAAAAGAAGAAAAAAAAAACTGAGCGCAAAAAAATAAAAAAAGGAAGGCGGACTTAAATCCAACATATGAGAACACACAGTATCATGGACCTAATTTATGGCTTAAAGTCACCTTAATTATGTAAAAAAATTTTACATAATAAACATGAGAGAGATCCAATTTCTACGTTTGAATTTTTAACCAGCTAATTAATCCATGACTTTCATAATATAGTAATTATCCTTAATTTTGTGGAATTTTTCTTTTAAAAATATGTTTTTTTATAAAAATAAATGAGACAATCGAATATAAATTATAGTATATGCAATTACCTTAAATTAGTTGTTGAAAAATTTTCACCATACTTATAGTTTTATTCATACCAAATAAAACCAATTAGAATTCAGTAAATTTTAAATACTGGTGATTTAGATTAACAGAACTAAGCTACACATTTTTGAATTAGAGTTTATTAATTGCTCATTATACATTAGCTAAAAAAATTAATCAATTAATGTAAATTAAAAATTCTAAAGATTATTTTAAGTAGTTAAAAGTGTTTATTACTTTTTTTAAAAAATCCTAAATTTGAAACCAGCACTTAGAAAAAATAGATTTCTTTTGTAAATATAATAGGCAGTTAACATTATTTGAAAAAAAGTAATTAGGTACCAACTTTTAATAAAATAAAATGTTAAATTTAAACTGTACAAACAAAGAAAAAAAATTAAAATTGGCAGCCACTCTATCTTTCCTCTATCTTGTTTACTGATCACCTTCTTCCTTCCACATACATTATTTATTGGTGATTTTTGGCCAAAAATCATCCAAAATAATTTAATTTATTATTATTATTATTAGTTAATCTATATGATTTGCTATCAGATCTCAAATTTATATAGATTTTTAACCCATTTATGACTAATTTTTTGTAGGCTGATATTTTTTGATATGTTTTAATATATTGTGCTTTTTATCCATATTATAAGGAGAAGACAAAGATTTAGATTCAAATTTAATTCAAATTTAATGATGTGTTTTTTAATTTTATGTATTTCTCTCTCCTCATATCTATAAGTTAAACTGTGTATTCCCTTATGAAACTGAACACATTTAAGATTCATGAATGTATTGCATATAATTTATATTATTGAATTTTGTATTTTCTTATTTATTTTTTTTATGTGGATGATCTAAGTGAAATATTATTAATATGCAATGATATACTATTGTATTCTCATTTTTCAATGAATGAAGCAATGTTGTTAAAAAAATAAAAAAATTGTGTGACGACTGTATTAATTTTATAATCATCAAATGTTATCTAATAGGTCAAATACTGATCACTTAATATATTTACAATATTATTAATAATATTATATATATATAGAGAGAGAGTGTGATAGTCAAAGTTTGTAATATGATATGTATAAAAAAATGTTATCTAAAAAAATTATAATAATCAAATAAGCATCTTTCAAGTTAAAAAATATTCGGCCAATGAGCTTGGCTCAAATGGCAAGGGTGAGATATTTATGGCTTCAATTTCTATAATATACTATTAGAGATTATATTTTTCATATATATATATATATAAATAATGTATTTCAATGATAATGGATATGTACCATTATTCAAAAAAAGTTAAAAAAATATTTGTATACGTTTAGATTTGCACGCAATTTAACTTGATATAGAATCTATCAGACATGTTCAATAACTTTTCCGTTACGTGTTGACATTAATATCATAGTGAATCTATACAAAATTTATTCATATCATATTATATTCATCACATCTAATTCAATTTTTATAATATTATTTTAGAATAACATTTCTTGTCTCGAATTGCCACGGTACCTATAAGAAATTTTTTATATTTTTTCTATTAATAAATGACCTTTCTATATTAAAAGTAAAATAAGTAAATTTGTTTAACAGAATATGATGGCACTATAATTATTATAACCCATGATGTGTATAAACGTCCATTATTTTATATGTTGTTAAAGATTAAGTAATTTAATGGATAGTTCTCAATTCCATAGTTTCTCTTTTTTTTTTTTTTTTCTTTATAAGGTGATGTTCATCAACATCAATTAATAACAATTTCAAAAAAAATTAATAACAATTTCAAAAAAAAGAAAATTAATAACAATTTCATTAAATCACAAGTTCACAGCGATTCAATAGTTTGACCTAAAAAAGTGTTTAGGCAAAATAATGATTGCTTATTCACTAATTAAACAAAATAAATGTAGCACCTCCCCACCTTAACAAGTGTCTGGATCATGACATGATAGCGGTTGTTAAATATCACATTATCAAAAATTAATTGCTTTATAATTTTTTTTTATATTGTTGTTATATTAGAACTTTTAAAGAAAAATTATGGAAGTAAAAAAATTGAATATGACTTTTATCAGTGTTTCCATCCCAATAATAGAATGGTTAGCGGATTTTGCTTTATAATTTATGTTAGGTTTTAATTAGCCTAAATTAATTAATTGCTTTATAATTTATTTTAGATTTACCTCAAATTTATTCCAAAAGAAACGTAGCACAATTAACACACTAGCCCTTTTCAAAAAAAAAAAAAAAAGTGAGAAATACCTATTTTCATGGGGCCTGATTTTGAGGCGCCTATAAATGGATAACGTTGTAGCAAAGACTTTTCTCGCTCATCCACCACAATCCCCTCTTCTCAAACACCTCCACTTTTTTTACTTTAACATGGCCGGAGCTCTGCCTTGCATCCACTGCAGTCCGGCGGCTTGTGGCCCTTTTTCCCGATCCGTTGCTGGTAAGGGTCTAGTATTTTCTCGTAGACCTGTTGCACTTGCCATGTCCAAAAGTTCCACTAAGATTGATTATTGGACTTCTATAAATGCAGACATTGAAACTCATCTCAAGGAGGCCATTCCTATTCGGCCTCCTGTCGTCGTATTCCAACCCATGCATCATCTGACCTTTGCAGCCCCGCAGACGTCGGCTCCGGCGTTGTGTATAGCTGCTTGCGAGCTAGTTGGTGGCAGCCGCGACCAAGCTTTGGCTGCAGCATCTGCTCTACGTCTAATGCATGCTGCTGCCTTCACCCATGAGAACCTTCCGTTGACGGACAGGCCTAGGCCCTCTACTAGGCTCCTGTTTGAACATGCTTTTGGACCAAATGTAGAGCTTCTCACTGCTGATGGAATAATCTCATCTGGGTTCGAGTTACTAGCCGATCTTGATGACCCGGCCGGAAATAATTCGGATCGGATATTACGGGTTATCATTGAGATCTCACGTGCCATGGGTTCACAGGGGATGATAGAAGGGCAATATAATGAATTGCAGTATGATCAATCCGATGGGGACGAGCTATGGCTCGAACAAGTTTGTACGAAAAAAGAAGGTCGCCTACACGCGTGTGCGGGCGCGTGTGGTGCAATATTAGGAGGTGGAAATGAGGAGGAAATAGAGAAATTAAGAAGGTATGGGCTTTACGTAGGCATGATACGAGGAATAATCAATAAGGTTAAGAGGAATGAGGAATGGTCATTAAAAAATGTAAAGGAGCTTAAAGATTCGGCTCTTGAAGAATTGAAAGATTTTGATCAAGAAAAGGTGAAAGCAATATCTAGCATTGTTTGAGAATAATTTTTCCCATTAAGATATAATACAATTTTCTTCTTAAGATATTGTTGTTGCTTCTACACTGTCAAAGAACATGAATTTATAAAAATTGGACATCGAATTCTCTCTCCTTATTCACTTGTATAGCCTCAAGACATAAAGGCGTATAGGTTGAGAGTTAAAATTTAAATTTTCGCTCTTTTTTTTTTTTTTAATGTCATATTAAAATAGCCATCGGATTAAAAGAAAAAAAAAAATTTCTCTCCATTTACCTTCATGCTATAAATTTTAAGAAAATTATTTATGTCATAAGTAACAATACTTATAGTATTATCGTTACCCACAAAATTATCTAAAATCTCCTTTTTCAAAATAGATAGCTCCTGATTTGGAGATAAAATAATTTTTTTTTTTATTTTGCTGCACATAGCAACAGCTCTATAACAACTCTTATTATCAGCCACACCTATCATCACCTTAAATCTTAATATATCTTAATATGTCATGGACATAGTGACTGAGGCTTTTTTAGCTTATTGTATGATTATTAAGAATATTTGGCATGTGACTCGGTGTGAAATGTTTCCAATTCCTAGAATTGTACGTACGTCATTTCACTTTCTCTTAAGATTTGACAAGAATAATAATAAAACTTCATCATAGTATAATGCAGGAATAATAACTATATATCCTTTATATTTTAATTTATTATACTATTTTATATGTTATATTTAAAAAATTATTTATTTATTTTTAATATTTATAAAATTGTGTATTATTTTATCCATAAAAAAAATTAATAAATGTTAATTATTGTGAATGTTAGAGATAAGTAAATATTTTTTAAAATATTAGGGATGAAGTAGTGTAACAGATCAAAACATAGAGGATATATAGTAATTATCCCAAAATTTTTACATGATTAAATAAATTTGTATAAAATATGAAAATAATCGTCAATCATCAACTTATTCATATGGTATGAAGACCTTTTTTGTGAAAATTTTCTCCTTAAGTTCACCCTTCAAAGGAAAATCTAGCCGTTTCTCTCTCTCTCTCTCTCTTTTTTTTCATTAAATTTGACCATTTTTCGCCACTATTAGTTCTAATTTTAAGTCGGTAGCCGTTTTATTTTTTTTTTATTAATTTTTATTTTTTTTATCTTGGACCATTAGTTTTGTTGGCAAACTTAACATAAATCTTTAAATTTTGTTTTTTTTAATATTATTAATTTTTGTTCGCTAAGTTATTTTATTTCATTTTTTATGAAAATATTGGAAAAGACAATAAATTTTAGATTGAAAATTTTCATGTGCAGTTGTTATTGTTAAAATGGGATATTTAGATTTAAATTTTTTTATTGGATTAATAAATTTTATTTTTTATTAAAATATTATTTTTTTAAAAAAAGATAAATTGTTAATTTATTGAAAACTAAAAATAGATAAACAAATAATATAAATAAAATTACAATTAAGAAATACCAACATAAACTTTCACTTAAATTATGAAATTGTTTGTTTTTATTCTTCAATTTCATTGATAATACTATTTTGATTTACGACACGGCGATTCATTCAATAATTTGCATGCTTCACTTTATAATATTGATTAACCATAAATCTTTAACTAAATTCAATTGTAAACATATTAACAAAAGTTTTATGAAAAAAATAAATATAAAATCTATAAAAGATAAATATTTTGAAAATTTTATAAGAGGTAGTAAAAACTGCATGAAAGAAATATTAAACATTTCAAAAAAAAAAAGAAAATAATCAAATTGGAAATCTATATTTACTCGATTGGAAAATTAAAAAACAAATGACATAAAAAATAGTGATACTCATACTATACAAAAAAAAAAACTATACTAAAGTCTTTCAAAACAATAGAATTAAATACGTACTATGGTGAACTAGTTACAACTATTAAATTTACTAAATAACACATTATTATATACACACAATCACAAATACACGCAAACTCACATCTAAATATAAAAATAATATTTCACATGCAATACACATTTAAATGTAGAAATAACATGTCAAAATCACATGCAATACACATCTAAATAATTAGTGTAAATAAAATAAGGGATGGGTCTCTCCACTTTTTTTTTTAGGTTCGTATTTTATTATTTTATATTATATTTACTTAAACATTTCAATTAAAAATTATTTTTTATAATACTGTGTCCGTCGTATCTAAATTTGTACTATTATTATTAATATTATTATTGGCAGACATGAACATGTGCTATGAAAGCTGATGCAAAATTGTTTTCTAGTGTATATGTTCTGATTGATGCATATGGCTACAAGGAGTACTAAATGCTGAAAAATTACAATAATTTAAAAAAATCTATTGGTACAAAAATTACCATTTTTTTCAAATTTTAAAAATTTAGTAAAATTAAATTAATTTTGACATATTATATATAATTTAATTAATATTAAAAAAATAAAATTTATGCCATATAAGTTAGATTGATTGACATTATTTATTATGGGTACTAGGTTCATATAAAAATATTAACTAGCTTAAAAAAGTAGATGAACATATAAGTTTTACAAATTAAATAATTTTCTATTTTATATTTTTTCATAAAAATAGAGAGAAACTCTTTCACTTCATATATATCACGCGTGTATTTTTATTTTTTCATTTTAACTAAATTACTATTTATGTCAAATAGTTTTATTAAATTCTAAAAATTATAATAAATTTTATAAAAATAAAAAATATAATTTTTTATACCA
The DNA here is from genome assembly GCA_947683625.1 of Mallotus nudiflorus. Lineage (NCBI taxonomy): Eukaryota > Viridiplantae > Streptophyta > Magnoliopsida > Malpighiales > Euphorbiaceae > Mallotus > Mallotus nudiflorus. The sequence goes on along the minus strand of CANTUR010000070.1, from coordinate 198,728 downwards.
ATATATTTTTTTTTTGGAACAAACGCTAATAAATCTTTAAGAAAATATAAATTGAAGAAAATGGATATGGTGGCTTTCGTGGTCAGGTTTGGTTCCAAGCCAGCCCATTCTACGCCCACTTAACTTTAGGCCTTGGCCTTCTCACTAGATTAAAGCTTAGGCCCATTCTTTTTTTTTTTTTTAAGAAAATTAGGCAAAATATTTTCAAAATCAGTCCACGTGCGTTTTTTCATATTTTGTTTTCATCTTTACGAGCTTTTTTTTTTCCACTGTTTTTTTTCCCTTAACTTATTTATTCTTTCTCCTTCCCTTTTTTAATTTTCTATTTATTTTTTTTTCTTTCTAATTATTTTTTCTATTATTTTTCTCTAATTTATTTTTCATTTCTCTTTCCCTTTTTTTATTTTCTATTTATTTAAAAAAAACTGAAAAAGAAAAAAATGATGTTGTTGAAGAAGAAAGAAGAACAAAAAATTTATTAATTGTAGATGATAAGTTCCAAAAAAGAAGACGACGACAACATGTTTTGATTATTTGTATAGACATTTGTCAAAACAACCAGAAAAATCATTACAAAATAAACTTATAAAATTGAAAAAAAAGTAAAAAAATATAAATAATCACCAAAACAATCAAAAAAATATAAATAATCACCAAAACAACCAAATAATACAATTGCCAAAACAACTTGAAAATGCCCGAGGGGGAGGGGGGTGAATAGGGTTAATGAAAGATTAAAAGCAAATTTAAAGGATGATTGAGAAAAAAGAGACGAACACAAGAATTTAAAGAGTTCAAATTCTCAACCAATCATACATCTTCATTTAACTTATCTCCAAGTTAGAATTTTCAACATCCACTCCGTTCTATTCCACTAGATTGAGTTTACACCAGAGTTTTTCTCAGCTCAACTTAAACCTTTACAACTTCAATTTTCAAGGCTCACTTAAAACCTTTTTTCAAGTGTTTTCAAGGCTCATACTTAAACCTTACACAAAGAGTTTTCTTGGTTCACTCTTAAAACAAAAAACCCAAGAAATAAGAAGAAGAGAAATCATAAGCTAAAGCACTCATCCACACTCACTAGATTATAAACTCAACAATAGTTTATTTATAAGAGATTAATATATAAAAAGAAAAGTGAAAGAATTAAAATTTGGCTCATTGATAAATAAATTTGCTCCACTAATTCTCTTACTTGTTAAATGAGGTTCCAAGGCTTCAATTTACAGTTGGAGAGTGAAAAATAACTGTTGGAAACTATTAATTTCATTCCCAACCTTTTTCTTCTTCATTTAATGCATTTTCAACTTTTGTAGGATTTTGAATGCTCATAGTTGTGAGCATTGAAAATTACGATCATTACTTGTAAAAGTGATCGTTGGAGACGCTCACGATCATGAAGGTAGACCGTCAGCATATCGGCCATTTTTCTCACACTTTGGGTATGAGGAGCCTCGGGACCGTGAGGGACACTTATGGTTGTGAGTGTAGATCATAAGTGTAGGCTGAACTCTTATTCGTTTAGCTTCCAAATGCACTCCTTTGCACTTGGTTCATTTTCCATGTTTAAGGGAACATGTTTAAGAGTTTTTGAAGTATTCAAATGTCCTCAAGCATATTCCAAAGCTCGGTTAATTAATTTTTCTTTTATTGAATGTAATCATGTACTTAACCTTAGAAACACACTTAAATAAAGAGCATTAGTGATTCAAAATTGATTGTTAAAGTCAAACAACGGTTGAATTAAGATTGGTCATGCAAAGGGTCAAGAATCTCCCTTTTTTTAATTTTAAAAATCAATTTTAGAATGATAATTAAAAAATACTAAAGTGCATGTGTGTGCATATTTTTTATGATACTCCCCCTCAATCATATACTAAGGAGTTTTCAAATTTTCCCCCCTTAATATATGCTAAGGTGAGTAAAGTATGTCAAATATCACTTAATCATAATAAATATTTAGTTTCTCCCCCTTTTTGGTATTCTCTTTATAATTCAAGTATAATTATTATCATTCAAAATGTCAAGTTTCTCTCCCCCTTCGTTGAAGTGAAATAGGGAGGTAACTAAAAAAGAAAGATACTAAGTAAAAAAAAAGTGAAATTAAATGAATTAAATTAAATAAATGAAATTAAATGAAAAATAAGGATACTAATTGAAAAATAATTGAACAAAATCATGCCTATTGATACCTAATGAAAAATCAAATGGAGAGTTAATTATGAAAAGTGAAGCATATGCCAAGTGTATTAAGGAATGACAATGGTAGTCATGATTCTTAATATATAGTCCAAAGAGATCTTTTAAAGAGTAAGGCATACCAAGTTAAAAATAATGTCAAATGAAAAATAATGAGAGAATTGCATATTATGCAATTTTTGAAAAGTATTTTGATAATGCAAAGGGTCAAATTCTCTTTGGACAAATTTATGTTTACATGTTTATTGATAAACTAAGTAAATTAATTTTATCTATTTATCAATAATTAGCATATGGAAAACTTCAACCACTCCTACTCAAAATGAGATCAAACACCTTTTTTAACCTAAACTTTAGTTGGTCTAGGTTTACTTATCTCAAAATAATTTTTAGGCAGGAGGTTAAGGTGAAGTAGTCTATAGTAATATACATTATTAGTATATCCAAATTTCATGCAATAAAAGCATTTAATTTTTGAAAATTTATTTTGCCTACTAACATATGCAAGTTTAGCATGGTAATGATGGTTGGTGCTTTTCTAAACATAATAGTTCTAGGATGAGTGTGCATCTCACAATCATAATAATGCATGAATTTTTGAGGCCTAATGTACATGTGTGTGCGTCTCTTATTGTGATATATGAATGCATGATGCAATTAGGATTTCTTAGCCTTAGTCTTGAAATCTTGAGCCTTGGGAATATTAGGCTTTAAAGGCTTTCCCTTTGCACTTAGATTCATATGACTCTTAGTCTTAGAATTTTAAGCTTTAGAGCTTTTACAAGGAGTATGGGATGAGGCACGAGTAGCCTTAACAAATTTGGGGGGGCTTGATAATGTTAAAGCTCCATTTGAAAAACTAAGACCATATGTCAAACCATGAGGCCTTTGACTATTTAAAAGATAATCATGGGTCTCTTTTTCTTTTTGGAATATAGAAAATATGTTTTTGAGTTCTACAATCTCTCTTGAAAATAACTCATTTTCTTTTTTAACATTTTTAAGATCTTCTTTCAAACAGATAGATATTTTTAAATCAAGAGTTAATTTTTTATTTGAAAAACTAAAATTTGAATATTCCAATTTCAAATCCTTAAAATTTTTGGATAACTTTAAAAGCGTTTGTTTATACAATTTTTTCTTAAAAAGCAACTTTTGACAATGCAAAACTAATTTTCTAAATAAAAAGCTATCATCATCAAATTCCTCATCATCATTTAGCTTATCAAAGCATAAATTATCACAAGAATTATCATAATAAGATTTAGAAAATGGAGGTACCTTAAATTTATCCTCTAAGGCCATGAAGCAAAGGTTTGATGCCTCTTGGTACTCCTCCTCCATCTCAGATTCAGATTAGTAATCCTAAGTAGCTTTAAAAGTTTTTCTCCTCTCCTTTGCTCCCTCGTGCTTATGTTTGATCTTAGGACATTCATCTTGAATGTGATCGGACCTCTTACACTTTAAGCATATGACTTCCTTGGCCTTCTTGAATCCACCTCTCTTGGATTCTTTATGTTTGTTTAAGTTTTTCTGCTTTAAGTACTCCATGAATTACTTAGTGAATGATGCAAAATCCTTATCATTTTCACTTGATTCTTTAAGTTTAATTTCATCACTTGAGTCTTATGATGCTTTAAATGCAAGGCTCTTTTTATTGCTGTCTTTTTGTTCCTTTTCCCTTTACCTTAAGGTCAGCTTATGAGTGAGAAACTTACCAATAAGGATGTTAATTGAAATTTTGGAGAGATAATGAGATTCTTCAATTAAAGTTACTCTTGACTCCTAATCCTTATTAGGTAGCACTTTTAAGATTTTGGTAGTGACTTATTCTTTAGAGTAGTGCTTGCCTAACTCCCTTAAGGTGGTTAAGAGAGCATTTAATCAGTTTTTCATATTAATGATGCTCTCATGAGGCTTCATCTTGAACATCTCATATTCAAACATATGGAGTTGGACTTTTTGGGATCTCACTTGGATATTTCCTTTATAGTGATTTTCCAAAGTCTCTCACATCTCCTTAGCCGATATGCAATGTTAAAGCTTGTCTCCTTTTTTTGACATTGAGGCAATAAGAACCAACATAGCCCTTTTTTTTTGTAGTTCTCCTCTTTTTCTTCTTGAGACCACTCCTTCCTCTCCTTATGAACTTTAATACCTTTTACTATCTTCATTGGAGGGTTCCACCTATTTAAGATTACATCCCATAATCTAATGGAATCACTATCAAAATAGAGCTCCATTATATGCTTCTAATAGGGGTCACTTCTATTAAAGAAAGGTCTAAAGGTTTGAAAAGAAAAAGATTCACTCCCCATAATATTGAATTCTAGTAATTAAGTACCTAGAACCTAAGCTCTGATACCAAATGAAAATGCCTTGGGAGGGTGAATAGGGCCAATAAAAGATTGAGAAAATTAAAAGCAAATTTAAAGGATGATTGAGAAAAGGAGATGAATACAAGAATTTAATGAGTGCAAATTCTCAACCAATCCTACGTCTTCACCTAACTTATCCCTAAGTTAGGATTTTCAACACCCTCTCCATTCTATTATACTAAATTGAGTTTATATAAGAGTTTTTCTAGGCTTAACGTAAACCTTTACAACTTGAGTTTTCAAGGCTTACTCAAAATATTTTTCCAAGTGTTTTCAAGGCTTATGTTTAAACCTTACATAAAGCATTTTCTTGGCTTACTTTTAAAACCAAAAACCCTAAGTGTTTTTATGTAAACACTTAAACCAATTCCTTTACTTAGATCCTCACTTCCCTTTCTTAATCCCAATAAATAAGAAGAAGAGAAATCCTAAGTTAGAGCACTCACCCACACTCACTAGATTATAAACTCAATAAGAGTTTATTTATAAGAGATGAATATATAAAAAGAAAAGTAAAAGAATTAAAATTTAGCTCAATGAATTTGATAAAAAAATTTACTCCAACAACTCTCTTACTTGTTAAATGAAGTTTTAAGGTTTTAATTTATAATTGGAGAGTGAAAAATAACTATTGGAAGCTATTAATTTTATGCCCAACCTCTTTCTTCTTTATTTAATGCATTTTCAGCTTTTGCAGGATTTCAGATGCTTATAGTTGTGAGCATTGAAAATTATGACCGTTACTTGCAAAAGTGACGGTTGGATATGCTCATGGTCGTAAGGGTAGACCGTGAGCGTGTTAGCCAGTTTTCTCACACTTTAGGCATGAGGAGCCTCAGGACCGTGAGGGACGCTCATGGTCATGAGTGTAGACTATGAGTATAGGCTAGACTTATAAAAACTTATCTATTTAGCCTCTAAATGCACTCAAAATAGTTCATTTCCCATGTTTAAGGGAACATGTTTAGGAGTTTTTAAAGGTTTTAAATGTGTTTCAAATGTCCTCAAGCATGTTCTAAAGCTCGGTCAATTAACTTTGCTCTTATTGAATGTAATTATATACCTAAGCTTACAAACACACTTAAGCAACTTAAGCAAAAAGCATTAGTGATTCAAAATTAATTGTTAAAGTCAAAACAATGGTTGAATTGAGATTGATCATGACCTTGATCATGCAAAGAGTCAACACAACCGCCAAAATAACCATGAAAACAACCAGAAAATCCATTACAGAAAAAGCTCATAGAAATTAAAAAAAAACCAACTAAAAAAATAAAAACAATTGCTAAAAAAATTAGAAAAATAATTGCCTAAAACCTAGAAAAACAACTAAAAAACAACAAAAAAATGAACCAATAAACAATCATCACTAAAACAATTAGAAAGTAATCAGAAAAACAACTGTCAAAACAACCACTAAAACAACTAGAAAATCAACTAGAAAAATAACCAATATAAACGATCACAAAAAAAACTTATAAAATTGAAAAAGATCAAACTAAAAACATCTTCCAAAAGAACCAAAAAAATCTTCTAAAGCAACAAAAAACAACTACAAAAAAATTGCCAAAACAATATGTTTATGCTATATTTGAAAGTTTTTGAAGCGTGTTAAGGCCATTGACCCAATTTGATTTTAATTTGAAATATTGGAGCCCAAAATTAGTGAAAAGCCTAGCCTAGTCAACTTAGTGATTAAGGAAGAAAATTCTAGGAGATTCTAGATGAAAATGCCTTGGGGAAAAAGATCATCTTGGGGATGAAGATTGCGTGAATTTATTTTCACTTGAAAACAGAAGACACTTGAATGCTGAAGAATTAGTTTGGAGAATTAGCCTGCAAGGAAGAATGCTATAAAAGGGGGAAGAACACACATCTACATCTATCACCAACATCTACATCAATCTACAAATGTACAATCATTTTCAATTATCATTAGCCAATCATTTTTACTGTCATTTTTTTTAGTTTATCAATAGCACTATTGTAAGCATCCAATTTTGGGATAGTTGAGTGTGGATGCGACAGAGAGCTCCTATGATGAAAATTTGATCGAAATTGATTTATAGATATTGATTTTGGATTTTTAGGACCAAAATGGTTATAACCTGAATTTTATAAATTATTAAATTAATTTTTGGGATTTACAGTGTTAATAAATATTTTATTAAATTGTTATATTATGGTTAATTTGTGAAATTTAATTGAATTCAAGTGTTGTTATTTATTTTGATATATTATGGCATTATTACTAATTTAAAATTTTAAATTTAAAACTTAATATTATTATTATATATTATTTAATAATATTATTATTATTTGTGAATTTTGTAATGTAGTGTAATTTAATATATTTTAATATTAAGTGGTAAGTTTAATTAGAAAAGAAAATATTTAAATTAAAAATATTATTTTTTCTTTTTCTCCTTTTTGATATATATATGTATATATATACCCAAAAATTTCCCTTTCCCCCTTTCCTTTCTTCTCCCTCTTCTTTGCATAATGCAAAATGCGAACCAGCTCCCCATGCTGTTGCTTGACCGTTGGTAGTGCCACCATTGCTACCGTCACTCCTTCCCAACTTGCCACTACCACCTTTCCCTCCTCCCGCCTCCATTTTTCTTTCCTCCTCCTCCTTATTTCTTCTCAATGCCGTGAGCTTCCGGAGGTTGCCGGTGACATTTTTTGTGGTGGTTGGATCTTGCACCGGTCTTGTTTGGAAGTTCTCATTGTGGGCTTTGATTTTCCTAAGGTAATTCATTTAATTAAACTTGAATTCAGCTTCAATTTTAGATAATTCATTATAGGGTTCTTAATTTCAATTGTTGATTTTGTGTTCAACTAATTTGATTCATGTTAAATTGACTTTAGATTAGTTAAATTGAAGTTGTAAGCTTTCTAAAAATGTATTTAAATTTGATTTTAAAGGTAGTTGAGATTTGAGCACTATTCCGAGCTTGGTTGCTGTTCACGAGTACTGTCTTGGCTCGGAAATATGTTTTATTTTTAATAAATTCTACTAATTATTTTAAGCATATTTTGTTAAGAAAGTTTATTGAAATTATATTATGAATATTTATTATGAATTTTTGAATGTTTATGTAAAATTTGAATTTTTGGAAAAATTTGTATAAATTAGTAAATTTTATATTTTAATTGAAATTATTATTAATTATTATGTTTTGGATAATTTTTGAGTGATAAATAGTATTAAAATAATTTTATGAATTATTTACTATTTTTAGCTAATTAATAATAATTTTCAAAAATATATTCGAATAATAATTTTACCTATTATTTTTATGATTAAATGAATTTTTAGCTATTTTATTATTACTTGGGCAATTTAAATAATTATTTGTAATTTATGCTATTTAATTTTGAATATTTGAAAAATAAATTTTTATTAATATTATTCAATTGTATTTAGGATTTTATTATTTATTTTCGATGCTTTTATTATTTAAATAAATTGAATTGTGGTATTTTATGATTTTTATGAGTTTTGATGAATTAGTAGCATTTATTATTATTTTATTAATTTTAATTTTGTTGGTTCTTGGTTGGGTAATAAATGTAGTTCGGGGGACCAACCCGAGAAGTTGATATTTTTGAGTATTTAAAGTTTGTTTGCTTAAAGGATCGGCTCTATTTTTCATAGAGAGATGTCCCTTTTGCAGAGGAGACTCTGCTAAGTTTTTAATAAAATTTTCGTAAAACGTGACATCGGGTCCATCCTAAGTTTTGAAATTTTATCAATTCGTGTCCCAAATTGAGTCATTCTTTAGAATTTCTAGAAGTATAAAATTAGGATTTCGATTATAATATATTATTATTTTTATTATTTTCTTTAGTTGCTCTGCGTGCTTTGTCTATTGAACCGGGACAGTCAAGTCAGGGTCAAGCAGTGCACTTAAACTGTGAGTTATAATTATATGTATACATTGCATGTAGATAACATTGTGAGCATTCATATTTTTAAGAAATATGATTTTTCATTATGCTTTAATTCATTAAATTGTTAATATATGATTATTTCGAATATATATATTTTCATATATATTTACATGTGATTATTAAATTGTGACAATGAATGCTATTCATGTTTATTATGAAATTTTCATTATTTTATTATGAAATAGCATTTTTGGAGGATAGTTGTAAAACGTGCCACTTAGCAGGTCACGCTAGGACTATTGCACAACAATATGATAGAATTAGGCTTTGAACATTGATATGGAAATTATGATTGTTGTGAATTATGGATGGTAAGTGGTGTAACTGCGAATGCTCGGTTGACTTGTAGGGTATTCGGGGCCAGTTAGCACCGGTACTAGAACTGCAGATTCTTGATTGACCCTTTATATACTCGGGGCCAGTTCATTGTCAAAAAGTTGGATAAAGAAATATTTGGAGTTATGGAAGCCTGTTGGCTAGTGAATTTCAGTGATTGAGGTTGTAGAAAATTTAGGGATTTTGCTTCGATCCTCCACCCAAAATTCTTATGAATTTATTATTAAAATAAAAGTGAATTTTTAGTATTTATATGAAATGCATGTATATATAAATAAATATATATATTATTTATTATACTGATGCTTGAGTGTTTATATCTTTAGGTTGCGTGTATATATATTATAATAATTCACTCAGTGAGGTTTGACCCTCTTTAATATTTTTTTCAGCATCTTTTACTTCAAACCTCCCTAGTAGACCTATTCGTCAGACTCTTTCTTCCCCGATCAACTTATGTAAATATTGAACCGTTTCTTTTATTGTATTTTAGTAAATGCTGCAATAGTAGTGCTTTTTGTTTTTAGTATTTATACTGTGTTCGATAGTGATTTTATATTTAGAGACTTGTATGAATATATTTATTATGTTATGATATGAATTTCTTTTATATTAATTAAAATTTTAATTCTGATGTATTTTTGTGGTATGTTTGCATGTGTTTTTATTTTGAAGGCTTGATACGGCTTTCGAATTCATTAGAATTCCCATTTCCTAGCACCGGTCATGACTTCGCAGTTTGGATCATGATAAAAATTATGAGTTTTAATGTAATGACCTTTTATTTTAAATTATTAAAGTATATTCTAAGATTTACAGTGTTAATAATATTTTAAATATTATTTATATATTATCATTACTATCATCATCATCATCATCATCATCATCATCATCATTATTATTATTATTATAATTATTTTCATTACTATTAGAGTGCATGTGTGTTAGCATATTTATTATTATTGTTAGTATTATTATTTGTTATTATTATTAGTATTATTATTCTTTTTGTTGTTGATGTGCATGGGTGCATGTGTGTATTATGTTGTATATGTATATATGTATATATATGGGTGATAGGTGGTGAAGTTAATGTGTGTGTATATATATAAAAGGTGAGAAGCAGGTCAAAAAGGCAAATGGGTCAACCTCTCCCCACATATTCTTTTTTTTTCTCCTTCTTCTTTTTCTTTCCTTTGCTTTCGCCATTTTTGTTTCTGCCAGCATGTCCGTGCTCCACCAGTGCACCACAAACCACCACCTCGCTTGCCGTTGCTTCCTCACCTTCCCACCACCTTCTCCTCCCCTTATCAACACTGGCATTCGCCAATTACCGTGGGTGTCACTGTAGCACCGACAAAATTTTTTTATGGATTTAGCTTGTGTTTTTGGGCTCTTTAGACTCCTCTCGGTGTATACTTCCCGATTCTCAAGTTGTTTCAACTTTACGACGTTCGGATTGTAAGTTTTCTTCAATTTTAGTTTATGTCTATTTTAGGTTTTTATTTTTTTTAGCTTGATTGTGTTTGATTCTTGCTAAATCCTTTTGAAAATGCTGTTATATGAAACTTAAGCTTCTCAAATATATTTTTAGTTTATTTTTTTGAATTTATTTGAATTATGGGTAATTATTGAATTTTTGATAATTAAAAATAAATTTTTATTAATTATATGATTTATATATTTTGTATAGAAATTATGATAAATTGTATAGTTAATTTAAATTATTAGCTTTAAGAATGAGAAAATAAATTTTCACTAATTTTAGTAATTTTGATTAATTTTTGAATAATATTTAGTATTATGTAAATTTTTGGATTTATGAGTAAATTATGTATTTTTGTTGAAATTATAGTTATATAATATGTTTTAAACAATTTTGGAATAATAAATGGTATTAAAATAATTTTTACGAATTATTTACTATTTTTAACTAATTAATACTAATTTTCAAAAATATATTCAAATAATAATTTTAGATACTAGTTTTGTGATTAAATAAGTTTTTAACCATTTTTATTAAATATATAAACTATTTGAGTAATTAATTGTGAATTTTACTATTTTATTTTGAATAATTAAAAAATTTAATTTTTTTATTAATATTTTATAATTTATTTGAGATTTTATTTAATTAATGTGAAAATAATTATATTTAATGTTTTTTATGTTTGAATTTTTTATATTGTAATTATTTATGGATATTTATGGATTTTGATGATTTTTATTACATTTATTATTTAATATTGATTTTTGATAAATTGTGAATTTCGGTTGGAAATTTGTGTAGTTAGGGATTCCAACTCGAGGTGTTAAGCATTTTGAATATAGAAATGTGTTTTCTTACAGGATCGGCTTAAATTTTTAGTAGAGAGATGTCTGTTTTATAGAGGAGACTCTGTCGATTTTTTAGTAGAACTCTTGTAAAACATGACGTTGGCTCGATCATGAGTTTTTGGTTTTTTTTTTTTTTATTAAGTTTTGATTCTTAGATCGAGTTTTCCTTTAGAATTCTTAGAAGTATAACTTAGGAATTTATTCTAATTTTATTATTATTTATTTTTCTAACTATACCGAGACCGAGGCTTTTCGGACCAGACTTGTCGAGTCAGTTTCGAGGAGCGTAAACTTGTGAGTTTTTATTTTATATATGCATTGCATATAGGATGCATGAAAGGGAGTTTGCATATTTTCATTATATGTTTAAACATAAATTATTTCATTAAATGATTTAGTATATTTTTGATATTCTATTGGTATATTTTGGTACATATGTGCTACATATGCTTATTATATTTTAGTATATGTTATGTATATTTTTGGTAATACTTAGTATATATAGTTGGCTTATTTTCAGTATGCAATTGGTATATTTCCAGTATATGTTCGGAATATGTTTAGTATATTTTCTTTATAAATTGATGTTGTTATGTTTGAATTATGCACATAAATATTTTTAATAATTATGCGATTTATTGAAGGATATAAATAAAACGTGCTACTTAGTGGACTGCACTAGGATTGTGTACGTACCAGTATGATAGATTTTAAGGTTGAGTTTATGAAATCATTTGAGGTGACATTTGATTAATTGACTATTGAAAATTTATATGAATGAGTAGTGTGATTGCGGGATCTCAATTGACTTAGTGTCTCGGGGCCAATCACACTCACAATAAGACTGCAGAACCTCAGTTGACTTAGTGTCTCGGGGTCAGTCTACTGTCCAAAATGGAATAAAAGAATTACTTTGGAATTAAGTGAGCCTGATGACTAGTGAGATATTTTGATTGAGGTTGCAGATATCTAGGGTTCTATTTGATCCTTCATTTAAATAAATGTTTTATGCATTTATTATATATAAAAGCATATTTTAGCATCTAAGTGAAATGCGTGTATATGTATATTATTATACTGATGCTTGACTTTATATGATTTAGATTGCATGTATATATATTATAATAATTTACTCAGTGAGGTCTGACTCCCTCAATATTTTTTTTAGGAGATACTTCTTCAAACCTCACTAGTAGTGCTTTATGCCGGTCTTCTTCAGCCTCGGCTAGACTATATAAATTTGTTATCTGACCTTCTGGTGTATTCTAGAGACTGTAGTAGTAGTGTATTGTATCAGTAGTGTGTTGTTTTAAGATTTCTATATCAGAATACTGTATGAATATTTTTATTATGATATGACTTTTAAGTATTTATTTTTATATATCAATTTAAATTTTAATTATGGCATATTTTTATATTATTATTGCATGTATTTTTATTTTTAAGGCTTCTTACGAGTTCTGGATTTAAAAAAATTCTCATTCCCTAGCGTCAGTCATGACTCCCAGTTTGGGTCATGACATTTAAGGACTAAATTGCAATGTTTCTTTTTGGGGTTTAATTGTAAAATTGAATTTTTTAAAGGGCCTTTTTGTAATTAAATGTCAAAAAAATTACCTGTCGGAATTGTACTATTCTGATCGGTGTTGATTTTTAATTTTATTTTTGAAAAATCCATTTATTTACTTTCTGATTGATTTAGAAAATAATAAAATAATAATAAAAATAAGTAAAATAGATAAATACGAATTTTTTGCTCGTATATGAGATAAATGTTTTTTTCACATAAAAATAACTATCTATTTTATCTAGTTTTTAGATCAGATAAGGTAATTGGGCCCTAGGAAAACAAAGAAAAGGACACGACTTTCAAAGGTTTTTTCAAAAGGAGAGAGGGACAAAAAAAATTGTGTAGATAAAAAAAAAATTTGAACCTACGTTCATTCTTAAAAAAAAACATAGTATGTCTGTGGTGATATCCAAAAATCAATTTAGATCAATTTTCAACACTGAATCCTTCTTCTAAGGAGCAATCAACAACACTGCATCCATCAATCATCCCCTTCTACTCCTTTCTTTTTATTATTTTTATTTTTATTTGATTTTATTATTTTTATTAATTATTTATTGATTTCTTTTTGTTGTTTATTTTTTTTTTATGTCTTATAGATATGATGAGAGCTGTGATTGAATTGTTGGAGATCTGAAGATCCATGGAATGTCATGGATTTTATTTTGCTAAGATTTTCACGTACATTTTAGGGTTCTTATTTTATTATACTATTTTTTATTTTATTTATTTGATTTATTGGGTTGTGTATTTAATTAGCTTTTTTTATTTTTGTTCTCTGTACGTAGGAATTGCAATAGTCCTAATAGTGAGAATAATAATATTTTTATTTTTCTGCACTTTAAAAATGATTAGTAAATTAAGGTTTATTTGGTAAATCTAAATTAAAATCAATGGTGACTGTAGATTGATATTATGTTGCATGAAATCAAATTAGGGTTTTGTTAGAAGAAATAATTTAATTGGTTGTTTGATTTTTTATTTGATTGTTTTATGTATTTTTTTTTATATTTTTAGGCTTGTTTATTTTTATGTGTTTTGGCCCTAAGACCACATTTATGATTAACCCATTTGAAATAGGCTTTTAATTGGATTTTAGGTTTTAATTAACTTTAAAATCAAGTTTTTCATAAATACCCTAAAATAGAAGCAAAACAACAAAAATACCCTAAGTTTTCTAAATTTGCATGCTTACCCTATAGCATGAAAATAATTACGTGACTGCCCGCTTATTTCATCATTGTGATTTGTGCATCTTCTTTATCTTTTTTCTCTTTTTTTTCAATGGTTTTTCCTTCAAAAATTCTTCATCCTCTGATGCTCCCATGATCTTGTTAATATTAGTTTCAGTGACAGATCCAAATCAAGATTGCCATCATACTCAATTGCTTAGGTTAGATTTATTTCTTTTCTGGTTTTTGTTTTTTGTTTACTTTTTATCTTGTTTTCAGCTTCATTTCTAACAAAAATGAAGTAATGGTTTAGGGAATTAAGTCATTTAACCTATTTCTTTCTTGAATTGATGGAAAATTTTAACAAAGTAGAATTTAAGTTGTTTCATGATTGACTGTTTTTCTAGTTAATTTAAGTTTGATTTTTTATTAAATTAGAATGGATGACGGGTGGATGTCTGCAATCTTATATTATGAAAATTTAAAAACTTTTGATGTTTTTGTCATGTAAGAAGATTGATCTTCATCTTAGGCCAAATGAATACTTGGGTTCCTGTCTTGCTCTTGAGAGGTTGCATTTGCACAAATTTCAGTTGAGGAATAAAAAATAAATATAATGTTTCTGGTCACTGAAGTTAGCTTTCATTTGAATAGAGAATTTAGGGAACATGTTGCTTATTATGATCCCGATAGTTTGCAATGAAAAAGGGAGCCCATTTTAAGTTTCAGAAGTCTATCAGTCATATGCACTAGGTTATATGTTACTGTCAATGGTAGTAAGTACTACTATTTACATCTCCATCTATTATACCTTATCCATGCTTTACACAACATGGGTTGCAATTCCTAATACATTAGGTGTATACGATACCAACGTTATATTAATTGTAAAAAATATAATATGTTTATGTTGGGTTTTACTTTCTAATAGTGGAAGATTTATTACATGATAATGAGTACTTATATTTTAGGATTAAAGAATTGATTTTTCAAAGTCTTGTTATAGATGTCTTATTCATGCAATAAACTTAATATACTACTCACAAATATTAATTGGAAGGCAGTATTTGCGCCTTCAACTATAGAAGCGGTGAGAGATAAATCTTTAGTGAATAAGTCTTAATCTATATAGTGTTACTGTCAGATGATATAAAAAGATACGAGAATTAGTTTTGGTATATGATGAGTACTAAAGCCATGTTTAAGTTGTGTCAAGATGTTAGGGAACTTGTTATTCAGGACTACTAAGGATTGGACATTGGTATGTTTAGCTTGGCAAGTGTTTGAAGGTAAAGGGCTATTGCACTCTCTTTGATAATTTGTAATTCTTATTACTTCTAAATTTTTGAATTTTTCTGAAGTCTCTGTCTCATAACATTACACTAAGCTTTTTGGCAATTAGTTGTTTACTACTGCAGTGACTTGTATAATTGAGAGGCAAAAAGGAATTATAGGATGGCAAGTTAATTTCATGGCTAATTTGCACTCCTTTATCTACATCATTATGATTTGGAGGATAGATTCTACTAGAAATGTGCATATTATACAATTTAGTTTCATTAGATTGATGTAATACCTATTGGTTGGCTGAATGTTACTTGAAAAAAAGTGTTTAGATTTTAGTTCCTTTTGCTGTTCTTTGGTACATGTGGATATTAGTTCATTGAGAAAAAAAATCAATAGAACATCTAGCTAAACATTTTTCTATAGCTGGTTGATTGACATCTTGGCAATTTGCCAACTTTCTTTTGATGAGTGACTAATAAATAATTTGCACAGTTTTGGTTATTAGTTGTCCTTTATTCTGTTGATATCTAGTACGAGTTGTTATAGTTTAATCAACAATAATATATTATTATTATTCTTTTAAATTGACAAAAACATACACTGAATTATTGTATTAGAAATGTAAAATAAACATAAAGTATTCTAAATTGACAAAAACATATATATAGAATTTCAAGGTATTCAATACAATAAAAAATTGAGTGATAATTTCATTTTAAGAATTTTATAAATAGCCCCATGATGATGATGATTATATAGCCCCATCATCATCATCATCATCATCATCATCATTATTATTATATAGCCCCATCATCATCATCATCATCATCATCATCATCATCATTATATAGCCCCATCATTATCATCATCATCATCATGATTATGATGATGATGATGATGATTGTTATTATTATTATAAAAAATTCTAAATTGACAAAAATATATATATAATTACTATATCAGTAAAAAGTATTCTAAAAAATATATATATACAATGATGTGTGATGTTGCAAGTGTATATATAACTATATTATTATTATTATTATTATTATTATTATTATTATTATTATTATTATTATTATTATTATTATTATTATTATTATTATTATTATTATTATTATTATTATTATTATTATTATTATTATTATTATTATTATCATTATTATTATTATTATTATTATTATTATTATTATTATTATTATTATCATCATCATAATCATTTTAGAATCCTTTTAGTTTACATTCAGTTTTTGAAACAATTTAATGACATCTGATTAAAGTTCTTTGAAAAATAAAAAAAAATGTATATGCCTACTTCATTTTAGAATCCTTTCAGTTTACGTTTGATTTTTGAAATAATTCAATGACATACGTTTCAAGTTATTTTAGAAAACTTTTGGTTTACTTTTAGTTGCTGATACATATTTCACTTGCAGGAAAAAAAGCAACTGCTTGTTTTCATTCACTACAATGACAGATGGACCTACAACTTCACTTTCCAAAACTTTCAAGTCACTAAAATTCAAATACCAATACAATTCTTTGGTTTCTTTGCTTTGAATTCGTCTACCTCTATGATTGTAATTAATTGATTAATTGAGGCTTCCAATTTCAATTACTCACATTGAAAAGAGATTTCTTTTGATGATTGTAATTGATTAATTCATTGGGCTAAACTTTCACCCATACCTAATTTATGATTGTTATCTATTTAATATAGCTTGATGAATTCATGTGTGGATTTGACCAAATCATCTCTTATATATTATGTACTAAATACATAATATTGTAGGACAAAACCAAAATTTTCATATACGTTCTTCAAAACAAAAAAAAAGAAGAAGCTAAAATAAAAAAAAATGAATAAGAAACTAAAATTTAACCAAAAGGATACAAAAAAATGAATTAAAAACCAAAAGGATACAAAAAAATGAATCGGAAACCAAAAATAAAAAAATAAAACCAACATAAATTAATATAATAAAAAAAGAACACACTAAATTAGAATCTTTCAATACTTCATCACCATCAACACCATCTGTAATATAACTATCTTTAATATTTGAATTAAAACCAACATCCTTAGACAATTTCTTATCAGCCTTCAAATAAAAAACCAAAATAAAGTATCAGAAGCCAAACAGAAACCAAAATGATACAAAAATAATAAAAGAAAACATGCCCCAACAAAATCCTTTAACTCATCACCACCACCAACAGTTTCAACAAACTCCCAATCATAATCACCCTTTTCACAATCAGCAACATCTCCTAAATCAGAACTAGAAGTACAAAAAACACATCCACATTTCCCTGCACTTTTAAAATAAGATCAGAAACTAAAAGTAAACAAAAAAGTAACAAAATTAAATACATACTACCTAATACAAGAATGGAGATGTGGGGTATTGGTTCTTATACCTCTCGCACACTAAGCAAGTACTCTACCATTTGAGCTACACTCATTTTCATCTTTCATTTATTGACATATTATTAAATTAGGTTATGATATGTTTTAGGACTGGTTCTTTAATTTAAAGTGATAAGGCATTATTTGTATTTTACAAACACATTAGATTACTTGAAATCTTTAAAATGTTAAAATTATATTTTTCGTGCTTGAAATATATTGATAAAATTGATTATATTTTAGAATTATTAGAAATTTAAATTATGACTTTATTTTTCTTATCTAAAGTTCTATTATAGCTATTTAGAAATAGTCATGTTGGTTCAATTATAATGAATTTTATATCTTTTACACATTAAAAACTTGAATAATCAATTATGTACAGAAAATTTGATGCATGTGAGTTGCTTGTATTTTTACCATCACATTCTATGTATTCTTATAACCTACTTGAGGAATTTACGAAATTAAATTTTCAAAAAATATATTAGTTAACACTTCACTAATAAAAAAAAAAGAGGAAAAATTAAGGAAAATAATTTTAAAAAATAAAGAGAAAAAAAAAGAGAAAAAAATAAAAAAATGGAAATAAGAAAATAAAAAATAAAAAAGAGAAAAATAAAAAATAAAAAATAAAATAAAAATTTACAAAAAAAGGAAAAGAAAAAAGAAAGAATAAATAAACATAAAAAAGAATAAAAGAAAAAAGATGGGCAAGAGAAAAAATAAAAAAGAAAAAAATATAAGAAAATGGATTAAATAAAAATTTATAAAAAGAGTAAATACGAGAAAAATAAAAAATAAATAAAAACTTTTAATAAATTAATAAAAAAAAGAAAAAGGTTGAAAAATAAAAGAAAAAAATATATAGGTGCATTCGTGAAAATGCAAAAGGTACTTTTGTAATTATGATAGGATAGATTTGTAAAAAATGAAAACTTGGGGGATTTTTGTTGACAACATTTAAAAATGAAGTATTTTTGTAAATGTTCCTAAAATCAATTTAGGCCTATTAGGTTAATTTAGACTTAGGCCCACTTTCTAGTTGAATAAAACTAACTTAAATTTAACTCAACCTTTAAAACATTTCTTTTAAATAAATAGACTTAGGCTCATTTTTTTTATCTTAAATTAAAATTAATTAGAATTAGGCCTATTAATTAATATCCAATCCAATTCATTTCCATAAAAATTAATAAACTAAAGGCCATTTCTTTAGAATTAAAAAATAGACTTAGTTCACTACTTTAATTAAAATGTAGGTCCACCCTTAGTTCCATTTCACTTATAACTAAAATGTAAACTGAGCTAAACTAATTAAAAGTAACATAGTTTAGACTAATTTAAGGACATCTGGTTAATGTAATTTTTATTTGACATTTCTTGACTAGTTGCCTTGAATGATAATTAGGGTTTAAATGAAACTGCATGTAATTAGAGAATAAGGTAATAATTAATAAACTAATTCTAAATAAACACGAGACTAAAAGAAGTTAGTATTCCATTTCCAGAATTTTCTAGTTGTGGTGCTAGCTTTCTTTTAGAGAATCAAGTACCACCTCTTTCGATTTGTCCTAGTTATTACCTTAGGTGGTGACTCATCATCTCCACACTATGTCTTTGTGATGTAGTAGTGTGTTCCTTAGAGCCCTAACCTCAAATAGTGTCGCGGTTGTTAAAATTTTGGATGCACGCTAAACCCCGTCGTCTACAACTATCTGTATTCTAACTTCATTTTTGTACTAAGCTCTAAAATCAATATAATTTCCCTTTTAGTTATTCAATAATTTTTTTATTTTCAAATTTATTTTCATTTGTGAAATCCAAGTAAATTGTGAAAAAGGAGTTTGGGGATCCGCAAATCAGCTAAAAGAAGTCAGTTCATTTTTTAGGAGTTAACTCCTCTGGCACTCTTACAATCACTTAAAAAATTTAAAATAGCCAATAATCTTTTAGCACGCCTAATGGGACATGTTTCAACAAGATTAATAGATTTGAAGAAAAATATTCAAAGTTGGTTACTGGACCAATAATTTACATATAAACCTAGGTAGTTTTTGGAAACAAATGAATAAAGGCTTGGTGCCTCAGTATCACTCTTGGACCAAGGCACTTGTTGGCTATTCAGGCCAAAATTTGAAGACTATTAATACCACTGTCATTAGTGCTCTCATAGAAGAAATGGAGAAAATACAACATATAAAGAATTCTTTATAAGACTCTGTGCAAAAATTTAAAAATGATATGCAGAAAATTATGCAAGGAATAAATATTTCATTTGCCATAATGAATGAAAAACCTTTTAAATTAGAAGGTTAAAATTCTGCACCAAAAGTGGAGATTCAACATCAAAAGCAAGAAAAAGGCCCAGGGGGCAATATTTCTCATGAGAAAGAACCAATTCCTCAAGGCTACATAACAAATCCCCAAGCTCATATGCCTTTTCCCCAGGTGTATATGCTACTTCCTTAGGGATAAAAGCAAAGCATAGGGAGTACACATAAGAAATAATCAATTCCTCAAGTTCAAATACCCCTTCCTTAAGACTAAGAACTAAATCCCTAAAGACTAGGACAAATAAAAAAAGTTACATTTTACCTAAGGAGAAATAAATTCTTCAAGGCCAAACATTAGTTTTTAAAGGATAAATGTTGATACGGTAAGACCATTTGCCTTCTCCTCAATCCCCAAGGGTGGAAATGAACCTCAAATTAGAAAAGGTGACAGAGCTGATAAAGGAAAATTTACTTTCCTTAATGGTATTAACCAAATCTATTAATATGGATTGAAGAACACTGATGGATCTAAAAAAGAAAATCAAAGAAAAGGAGGCTTTTCAGCCTTGCATGATGAATCCAAACAAGTTTAGAAATTATTGGAGGTTAGTTCTTCACAATAAATTTTTAGCACCAGATAAAAGGCCACCTACTCTAAAATTCTTTAGGAATAACCACAAATATAAGTCACCAAAATTCAATAATGAATTTATGGTGCCACAGTATATTCCACTAAACAAATGGTGGCATAAAGTGGAGCACAAAAAATTTTCTCAAACATTGACTCATGCACATAAGAGAAGACTGTAGAGATAAAGGGAATTTAAAGAATAAGAGATCAAACCTAATGCTAAGGTCAAACTTAGGCTTAAAGTTACAAATGATCCACTTTTTAACAAAAGTAAGTCCCTTATACAAAAGGCTAAGGAAGGTGTCACTAGGTTCCACACTTGGGGGGCAACTTTTCTAGGAGAAATAAAAGGAGTCATCCTAGAAAAATCATCAAGAGAGGTAATCAATGCAATAATGGTTTTTCCAATTATTATTGATAACAAAAAATCCTTTAATGTCTTCTTTATGGAAAATCCAATTTTGAGCTTTAAAAGAAATTATTTTGCATATCAAATGGTTAATTATTACTTCCTTGTTAAGAAGAATGTCAAAGGAGGTGGAGCTAAAAATATATCCCACTATGTGGGAAAATAAAAGCTAATAAAAAGCAATAATAACTGGCTCCTGGTAAGGAATTTTCCATTTAATGGCAATATTTTGCTTTTTGGTTTTTCTAAATTGGCTTGATAGCCATTATATTTATTTTAAATAAATGAAGTTTGAATTTTGAGTTTTTGTTTATTTAGCAAGTTTGAATTTTGGTGTGTTTCTTTTTACTATTATTTCTTTGGTGTGTTTCTTTAGTGTGTGAATAAGTTATATGAATGGTGATGTGTTGATGAAATTTTAGTAGCATAATAACTAAAAATGGGAGGATTTTGTTTTATGAAGTAATGCATGACTGTGATGTATGTGTGTGATGTGATAAGTAATGCAAAAAATTGAAGAATCTGGTTTGTGAAAAACAGACAAGAAAATACAAAGCAAATAACTAGAGGATAAAAATTCATCTTCCCTGTAAAGAAAAAATCAAAGAAATATCAAGCAAAGATGTAGACAGGTTGTTGAAGTTAAGGTAAATTGAAATCCCTAAGGTACACAGCAAGTGGAGGAGAATTTGGAAGATCATAAAGCAATTCATGGCAGACAAAGTGCATAATTCCTAGGCAAGGAAACAATAAAACAAAGGCTAAATAAATAATTAATTTGGCCATAAAATAAATGCCTTGGAAATATAATTTGATATGAAAATATACAGTATTTTGGCAATTTATTGCTAAAATAAATAAATTTGCCTTATAGTAATATATAGACAAGCATGGACAGAAATAGTGTGTTTGAGGCATAGGGTGCCTATGGTTTTCATAAGCCATATGCTATTTTAAAATGTTTTGTTTAACAGTTTATGCTAGGGTGCTGTACCAAGTTTCACCAAGTCACAAATGTTGGAACATGAAGAATATGCACACAAAATAAACAAAAAACCTTTTTCCTCAAGGAAATTAGTTCCTAAAGATGGATAGTAACCATCTAAAGAAACACTTTATTTGGTTTAATAAAAGCAGAATTAAGTAAATAAATTCCACAAGAGAAGAAAGTTTGGCAAAATTTGCTACAATAAATATGTTGAACTGTTTTAGAGAGAAGCAATAATGTGTTTTGATCCATTTCCCCAGGGTAAGGAAGGCTAGTACAGGTTAAGAATGGGTCTGACAGGTTAATTTGGCCTAATTGGCTAAAATAGTTCTTGCCTAAAACTTAAAATTACAAGAAAATTCATGATAAAATCCTGTGATTTGCCTAAGAGTAGTATAATTAAGATTTTAGGCTAAGCGAAGTTCATTTTATCTTGGCCAAATCCTGTTAAAGATGAAAATTTGAAAACTCGTAAATTTTAACAGAATTTTGTACAAAGCATTAAACTAGGTGACAATGCATTCTAAAATGCCTAAATGAGTGACAAAGGCCTTGAGGCCTTGGGAAATAAATAATTATGCCAAGCTTTGAACTATAAACATGAAAGGAATTGTAACAATGTGGCCATGATTCACAAAATTGGCCCGGAAAATAATATTCAATTTAAGTTCGTTAAAATTTGGCTGAAAATATTTTTAGCAAAAAAGCAGAATTATAAGCCATGGAAATAATGGCTAAATCTTAGCATAAAGAAATGTGGCATTGTAGAAATTCACCAAAAGACAATTAAGGCGGGAATCAATTTTTGACAAAAATAAAAGTAAGAATTAATGTGCATTTTTATTTTGGCTATAGAGGCTAAAATTGCATCTAGACTAGGGAATTTTTGGTTTATTAAACGAAAAATAATATTTTCTTTCCATATCATTATTTTGGCATTTCTTGTTAAAATGAAATACAAAGAAGCTTAAGTGGAAGCCGCAAAATTCATTTATATTTCGGTTAAAATTGAAAATGACTTTTAGAAAACCAAGTTTAATTGACATTTTCTAGCTTGGTTAAGATATGGGAGCATCAAACAAATAATGACCATTGGCAAAAAGTGTATAATAATTGGAAAAAATTTGGCTAATTGGATTTTTTGGCTAAAAAGGGGAAAACATGACCATTTGCTCCAAGAATATCCATGAATGATCAAAGCAAAGTATCAAATTGGTCATAAATAAATCTTTTTGGTAAAACAAGATATGCCCTTTATTCATCTCCAAAAATTTTTTGAGCCAAAAATTCCTAATGTTCAAAGCCAAATGAGCTAAAATGAATAAATTTTGGCTAAGGAGAAAACAAGTGCCAAGATAGCTTAAAGCTAAAAGACAATTAAATTTGCTTTTTTGGTTAAATAATTAGCATTAAACTAGTGATTTTGAAAGCTTAAAATGCATACGGCCACATTAAAAACACAAAATTTCGGCAATATTTGGATGAAAGTAAAAGCTGAAAATTTAATGCTTGAAATTTGATTAAAAAGAGGGTGACATGTTTTAAAGCTAAGTCTTAAATTTTCCTGGAAATAAGCTCATGGTATACCAAAATTTCAATATTTTGATTAAAAAAAGTTTGAATAGTCCATATGTCTAAATTGGCATTAGTTTAAAGCACAAAAATATATAATGGTGGCCAAACAAACGAATGCAAGTGAATTACAAAATTAAGTATGGCCAAAGATTATTTGGTATAAATGGCCAAAATATAGTTAAAATGACCAAAATATAAATTTTCTTATGAGTGGATAGTATTGAACCAAAATGCAATTTGGTCAAGCAAATTTTGTCAATTTAAATACCTATTAGCATTTCCCTTGAAAAAAAGGCACAAGCAAAGTATACGGCCAAACCATGGTTAAGTTAATGGATCAAGAGCTAAAATTATTTTGGCATGAGAATTGCCAAAAATTTTCGAAGGCCAATCGAATTAAAATTTTTGGCTAATAGACATGTTTTGCATTCTACATATCTCAAAGTTCATCATGTGATTAGAGCTCAAAAATAACATTAAAAATAGCCCAATCATAATACATGATTTATTCGGCTAGAGCCAATACAATCAATGTCAAAATTAAAAGTTATTTTTGGTTAATTAGTAAATTCAAAAGAAAAGCCAAATTATACATGAATTAAGTTTGACTAGAACCATAAAGAATGCAATTTTTGAGCAATGCCAAAAGAATTTTAATTTTTTCACCTAATATTCTCTAAAGAGGCAAATATATCCACCTAAGTCACAAGAATGTGCAAATTATCCCAAGTCTAATTCTTAAACAAATTTATTCAAAAAATCTAAAGGAGGAACAAAATAAATTTGCCTCTTTTATTTTTTCTGAAATAAACTTTATAGAAGAATTTATCTTGGGGAATTAATCCAAATTTGTAAGAATGTTTTGCAAAAAATTGCAAAGCTAAGAGAAGGGTTATAGTTTTCAAATTTGGAGCTGAAAAACAATTTGAGATAGCAGCCCTATTGATGTTGTTTGCTTTGGTTGGAGGGGGCAGTAACTTTGAATGGTAGACCTGTGACCAAAGCTTGGGTGGATTGCTGGACAACGAAAGCGACTCACGTTGGTGGGGTGCTATTTGAGCACGATGCTGCAGGGGGGTAGCAGCATTACGCTGTGCAAACGGCATAGCAATGTTTCGCTTCTGGGTTGATGTTGGCAAAGTAGCCTTAGGCTATTTGGCCATGGGAGGTAGGTGCTGTCCAACGGAGTAGATGAGTGAGTTGTAATGAGTTCGAAAGAAGGAGAAGCAAAATAAGAAAAATTGAAAAAAAAAAAGAGGCTTGGGAGTTGTCGGTGTGAGCAAGAAAACTGGACTGAAAGAAGAAAAGCAGTGGTGAGGAGAAAAAACAAGAAGAAAAGACGTGGCTATTTCAAAAAAGAAAAAAAAACATTAATGGGCCACATCTAATGAAATGACCTATGTTGTCTTTTAGGTATATATATATATATAGTCCTATTCTACTAAGAATTTATTTTTCTATACAGAGGTTACTTGTAGTTGAAGAATATCCAAATCAAATAGGAGAAGGGTTCCTAATTAAGAAGACTCTTAAACAAGAAAAAATACTCCTCAAATAAGCATAAGACTTGTGTCAAAGAGAAATTATAGTCCTCTCATATTTGACTAAAATTATCACCAAATTACACAATTAATTTTAATATTCAAAAATTCACATAATATACTAATAATACTAAAAAATTCAATAAAAATTATATAAATACACAAAAATTATTTTCTCAACATATATCTCAATAATATCAACAAAAACATATAATTAACCAATTATTTCTAGCAAAATATATATTTAACCTAATTTTTCAAAATTGACATAAACCTAAAATAATTATAAAAATTATACAAAAATCACAAAAATTATAAACTCAACTCTAAAATTAATAATAACTACTAATAACACCAAAAATCAAAATTTCATAATTTATATAATTAATTTACTAAAATTAATAAAATAATAATAAAATATTCAAAAATTCACAAAAATCAAAATAATTTCTAAAAAACACACAAAAATTCATGGGAGTAGCTTAAGCTAGTAGGATCAACATTTGTTAAGGAGTTTTTCATGAATCAACCATTAACACCCTTAAAAAAATTAAAAACCCTAATGCCTATAATCTAAAAATCTCACACCACCCTACAAAACGCGATATCAATCGAAAAGAAGCTTGGATTTACACTCACTGGTGTTCAAGGAAGAGAAAGAGACCGGTGGTGAGAAGAACGGCGACAAAAAATGGAGAGTGGCCAGAAACAATGGAGAATCGGCTTCCTTTAAAAATAGGCAATGTCGGTGAGCTTCCGACATGTAGGCAGAGTGGGAAGGCTGGAGAGGAAGGTGGTGACTGGCCGGAGGAGGGGGAGGCACTCTGACGGGATCAGAATGGGACAGAACGGGGAGGGGTGAAGGTGACAGTAAGGCAACATTTTTTTTTTCTTGCTTCTGTAAGTTGGTTTATTCTTTCCTTCACTTGGTCCACGTTACTATTTATTTGTGCATTGATAGAGTATAATGCATGCATGTATGTGTGTGTTATATGCATGCATGTATGTGTGTATGTTTATGTAATATTATATGTATAATACTTTATATTATAATTAAATAAAGTTTTATTTTTATAATATAATAATAGGTAACTTCAAATCTACACCACACATGCATTATACACACAATAATATATATATTACACACACATAAAATAATAATACAATTAATAAAATAATTTATCAATAAAATAATTAGGGAAATTAATAAAACAATAATATAATAAAAATACTAAAATAATCTTGCAAAACAAACGATTCAAAATATTATTTTTACGTAGGAAATTTATTTAAACGTAGAATAATAATAATTAATCGTAAAACAGTAAAATAAAAATAAAATAATCAAATTTGACTTTAAATTTTATTAACACTGCATATCCTATTTTAAAATAAAATAATTTAAAAACTAGGGTTATTACAACTTTGCTCCTTCTAAACATTTGGAGTGGAAGTTATATATAGATGGAGCCTCATCCATCTGAGGATTTGGGGCTGGAATCATTCTCAAAGGGCCAAACAAAGTGACAATCAAATATATAATGCAGATAAAGCACAAACTCACTAATAATGCAGTCGAGTATGAAGCACTCATGATAGGACTAAAATAAGCTACAAAAGTCATAACTAAGCATCTTAAAATATACTCTGATTCACAACTGGTGGTTAGCCAAATTAAAGGGACATACCAAATTGAGGAACCAAGCGTCACTAAATATATAGAGAAAGTCAGATAGCTCTTAAAGAATCTCGAGCAGGATGGGGGATAATAAGAAATCACTCAAATTTCCAGAAGTGAAAACTTAGAGGTGGACTTACTAACCAAATTAGCAGCAGAAGACAGTCAAACATTCAAGGAGCTTGAGCTAACCGAGGAGTTGACGAAGCCAAACACTAAAAAGGCAGAGATCATAGATATGCAAGATGTAGCAGAATGGATGAAGCTAATCATTCAATATCTTGAATATAGGATACTCCCACAGGATAAGCTGAAGGCACAAAAGTTAAAGCTAAAAGTTGCACACTACTCCATACACAATTTGGAACTCTACAAAAGGTCCCTCTCACATCTATGGTCTAGGTGTGTATCATTGAGGAAGGAAATTACATGCTTAGGGAAATTCATGAAGGGATTTGCGGAGCTCATGAATCTTATCATTTGCTGATTAGAAAAGCATTACTCTAGGGTTACTATTGCCCTACCATGTCTCGAGATGCCCAGAAGTTGGTTCAGGAATGCCACAAGTGTTAACATTTTGCTTGCCTCAACTCAAAAATTCCAATATTTAACATCAAATTGGGAGTCCTTGGCCTTTTGCAATATGGGGAATGAATATCTTAGGTCCATTTCCTATTTCAACCTCTCAAAAGAAGTTCTTAATCATGGCTATAGATTACTTCACCAAGTGGATGGAGGTTGAAGTTGTTCCAAGAATCATTGAAGCCCAGATTCAACACTTTTTCTAGAAAGAAATCATCTACAGATTTGGGATACCACACACCTTAATAACAGATAATGGGAAGCAATTTGACAATGGGAAATTTAGAAGGTTCTATTTCAATTTTAATACAAAGCTTTGATGTACTTCAGTAGTTCATCCACAAATGAATAGCTCGACATAAGTCACCAACAGGATCATCATGCAAGGTCTATAGAAGAGATTAGATGAAAAGAAGAGAAACTGGGTTGAAGAACTTAACAATGTCATTTATGCATATAAAATAATGCCTAAAACCTCTGCAACAGAAACACATTGTAGACTGACTTATTTAATGGATGTTGTAATCCCAATGAAAATTAGGTCAGTAAGCTATCGGGTAACCAAGAATCTTGATCAGGAAATTAACAACATCAACACTCATATATGCCTATACCTATTTGAAAAAAGGAGATAACGAGTGTCCGTTGTAGTAGAAGCTCAGAAGTAGAGGATTATGGAGTATCATAACAAACATAGTTAGCCAAAGTATTTTAAGGTCGAAGATTAGGTGCTCAAAAGGGTGGACATTCGCAAGCTCAGACCCAATTGGGAAGGCCCTTACCAAGTCATTGAAAGAATGACTAAAGGGGCATACAAGATCAAATATGAGCAAGGAAAAGAGCTACCTTGATATTAGAACTCGAACAACCTCAGAAAATACTATCAGTAAATGTATTTGGAGTTTAGCAAGTTTTTGAGAAATATAAATACTTTGTTCATTGTTCAAAATATTACATTGCAAGGATAATTTTCATCAAAATATTTTACAAATTAAACTTAAACTTGGGAGGCACAATCTCATCATTGGGATGGAGTTCAACATCTACCAAAGATTAAGATTCGGGGATCGAAGTAGATTTGGTGCCAGAAGAAGTAGCTTTAATAATATATTTCTCTTGGATGGCTTGAGGATCCTTAAAAGCAAACTTAGTAGCAACACCTTCAGTAGTAGCTAGCTGTGCTATATTGTTAGGAGTTATCTTCTCCATATCAGAAAAATCTAAATCTGGATGTAAGGCCAACAATACCCTTCGACACTTAGATTTATATGCTTTAAGAAATCCCTTTACCATCTTCTGATAAGTTCTCAAGTTGTCACTTTGGGATTTCCTTTTATCGGCCAACTCTTTTTTAGAGTTTTAAGCTTGGCATCCTACGTCTCAATCTTTGATGTAAACTAAGCTTGTGAATGCTCAAGCTCTTAGATCTTCTTCAAGCTCACTTTAATTTCTGACTAAAATTTCACGCTATCAGTCTCAACAAGCTCTAAGGCACATTTTGTCGCATCCAACTTCTTCTTATAGTCAATTGCAATAGTCCCAACCTTAGCCTCCTTGATATTGTACTCACTCTAAAGGATAAAATAATTATCCTTCACCAACAGTAGCCCTTGAGGCATCTGACAGACAAGTAAGGAAAGATCAAAATACAAAAACATATGTGGAAAGGATTATAGCAGCCAAAGATCAGACAATTTACCTTTAAGGTATGGGTAATCAATGAGTTAAACAGCTCACTCCTTCCCTCCTCTTGCCATCTTTATATGTCATCCGACAATTGCATAGACTCAATGTAATGATCCCTAACTTATGGATTAAAAATGTTAGTGGGCTTCACTTTAGATAAAATCTATCTTTTCAGATTCGGGTATCTGACAAGTTTTGGACACTTTATAAACACCTCCTTACCAAGCTATTCTTTGTCACCTAACTTCATACTCTGGGAGCGCTTCCTAAGTTCAAGTGTTTCTTTCTAAGTAGCATCGAGCACAACTTTGCCTTTGTCACTCAGGCATGGATCAGTCCGAGCCTCTAAAATCTCTACATTGGGGGTAGGTTGATTAGTCTAATGTGCTGCCTGCACTTCTGGCTCCTCATCTAAAAAGATTTTGTCCACAAAAGTAAAATAGTCAGCCATCTACGAATAAAAAAGAACAAAAGTCAAAATATACCTTCAAAATATCAAAACTTACCATTAATATCTATACACTTATGGTAGACTCTTTGGTGGTATCTCCAAGATAGATTCTTAGTAGATGAGCCATTAGCTATAATTTAGATATGAAGTTTTAGCACCAACTCAGTATCTTCTTTAGATAAACTTAAAGGATAGTTCATCTTATAACAATCGTTAGCCCACATCCGTCGGATATTAATGAAATCTAGTGGATGTTTAATTATAAAAAATCTATACCTCTATTTCTTATGAATGTGTAGAATCTTAACAAAAAGGCTATAGTTTGGAACAATTGATAAAGAAAACATCAACTCCCCATTTTTCTTATTTAGACTATACATGTACCGAAGAACATCTAGATCCGGCTCTTTACCCTCCCTATGCATCGACTCTATAAAACCAGTTAAGATTTGCTAATTGTTAGGATGAAGTTGGCCAGGGGCTATATTGTATCTATTCAGGAAGCTCCTAACAAAATGAATTTATTTCAACTTTATGATATCTATTAACATATGAAATAATTTTTTTTTATTTATTGATTACAAATTACTTACTTAAAGATGCAATGCATGCATAATATTTATTATATTTCAAGTAGCCACTAAGCTAATAGGGGTTGATATTTGTCGAAAATTGAGTCATTAAATAATAAAAAAAATTATGATGTTAAAAGATTATGAGTTTGATTTTTACTGTGATAGATAAAAATTTCTTATAAATTTAAAACTAAATATTTTAATATCGAAAAAAATAGAAAAGAAGAAAAAAAGCAGGTCTGCAGAAAATGTAAATGAAGAAAAAATAGAAAATACTTGAAAGAAAAATTAGAAAGACAAAAGCAGCAAAAAAGAAAAAGTCAGGCTAGCAACATGATTGGCTTATTTAAAGAGGAGCGGGAGGTTCTCAAATGACTACTATTGCCCTTATGATTAATTACATCTCTCTCTTGCAACATCAAGCGTATTCCAGGTAAAAGAAATGCCCATTAATCGAGCAGTTATCATTATGGCAGCTAAAACATCTCATCTTCTGACACTCAAACAGACGTAACAATTATGAAATTTAAAATTCAAAAGAATGTTAAAAGGTGTGGTGATTGACAATCATGTTTATCCTGTTGCCTGCTGTCCTCATCTTCTTATCAGCACTCAAGCCTACTCTTAATGCACTAAGAATCTAAATCTAATGACTAAAGTTGGCACCTTTAAGTCGCTTCGATATTACTAAGGTTTGGCACTCGAGCTATGCTTCTAATGCACTGAGAATCTAAGTCTAGTGACTGAAGCTGGCACCCTCAAGTCACTTCGATAATACTGAGGTTCGACACTCGGGCCATGCTTCTAATGCCCCAAGAATCTAAGTCCAGTAATTGAAGCTGCCTCCCTTAAGTCACTTCAATAGTATTGAGGTTTAGCACTTGGGCCGCGCTTTTAATACAACAAGCATAAAACTCCAATGATGGTTGGTTCCATAAGGTCATTTCTATATTATTGATGGGTTAATCCCTTGGAATATTGCATAAACACTAAGCATTTATAAGTCCAACTGGCGTCTTCATGCTTTAATGGTCAAACACTGTAATATTAAAACTTGGTACCGAGCATTATCCCTTTTTTATGACTGAGACTGGCCACCTCATATCACTTTTCTACATTAGATGCAATTACGCACGCAGTCTATCTCTCAAGGCAGAAGAATTAATTTTTTAAATTATTCATCACTTTACATTTATTAGATCATGATACATTAGACATAAATATCTGAACATACTTTCGGGAAGGACTCTTGATACCCCATATATATAGTCCTATTCTACTAAGGATTTATTTCCTATGCATGGGTTACTTGTAGCTGAAGAATGTCCAAATTAGATAGGAGAAGGGTTTCTAATTAAGGAAACTCTCATACAAAAAGAAATATTCCTCAAATAAGACAAGACTTATGTCAAAGAGGAATCATATTCCTCTCAGGTTTGAGCATCACTATCCCTATAAATAGAACCTCAAATCTCTCATTCTCATTCATTTTATTCTTTCATACTCTTTGCTCTCTTTATCTCTTTAAAATTTTTCTACATTCTCTAACTTAGGCATCAGAGGGTTTGTGGGGATCCTCCCTACTTCTCACTTTGCCCATTCGTTGATTCTTTGTAAGCCTTAGACTCGAAGGTCCAAGAAACAGGTTATCATATATATATATATATATATATATATATATATATATATATATATATATATATATGTGTGTGTGTGTGTGTGTGTGTGTGTGTGTGTGTGTGTGTGTGTGTGTGTGTGTGTGTGTGTGTGTGTGTGTGTGAGAAAAAGTTAAGCACATATATATATTTATGGGTTTTTATTTTACATGTAAATTAGCTTTGGTGTGTCCAACCTAATTACATGTGGGGGGGCATTGCTTGTGCCATATTTGAAATTTTTTTAATCATGTTAAGGCCATTGGCCCAATTTGATTTAACTTTGAAATATTGAAGCCCAAAATGAGTAAAAAGCCCAACCTAGTCAACTTAATGATTAAGGAAGAAAATTCTAGGAGATTCTGAATGAAAATGCTTTTGGCGGACAAGATCAGCTTAAGGATGAAGATTGCATGATTTTATTTTTACTCGAAAATCGAAGATTCTTGAATGCTAAATAATTAATTTCAAGAATTAGCTTGCAAGGAAGAATGCTATAAAAGGAGGAAGAACATACATCCATATTTATCACCAACATCTACATCAATCTACAATCATTTTTAATTATCATTAGCCAATCATTTTTACTATCATTTTCTTTAATTTACCAATAGCACTGTCTTTATTCTACCCTCGTTTTTGTACTAAGCTCTAAAATCAATATAATTTCCTTTTAGTTATTCAATAGTTTTTTATTGTCAAATTTATTTTTATTTGTGAAATCTAAGCAAATTGTAGTAAAGGAGCTTGGGGATCAACAAATTTTCTGAAAGAAGTCAGTTCATTTTCTAGGACTTAGCTTCTTTGGCACAATCACAATCACTCAAAAAATTAAAAATAGCCAACACAATCAGAAAAAAGAACCTGTAAAACAGCCAAAAAAATAACCTCATAAAAATTGAAAAATAAACCAACAAAAAATAATCGTCAAAACAAACTAGAAAAATAACCAAGAAAAAAATAAAAAAATAAAAAGAAAAAAAGAAGAAAAAAGAAGAAGGAAAGATTAGCTATTAAAACTCTTCTTTTACAAAAAAAAAAAAATCAAAACTTACTTATCTTTTGCTTTTGATTTCTCTATATGCTCTTTTTGTCTTTAAAATATTTGTTAGCCATTAGAAGGAAGCGATTGATAAAAGTTAAAATTAGATCAACAAATAAAAAAGATATAGATAGATGAAACGAAATAATTTTTTAAGAGAAAATTTTTGGTTATTTAGTTTTATTTTGGAGATGATGTTGACAATATCATGCAAGAGTAGATAATGAAATGAGAGAAAAAGAAAAAAATTGTAGGGAAAGAAAAAAAGAGAAGAAGGAAGAAAGAAGAAGAAGAAGACTGTAATTTTGACGATATCATGTAAAAGTAGATGATGAAAAGAGAGAAAAAGAAAAAAAATTGCGAAAGAAAAAAAAAAAAAGAAGGCAAGATGAAAAAGAATGTAGTTTTAAAAAAAAAATTTTGTTTTCTTTATATTTGAAATAATAAATTTAGAGACATATATTTTTAAAAATGTTTTAATTTTATATACATTTATGAAAATGTCATTTTCTTTTTCCGAAGCAATAGTAGTCTCTTAATAAATAATAAGGAGGAAAGTTGAGTTTGAGTTTAAATTTCTAAAATTCTAAATTTTAATGAGAACGATTTTCTATTAGATATTTTTAGTTTAAAGTAATAGAATTCATACTTTAATCTAAATTTTAATTATAAATAATTGAAATTGAATAACAACTATACAATTAATCTCAATTTTGAAATATTTAGAAATTTAGAAATTATGTTATGGTGTTTATTTCCATAAATTGGATGATAATTTAAATTCGATGAAAAAATAGTGAGGTTGTTGGACCTAATCATTAGTTAGCTATATAACAAGAGATAATTTTTTCCTTTTAAATCAATGGCAACAAAATTTGAACCCTATATTTCAAAAAATCATTGAAGATTAGTTAACACTTAAATACCCACTCGCTGATGAAAATTACTATTTTTAAGTTAAAATCAAATTAATCTTTTGGATGTTAATTTTTAATTAATAAATACTTTTTGTAGGCTCGTAAACAAATTATGGGCTATAAATAATATAGTAATATTCAACTTGAACTCAATTAGATAATAAATAAATTAAGTTTAAAACAGCCAACATATAGTTGAGCTCGATTTAGTTACACGAAAATTAGGTGCCTGACCTTAGTCTAACAAGTGTTGTAGATGCCTTGGTGTATAACAAAATTTTGGATTTAAAAGAATATATTTTTGTTGTAAAAAATTTTTCAAGTTAAAGGAAAATTAAATATTTATTACATAAACATTTTAGAAAGAAAAAAAAAATCTACCGTTTAATGGCTTTCCATCATCTGCCGGTCATAGTGAAAATTTAAGTTTATTTTTAATGGATTTTGAATAATATTCCGAGGCATCTTTTAAAATATTGAATATAAAAAGTAATTTTCTTATATTTAACAAAATATAAAAAATACAACCAAATACTTAATTCTGAATTTTTTTTTCTGAAAATAAATGGAGCCTTATAAACTGTAATAAAAGTATCTCAAATTCACTTTTTATTTAACCTAAATTCTTTATTATAAAGAATAATTATAAAAAATAATACTTTAACCCATTCTCTAAAATTAAATTATAAATTATAAAATGAGTTTGATTCTCTATATCAAGAGAGTCAAAATTCACTCTCTATATAAAATGTTAATTAATACACTTCTATTTTTCATATATATTCTTGTTTTCTATTAATTTCTTTTATTATCTAAAATTTTTTTAGTTTCTTCCGATAATATTCAAAAATTAAAATTAAATTCTTTCAAGATAAAACAAAATGAAAAGTAAAATATAAATAGCGTATTGGACTTAAATAAAATTATTTACTCTTTATATTGAAAAATTATTTAAAATATTATTTATTACCTAGAATAAAGAGCATCATTAAAAATGCTCTAAGCTTATGCATGCCATAAGTAACTAATCCGCGTGCCACTAACAGTTATTGCACTAGATTTTCATTTAATTTTCAAGAATCATGTAATGATAATAAATCTTAATCATGCTAATTATAAAAAAAGTTCATTTTGATTAATAAGGTTATATAATTTGGGTATTAATAGATTTACATAACATGATTAGTCTTTTTTTTTAAATCAAGTGAAAATAAATTCAATAAATTAATATTAAAATATTTTTAAAGAAGAGTAACCACTCGATATTAACACATTTAGTTTTAAATTTATGAGAAATTTTCATCTATCACAGTAAAAAATTAAACTCATAATCTTTTAACACTATAATTTTTTTTATTATTTAATGACTCAATTTTTGATAAATATCAACCCCTATTAGCTTAGTGGCTGCTTGAAATATAATAAATATTATGCATGCATTGCATCTTTAACAAAGTATTTTCTAATCAATAAATAAAAAAAATTTATTTCATTTGTTGATAGATATCATAAAGTTGAAATAAATTCATATTTCCATTGAAAGAATATTTTTGTTAATGAACTCCTACAGCACATTACTTAACTAAATTACTCAACATAAAAGACCAATACCACAGCCATGGTGGTCCATGACAGGTGCTAAGTTGGAAGCTTTCTATTTGTGTTGAAAAGATGCCTATTTGAACACTAACTTGTGCACTTACGAAAGAGAAAGGAAATGATCAATTTCATCATTTAAACTTTGTCCTAATAGCTTTAAATTTGCACGTGAAAATCTGCATCTTCTTGGACTGTCAATAATTCATTATCTATAAATATAACATGTCCTTTTATTCATCTTCCAAATTGTAATTGCATAGATAGATATATATATATATATATATATATATATATATATTGTCTCTTTGCAACGTAGTAGAACTTTCTGAAAAAAAAAAAAAAAAAATTCTCCTTGATTTTTTATTTACCATCACCAAAGACATTGATCAAATTTTATGTGTAGTTTCTGCTGTTTTTAATGCATGTTACTAAAATTGTTAAAATCAATTGATAGAAAATTATTTTTATTTAAATGATATCTTAAATTCATATCGTGATATATATAGTTGTATTAAATTAATCATTATAAAATTTTTACAATTTTTATGATCCCGATTCAATTAGAATCGAATTGAATTAATTAGAGTTTAACGAATTTTGAATGTTAATGATGTATTTTTTTTAATAAATAATAGAAATGATTAATTTTTAATACTACAAAAGAAGAGAGTGGAAAATAAAAAAATTAAAACACTATTCTCTTCAATACGAAATTTATACTTTTTCACTTTTACCAATTGGGCTATTCATGAGAGACTTTTAGAAAATACATTTTAATATCTAGTGAGAGAATCTTTTCACCAAATTTTGGTGATTGGCTTTTTTTTTTCCCTTACCCTTATGCCTAATTTTTATTTTCTAGTGATTCAAATCACTGAATATTAATCCACATAAACTGAATATATAAACACAGTTTAATTAAAATAGTGGAAGTAATCAAATAACAAAAATTTTGGTTTAGTTTTTGAAATCATGAGATGGCAAAAAAATCTAAATTAAAACTGAAATGTATTTAAAAATAATCCGAAAAACACAAGCAAGCAACATCAAAGACTAATGCAAACTACTTCCCCCACCCAAAGAGCAATCAAATAACATATATAAATTGACACTAAAATGCCCCTATATATATATATATATAATAGAAATGTATCCCTAGCTAATATTATCCTAACCCAGAAACCCAAAAGGAAGCCATTATAGCGCCAACACAAACACCTATATATATATATATATACACACATAAAATTTATAGAAAGATGAATCAAGATCATCATCACCATGAACTGAAACTGACCATCATCATCTTCAATGTGATTTTAGAATTTTGCAAATGTAGGTAATCAAGGCTATTCCAGAAAACCAGTTTTGGTCAAAACAGCATTCCTGACTTTACTAAGGTCCCTCCCTTTGAGTTTCCTGCCAACACCTTCAAAAACAGAAAATGAGGAAATCTGACTTCTTGCAAGCCTTCTTGAAATGAGCTCATGTGGAGGCAATTTATAATTGTTATCACCGTCATCTTCATATTCATCATCACTGTCCCCAACATTCATAGTCCCATGATTATCATCATCACCATCATCTTGATCATAATCATCATCAATATCAAGCCAAGGACTTCCACTACCTTTCTTGGAAGATTTCTTCTTTTCACAAATCTTTGACCAATCAGGAATGTTGACAGGTGCTGATTGTTGTTGTACTACTTCGGTTTCATTACAAGAATTGTTACTGCTGCTGCTGCCACCACCACTAGTGGTAGCTCTTGGTATCATTCTTGCAGCAGAAACAGAGAACTTTATGGGAACTGAATTTGAAGATTCTATTGGTGTCCCAATCTTGGAATTTGATTTTGAATCTTTTTTTTTATCTCTCAAAACATCCCAAACATCTTCTTCATCAAAATCTCCATCCCTTAACGATCTCCATACACCACTCCCATTTCTCATTAAACCATACCTATAATCCATTGATGAACTTTGCCTAAAAACTTGAAAAATTCAATATGGGTGCTCTCCAAAATTCAAAGAAAGATCCAAAACAAGAGATTTTCTAAAGATTTGATGTCAAAGAACGTACCTTTTTGCTGAACTGAAAATCTCCTGAAGTCAAAATTCACCTGGATTCTTAAGGGATATCTGCAACATAAGAAAAAGCAATCAAATTAAAAAAAAAAAAAAGCTTAAAGCGCAAAATTCTCGCACTTTATTTCAGAATCTGAATAATATATATAAATAAAAGTGATTGATTCAAGAGAATCCCAGTTGCTTTTTCTATTGAAACTCTTGGATTCTGACCTGAAATGTTTGAGAGAACTGCTATGATGATTGTCCTCTTAGAGAGCTCACCAATACACACAAATGAAGAAGAGGAAAGAAACAAAGAATAAGACAAATATAAATATTGTCCATAGAGAG
The DNA here is from genome assembly GCA_947683625.1 of Mallotus nudiflorus. Taxonomy (NCBI): domain Eukaryota; kingdom Viridiplantae; phylum Streptophyta; class Magnoliopsida; order Malpighiales; family Euphorbiaceae; genus Mallotus; species Mallotus nudiflorus. The sequence goes on along the minus strand of CANTUR010000070.1, from coordinate 161,051 downwards.
ACCTTTCCTCTGTTTGATGGTTTTTTCTATTAGCAATTAAAAAAAAAAAAAACCTGAAAACCTGACTTTTGAGACAATAAAAATGCAAAAGTAGAAGTAATTAATTTATAGCAGGATATCTGTTCTGATGTTTTTACTGACTGCCCTTTTTAGACTTGTGTCTGCACAGATCCTTCTCGGGATGAATCAGATATGATACTACTTTCTTTTTCTCTATCCCAGGTCAAGTTAACCAAATTTTTTTTGAGAGAAAAGTTACCCAAATTTTGATGGGCCGTAGAAATTCCTAAGGACAAAAATCTAACCTCACACTTTGGAACGCTACGAGGCAACTGTTTTCATTTTAAATTCATAACAGTAAAAATTACTACTTACTACTATACTTTCTTTTATTTCTCTCATGTAATCTAACCCTTGCTACCAAAAAAAAATCTGACCCCAGCTATAAAATTTACATTTATATACCATAAAAAAATTACGCCATTTAAATTTTAAAGGGATAAATATAAAAAAATATTTTGTAATTTAGTGTTTCTCACTTATGATTCTATATTTTATTTCGTAATACTTTAATATCTTATCATATTCAGTTCAATTTTCAAAATAATCAAAATTCTTATAGTTATCAAACATAGAAAGCATCAAATAAAAAAATAGATAAAAATTATATGATTATCAAATTCAAAAGCATTAAATTAAAATATGAATAAAACATAATTTAGTAGTCATTTCTATTTTAAAAATGTAAAACTTGAATTATATTTATAATTAATTTATTAGTTGGTAGATTATTTGATTTTTGTACTACTAAATTTACAAAATTAATAATAAGAATAATAATAAAAAGAAACCTTTGTGTACATCTCAGTTTGAAAGTGGGAATCGAATGATAAAAGAATTGTGAGAGAGACAAAGGAAATTGGTGGTTGGCACTATGGAGGCTGAGTGACTCATGATGTTTCCCTTTTGCTTTATATATTAATCACACTTAGATATAAGAAAAGAATCATTAGAGCTGCTGCAGTATAAAAATATTATTCATAAATCCTGCATTTCATATAAAATATATTTATATCTTTTCAGTAATAAAAAATTCCACTTGGCAAAATTCGATTATTTTTCTAGGAAAATACCTTATAACTAAGACTGTATTTACTTTACATAAAATTTTAAGAAATCTATTTACAAATTTAAGTAAATGTATTTGATTTAAATGAAAATTTTATAATTTATTAAAAAATTTTAATTTTTAATTTTATAAAATTATTTAACACTAAATATATTTTTATTGATGAAATATTTTTTATTCAAATAAATTTAGAATTCATTTGGAAATAAATTCTATTTCATTTAAATGAATAAAATTTCAAATATCAAAATCAACTTGAAATCAAGAAAGATGGAATATATAACCAAATAAAAAATCTCTTATACACTTTAGTTATTAAATTTATTTAATTATGTGGTTGTTATTAAAATAGTGACATTCTGCTCGGATGGATTTGTTCGTCGCAATTATATAATATTTTTCATATTAAGAAGTTTTTTTTATGTGTCCATGAAAATATTACACTTTATGCCTTTATTTTTATTTAACAAATTTTTGAAAAAAAAAAATCTTTATTAATATTAGAGTTATTTTCTGATAAATCAATATGTAATAAAATATGTAACTCTTTTATTTGATTAATGAAATCTAATCACATCTGATAAAAACAAAAAAAAAAAATTATGCCTTGCAAGGGACAAACATTCTCCTTTCATGTAAACTCTACGTTATTTCTATCGGCTAGAAAATGATTTTGGACACTGCTGTGAAGCTGAAATTAAAGGTTAGAAAGTTTTAAGCGACTAAATATAAATATTAGGTATTTTAATGAAATTTGGTGAAAAATTTAAGTACTATCAGTGTAAATTATCGTTAAGAAGTTTCTTAGTGGGTTTCTGCTTGCTTGGTGCTAGCCATAAAAGTGTCCACATGCAATTTAATTAGAGCATATAGTAATAATGTTGTCATCTAAAGATTATATTTTGGAATGCAAATGAGTCAAAGTTGTAGTCTAAGATGAAGAAGAAGGGGATATATAGCCGACCTGAACTGGCCAATGCCATTACTGGATTACATTACATATATTTCATGTACAACAAAATAAAATTGAATGTAAAAAAGTTTATGGGTATTAAAATAAAATAAAATTTTAAAAATATTATAATTAAAGAATTGAGTTTTTCAAGTTGTTTATTTTAGTTTCTAATATTATTTTTATTAGTTTGACACTTATTTTTTGAAATCAAGTCAATCGATTTATCCACGATATTATTGTATGAATTAAATATATATATATATATATATGAATCTTTTATCTTAAATTTAAATTATGAAAATTAATTTAACGATGATATAATTAAATTTTATGTCTAGCATAACAAAAGTTCTAGAAATTATAAAGATTCTACAAAATTTTAAATAATGTTTTGAATGTAAAGGTTGAGCTTAAGAAATTTAAAAAATATAGAACTATATTAAATATTTAAAATAATTAAAAGAAAAAACTCAAAGAGATGTACTTTTAAATTTATTTGAGAAAATAAATTAATTAATGTACACCCAATTTAAAAATTCACTAAAATAGTTACTGTTATTTATTTTAATCTCTGTTGTGAGATTTTTTTTTTTTTTTTGATAAACTGTTGTAAGATGTTTTAACTTTAGGATATGTTTTAGCATATGTGCCATGACATTATAATAGGCAAGCTAATAACGATGGCACACCAATTTCCTCACAGTTTCAGCCCACAGATCATTTATACCAACAAAATCAAGAAACAAGAGAAAAGAAAAGGAAGTAAAAAATTACATATATATATATATATATATATATATATATATATATATATATATATATATTTATTTATTTATTTATTTATTTCAAAAAGCTTGATTACAGTCAGAATGATACTACATCATTCATATAATATTCACAAACTTTATGAAAATGCTTTAAACACGTGGTTGGTGATTAATTGGATGTAATTTTATTTGTTTTAAAATATAAAATTTATAAATTAAATTGTTACAAATTGAAAATAAATAAAGTTAAAAATAAAATTACTCATTATTCGTATAATAAATTATAATAAGGTAGAATTTTATATGATTAATGAAGTAATGAAATGTACACTGAAATAGTAATTAAGTAGTTAATAGATTCAAATTTTATTGTACAGTCCATCAAGATTTAGATGATGAAATTACTATTAGTGAAAATATTACTATATTATACAGTTTATTAATATTTAAGTGATATAATATCTTTATTAATAGAAACATAAAATAATGAAATGGAATATAACTTTTTAATCCTTACTTAAGCTTATGATCATCTTATTTTTCATGAATGAATCATACATAATATTTCTTTTTTAGACAAATTATGATGAAAATAGTCAGAAACAAGTGAAATAATTAACAAGGAAGACAAATTTGAGCACATTTATAGTGAAAATATATTATTTAATTGAAAAAATATTTAATTAATATCAAAATGTAATGTGACCCGCATGCATCAATTGGGCAGCCGTCATCCAGCGCATTTGGTCATGAAAACGAACAAAATAAAATAAAAATAAAGACAAAGAAGATAGAATTTCTCTTGTTTGCTTTGTTTTTTTTAACGACATTTGGATCATTAATCAATCAAAGATTTCTTTTCTTTGATTTTTTTTTTCATTTTTTTCAACAATACTTCATAGATAGCTTAGAAAATATTGCAAGAATCTTAGGTATCTATAATTAATTTATTATTTCTTTTTCTGTGACATTTGTATTGTAATAAGATTGACTGGATTCACGTTACTTGGAGGTTGTTTGATTTCATTTCTTATATAGTAGATAAGCTAATGGCTGCTGTCAAGTGTGCGGTGTAGGGTCCGATTACTGTTTTAAATGCGTCATTAAATTATGCGTCAAACTGTTTTAAATGTTTATGATTAATTATGTACGTTCAAAAGAAAAAAAAAAAAAAAACTTAACAATACCCATTTAAATGCAATAAGGTCTAAAGTTTAGTTTAGTAGTTAAAGCCAAGGCTCTAAAACTAAAAGGGTTCTGAATTAAAAACTTTACCATGCAAAAATTGAATAAATTACAAGACATTGAAAAGAGAAGGGAATGCTGAATTGTAGTGTCTGATGAGGAAGGATGAATTCATGGAACATTCATCTGTGGATACTATTTGGTGATATATCACTGTCAATTTATTGTTTTGATGGTACTCAAGGGAACAAGACAAAGTAAAAGGCCCTACTTTCTTGAAAATTTTTTCAGTTTGTTACATCAATGGTGAATTTTACTGGGAAGAGAAACATTGCACTTGCACAACTTTCTGTTTTGCTTCCAAGTGTGCGGTTGTGAAAAATATTTTTACATTCATTACGGTTCCATATAGTATATGGACAATTAAATTTTTTTTTTTGTGGACAATTTTAAGAGTGCATTTGTTGTGTATGGGATATGGTATAGGAGTAATTTTGTAGTTTACACCGTACATCTTTTATATATATATATATATATATGCAAATTGTCAAACCTCATTATATTTCTGTCTTTCTTCTCTAGTGTACTGTTAATTTTCGAAACAGCATTCCCTAGCATCGACTTAACAAATTAAAGAATTAATTTTTGGAGTGAAAATGGAAATCTGGATTAACCCTCTTAAGTAAAACCATGCTTTCAAATGATAGCTTACTTGAGCATTACCAAAATGAAAGGAGGGTAGCAATCTTCCCATAAGAAGGCACATAACATCTTCCTGTCGATAAAATATTCCACTGCATAGGTAGTACCCAGAAAGAGAAAAAAGCTGTAGCTACCACCAGGTCAAGAGGTCAACAAGCAATGAAGTTTCAGCGCCAGAGGGCCCCTGCCTGCAGCATCACCATGATAACTTGGCAAATAAACTTTGTCTCACCTTCTTTCATCAAATTAGTATATACCTTAATCAACAAGGCGAAAAAGAGAGCTTGAACGGTTCAACTATAAATTCAATAGCTCAGTTAACAGGTTTCTCATGCAGCAGATCTAGTAAACTTTACCAATGATGGCAATGGGAGGATAAGGTCCTTTGTCTAGTCAAATGGATGGAGATTGAGAATCTAGATGAAGCATTGGCCACGTGCTTGATGTGTAAACTTGCCTGTTCTAATGTCCCAATTGCGAAAAGAACAAAGCTTTCTTTGATAGCACTCATCGAAGGATGTGGCAAGCTGTGACCAACATAACAGTCACAACAACAACAGATTCATGCAATGTATTCTGCTCATTTAGTAGCTCAATCACCTCCAATGAAAGCTTGCTAATATACTTAATTTTCCTCCTTGTCTTGTCTTTTGTCCTATGTTAAGCCTCTAATATGCAGTAAATTCCAAATAAAATGGAGAAAGAGCTCTAATGATGCACAAAACCCATCAATAATCTCACTTTTATGGACATCGGTCGGTGGCAAAGTGGAGAGCCTCGTCTGCTTGGGACCACTCGTGAAACAAGTTCTCATTACTTGATGCCAGACAAAAGGTTCTCTATCATCCAAACCTCTGCATTAGAAAAAATATGTATAATAATTAATAATAATTTGAAGCCAATACTAAGAGCGATGCAAATTAACTTGGCATGATTTCTGGAATATTAAGTTTCTGCAGAGTACAAGTTATTCGTGTCTAGTGATCCTCTTACAACTCCCCCATGTTGAGGGAACTCAAGAACTGATAACTTTCTTTCAATTGCGGTGGAAACTAGAGGGATGAAGTTTAAGTTGATGAATCAGAAATCCATGCACCAAATTAAACTCAGAGAAGTATTTTGAGGACTGATATGAATAGTTAGCTACAGGGTAGAAAAGAGAAGTCAAACCAATCTGGTGAAGCTCTTCGACAAGTCCCTGTAATGATTATGACAACAATCCATTATATCATGTACTAAGGATAATCACATAAGTGAGTAACAACAGAGGATAATCAGATAAGTGCTTGCTCTAAAGCAGCACAGTGGAAAAGAGAGTCAGGACATCAAACTCTAATTGAAAAGATCAAACATAACATAAGGCAACCAATAGGCATGTAGTTGATTGTCAAATCAATACGCAATATCCTTTCCAGAAAGATTATGTTCAAAGTCACATTGTATAAAAAGCTATAATGAGTGCTTTTTGCGCACAATATTAATTTACAGATTCTCCAAAATCATGAAAAGTGCTGCTTTTTACTTTCCAAGATTCCGTCCCGAAGATAATACATGTAAGTTTCATCTTCACATGCAATGTGAACTCCTAAAATGTCCAACATTCTACGATCAGCATGACGCACACATGTAATTCTCTAGCTTAGATTTCCACCAGAACAAAGAGCCATAATTCAGTTTAAAATGCTATTTAATTGACAAGCTTATACGAATTGCAGTCATCAGACATACTGTCAAGATAGCATTTAATAGCAGTCTTATGGCAAGCAAAGACAGATGTTACAAATTAATTATTTAACATGCTTGATAAATAAATGATCAAAGAGCATCTAAGAGCAGCACACTTTTGCAGCTGACATGGGTTCTAAGATGAATGTATATAGAAATATGAGCTTACGACACTTTGATATACATGTCATTGTAAAATTACCAAGGCAAAAGTTCAGTTAATCAAAAGAATTTTGTCAATTAGTTGCTGAATCCATAGATTCAATCCAGTGACAGTCCGAAATAACAAGTTCATAAACTATGAGCCTTCAAATTTTTGCATTATTTGGCACAGAATTATGCAATGAAGATAGGTAATAGGAAAAAAAAAGGAATATGGTTTCACAAGTTCAACTACTGTCAAGACTAGTGATTAAAGTTCCAATTAATCAATGTTCAAACTTCATTACTTTCCCAGTTAATCCCTCAAGTTTTAGTAAGAAAGTAGAACTACCGGAAATGAAACTAAGTTTCACAAAGCTCTTCTATGAACAGGAACTTTCTTCCTTTTTGGTTGGTTCAATTCAAATGTAGATATCATTCACCGAAGATCCATGAACATTTTGTTTCTCAGTCTAACAATGACAATAACTCAACATTAGTTATGAGTTATGACAACAAATTCTTCTTCTGAAGCAGCTACAACAAATAGCAGCAGATAGAAGTCAAAAACCTGAAACCTAATTTGCATCATCTGTCACTTCGTTTATCAAGCAACATAAGCATCAATTAGAGGATAATGATTCTTGTTACATTCTAAAATTGAATTAGAAGGACACAATACTGATAAAAACATAGATTCTGCAGCCTCTTTCTTCTTCAGGGGCATTCAGATATCAGAATCATAGGTTAACAAGTGTGTTAACTGGAAGTAGTGAAGTAAGATGGTTTATGAGATCAGGCGATGGTTTAAGTCCCTGAATAGGGAACGTGCTCTTTGGTTTTAACTTCTAAGCATTTGTATGAAGAGTCATTTCTTGAATTTCTATACACACATGGAGGGAGGATGAGCATACCATGAAAAGAAGCTAAATGCTAGAGGTCATCATCAGATACATCTTGCTGTGTTATAATTTATCATTGAAGTTTGAACATGGACTCAAGCCATGGTTACAACAAAGAATTGTTCATCTAAATGATAACTGGTGTCAGATATTCAAATTTTGTCAATCACAAAATTTTTAGCAAAGACTAGGAGAAACAAGCACAAAGCAACAACGATGAAAAAATAAGATTAATCTAACTCTGTTAGCGCCTCAGCTCCAGCTACAATCTCCAATATCTCCCTTGTAATTTTTGTTTGTCGTTCTCGATTGTATTTAATAGAAAGATTCTTCTGCAAATCAACTGCATTATCTGTGGCATTACTCATAGCATTCATCCTCGCTGCAAGCTCACTAGCCAGTGACTCCTGCAATGCCCTCAAAATCTGACTATTTAAATAAAGAGGCATCATAGCATCAAGAATCTGAACCGGGTCTTGCTCAAACTGCATGAGAGGCAAAGGAGTAGTATCCTTCTTTGTCTTCACACTCTCCCTCTCGACAGCCAACTTCCCTTCCTTACTCGTCAACCTAAAAAACTCATCATCTGCAGCATCAACACACTTCCCATTCACATCTCGAACCCCTCTAGGCGATAATGGCAACAAAGTATGAATCACTGGGTCAGACTTCACCAAAGACACAAACTTAGTGTACACAAGCTCAACCTTATCAACCTCTTCACTGACAAACAATGAAAACACATCATCAGCAATCAGTTGAGCCTCTTTGGTTGTAGGAAAGTTATCTCCCTCGATATATCTATCAACACAAACATTAGGCCTTCGCTTAAAATACGCATTACCCTTCTTGCCTACACTAATAACAGAGAAATCCAGCCCCAATTTTTCCAATTCAATCAACCGATTCTCAGCCTTTTTCAGCACTGCATTGTTAAAACCACCACAAAGCCCTCTATCACCAGTAACGACAACAAGAGCTACTTTCTTCACAGGCCTAACATTGGTTAATGGAACATCAATATCCTCCAATTGGAGCTGTGCATTGATATGATAAAGTACTTCAAGAAGTGATTCAGCAAAGGGTCGACCATTGATAACAGCTTCTTGAGCTTTTCGAATCTTTGCAGCTGCAACGAGCTTCATCGCCTCAGTGATCTTTTGAGTGTTTTTGACAGTATTAATTCGTTCTCTTAGCTCACGGAGACCACAATGAATAGGAGGAGTACACAAAGAAGATTGATAAGAAGTACTATAAAGATGTGAAATTTGGACTAATTGGCGAAATGGGTTTGCTGGAAATTGAAAAGAAGATGAAAAAGTTTCAAGCTTTGAAGGTTTTGGATTGACCCACATGGTTAAATTGGAACAAGACATGGTTTTAGATGGTTGAAATGTACAAAACAGAAAGCTAGTTATAAAGATAGATCTCTGCAAAACCTTTTTGCAAGTGAAATATTATTTGGGTTCTGCAGAGATCAATAGCTGAGAAAAATAGGAACAAAGGAAACAAATTTGATGTTTCTGGATCAAACCACCATGAGTTTCAATGAGCTCACCAGTGAAGAAACGAGGCATAGCCGTTTGGTTGCTAAGAAAATTGAACAGTTACGACTTGCGACGGGGGGTTTTTACAGTGTCTTTAAGTAAGGAAGGAAAGGGCAGGGAAAGAAAAAGTTGGAGAGAAATGGGAGGAGAGAACTGTCACTGATTCTGAGTGTTTGTAAACGTGTCAGCGAATTATCAAATCATGTGTGGTACAAAATTTAAATGACGAACAAAGTTGACTTTGAAGAATAACAAATACATTCTTAGTTAAAGTTTTTTTTTTCTTTAACAATTAGTTTAGAGCATTTCAAATATTACTCTTTAAAATATACTCTACACAGAATATTTTAAATAATAAAGAATATTTTTTAAAAATTTTAATATAAAAATAATTAATTTTATTTAAGTTTAAAATATTCTTTTATATTTCATTCTTCATTTTATTTTATTTTAAAAATATTTAATTTTAATTTTTAAATAGTACGAGAAAAAAGAGAAAAAAATTTAGGTAATAAAAAAATCAATAGAAAATAAAGATATATATTGAAAATAGAATTATATTAATTAATCTTTATATATATAGTGAATTTTGGATTTTTACATGTAAAGAACTCAACTCACTTTTTAATATATAATTTATATTTAAATAGTGGGTTAAAGTCCTACTTTTTACAATAAAAAATTGAAATAATTTACCAAAAATGTCTAATTTTTAGATTTATTTATTAAAATACACATACTTTTCATTATTTACCTTTATGCCCTGCTTGGCTTCTGCATGTAAATTTTTTATTTTGTGTTTTCCTTTTTGGCCCTTTGTATTTTAAAGTGGTTAATTAGCAGTTTTTGAGTGGATTTTTTTTTTGTTCTTTGTGCTATCTCTTTTTTTTTTTTTGAAAAATCGTGCTATCTCTTGGTGAATTGAAAACTTGCATTGTTGATTTTGATCGACTATTTTTCTTTGTGTATACAAGTGTTTTTCTTTTTTCATGAATGATTAAATGATTGAAACTTGTTTTGAAAATAGTAAAAATATTGATGCTTTGAAGATGGATAAGTGTAAATCTATTGAAATGAGGAAGAAGATGATTAGTAGGTCTACAAAAAAGGGCGTTAAAAAGGATGGGTGTCGTGGTGGTAATGTTGGTGGTTTGTTTGGTAAAATGGGTGGGTCTTGTGGTTCTGCTAGTGGGAAAAGGGTTCTAGGATTTTAGATGAGAGTGATGAGAGATTGAAGAAGAAGTCAAAAGTAGATATTGAAGAAAAAAATACTGCCAGTGATGATGGTTCTTTAAAGGTATGGTCATTTTTTTAATTTTTAGGTTATTTTTTGTTTCTGTTATGTTTTTTATCTTCTTTTTTATTTTTAAATTTTTTTATAGGATTGGAATCCTATCATAATATAGATGAATATTTTTTTGCAAAGATTGACTGCTTTTTATCTTATAATGTTATTGTTCATTTGACATAAGTTTTAAATGAACATCAACTTGCTTTGTTTCGGTCTTCATGTCTCGGGTATTTTCTTGATTTACCTAGTTTTGAGATGCAATGTCAATTGATTCATTGTTTATTATTGAGAGAGTTGAAACAGCCTAAGATTAATGAATTATGGTTTGGTGTTTGTGGAAAAATATTGAAGTTTAGTAGTGAAGAGTTTGCACTAGTTAGTGAGTTGAAATGTGTAGGGGACTCTAGTAATTTGTTTGTTTCATTTGAGAAGAAGAAGTTAGTTGAAAAGTATTTTGGTGGTTTGAAAAAAATTAATGAACAATTTGTTCATGAGTGTTTCTTTTCAAAGCGTTGGGCTAATGATGAGGATTGTGTTAAAATTGCAGTGCTGTTTTTTATTAAGTTATTTTTACTTTCATTTCCCACTGATAAATTGGTCAGTCAAAAGACATTGGATATTGTGGAATCTAATTTCTATAATGAATATCAATGGAGTAAAGATGTGTTTGATATGAATTTTAAGTGTTTGAAAGGGAGATTAACTAACAAAGGAAAGAAAGTTTATGATGATTTCTTTTATAGGCTGAATGAATTTCCTTATGTTTTACAAGCATGGGTCTATGAATGTTACCCATTTCTTTCTGGCAATTTTTATTTTTTCAGTGGTGGTAAAATACCACGGATATTGAATTGGAGTTGTAATAGTACTTCTAGCTATAAGGTACTTATGCATACTATGTTTTCTCAGTCGACGAAGAAGGTATTGTTATTGTTTTTTTTTTAATTTTTTTCTTATTGTTTAATTATTATTTTTTTGTCAGTTAAAGTTGCAAAATACTTCTCCTAATGGTGATAAAAGGGATAAGTTGATTTTGCGTGACTTTTTTAACAAAGGGAAAAGGAAGTGTGCTGATGTTGGTGTTGAGGATATTGGTAATGATTTTGTTGATCCTTCAACATTTGTTAAGTGTGGTTCCTCTTCATATTTTGGTAGTAAATTTTCAACTGAATTTAAAAGGGTTATGGAGAAGCAAGAATCTCTTTCTAAAGAGTTGAATGAGATGAAATATGATATGAAGAATAATTTTGAAAATGTTGATGAAGAAATTTGATTTTAATATTGAAGGGGTTGGTGTTGCTAAGGTATGTTATAGTCTTTTGTAGTATACAATTTGTATAATGTATAGATTTTAAATGTCATGTATACTTTTTTGAACAGACATCAGATTTAAGGAAAGAATGGATACATCAAATAATGGTGACGATGATGATGATGATTCATATGAGAGTATTGAATTTGTTTTAAAAAAGAAAGATAAAGATGGAAATGGTGATAAATATGATGGAAAGGGTGGTGGAAATGTTGATCTCGGTCTTGGAGGTGATTTTTTTGTTTGATTTTTTTTAAGTATTTTAATTTAAAATTTATTTTATATTTTTTTACTTATCAGGTACTATTGGTGGTGAAGCTAGTTTTATTACTTCTAGTTTTGGTTCTGGTTCCAAAAATGAGAAATTTGTTGGTGAAAGTTCAAAAAATTATGATGAACGAAAAGAGGATGATGGAGATGGTAGTGTAAAGGAAAGTGATGTTTTTGAATCTGGTTTTGGAGTTGGTGAAGTGAACAAAGATTCTGATAAGGTATATATATATATATATATATATATATATTTTACTTTTTGTATATGTTTGGTTTTTTTTTAATCTTATTTTTAAATGTTTTTGCTTTTAGGTTGAGATGAATTTGGAAGATGAATCTAGTGATATTGTTGATATGGTTGATGCTGCTGTAAAATTAGTTGTTGGTGCTTTTGAAACTGTTGTATGTTATTTTTGTATTTTCATTATTTTATTTTTTATATGTTTTGTCTTTTTTTTTTGTTTCTTTTGAAAGTTTTTTTTAAAGTGTTATATTTTTTATATTGAGTATGGTAATGTTTTTAGGTTTTATTTTTTTTTTATTTTAAATGATTTTTTTGTATGATATGTTATTTATATTTTAGTTTTTTTTGTTGATGTTTGGTTTCTTTTTGGTTTTTTATCTTACTTTTCTATAAATTGTTGATTTTAGGATGAGAATGTCGTTGTTGATGATAAGGACGGTTTTGTTAGTCCTGTACTTAAGAAAAGGCAGGTCAAACCTGCATCTTTTTTGAAGTCTCCATATTTGAATGAGTTCAGTTCAACCGATGACTCTGCAAAGGGAAGTAAGAGTTATATGGATTTGACTATAATGAAAGGAATTGGTCCTTTGAGTTTGAAGATGGATGAACCTTTGAAATTTGAAAGTCAAAGAGAGTTTGATTCGAGGCTTGAAGTTGGTTTGAAAAAAAAGAACAAGTATGTTTTTTTTAATTTAAATTTTATGTTTGATTTATTTTTGTTATTTTTTCTTTTACTTTTATAGTTATTGTTATTATGTTTTTTAGGAAAAAGGTGTATGCTGATGATGATGATATCTTTTCTCCTTGTTTGAAACTTGGAGTTACTATTATTTCAAGGAAAAGTTGGTTTCACACTTTGAATTATTGTGGTCTTTCTCTCACATCTTGTATAAGTTTGATTTCTTATTTATTTTTTAAAATTTTTTAAGTTTAAATTTTAGTTTATTTTTCAAAAAAATTTAAATAAATTTTTGTTTAAGTTATAGTATCATATACAAATAACATACTAAACATATACTCTTTTGAAGTAGTAATTTTGTTTTTTGATGAATATTTTATATTGTTTTATGATTAACTTTTTTCTTTTTTGTTTTCCAGCATATTGATGTGTTGTTTTATTATCTAAGGAAGAAGGGAAAAATCTATCCTGAAAGTTGTTTGAAGTTTACAACAAATGATAATTTGTTTGATCAAAGGATTCAAGCTTTATATGTTAAATATCTGAGTAAAAAAAAAGATGCTTCGCTTGTTTGTATTGATCATTGTGTTTCTAAATGCATGCTTGGGTATTTTATGTTCTGTAACAAGCCATGGTTTGAAGTTGATCATGTTTTGCTTCTTATTAACGTTGTGAAACAAAAGCATTGGATTCTAGCACATTTGAGTTTCAAAGACAGGTGTTTTTATATTTATGATTCTATGAGAGGACCAATTCATGATCTTGTGGTATCAGAGGTTATGGATTGTTACAGTGTACTTCTGCCTTTATTTTTGGATGTTGTTGATTTCTAGTCTAATCGTATTGATATTGATGTTATTGGTGGACCATATTCTTTGAAGAAATTGACTGATCCATTTAGTGTTTCTTGGGTTGATAACCTTCCCTATCAGGAAAGCAAGTGAGTATATTGTTTTGTCTTTTTATTTTTTTTTTATTTTTTTTTGCTATAATTCTTGTTTTATTTTTTTCTATTTTGAGGTGATTGTGGTGCATTCATTGTTTCATTTGCTAAGTTTTTATTGCACGATTTGGAGATTCCTAAAGAGTTGAACATTAAAGATATGAGAATTCGCTATGTTGTTAGTTGTTTTCTTATGGGAGGTAGAAGGAATCAAGTGATATTGAAAATGATTTTGACTATTGATGAAGGTTGAAACCAAAGGACAAAGGCAAAGGAAAGGAAAAGTAGTTTGATTATAGGTTTTATTAGGTTTAATTGTTGTTTAGAATATATAAATATCTAGAATGTTTGAAGGTTTTTAATATTTGGTGATTTTTAGTTTGTTGGATTTATAGTTTGTGAATGTCTTAAGGATTTGAATATTACATTTTAATATTAATATATTATTGTTTTATAATTATTATTTTTGTTAAAGTTGCGTTGTATAAGAAACGTATTATACACTAAACAGATACTGATCATAAACCATAATATATTATACATTTATTTTTTCATGTATTTTTTGTTCATTTTTTTATGATTAGGCTTTTAAGTGTTTTGATATATTTAATAATATTTTTTAATATAGACACTTTTTAGAATTAATTTATTTATTAAGTAATTTTTGCTTTTACAGTATTTTGAAATCGTATCATATACTAAATATATACGGAAAAGAAACCAATCATATTCAAAATTGAGTAATTTTGCTTTTATAGTGTTTTGAAAATATATCATATACTAAATATATACGGAAAAGAAACCAATCATATTCAAAATTTTGTAATTTTGCTTTTAAAGTGTTTTGAAATCATATCATATACTAAATATATACCGTAAAGAACCCAATCATATTCAAAAAATTTGCACTTAAACTTAAAAAAAATTGAAATTGAAAATACACTAGATATCTGAATAATATTTTTTAATATATTATTTTATTTTTCTTGATGAATTTGAATAAGAATGTAAAAAATTATTTTTCTTTTTTGTTTTCCAGCATATTGATGTGTTGTTTTATTATCTAAGGAAGAAGGAAAAAATCTATCTTGAAAGTTGTTTGAAATTTACAATAAGTGATAATTTGTTTGATCAAAGGATTCAAGCTTTATATGCTAAATATCTGAGTAAACAAAAAGATGTTTCACTTGTTTGTATTGATCATTGTGTTTCTGAATGCATGCTTGGGCATTGGTTTGAAGTTGATAATGTTTTGCTTCCTATTAACATTGTGAAATAAAAGCATTGGATTCTAGCACGTTTGAGTTTCAAAGATACGTGTTTTTATGTTTATGATTCTATGAGAGGACTAATTCATTATCGTGTGGTATCAAAGGTTATGGATTGCTACAGTGTACTTCTGCCTTTATTTTTGGATGTTGTTGATTTCTAGTCTAATTATATTGATATTGATGTTATTGGTGGACCATATTCTTTAAAGAAATTGACTGATCCATTTAGTGTTTCTTGAGTTGATAACCTTCCTTGTTAGGAAAGTAAGTGAGTATATTGTTTTGTCTTTTTATTTTATTTTTTTGTTATAATTCTTGTTTTATTATTTTTTTTTCTATTTTATAGTGATTGTGGTGCATTTTTCGTTTCATTTTTTGAGTTTTTATTGCATGATTTGAAGATTCCTAAAGAGTTTAACATTGAAGATATAAGAATTTGCTATGTTGTTAGTTTGTTTTCTTATGGGAGGTGGAAGGAATCAAGTGATATTGAAAATGATTTTGACTATCGAGGAAAGTTGAAACCAAAGGTCAAAGGCAAAGGAAAGGAAAAGTAGTTTGATTATAGATTTTTTTTTAGTTTAATTGTTGTTTAGAGTATATAAATATCTAGAATGTTTGAAGGTTTTTTATATTTTGTGATTTTTAGCTTGTGAATGTCTTAAAGATTTAAATATTACATTTGAATATTAATATATTATTGTCTTATAATTATTATTTTTGTTACAGTTATGTTGTATAAGAAACGTATCATATACTAAACAGATACTGATCATATACCATAATATACTATACATTTATTTTTTCATGTATTTTTTGTTCATTTTTTTATGATTAGGCCTTTAAGTGTTTTGATATATTTAATAATATTTTTTAATATAGACACTTTTTAGAATTAATTTATTTATTGAGTAATTTTTGCTTTTACTGTGTTTTGAAATCGTATCATATACTAAATATATACAGAAAAGAAAGTAATCATATTCAAAATTGAGTAATTTTGCTTTTATAGTGTTTTGAAAATGTATCATATACTAAATATATACAGAAAAGAAACCAATCATATTCAAAATTTTGTAATTTTTCTTTTAAAGTGTTTTGAAATCATATCATATGCTAAATATATACTGCAAAGAAACCAATCATATTCAAAAAATTTTGCACTTAAACTTAAAAAAAATTGAAACTGAAAATACATTGGATAACTTAATAGTATTTTTTAATATAGTATTTTATTTTTCTTGATGAATTTGAATAAGAATGTAAAAAATTGTTTCATACACTTGAATTGAAAATAAAGTAGTATTCTCATGCTTTCTTTGGTGAATTTTTACAGGTTTTTCTGTTGTGTCCGTATATACCACATCTTCCATACCTGTTTTCATTTTGAGTTCCCATGGTGCTTTACATCTTCTTTTTTTAAGTTTTGCAGGTTGAACTCTTCCTTGTGGAGGTAGGACAACTGTGTTCTTCACTTCATTCGATAGGTTCCATGTTTATTGGCTTGGAAGTGGATACACTATTGCTTCTTATGTGGCTAGCATTTTTTCTGTGGTGTTATATGGTGAAGAGTATGTGTATGGCTCTTGGTTTAGCTCTCTCCAAACTGCTAATGCATGCTCATATGGTAGTTGCTCAAGCTAAAATTTATTGCACGTGCATATTCTTTCTGTGAGGTAAACTATATCTGGATTTTCATCATGAAATACATTGAACAATTCATCATTTAATCTTCTGACTTGCAAATAAATTTTAATGAACATAAAAAAATTAGCATTTGTTACAGATTAAGAGTATCATATATGAAACATAAACCAAAGGTATACAAAACTTACCTTGAGTTTCAGAGGTTTAACATAGTTTTCAGTGAGCTTTTGATTAGGTTTTTTTGTAAGTTTTTTGATGGTAGCTCTTACAATATCTCTATTTGTTAAAGTCCATTCTTGCACTAATGATCTTAGGTATTCTAGAAAAGTAATGACTGGAAGATCTCTTGCATATTTGATTGTTACATTGATGGATTCAATGATATTTGATGTCATTATATGAAATCTGTTGTTCACTAATTGCACTTTCACCCACCTTTGGTATCTAATAGTTTCCAAGTAGTGCTTGACACGTATATCCAACTTCTCTATTTTTGATATATATCTCTCAAACTCTTCTATCTTATAAGACATTGCAGCTCCCACAAACAGTTCTTTTATTTTAGATGTACATTTTTTTTAAATTTGCTTTAATGTTGTTGATGATATGAAACATGCAGAATGCATGAGATGCTTCAGGATAAATATTTTTAATTACTGATTGAATGTTTTCATGCCTATTAAATACTATGCATAGTTTTTCCCTCATCCCATATGTTTTTTTCAATTGAATGAAGAACCATTTCAAGGACTGATAATTTTCTGAACCAACAACAACAAAAGCAAGTGGGAAAATTTTATCTGCTACATCTTACATTGATGCTTTGAGAAGTGTTCCTCCAAATTTTGATTTGAGAAAAGTTCCATCTACGATAATAACAGGTAGACAATGCTGCCATCCTTTTATACTTGCATAAAGTGCCATGAAAAGGTAGAGAAATGTGTTATCTTCATTAGTTTTTAACTTAGTAATTGATCCAGGGTTTGTTTCTTGTATCATATATAAGAAAGTTGGCAATAACAAATATGATTCTTCTGGTTTCCCTCGAATATATACAATAGCTCTTTCCTTTGACCTCTAAGCTTTCATGTAGTTAATGGTTATGCCGTATTCTTTCTTTATATCATAGATGATGTCAGCAGGAGTATACACCATTTTTATGTTGTTGTATCTTGATTTGATGCAATCTGCAATTAATGTTTTTTTATGCTTGATTATGATTCCCTAGTCTGACTTCTAAGCTACAGTTGTGTTCATCCATGAATTCTTGAATGAGAAACATTGTTATTTTGTTGTAGCTTGATGCTTTCATTTTCCACATGCAATTTTCATCCAAACAATAGAGATAGTACTTTCTGGTGCATGATTTGAAGACTTGGAATTGAAAATTCTTTGAAATTGCATGAAAATGCATAATTGTTTTCAGCGTTTATTTGTCTTTGTACAGTTGTCCTGTTTTTATTTCTTTACAATTTGTGTCACTTATTATTAACTATAGACAAAGAGGACTTTGGACTTCATTTTCTTCATTTTGACTGCTTTCCTTTCCATTCATTGTTGCATAATGAAGAATATCTAAAGTTGTATCTGATGTTTTTCTACTTATTGAGTGATGCTCTGAAGTTGTTATTATTATTGATGTAGTCTCATAAAAATCACTCTGGTTTGAATTTAATGTGATGCAAAGGGGATACTTTATTGTATATAATTCAGTTGCCTTTAGCTGTATATAAAACATTAGACTTAAATCATCTTCAATTTGTAGTGTTGGATATTGTTCTTTCACTTGGTAAGAAATCTCTAGACTATTTTCTTCATTTTGGCTTTTGAGACGTTTGGAAATTGACTTGATGAGTCTTTAGTAGCTACAATTTTTCTAAATTTGTATTCCAGTCACTTGAAAATTTTCATAAATGAAGTTATCAGTCCATTCCCCATTGTAATGAATGAATACCAATAAATTTTCCGTTTCTGTAAAAAAAAAAAGTATCAAAAACCAAAAATATACTAAATGTATACTATTTTGTTAACACGTGTGCAAAATTCCTGTTTGTTTTTGTGACATTATTTTCAATGTATATTTTTATAAAAAAAAACAATTTTGTTTAAATGTATATCAATATATTCTTTATTTTTTAATATTATACTTTTGAAATTAATTTTTTTTATTATCATTAGAAGAAAATTGATGTTGTAATTTGAAGAGAGTATCAAAATCTAAATTGTAATTTCTATATACTAATAATTAAAGACAAATATTATAAATTTGCTCAAATTTCAATATTCATCTGAAAAAATATTCAGTTTGTTACCTGAAGAACATGAGTAGTAATAGACAGAAATTGATGATAAAGCTCATTAAATTTTGTAAAAATTTAATATGTTTAATGAAATTATAGATATATTAGGTGATTCGCATGTATTTAAATATCAAAATAAAGCATTGAATACCAAAATCGTAGCATTAGATTTAGTTATCTCACCTTCAATATACGATTTTTCTTCACTTGATTTATTGAATTGATGTTGGATCAGATTTGAAGAATATTATTTTGAATTTAAAGATTTGTCATTTTTTGTTTGGTTTTGATGATTTTTGTGAAGAATTGAAGAATCGATTTCATTTTTCTAAAGAACGAGAAGATTGAGAAGCTGGGTTATTCCACTGATTTGCATGCAGAAGCAGGGGAGCTGGAGGAAAGGGTTGGATCATGTAGGTCACGCATCTCATGCTTATATAGGTTGTACAGAGGTAATTATTTTAGGTTTTAGTGGGCATTTTAGAAATATATGAAAAGTGAGTGCATTTTGATGAATAGGGGCCCATTTTTGGGCATTTATGTTAAAATCCCTAAAGAATTTAGGTTAATAAATAGTGGGCTGGAGATGCTCCAATGATTTTCTTTAAAATAAAAAACATATTCTAGGTAATAAAAAGTATTTTAAGGAATCTTCTAATATAAAGAGCAAACAATTTTATTTAAATCCAATGCACTCTTTATATTTCACTCTTCATTTTATTTTATCCTAAAAGTATTTAAGATTAATTTTTTAATATTGTAGGAAGAAAGAGAAAAAAATGTAGATAATAAAAGAAACCAATAAAAAATAAGGATATATATAGAAAGTAGAGCTGTATTAATTAACATTTTGTATAGAGAGTGAATTTTAGCTCTCTATATGTGGAGAGCCAAACTCACTCTCTAATCTATAATTTAGATTTAGAAAATGAGTTGAAATCCTATTTTTTACAATCACTCTTTATAATAAAGAGTTTATGTTAAACAAAAAGTGAGTTGGAGATACTATTAGATGGTTAAAACTCATGGCTAGTTGAAAATTAAAAAAAAAAAGTAAAGAGAATTAAAGATTAAAATCTATTCTTAACTAAATATCTTGACCCACCAGCCTCCCCCTAGTTTGGTGGTTGAGGGTTTGGCATTGTTGTAGGAGGGGCAGCGTTATATATATATATATATCTTGACCCTATAATATAATATTCTATAATCCATTTTAGACTTTTAGCTAGGCTAAAGTGGCAATTTACCCTTTGAATTATTATTCAAAGTGCAATTAATCCCAAATTTGACTTTTTTGGTTATTTCACCCTTAAAATAATTATTAACTTTTTAGCAATTTTAGTAATTTAACCCAAATTCTAGTTAAAAAAAGGAGAGTGTATTGCACTCTCTCATTAAAAATAATTATTTATCACTAAAATAATTATTTATATTAAATAATATTTATTGAAAGCATTAAATCAAAATTCAAAAAGAAAATCTTTGTTAATCATGAAGAGCACCACTGTTGCTTTCCCCAGCAAACACCATCGATACATCTCCTAGCAATCACCGTTGGTCACCTCCCCAACAACTGCTATCGCCACCTCTCCTCCCCTAGAGAGTAGTGTTCCCTCTCTTTACACAAACAACACTGCTTCTCCTCTCCCAACAACCAACATTCCTTTTCATCTCGAGCAACTACCACTATTGCCTCTTACAACCACTATCGCCTGCTCTTGTTGCTGCCTCTTGCAAAAGATGTTTACAAAACCATCACCTCTCATCATTGCCCATCTCAACCAATGCCTCCCATTTTTTCTTATTGATTTTATTGATTTTTTTGTTTTTTATCTTGTATTTTTTGGGATTTTTTTATGTTGTTCGAAAAATTTATGGTGACGTTAATTTTGTTGATGGTGATGATGTTCATTATGGGTTAATTATTTTAATTATGGTTTATATTAAATTCTTGTTTAAGTTGGGATATATTTGAGTTATTTATTATATCAAATTCTAATTGGTGGTTGTGGTGTTAATTTAAGGGGTAATGGTGTTAGGTAGTGGTGACAATGGTGGTTTTAGGGCTAGTAGCATTAGGTTATAAATGCATTCTAAACAACATTGTAGACACCTAGTTTGATCGATCGGCAATAAGGGGTGAACTGTGGATGCTCAGTTTGATCGGCCCATAATAGAGCTCGATGATGAGAAAATGTGAAGCTTGAATGCAAGAAGGAAACACGAATCTTCTAAAAAATGAGCTCGAGGGCTGGAAACCCATAAATCATAAGCCTAAAACCCTTATAAGATGGGCCTAAGCCGCCTCAGCCATTAGGCCCAGTGTAGGGCAGGCCAAAGAGGCGATCACCTCTATGGCAGCTAGTGATGAGGCGATCGCCTCATCGTAGAGGCGTCAACTCTACAGTGGCCACTTACCTCTGCATTAAATGTAGAGGTAACCATGGCAGCCAACTTTATGGGTCCACCTAGACTAGAGCTCAGTCTCTAGTCTGGAAAAGAAAATTTTGGAAAGAGAAAAAGGCTAAACATATAATGATAAAGGAGGATAGTAGGGGAATGGGTTAGGGAGGTGATAAAAAAAAATAAGAAAAATGAGAGAAAAAGGGGCATTAGCAAGAAAAAGGGGGAAAAAAATATTTTTTAAGGAGGAACAAGCTCTGAAACAAGGAGGAATGAGGTCCTAAAAAGGGAAGAGGGAAACTTGAGGGTTTATTCTTGAAAAAGAGGAGGTAGAAATCTTGCATTTAAGTAAAAATCAAGATCCATATTTATCTTTGAGGGCCAACCATTTTTTAGAAAAATTCTTGTTTTGGTAATGATTCTTACTTCTTTTAAACATTAAAGCTTTAGTGTTATTGAACTCTTTACTTACTTGTTTAGTTATGTCACGATCCGAACCGAGAGCACATGACCGGCACTAGGGAATGGGTAAGCATAAAGCTACCGAATCCCGTAGTAAGCCTTAAAAGAAAATGCAGAATTTAAAAACTTTGAAACCTTACAATAAATAATTAAGTTACAATGCACATTATCAAACTGATTTTTCTCAAATACAATTTAAACCATAATATCATAGTGCATAAAATATATAAACTTCAGTTATACAATAATGTCTCAGTACACAATATTATAAATACATGATATCCCAAATAAAATATGCAGTTGTACAGTTTACTATACTACAGTACATGAAAATAAATACAACCCAACTAAGTAGACCTACGTAGAATAGCTGGTGAAGAAACTACACAGTGAAGAGAAGTAGACCTAACAGAAAAGTCTCAAACTCTTGAAAAAAGTAAATTAAGGGGAATCATACCTCACTAAGTAAGTTAATAAAAGAGTTGTATGGTTTGAAAACCTTTTTGAAAACTGTATAGACGTAGTAAAAATAATTTATAATATATATACATATATAGCTTTTGAAAAATCTTGGTAGAACCCTAAACCTAATTCTAAATGGCCAACTGAGCCCACTTAATTCAAATGGACTGCCGGTCCCCGAGAGCAAAGGCATCGACCAAGGCATCAAGTCGCAATCATCCACTTATTCCAAGCACATGGCACTGGCAGTCCCTGAGAACTAAGGCATTTACCGAGGCACCCATCCCAGTCCATTATTAACTTTTCACATCATTGGCAGTCCCCGAGAGCAGAGGCTTCCACCAAGGCACCTATCCCAATTTATAACCACAAGTTATACATATTTTAGGATCCTTCTCTCAATCTCCACCATGTGCACACGATCCTAGTGAAACCCACTAGGTAGCCCGTTCTACCAAAATTTCTCAAAACTAGTTTTTAAATAAATAAATAAATTGCAATAAAATTCTCGATAACAACATTTATTTCAAATCGATAATGTAAATAATACTAAAATATGAGTGCACGTAATTTTTAAAGAAAACATACACATAAATCAGTTTATTAACTTACAGAATGAGGGAGATGACTGATGACCGCGCATCTGCCTCAATCCCGAAGATCTCTCTCTGATACTCTCTAAAAATAACATATTCATTTTTAAAATCATACTTATAGAATAAGAAGGGAGATTTATAAAATTTACAAGACTCTAGAATGACTCGGGAAAAATCGGATAAGACTCGATAGATTGGAATACCTTAATTTATGCTAAGAAATTATGGAAGATGTCATGTTTCACGAGAAAATCTACCGAAATTTCGGCAGAGTCTCCCTTGTAAAACGAAGATCTCTTTACCGTAGGTAGAGCCATTCCTACATAGAAAAATGCACTTCTAGCATTCACACTCAACAATACTCGAGTCGGCTCTCCAATACTGCATTTAGCCCAACCGAATTCATAACCCAACCAAACAACACAACTTAATTCTAATTAATAAAATTCATATTTAATTGCTTAAATAGTTTAATTATATAATAAAATTAGTTTAAAACCCATTTTATTACCAAAATAATATATAATATATTATTTGAAAATAATT
Source organism: Mallotus nudiflorus (assembly GCA_947683625.1). Lineage (NCBI taxonomy): Eukaryota > Viridiplantae > Streptophyta > Magnoliopsida > Malpighiales > Euphorbiaceae > Mallotus > Mallotus nudiflorus. Next base: position 137,572 of record CANTUR010000070.1, on the reverse strand, counting down.
TTCAAAAATCAGTATTAATTAGCTAAAAATAGTAAATCATTTGTAAAAATCATTTTAATTCCTTAAATATTATTAAAACCAACTAAAATATATTATTTAGCTATAATTAGCATAAAATTATGTATTTACCCCTATCATACATAATATACTATTATTACTCAAAAATTCTATAAAAATTAGATAAATCCATAAAAATTATTTTCTCAACTTATATATTATTAAATATTAACTAAAACACATATTTAAACCATTATTTCAATAAAAATCCAACTCTAACCTAATTATTCAATTTTGACATAAACTATAAAAATTCATAAAAATTATATAATATTCTCAAAAATCAATTTCTCAACACTAAAATTAATAACAATATATAATATCACTAAATCAACCAATTTTATAATTTAATAAATTGATTTATGAAAATTAATAAAATAATAATAAAATATTCAAAAATTCACAAAAATCAAAATAAATTCCAAAACTCATACAAAAATTCATAGAGGTAGATTGAGCTACTAGGATTCACATTTTTAAAGGGAGTTTACAAGATTCAAGCTAAAAAAAATTTGAAACCTTAGAACTCAAAAACTAAAAATCAACAAAAACTCATGAAAATGGAAATCAAAGCTCAAACTAAGCTTGGAATAATTCTCACCGATGAAAAAGAGAAGAACGACACCGGAATTGTGTGAAATGGTGGTCGGATGAAGTTTGGCTAGTTTTAATGGAGGTTCTCGGCTTCTCCGGTTCTACGTGCCACCGATGATGCTGTTGGTGGTCGAAGATGAGGAAGAAGAAGAGGGCGACAATGGGTGATGGCCGGAGGAGAGGGAGGTGTAGTGAGGGTAGTCGGTCGGGATCATGCGAAGGGGAGGAGGAAGATGAGAATGATGCTGTGTTTTTGTTTTTGTGCTTCACATTTTTGCATATGTATATACATATTTAACTAATAAACTATATAATATAATTTACTAAAACTTTATTTTATAATATAATATTAAATTTACACCACACACATGCATACTACATACATACATATATATATTTATATCTCCCACGAGAGCTGGACAACTAGAAAGAACAATATCGGTATCCAAGGAATCGCTCAGAGGAGTGGCAACAGACAATGGAAAAGCCATCCTCGAAGCTTGTCAACAAGACTTGAAAGCAAAAATGAGAGAAACGAACGAATGCGTGGCACCCAAATCAAACAAAACCCATGCATCTAGGTAACAGACAGAAACAATACCTGCCACGACTGCATTGGATGCTTGAGCATCCTGCTGAGTAAGGTGGAAGACTCTGGCAGGTCCTCGACCTCCCTGCTGACTAGTAGAAGCCTGGCCAACACATCTGGCACCTCCTCTAGTACCTCTACCTCGACTCTGCTATGGAACAAGCTGAGTGGAACTCTGATGCTGGGCTGGGGGTAACTGAAATGGAACGGGTGCAGTACTAGCAATCGACTGCTGTGGAAATCGTGGAATCTACGGCTGCTAATACCCGGAGTAAGGACACGATATGGCAAAATGTCCTGTCTGCCCGCATCTGAAGCATGTCAGTGGTGTCAGATAACACGATCCCTGATGGACTCTATCGCAGGTCTGGCATACACTGGCAGCTGATCTAGAACTACGACCACTGCTGCTGCTCAAAGCACCTGACCTGAATTTGAACGACCTACGCTGACCTCCACGGCCATGTCTACTGCTCTGATGCACTCGCTGCTGCTGCCTCTGACTCTGCTGAGTCGGACCTCACTGCTGACTACTCGATCCAACATGAAAACTAGAATACGGTGTAGTCTGCAATCCACTCGAATGAAATCCTAGCTGGTAATAATCAGGCATCGCTCCCTGCCTAACTAGCCTCAGCTCAATCTCCTTGGCCAACTCAATCACATATTCGAGAGTAAGGCCTGTTGTAGGCATACCAACAAATGCTTAACCCAATCCGGTGACATAGGTAGTGACTGCAAAATACTGGTCTCGCATCAGATCCTCTGCATATCTACCCAGCTGAAGAAACTCTCGAGTGTACTCCTCTACTGATCGATCACCGTGAGAAATGCTGGTCAACCGGAGATGATAGCTTATACAGAGAGGCTCTGGACAGAATCTCCTCATAAACCGCTCTCTGAACTGAGCCCAGGTCATCGTCATCATATAGGGCTGAATCATCTGAATAAACCAATCCAAAGCTGGTCCCTCGATGGACAACTCAACGATTATGATCCGCTGGTACTCGGTGTGAGCAGTCCGAGTCCGAGTCTCAATCGCGTGCAGAAAGTCTAGCGGATCGGAAGTCCCATCAAACGCAATCCTGCCAACTCTGGCATAGAACAGAGCTACCTCAAGGTCAGACATACCCTGCTGATAGGCAGGCTGAACAAGCTGAACAATTGGAGGTACAAGAACATCCTCAAACTTAGGCTCTACAGGCTCCTCATCCTGTAACTCTTTCTGCCTATGGTGACCTGCCGCTCCTTGAGGTCTACCTCTGCCACGACCTCTACGTCTAATTGGCTGCTCATGAGGTAAAACCTCATCCTGAAAAGACTCATCATCCTCGGCCTCAACGACCGGTGGAGCGACACGCGCTCGCCTCCTCATTCTGAAAAGACAAACGGAAAGATTCAAACAAAACAAACAACGGAGGATTAACGCAGAAAACTAAAACAAGGAATACTTATCAAGACATACTCGAACTCCACTCTAATACCAACTTTGTCACGACCTAAAACATGGGCCATGATCGGTGCTAGCGAATGGGAATACTTTCGAATCCGGAACCCGTAGCAAGCCTAAAAATAAAATAAAACATACAATAATAATAATAACAACACTTAATGTAGCGGAAATTAAATTATATACATTAAAATAATTTTTGCATCAACTGAAATTAAATCAACATCCGTGCCATATATAAATAAACTTTTAGTACAAGTTCCAGTTCAAATATAATACGTAACTCATACAAATATAATACAATATCTTTTAACAATTTTTATGACTATTGCAGTGTCTAGATCAATAAAATAAACTCAAGTGAGCAGTTTACATAGTAAAGCCGAGGCGGAAGAAATCCGGCGTACAGGCCTGCTACTGAGGTTTAACGAAGAAGACTCTCCTAAAAAATGTTCAACAGAGGAGAGTCAAACCTCATTGAGTGAATTACTATAATATATATACATGCATACTAAATGTCAATGCACACAATCAAAAGTATATATATAATATGTATATATACAAGCAAATACACACAGATGCAATAAAATTATTTTATATAATTTATTGAAAATCACTATTTATGAATGATCAAATAGAACCCTAGAATATCGCAATCTCAAAACAGTGTTAGACAACACTCTAGCCATACAGGCTCACTTATTCCAAATATATTCACTTGATCCATTTGGACAGTATATTGGCCCTGATACACTAAGTCAACCGAGCTCCAACAGTCTGACTGTCAGTGTGATTGGCCCCAAGACACTTGGTCAACTGAGCTCCAGCAATCACACTCCCAAATCATATCACACATCAGATAAATCAAATCCCATCAATATCCTCAAACTGGTTAGTAATATAGCCTAAATGCTATAAGCGTACCGGTACGTACTCGGTCCTAGTGTTGCCCACTAGGTAGCACGTTCTATTGATATCCTTCATTAAAATATAAAGCATACATTCATAAAAGTAAATGATGCATGAATTGAATAAAATAATAACATAAACTATATATATACTAGAAATATACCAAAAGTAAACCAGGTATTTTTCGAGTATATATATGTCAAATAAATCTAATATAATTGTAAAATAAACTAAATATATATTTAAAAACATTTTAAATATAAATGTTTAATAAAGCATGCATATAATTTAAAATATACCAAAAATAAATCAAAAATAAACTAAAAATAAACTTAAGTACTGATTAAATTATTTATGTATATTTAATCAAAATAAAACACACATTTCTAAATCATGCACCCTAAAGCATATATATATATAGTATAGTAACTCACACTTAGTGCGCTCCTCGAGATGGGTCCGACGAGCCTGGTCCACAAGGCCTCGGTCTCGGCGCAACTAAACATACAAAAATAACAGATATCAGAATAAACCTTACAGAAAATCCTAGAAACTCGATCTAGAATATTAGACACAGAATCAGAATTAGGGTTCGACCGGACATCACGTTTTACGAGAATTCTACCAAAAATCCGACAGAACCTCCCCTGTAAAACGAACATCTCTCTACTCAAAGAGTAGAGCCGGCCCTGCAAGGAAACACACTTTGAAAATAGACACAGAAACACATCCACAACCCCTCGGTCGGACTCCAAACTACAGTTTATCGATCGGGGTCCACAATTCACAAGACAATATAGAAATACCAAAAATACCCTTATATCACAGAAATACATTTAATAAGTATAATTTACATAATTAACCCTAAAACACAGTAAAAACCGATAAAAACTCATTTTATTAGAAAAATCGTATATTATATATATAATTGAAAATAATTTACGAAAAATAGTTTCAATTAGTTAAAAATACTAAATAATTTGTAGAAATCATTTTTATACCTTAAATAACTATTAAAAGCAATTTAATTACATTTTCAGCCAATTTAGGGTAAAATTACCAAAATACCCCTATATATATAAATATACTAAAATTAATCCAAAAATTCACCAAAAATAATATAATTGTACAAAATTAATTTTCTCAACATATTTATCAATAATATCACTAAATAAAATTAATTAACCAATTAATTTCAATTAAAAACACAATTAACCCTATTTTATCAAAATTACATAAACTAATTAAATTCAAAATAAATACATAGAAATTCACAAAAATTCAAAATAAATTTCTATAATTCATTTCAACACCTATATTTATCTTAAAACACAATTTCACAATTTAATTAATTAATTTTCGAAAATTAGAAAACAATAATAAAATATTTAAAAATACCCAAAAATCAAAATAATTTCTAAAAATTCTACAAAAATTCAAAAATGTAGATTAAGCTAAGGGGAACAACATTTGTGAAGTAATTTTTCATGAATCAATCAATTCAATGTTCAAAAAAATCAAGAACCCTAAAATGGCCGAATTGCAAAAATCAAAACCTAAGCAAATCTAGACCATTTTATGTGAAAAAAAGCTTGGAATCACACTCACCGAAGCTCAAGGAGAAGAAAGAGACCAACGGTGTCGAAAACGGTGGCTGGAAACGCTGTGAACAACGGTGAGAATGAATTTCGGCTTTCCGACGATTTCGAGCTCCTCCGACGTCGGAAATGGGCTCTACTGGCGGCGAAACAACTAGAGGAAGGAGGTGGCATGTCGGGAGGCACACCGATGGCAAGGGAACAGCGTGACAGACGATGGTTGGTGATGGAGGCGATTGGGGAAGAAGGAGGAGGAGTCGGGGGTGAAATGGTAATTTGCCAAACTTTGATTTTTTTTGTTAAATATTAAATATATATGCATATATATATACCTTTACACTATATATTAAAATAATATAAACTCACACACATTAAATATACACCACACACATATAATTTAATATTTTAATAATTTATATACTAAAAAAAATAATTAAATAACATTAAAACTAATTAATAAATAATAAAAATATTAGGGTAATTAATTAAACCCTAGTTTAATAAATAAATACACATATATACTTTATTTAGTACTTTAAAAATATATATATGAGTTCATGCAAATGCGTAAAATTGTTTAAAATAATTAATATTAAATTATTTACGTATCAATTTTTCCGAAAATGCAAGTCCCGAGAAAATTTTACGCAAAACACTTATAATAATATAAAATAATTAAAAATTATTTTTAATTAAATAACAACTCATGAAATATCATAAATATATATAAAATTATTAACACTGCATATCCCGATGCAGTATTAAAATATTTAAAATAAAAAAAATACGGGATATTACATAATTAAAGGTAATAAAACACAAAACACAAATGAAGGCCAACCACAAAGTTGGGTGGTGTAGACGGCGGGGTTTAGCGTGCGTTCAAGATTTTAGCAACCGCGATACTATTTGAGCTCTGGGCTCCAGAGAACACACTAACCACTGTCATAAAGACATGGCGTGGAGATGAGGAGTCGCCACCCAGGGTAATAAGTGGGACAAATTGAAAAGGTGGTACTCGATTCCCTAAAAGAAAGCTAGTACCACAGCCAGGAGATTCTGGGTACGGAATACCAACTTCTTTCAGTCTTGTGTTCATTTAAAATTACTTTATGAATTATTATTTTATTCTCTATTTACATGCAATTTCATATAAACCCAAAACAATAAACTCCAAGGCAGACTAGTCATGAAATATACAAGTAAATAATGCATTCAATAAATTACATAATCCCTAATTTAGTCTAATCTACATGGATTTTAAATAAATAGAGTCTACATATTTTAATGTATAAGTGAACCTAAAGACCTAATTCCTTTTGATTTTAATTAAATGAACCGAAGTCTATTAATTTTAATAAAAATGGGCCTAATTCTACATGTTATGAAGGCATTTAAATTAGTGGGCTTAATTCTACATGTTTTAATTAAATAGTGATCTTAGATCTACAAATTATGAAAGAAGGCTTAAATTAAGTGAGCTAAGTCTAAATTAATTAAATTAAATTAGGTGGGCCTATGTCTAATTAACTAAATGGGCCTAAGGATATATCTAACCTAAAATCTAATTAATTATGAACCTAAAAGTATATTTTAATTAATTATTAATTGATATGGGCTAAAAGAATTACCTAAACTTAAATAAATAAATCAAGACTTAAAGTAGGCTTAAGGCGCAAAACACATAAAAATAAACCCAAAAACAAATAATAACATAAAAGAAACAATTAAATAAGATCAAACAAATAATTAAATTATTCCTTACTAAAACCCTAATTTTTATTAGCATGCAACCTAAATTAATCTACATCCTCCATTGATTTTAAAGAATTACCAAATTAAAACCTAATTTTTACTAACCAATTTAATCAAAATAAACATGCAACCATACATGTAATTTCATTACTCCCACTATCGGGGCTATTACATTAGTTCCTAAAATAATTAATAAAACAACAATAAAGAATAAAATAAAAATAAAAATAAAACCCTAGAAACTAAGTCTGTACGAGGCTTTGTTCATAGTCTTCTGCAGACTTCTAATGAAATTCATCTCCCTCACATGATCTCCATGCATTTTCCTATATAATCACCACAAAATATAAAATAAAATAAAAATTAATGAATAAATTATGATAAAATAATAAGAATAATAATGTAAAATAATCAAAAAAATAAATAAATAAATAAATAAAAGAAGAATATAAGAATATGATATGCTTATGGATGATTTAGGGTGCTCCTCAGATTGATAGTTCAGTGTTCTTGAAAAATCTTCGAATCTTTCTCCTTAAAAATTCTTCACGAGTATTAAATTAATTGATGAATCAAAAGAATTTTTTGATTAAAAATAAATATAAGAAGAATAAAATCATTTTTTTCTTCCTTCTCCTCTCCTTCTTTCTTTTCTACGCTCCTCCCCCTCTCTTTTTTAATGCCCCCCTTTTCCTTTTTATAGTGGAACTAGGAAGTCTAACCTTCATTCTAATGTGATTCTAATTCCTAAAGTGTATTTAAGAATTTTAAACCAATTAGGATTGAATTAATTAAAAAGTTTAAACTAATTAGGATTGAATTAATTAGGAAGTTTAAACCAATTAAAATACTAAATTAGAAGTAATTATAAATAGGAAAAAAATGGAAGAATTCAATTTCGACCGGGATTGTGTAATTCCGATCGGAATTGTACAATCCCGATCAGAATTGTTGTAATTTCGACATGCACTTCTTCTTTTTTAACATTTAATTACAAAAAGGCCCCCGGAGAAATTTTAATTTTGCAATTAGGTCCTAAAAAGAACTTTACGATTTAGTCCCTGAAAAAAATAAATTCTTCCTTTAAAAGCCCTTCAAATTTTTTAAAGATTAAGTATCGAAGACATTTTCATCATTAGAGTCCTTTGCTGTATCCATAACATCCTGAAATTGGGTGTCTACAGGTGGGCATTCCAAAAGCCCATACCTAGTTTCCGAACCTAATCTCTGATGATGACTTATAGGAACCTCCGTGGGATCCAATTGTTGTACAGTGTGTCCCGGCTTTTATCCAGGTGGCGACTCTATCTCTGAGTAGGCTTTATGACCTATTTCATATTTCCTAGTGGACCTCAAGCCCACACAGTGATATGGTCGCCAAACACTTAGGTGTGCGCTAAACCCTACCACTTATAAGCATCTGCAAAAATAAGAATGAGGCTTTGCTACTTCGATTAATGAAAAAACTTTATAAATCACAAGCTTCACCTTACCTTCGACAATTATAGGCCAAACATTCTTCTCCACTTCACGTATAATTTCTACAGTGTCTATAGTAATGGTGGTGTTAGTTTTAGATGGTGTAGGTGGTAGTGATCGATGGTGGTAGTGCAAGTGGTGGTAGTGTTAACTGGTGGAAGTAATAGTGGCTTTAAGTGTAAGTAATAGTGTTTATTGGTGTTAGATGGTGGAGGTAGCGGTAGTGATAGCTTTAGGTGTAAGTGGTAGTGGTTAGTGGATAGTATTTTTTTTCAATTAAAATGATTTTTTTTTAGTAAGAAAGAAAAAAAAATTCTATCTTCACTTATTCTAGCATAAATGTGTAATTCACTTTCTTAAATTTGGGGTCAATAGCTAATATTTGCATCTTTGAGTGTTAAATAGCCAAAAAAAATAATTTCAGGGTTAATTACACTTTCAATGATAATTCAAGGGTGAATTACCACTTTAGCCCTTTTAATTAAGTATTTAAGTTCATGTGAACTGTTTTTGGTAACTTTTCTCCTTTTTTATGAGTTGAGTGTTTTCTTTCACTATTTTATTTCTTTTGTAAAGAGATAAGAGTTTCTTTTAATACTTCATTTCGTTTAGTAATTATTCTTTTGTCATGGAGGACAATCTTGCTCATATATTTTTAGCTGCTGAAGAAAATGAAGATTTAATGCAATTTTAAGGCAATTGAATCTTTATTTAGTTAGGAGATTTATTACCGACAAATCTATAGACTTCAATGCAATAAGGAACTAAATGATGTTTATTTGGAGGCCAATTCGTGGGATTGTATTAAAGAACTCTCAGGAAATGTTTATATTTTTCAATTTTTTTACCTAATGGAATTACAAAGAGCCATTGAGAATGGTCCTTGGTCATTCAGTAACCACCTTATATCACTGCATCAATTAAGTGATTATGAGGATCCTGTCTCTATTTATTTGCACCACACTGATATGTGGATCCAAGTGTATGATTTGCCAATTGGTTTTATGTCCAAGATTATTGGTAGACAGTTGGGAAGCTTTATAAGTGAGTTCCTAAATTATGATGTCAATAATAATGTGAGATTATGGCACTAATACATAAGAATTAAGGTTTGTTTGGATGTCTATAAACCTTTAAAGATGTCACGACCCAAAACAGGGGTCATGACCGGCGCTAGGGAACGGGAATTCTTTCGAATCCGGAACCCGTAGCAAGCCTAAAAATAAAATAAAACATGCAATAATAATAATAACATAAATAAAATATTTTACAGCGGAAATAAAATCATAAATAAAAATAAAATAATAATCCGCCAGTAAAATTAAATGAACATCCTCATCTCACATATAAATAATCCTTTAATACAAAACCTAGTTCAAATCTTTAAAATACATATTTCTTACAAATATAATATAATACATAAGTCTCACAACTGTCTACAACTACTGCAGTGTCTAGATTAAAAAATGAAGTTCAGGTAAGCAGTTTACATAGTGAAGCCGGGGCGAAAGAAATCCGACGTATGGGTCTGCTACTGAGGTCTGAAGACGATGACTCTCCTGAAAAATAGTCAACAGAGGGGAGTCAGACCTCACTGAGTGAATTTTTATAATATATATACATGCATAGCTAAATGACAATGCACACATTCAATAGTATATATAATAAATATATATACAAGCAAACACACAGATGTAGCAAAATCATTTTATATATTTTACTGAAAATAATATCCATTTATGAAGGATCAAATAGAACCCTAGAAAATTGCAACCTCAAACAATGTTAGATAACACTCTAACCATACAGGCTCACTTGTTCCAAATAATTTCACTTGTTCCCTTTGGACAGTAAACTAGCCCCGAGACACTAAGTCAATCGAGCTCCAGCAGTCTGACTTTCAGTGTGATTGGCCCCGAGATACTTGGTCAACCGAGCTCCAGCAAACACACTCCCAAATCATATCACACATTAAATCAAATCAATCCGATCATAATCCACAATAGGTTAGTAATAAAGCCTAAATGCTATCGGCGTACCGGTACGTACTCGATCCTAGTGCTGCCCACTAGGTAGCACGTTCCATTGATATCCTTCATTTATTATATAAAACATACATTCATAAATAAATGATGCATGAGATTGAATAAAATAGCAACATAAACCATATATATACTAGAAATATACCAAAAATAAACCAGGTATATTCCAAGTATATGTACGTCAAATAAATTCAATTTAATTACCAAATAAACCATAAATAGACCTAAAAATATTTTAAGAATAATTTATTAATAAAACATGCATATAGTTTAAAATATACCAAACATATATTGAAAGTATACCAAAAATAAACCTAAGCAATACTTAAATCATTGATGCATAATTTACTAAAATAAATCATACATTTCTAAAACATGCAATCCTGATACAAATATATATAGAATAACAACTCATTGTTATTACGCTTCTCGAGATGGGTCTGACGGGCCTGGTCCACTAGGACTCAGTCTCGATGCAACTAAACAAACAAATGATAATAGGAAATCAGAATAATTCTAGCAAAAATTCTAAAGATTCGATCTAGAATCTTAGACACAAAATTAAAATCAGAATTCGACCGGACATCACGTTTTACGAGAACTCTACCGAAAATTTGACAGAACCTTCCTTGTAAAACGGACATCTCTCACCTCAAAGAGTAGAGCCGGTCCTGCAAAGAAACACACTTCAAATATACGCATAACACAATCCTTTGGTCGGATTCCAAACTACAATTTCACCGACCGATATCCATAATTCATAGAATAATTACAGAAATACCAAAAATGCCCTATAACACTCAAAACATAGCAATTTAGTTATTCAAATGCTAAAAATATTTATTTTACCGATAAATAAAATAAAACCCTAATTTTAAATAAAATATTATTAAAAATCGATAATTCTCAATAAATTCATAAATATTGACCAAAATACATTTTATAAATCCAAATTACATAATTAACCCTAAAACTCACTAAAAATCAATAAAAACTCATTTATTTAGAAAAATCATATATTATATATATAATTTGAAAATAATTTACGAAAATTAGTTTTAATTAGTTAAAAATGTTAAATAATTTGTAGAAATCATTTTTATACCTTAAATAACTAGTAAAACCAATTTAATTATATTTTTAGCCAATTTAGTGTCAAATTACCAAAATACCCCTAATTTCGTAAATTCACTAAAATTAATCAAAAATTCACCAAAAATAGTATAATTACTCAAAATTAAATTTCTCAACATATAATTCAATAATATTAATAAATATACTCAATTAACCAATTAATTCCAATAAAACACATAATTAACCTAATTTTTCAAAAATTACATAAACTAAATAAATTCAAAATAAATATATAAAATTCACAAAAATTACATATAAATTTATAAAATGCATTTCAACACCTATAATCACCATAAAACACAATTTTATAATTTAATTAATTAATTTTAGAAAATTAGAAAATATTAATAAAATAATAAAAAATTCACAAAAATCAAAATAATTCCCAAAAATTCTACAAAAATTTCAGAGTGTAGATTAAGCTACTAGGATCAATGTTTGTGAAGGGAGTTTGCATGAATCATTCAAATCAAATCTCAAAAAATTCAAGAACCTTAAATGGTCGAAAATGTAAAATCGAAACCTAGGGAAATCTAGATCATTTCAAGTGAAACAAAGGTTGGAAATGGAATCACCAGAGCTCAAGGAGAAGATAGAGACTGGTGGCATCGAGTTTGGTGGCCGGAAATGGCTTGATCAACGGTGAAATCAATTTCGGCTTCTCAAGGATATTCCGACCAAAACACGCCGGAAATGGAGACTACAGGCAGCGGGAATGGTTGGAGGTGGTGGTGGCAAGCTAGGAGGCACACTAACGGTGAAGGAACGACGTGACAGGAGGTGGAACGGTGAAGGAAACGATCGGAGAAGAAGAAGGAGAGGGAGGGAGGGGGCAAACTTGTAAATAATGCAAACTTTATTTTTAGTTATAATGTTATATGTATATATATATCTATACTTTATATTATAATATTATATAATATCACACACATAACAAATACTCACCACACACATATTTTAATAATATATACACATATATATAATTAATTAATTAATATTAAAACTATATAATAAAAATTAATTTTAATTAATTAAACCCTAATTTAATTTAAATAAATGTACGTGTATGCATTTTATTTAACATTTTAAAATTATGTATGAGTTCATGCAAATTCGTAAAACTATTTCAAATAATTAATATTAAATTATTTACGTTTTAATTTCCTCGAAAATAAAATTTCCGGGAAAATTTTATGTAAATAACTTAAAAATAATTAAAAGTAATTAAAAATGACTTTAATAAGTAACAAGCTAATTAAATAATCAAATATATATATATATAAATTACTAACACTGCATATCCCGATGCAGTTTAAAATTATTTAAAAACTCGAGATATTACAGTCTTCCCCCCTTACAAGGATTTGTCCCCGAATTCCAGAAAAGAATAATTACAAGATCAAGAAGGGAAGAGATACGGGTAAGAAGCTTGCATTTCAGCTTCAGTCTCCCACGTATGCTCCTCAACTCTGTTGCTATGCCACAAAACCTTGACCATCGGAATCTGCTTCGAACGCAACTGTCAAACTTGGTAGTCTACAATTGCCACAGGTTCTTCCACAAATGTCAGATCTTCGTTCACTTCTACGCTATCAAGCTGTAACACATGTGAAGGGTCTGAGATATACTTCCTCAGCATCGAGATATGAAATACCGGATGCACTTGAGACATACTTGAGGGCAAAGTCAACCGATATGCAATAATGCCAACTCTCTCCAGATTCTCGAACGGTCCGATATATCTCAATGCTAACTTACCCTTCCTACCAAATCTCATAACACCCTTCATCGGAGACACCTTCAGAAAAATAAAGTCTCTAACTTGAAACTCTACATCTCTGCGCCTAGGATCCACATAGCTCTTCTGCCTGCTAACTGCAGTTTTTAATCTGTGCTTAATCATGGCGACTTTCTCTGCAGCATCCTGAACCATCTCAGGTCCAATCAAAGCTCTCTCACCAATCTCATCCCAACTCATAGGGGATCTACACTTCCTTCCATACAATGCTTTATACGGTGCCATGCCAATACTGCCATGGTAGCTGTTATTATATGCAAACTCTACGAGTGGCAAATGATCATCCCAGCTACCTCCCAAATCCATGACACACATCCTCAACATATCTTCCAGTGTCTGGATCGTCCTCTCAGACTGACCATCTATCTGAGGATGAAAAGCAGTACTGAAATCCAACCTAGTGCCCATCGCTTCCTACAACTTCTGTAAAAAATGAGAAGTAAAAACTAAACCTCTGTCTGACACAATGGACACAGGTACTCCATGAAGGCACACAATATGTTTCACATACAACTTCACCAATCTAGCTACAGAATAAGTGGCTTTCACAGGCAAGAAATGTGCAGACTTAGTCAACCTGTCTATAATTACCCCAATGGAATCATATCCATCCTTAGAATGAGGTAAACCAACCACAAAATCCATAGCTATCCTTTTTCACTTCCACTCAGGAATAGGATGAGGCTAAAGCTTCCCAGAAGGCTTCTAATGTTCAACTTTCACTTGCTGACACGTCAAGCACTTAGCAATATAATCAGTGACATCCTTCTTCAGTCCGTCCCATCAGTACAAATCTTTGATACTGTGGTACATCTTAATGACACCCAGATGTATGCTATAAGTTGTAGAATGTACTTCCTTTAGGATCTCTTCTCTCAAATTATCCACATCAGGAACACATAGTCTACCATTGATCCACAATACTTCATCATCATTGAGTGTGAAATCAGTGAACTTCCCTACTCGAACATTCTCTGCAAGCTCTTCTAGAATAGGATCTCGGCTCTGAGCTGCTTTAATCCTATCTGTCAGTACAGACCGCACCTTAAACTGAGCTAGTAGTCCACCTGACCTACTAATCTTCATCATCAAACCTTGATCCACCAACAAATGAAACTCCTGGATCAACGGTCTCCTCTCAACACTGATTTGAGCAAGACTGCTTCAGGACTTCCTACTCAAGGCATCTACTACTACATTAGCCTTGCCCATATGATATAAAATCTCACAGTCATAATCTTTCAACAGTTCCAACCATCTCCTCTGCCTCAGATTCAGATCTCTCTGCTGGAAAATGTACTTAAGGCTCTTGTGATCAGTAAAAATCTCATAAGTCACCCCGTACAGATAGTGTCTCCAGACCTTGAGAGCAAAGATCATTGCAACCATCTCTAGGTCATGTGTAGGATAGTTCTGCTCATGCTTCTTCAACTGCCTCGAAGCATAGGCTATCACCTTACCATTATGCATCAACACATAACCAAGGCCAACTCTAGAGGCATCACAATAAACTGTGAACTTGTCCACACTATTAGGCAAAGCTAACACTGGAGCTGTAGTCAACTTCTCCTTCAACAATTGAAAATTATTGTCACAAGTTTCTGACCACTCGAATCTAACATTCTTCTGAGTCAAGCGAGTCATAAGGGCTGCAATTCTGGAAAAATCTTGCACAAACCTCCTATAATACCTGGCAAAACCCAGAAAATTATGAATCTCTGTAATAAAAGTCGGTCTAGGCCACTCAGACAGTGCCTTAATCTTCTGTGGGTCAACCTGGATACCTTTTTTAGACACCACATGTCTAAGAAAAGAAACACTCTCCATCCAGAAATCACACTTCAAGAATTTAGCTTAAAGTTGATGATCTCTCAGTGTCTGTAGTACAGTCCTCAAGTGATATACATGATCCTCCATACTCCTCGAATATACCAGTATATCATCTATGAAGACTACCACAAACTGATCCACATATGGTTTGAATACCCTGTTCATCAGGTCCATAAAAGCTGCTGGTGCATTAGTCAAACCAAAAGACATCACCAGAAACTCATAATGGCCATATCAAGTGCAGAATGCCGTTTTAGGAACATCAGCTTCACTAATCCATAGCTGATGATAACCCGACCTCAAATCAATCTTGGAAAAGAACTGTGCACCCTATAGTTGATCAAACAAGTCATCTATCCTCAGGAGAGGATACTTGTTCTTCACTGTCACCTTATACAACTCTCTGTAGTCAATGCATAGTCTCAGGGTACCATCCTTCTTCTTCAAAAACAGGACTGGTGCACCCCAAGGAGAAACACTGGGTCTGATGAAACCCTTATCCAACAACTCTTGCAACTGCTCCTTTAACTCTTTCAACTCTGTAGGGTGGCATAGATATAGGAGTAGTACCTAGAACCACATCTATACATAACTCAATCTCTCTATGAGGTGGTAAACCTGACAACTCCTTAAGAAAAACATCAAGAAACTCACAAGCAACAGGAACATCTGTGAGTGACAACTTCTCCACTGAAGTATCCTTGACCAATGCCAAATATCCCTGACATCCTTTCCTCAGCAACTTCCTAACCGTAATAATTGAAAATAATTCACGAAAAAATAGTTTTAATTAGTTAAAAATACTAAATAATTTATAGAAATCATTTTTATACCTTAAATAACTATTAAAACCAATTTAATTACAATTTTAGCTAATTTTATGTAAAATTACCAAAATGCCCTTATATATATAAATATACTAAAATTATCCCAAAAATTCACCAAAAATAGTATAATTATCAAAAATTAATTTTCTCAACATATTTATCAATAATATCAATAATTAAACTCAATTAACCAATTAATTTCAATTAAAAACACAATTAACCCTATTTTCTCAAAATTACATAAACCTAAATAATTCAAAATAAATACATAGAAATTCATAAAAATTCCAAATAAATTCCTATAATTCATTTAAACACCTATAATTATCATAAAACACAATTTCATAATTTAATTAATTAATTTCCGAAAATTAGAAAATAATATTAAAATATTCAAAAATACCCAAAAATCAAAATAATCTCCAAAAATTTCACAAAAATTCACACATGTAGATTAAGCTAAGGGGAACAACATTTGTTAAGGGACTTTTAATAAATCAACAAGAAAAATTCAAAAAAAAAATCAAAAACCTAATTTGGCCAAAATGAGAAAAATCGAAAAACAAAAAAATCAAGGGAATTTGAGCTCAAACTAAAGCTAGAATCATGATTACCATTGTTAGAGGAGTCCAAAGACACCAGAAACGTGAAGTTTGGTGGCCAGAGGAGGAAGAAACGTTGAAGCTTGGTGATTCGGCCAAAAATGGTGGAAATGAAGCTAGCCGGTGCCAGGGAAGAAGACAAGGGGCGGCAGAGCAGCTGGAAGTGGAGGTGGCACAGTGACGGTAGGTGGTCGGGAGTTGCAACGGTGAGGGGAAGATGGGGACGTCGGGAAGAAGAAGACCGAAGAAGAAAGAAAAGAAGAAAAAAAAAGAAAGAGAAAAAGAAAAAGAAAAGAAAAAGAAAAAAAATAATATAAAATAATATAAAAATATATGGTATGTTAATAAAATATTTGGAAAAATCACACACCACTCATAATACTTTAATAATTTATATACTACATGAAAATAATTAAATAACAATAAACCAAATAAATATATGATAAAATATTAGGGTAATACATTAAACCCTAATTAAATAAATATATACATACATAGGCTTTATTTAGTATTTTAAAAATATGTATGAGTTCATGCAAGTCCATAAATCTATTTAAAATAATTAATAGTAAATTATTTACGTGAAAATTTCCCCGAAAATGCAAGTCCCGGGAAAATTTTACATAAAGCACTTAAAATAATAATAAATAATTAAAAATTCAATTTAAATTAAATAAAAGCTCATGAAATATCAATATTATATAATAGAATTATTAACACTACATATCCCGATGCAGTATAAAAATATTTAAAAACACGGGATATTACACCACCTGACTGAACACCCAACTGGTAATAATCAGGCATCGCCCCCTGCCTGACTAGCCTTAGCTTAATCTCCTTAGCCAACTCAATAACCGACTCTAGAGTAAGGCCCACTGTAGGCATACCAGCAAATGCTAAACTCAATCTAGTAACGTAGGTGGTAACTGAGAAATACTGGTCTCACATCAGATCCTCTGCATATCTACCCAGCCGAAGGAACTCTTGGGTATACTCCTCTACTGATCGATCACCGTGAGATATACTAGTCAATCGGAGACGATAACTCAAACGAAGCGGCTCTAGATAAAATCTCCTCATGAATCGCTCTCTGAATTGAGCCTAGGTCATCGTTAACATGTAAGGCTGAATCATCTGAATAAACCAGTCCAGGGCTGGTCCCTCAACAGACAGCTCGATGATCATGAGTCGTTGGTACTCGGTGTGAGCAGTCCGAGTTCGAGTCCTAGTCTCAATCGCATGCAGAAAATCCAAATGATTGAAAGTCCCATCAAAAGAAATCCTGCCAACACTAGCATAGAACAGAGCTGCCTCAGGTTCAGACATACCCTGCTGATAGGCAGGCTGAATAGACTGAATGATTGGAGGTACAGGAACATCCTCATACTCAGGCTTAACAGGCTCCTCATCCTGTAACTCTCTCTGCCTACGGCGACCTGCTGCTCCTCGAGGTCTACCTCTGCCATGACCTCTGCGTCTAACTAGTGGCTTAGGAGGTAAAACCTCATCCTGAAAAGACTCATCATCCTCGGTCTCAACGACCGGTGGAGCATGAATCATTCCAAAAATTACATAAACTAAATAAATTCAAAATAAATATATAAAATTCACAAAAATTACAAATAAATTTATAAAATACATTTCAACACCTATAATCACCATAAAATACAATTTCATAATTTAATTAATTAATTTTTGAAAATTAGAAAATATTAATAAAATAATCAAAAATTCATAAAAATCAAAATAATTCCCAAAAATTCTACAAAAATTCTAGAGTGTAGATTAAGCTACTAGGATCAAATTTTGTGAAGGGAGTTTGCATGAATCATTCAAATCGAAGCTCAAAAAATTCAAGAACCCTAAATGGCCAAAAATGTAAAATCGAAACCTAGTGAAATCTAGACCATTTCAAGAGAAACAAAGCTTGGAAATGGACTCATCAGAGCTCAAGGAGAAGATAGAGACTGGTGGCGTCGAGTTTGGTGGCCGGAAACGGCTTGATCAACAGTGAAATCAATTTCGGCTTCTCAAGGATATTCCGGCCAAAACACGTCGGAAATAGAGGCTACAGGCGGCGGGAATGGCTGGAGGTGGTGGTGGCAAGCCAGGAGGCACACCGACGATGAAGGAATGGTGTGACAGGCGGTGGAACAGTGAAGGGAACGATCGGAGAAGAAGAAGGAGAGGGAGGGGGCAAACTTGTAAATAATGCAAACTTTATTTTTAAGTATATATATATATCTATACTTTATATTATAATATTATATAATATCACACACACAACAAATACTCACCACACACATATTTTAATAAAATATACACATATATACACATATATAATTAATTAATTAATATTAAAACTATATAATAAAAATTAATTTTAATTAATTAAACCCTAATTTAATTTAAATAAATATACGTATATGCATTTTATTTAACACTTTAAAATTATGTATGAGTTCATGCAAATTTATAAAACTATTTCAAATAATTAATATTAAATTATTTATGTTTTAATTTCTTCGAAAATAAAATTTCTAGAAAAATTTAACGTAAATAACTTAAAAATAATTAAGAGTAATTAAAAATGACTTTAATAATTAAAAAGTTAATTAAATAATCAAATATATGTATATAAATTATTAACACTGCATATCCCAATGTAGTTTAAAATTATTTAAAAACTCGGGATATTACAAAAGAGATCAAAGAAATTTTATAAACTAGGTGGATAGGGGTCAATGGTCACTTTTAAGTATGAACGCCTTGCTAACTTCTATTTCTTGCGTGGTTTAATGGATCATACGAATAAATTCTATAACAAGTTATTTGAGAATAATAATGGATATGTGAATCATACTTCAAGTCCTTGGTTGTAGGTTCAGGCTAGAAATGATATGTTAGCATAAATGGTATGCTTTAGAGGTCAATTACATATTTTGACATTGTAAATTATCCCAAATGGCAAAAAAATAATATTCTATTATTTAAGGTATTTATTTAATTGAATATTTATCTATTATCCTTATATTAAATAAATTTATTATCAAGAGTTGATAATATTAGCTAAAAATTTATTTAGTACAAATGCTATAAAATTTTCATAGTCGGTAAATTATTATTTAGGTAATATTAATTAGACTATCATCTCTATCTATCTTACTTGATTAGTATGTGATACTAATAGTGGGAGGTAGTGAGTCTTATACTACTTGATATGAGATATCATAATAGACATGTAGATACTTATGTGATGGGTGGATCGAACAATGAATTTAGATTAGTGATTGCATAGATGTTTACTTATAGTCAACGATCATAATCTAGGTCGTAATGGTGCATATAGTCCTTTGACCTAAGGTGACACAGTTATCCACATTTGAGTGGTTAGGATTTATTACCGCTTATATACTTGTATTAATCACTTATGGATATATGACGAGTGATGGCTCTAATTAGGTAAATATAGGGATGAGTGTTCGGCCAAGATGGGACTCATTCCTTGGAGTGAACCGGGATAAGATCCTATGCTATCTAAGTTTGTTATTGATAAATAAGTTCCTAGCAAGAACAAACATAACATAGTTTGAAAGAGTTTCACTGCTATAAATGTGTTTCTAGTATTTGTTATGTTTTATCAAGAATTAGAACTTGAGATGAGGTCATATGATACGACTATTAGAGTTTGATTAAACCATAAATCTAGGCTATATAAGGATCTTTTAATGAAGGAATTTTAGTGCACAGTAATTATGACTAAAGGATTCATATGAATCAATACATGCATTCATTTCTAATTGGGTAGTTGTGATATCGATATTAAAGGTCACTCACAACTTATGAGAACTAAATGTGTATAATTAAGATTTTCACATTTAAACTTGAAAGGTATTTCAAATAATGTCAAGTGTTGATACTATCTTCTCATTACCAATTAGGCATTAATCTAGTAAGTCACACCTAAAAGAGTTTCCCTAAATCACCATTAACATTAATCTAATTATTGATTAAAGAGTTTAATCAATTAATTAAGATTAATAGAATTGTATTTATGCTTTAAGCAATGATTCTAGCATATTATAAAATATAATTCAAGTAAGGGTTTAATTATTAATTATTACTTAATGAGATTTTAATTAAAGTATTAAATTAATAATATGTGTTGTTTCTAATTGGACTTGGATTAATGGCCCAAGTTGTTTGGGCCTAGGCCCAAAAGGGTTTTGGACCAAAGATTAGTTCAAGATGTTGAGAAGGCCCATAAACCTTATATAGGCCCATTTAATTTATGGATTAAGCTTAGGCCAAGTGTTGGCCCAATTACCAAGCCCAAGTCCATGTCAAAGGATATGGTTAAATTTGTCATGTTAGGCACACATTATCTTTTATGTATTGAATGTTGACCATGGCAAATTTGGCATATTATCTTTTAAGTGTATATTGTTGACCATAGCAAGATAAGGATTAGGTTACATGGTTATGCGTAGAAAATGTATGTAGACATAATACATGAAATGTATTTAATTTCTACACACTTTTTTATACACCAATTAATCTCTTATACAACTTACATAATTATTATGACAAGTTATATTGTAAATGATAAGGTGATAAGGTATTTGCTTTCTCTACATTTATATACATAACCTAAGAAAGGTTGAAATAGGTTAAAGATTTATGAACATATACCAAAAGGTAAAAACAACATATACACCACATAAACCTTAAGTGTTCTTACAAGAGATTAAATTAGTGCACAACTTATGAGGGTTATTTAAGAGGGTACCTTGCAACCAATCAATTCAAAGTAAGAAGGTGGTTTATGAAGCTTTGGTGTTTCAAGCTAGAGGGCTCACACTTGGGAATCTAGAGCATTTGATTCAAGTGTTGAACCAACTATATCAAAGCTTATAGATAACTATTGTGGTTTACATCAAACTTAGGAGTTGGTAAGTTTTCTTAAACTTAGAATTTCCTAGGTTGCTGCTTTTACATGTTGATGTGTTATTTAGCTATGTGTAAAATGTAAAATGGATATATGGGAATGGAATTTTTCATGTAATGAAGGGTTATACAAGTAAAATTTTAAAATTTTACCATACCTAAGGCATGTGCTCACCATACTTGGTTGTTGTATAATCGTTTCCTTCATAGTGTTGCTGCTATCGCTAACAAATGGATCCAGTCAAAATTAGGCAAAAATAGTTTTGAAACAAAAAAAAAGGATAAGGGAAGTGCAGGTTTGGTGGAATTTTAACATTCAAATCCTTTATTTGGTGATCTTTTCCTTAATGGAGTGAATCTAGTTGGAGTTACTGATATGATCCTCAAAAGGGACTAAGTTTCATGGAGATGCTACGGAAGGTCCAATCTGCATGCTAAGATCTATTAAAGGGCTTTTTTAAAAAAAAGTTGAACTTGTTAGGTTAGTCCAAGCCTTAAATAGTCAAGATTTATTTAGTTTGATTTTTCAATGCTTAGTTGTCCTTTGATGTCATCTTTTAAGGAATCTTATTTAGTTAAGGATTTTCTTTTATAGTTATTTTTAGGAATAAGTAAGAAACACCTTTTCCTTTTCAAAGATTAGGATGTTTACATGCCTATATAAGGCTGAAACTATGTAATTTGAATCTTTAAGATTATTGAGAATTGAAGTCTTTAAAACCTAAAGGTTGTTTTGCTTTTATCTTTGTGTTCTTGTGTAAAATACATGTGTTAAGGAACATTCAATTAGATTGATCATCTTCTTATGAATTGTTTTAAAATTGGAATTCAAAAACAAGTTTTTTTTTATTCTAATTATGTTATCATTTAAGTAATCTAAATTCTAACCTTTCTTAGGGGTTGTTTCTGAATTGAGTGTTGGGGTTTCAAGTTAATGCTTTAGGGGTTCCAATAAATAAAAGGGTTCTCAAACTTATTCTTGGTATCAAAGCTTTAGCTCTAAATTAAGTTTTATCTTTTATTATTTGCATTCTTTAATTCTGATTTCTTGCATTTTTCTTATTCTTTTAAATTTCGTTCTTGTTCTTTGTTCTTTTATTTTGTTCTTTGTTCTCATTTGTTAGTCTTATTCTTATTTGTTTTTTATTAAATCAATTGTGTTGCAATTTGAAATTTTAAATTTGCATTTGTAGTTGAAGTTTTAAAAAAATTATGAAAAAAAAGAAAGAAAGAAATTCGTGAAAAAATGATTCAAAAACGAAGAAATTTGAATTCTTAAGTGAAAAATATCCTAATCAGGTTTGAATTACAATCCTTGCTCGTTAAGGAATAGATCTTATCATATCTTGTATCCCTTGCTCATTAAGGATTTTTGTATGTCATTAAGGAATATTGCTTATTAAAAGTCTGATCTAGGTTTTCCTAATCCTATTTGGTTTTAGATTTTTGCATATCATTACATTCCTTACTCATTAAGGAATATTGCTTATTGTGGCAGATTTGGTTTTTCTTCTTAAAATACCTTCTAAATTCATTTTCTTTTTCTTCTTAAAATACCTTCTAAATTCATTTTCTTTCCTATTCTAAAAGATTTTCATATTTCTTTCACATGTCTTTTACATCTATTTGAGTTTTCCTAATTTATTGCTTCTGATTTGTTAATTTTGTTTCTTGTTAACTGAATTGCTTCAAACTTGTTTGTGAATTCTAGTTTTGGAATTCTGCTTGAATTGCTTTAAACTATTTGAATTGCTTTAAAAGTGTGATTTATGTAAGAACATAAAAGAATTAGCTCAAATGGTGTGAGGAAACCATGAGTGAAATTTTTGCTTGAGTTAAACATGAATGACCATCCATATCATTTGAGTGTAAACACATGAGGGAGTGTTTATGAGGTCCTTGAATTATTTTTCTTTATTTTTTAACATTCTTTTATAGCAATGTCAAACCAAATGGCCATTATGGACATACCTTATTTTCATGATAAAAAAGATCCCTATGTTTACTGGAAATGGGTGTAACAAATTGAGGAGATATTTGATTCTCTTGAGATAAGTGATTTCCAAAAGTGCAGACTTACTTCTTATAAATTTGTAGGTCATGTTGCTATGTGGTGGAAAGATTTGATGGCATTATGGAGAATAAATGGGTATAGTAAGGTAAGAAATTGGGAAGTAATGAACAGGTTAATTACTAGACATTTTACGCATAAAGGTGTTGGGGATAAATTTTATGTTAAATTACAAAAGCTTAAACAATATGAAGAAATGTGAGTTGATGAATATATTAAAACGTTTAAGTTGTTTGTAATAATAAGTGATGTAGGTGATTCCGAATTGTGGAAGGTTACAAGATTCATCAGTAGGCTTAAGTGAGAGATTGCTAAAAGATTAGAGATTAATGCACGATTTGAACTTTTTATATCTTTAAAGGTTGTAATTGACCTTGCTTTAGAGTATGAAAATGAAGAGAGTGTTTATAAGAATACAATAATAGAATGTAAATCCAAGTTAAACAAAAGTGTTGAAGTCATTAAAGTGGTATAGCAACAAGTTAAAGAAAAGAGTAAAGAGGAAGAGTGCCAAGTTAAAACCTCTCTATCGAAGACAATTTTTAAACGCCTATGCATTAATCAATAAAGTGAAGAGTTTCCATCTTTATTTAGGAATACTTTGGGAAGGGAAACCTATAAAGTTGAGAAAAAAGAAAAAAGTGAGCTGAGTGTGAAAAATGAGTTGAATAAGAAAAGTGAGAAAATTGGGAAACACTTAATGAGAGAAAATAAGCAAGGCATGAGTGAAGAGAAAAAGCTAGATATTAAAAGTATTAAAAAGTATAATGACTAAGTGATTCATCATAATTATATTAAAAAATTTAATCTTTCTTCTACTAGTGTTTTGAAAGTTATTTTGTAGATTTTTATGTCATATAAAGATCCATTTAATGATGTGGTTGAAGTACATTATGCCTACAAGTGAATATATGGCAATTTCATTCATAATAAGAAGAACTTAAAAAATTCATGTTTTAAGTTTAAAAGGAAGCTACAAGAATAAAATCTTTATAAGTTTATAAAGACAAGTTTTATGTTTCGAATGAGCAATCAAGTTCAAGTTATTTTGAAGTTATTTGTATGGATTCGCACTTCAAAGAAGAAGTTTTCAACTAAGGAATTTATGTTTAACACTAGAGGATTTCTAATATCAAGTTTAGAATGGTTATGATTTGAGGATGAATCATCTTCCAAAGAGAGGGAATGATATGATCCTCAAAAGTGACTAAGTTGCATAGAGATGCTAAGGAAGACCTAATCTACATGTTAAGATGTATTAAAGGGCTTGTTTTGTTTTAGGCTTATTTGGGCTTGTTGGGTTAGTCCAAGCCTTAAATAGTTAAGATTTATTTTGTTTGACTTTTTAATACTTAGTTGTCCTTAGTTCTCATCTTTTAAGGAATCCTATTTAGTTAAGGATTTTCCTTTATAGTTATCTTTAGGAATAAGTAAGAAATACCTTTTCTTTCAAGGATTAGGATGTTTACATGCCTACATAAAGGCTCAAACTATGTAATATGAATTTCTAAGATTATTAAGAATTAAAGTTTTTAAAACCTAAAGGCTGTTTTGCTTTTATCTTTGTGTTCTTGCATAGAATACTTTAAGTAGATTGATCATCTTCTTATGGAGCGTTTCGAAATTGGAATTCAAAAATAAGTTTTCTTCATTCTAGTTCTTTAATCATCTAAGTAATATGAATTCTAACATTTCCTAGGGGTTATTGCTAAATTGATTATTGGGGTTTTCAAGTTAACGCTTTGGGGGTTCGAATACATAAAGGGGTTCTCAAGTTTATTCTTAGAGGTTTTATGTTAGTAACAGATACATCTTTTCAAACTCATACAGTTACAACAGGAAAAGGAGACCTATCTCTGGGAAGAGTTGTCAAGCAGGGTTAGGTAAGGAGATGGATTTGGGCCAAGAGGATCATAGGCCTATTGTTATTAAAGAAAATAAAAGATGAAGAGACTTTCATAAGGCCTCAAAATAGGCTAATGTAATGCTTATTGATGCTATTTCGATACTTGAAAATTGTACCACCAATTTGTGAGGAGTGGTTTCAAGCTTTAGAGATTCTACTTCTTTATCTATTTCTACTTCATTGGTGGGACATATTGTTTAGGCTTACTAGTTACTATGAAGACCATAAGCTAAAACTACCAAGGACTTGGTAATCCTCATGCAGTTTAGTCTCTTAGTGAGTTATTAAAAACTTGCCATGAGGAACTTTGTTTAGAGTTTGGTTTTCAAAACAAGTTTTATGTGGATAGGCTAGGTAGCTTAGCAATTTTATAGATGACTTCCTGTAATATTGAGGTGCTTGGATTCTCTTTGAATCATATTGACTTATTGTTTCATAATTCAAAAACTAAAGATTGGTGTTTGACGTGTTTTTACTATTTTTCAGAGAGAAATCAAAGAAGACAGTCCTGGAACTTACTTCGAGCTCTAATAGCGAGATCTTGTCTTTCATAATGTGTTATTAGAGATTTTAATAATCTTCTCTCTAATGAAGATAAATGGTTGTTCAAGGGTTTTTGGGATGTCATTACGAACTATAATCTACATAAACTAATGTTAAATGGAGCTCATTACACATGGGAGAGATCTTAGGGATCTTCAAACTGGGTCCAAGAAAAGCTTGATAGAGCTTTTGCAACAGACACTTGGTTATAAAAAATTTTGGATTATTATTTTAAAATTTTCAATTGTTGATGTTTCTTACCCTACTCCTACTATGTTATCTTTGTCTGCAGTCCATACTGTTTCTAGATGACACAACTTTTAGTTTGAGAATGTTTGGTAGAAGGAAGATGAATTTATTAAGGCAGTTCAAGATTTATTGAACTCTAAGAAAGAGCTGAGGTTTTCAGAAAAGTTGAAAGCCTACACAGAGTTTCTGCCTAATTAGGGATAAGATTTTGCTTTCTAGTTCCACTAAAAAATCTCTTTTTGCAAAGCTCAGTTACAGGCTTTACAAAATGATAAGAATAATGACACAGATAATGGGTATATGGAATGTAAACAATTATTTTCCTCTTACCTTAAACAAGAGGAAATTTTCTAAAATTAAGTGGGAAAAACCTTCTGGTTAATTGATGAGAATGCTAACACCTATTTTTTCCATGTTGCCACTTCAAGTTGAAAAAAAAAGGTAACTAGACTATAAGAAGTTTATGGTTTCTTAGTTACCTCTCATGATGGATTGGTTAATGTTGCTAAGTCTTATTTTCAATAACTTTTCTCTTCTTCATTTGTTTCAAATTTATCTTTTATGAATGCTATTCAACCAAGGGTTTCTTATCAAGATAATGATTATCATACTGCTTCCTTCACTAAAGAAGAATTTATAGAGGCTATCAAATAAATGCACCCTAATAAAGAACTAGGTTTGGATGGTTTTAACTTGACATTTGTTCAAATATTTTGGCCTGATTTGGGTGAAGATGTCTTTAAGTCTTATTCATAATGGTTATATTTAGGTACTTTTTTATTTTCCTTAGCAATAATCAATCTTAATTTTTATCTTAAAAAACTTAATTTTGAGCATTTAATTTGTTTTTTTAAGTGTATATAATTTAGAACTCCATTGGAAGTTAAAATGAAGTATATTTATCTTGGACTGATTCAGCCTCTAAGATTTAAGGAGGATTTTGACATCCTTAGAGCTTTATATTATGAAAATTATCTTCTTCACATTTGAAGCAAACATCTTGAGCTTTCTTAATTGGGCTTATTTGAAATCCAAGTTCATTTGGTTATGCAAATTTTGAGTCGAAATCCACGTATACATCTGCTATCTCAGATTGTACATCTCTTAGTATTTTGGACATATTCTGAGCTACAAAAGTCCAATTTAGGTGATTCAAAATTATATGAAAAGAAAAGTCAAATATCAACAACTTTCATGAAGAAATTATAGGAAAATTAAAACTTCTTCAATAGTAAATCACGAGTTCAACTTAGGTATAGTTGTTTAACAGTATTCTGCATTTCAGATTGCACAACTCTTAGTATTTTAGACACATCTAAAGTTAAAGATGTGAAATTCAGGTGATTCAAAATGATATGGAAAGATAATTCAAATATCTATAGCTTTTATGAAGAAAGTATGGGCAAATTCAAACATCTTGAGTAGCCAATCACGGTTTCAATCCATGAATAGCTGTTTGACAGCATCAATTTCAATAATTCAAAATATAGATGTTGGACACATCATTTGCACCTCCAACAACTATATTTTTAAGTATAAATACCTCTAGAGCTAAATGGATGCTAAGAAACTTGTATTTCTATTCATTCTTTCTTAAGCATTCATTGAGCTCTCAAATTCTCTTAAACAATTCTTTGTTTGTATAACTCTTATGAGAGTTGGGTGTGTGTTAAAAATATAATTTCTCTTCATCTTAAATCTTGGGTTAGATTAGAAAGGAAGTGAGATTTATTTCTAAAGGAATTGGTTTAAGTGTTATCCATTGAAACACTTGGATTTTGATTTTTTGAGTGAGCCTTGAAAACTCATGCTGTAAAGTTATAAGAGTGAGCCATAAAACTCTTGTGTAATCTCAATCTTATGAATAAGATTATGGGTGATTGAAAATTCTAACTTGGAGATAAGTTAGGTGAAAACATAGGATTGTTGTTGAATCTGAACTCCTTAAATCTTTATGTTCTTCATTCTTCCTTCTCAACTTCCATTCAAT
This sequence comes from Mallotus nudiflorus, assembly GCA_947683625.1. NCBI lineage: Eukaryota > Viridiplantae > Streptophyta > Magnoliopsida > Malpighiales > Euphorbiaceae > Mallotus > Mallotus nudiflorus. The sequence continues at coordinate 109,199 of CANTUR010000070.1, read as the reverse complement.
TCTTGCAAAGAATTCTTTTAATTTCTCATTTTTATTTGATAGTCCTATTCACCCCCCCCTCTAGAACTCTTTTCAATTGGTATCAGAGCTAGTTGTCCCTTACCATTAATTAGTGCAAAGCACCAATAAGAACTCTCACTTGTGAATGTGTCACCGAAGCATGGCTCTCTACTCATTGGTGTTGGCACATTAATGGAGACGATGGCTGGCTAGTCTGATAGGTACCATTAAAAGGTGACATAGGTCGGTTATGACCTATAAACATTTTTAATTGGTATCAAAGCTTGAATTCTAGGTACTTCATTACTAGAATACAAGATCATGGGGAGTGAATCACAAAACATCTCTTCTCTTAAACCATTCTTTGATAGTAGTGACTATCCACATTAGAAATTTAAAATGGAATTATATCTTGATTGTGATTCCATCAAACTTTGGGACATTGTCCTAAGAGATTGGGAACTACCTACAACTATCATTGATGGTGTGGTAACTACTCTTGCAAGAAGCCAATGGAGTATTGATCAAAAGGAAAAAAAAATCATAAAAATAAACAAGCTATGATTACTCTAGTCTCTTCAATGACAAGAGAAGAAGGAGGAAACCTTCAACATTGTATGTTGGCCAAAGAAATATGGGAGACCTTAGAAAACCACTACAAAGGCAACATTCAAGTAAGAAGCAAGAAGGTTCAACTTCATATGTATGAATATGAACTCTTCAAAATGAAGCCTCATGAATCAATCATGGAGATGATAAACCGTCTCAATGCTCTCCTCATAACCCTCAAGAAACTTGGAAAACATTTCTCTAAAGAAGAGGTAAATAACAAGATTCTAAGAATCCTACCTAAGAAGGATTAGGAATCTCGTGTTACTTCAATTGAAGAAGCTTAAGACCTCTCCACTTTATCAACCAATGTGCTCATTGGTAAGCTCTTAACACATCAGCTCACTATCAAGCAAAGAGATAAAGAACAAGAAAAGAAAGAAAAAAAGAAAAAAAAAGCATTGCTCTAAAAGCTCTTCAAGAAAATAGTGAAAAGGAAAGCATCAAAGATTCTAGTGATGAAGATGGTGACATTGCCATGCTCATTGGGAACTTTAAACAGTTTTTTAGAAAGAAAAAATTCTTAAGAACAAGGGACTTCAATAAGAAGTTCAAAGGAGATAGGAAGAAGAAAACTAAGGAGGTTACTTGCTATAAATGCAAGAAATTGGGACATATTAGAAGTGAGTGTCCCAAACTCAAATTCATGAACAAGAGAGCAAAAGATAAGAAGAAGGCATTCAAAGATACTTGAGATGATTCATCTGAATCCAAAGAGGAAGAGGAACAACAAGAGGTGGCCAATCTTTGCTTCATGGCCTTATCATTTAGCCTTCATTTCTCAAATTAAACCCAAAACTATTGATGATGCTTTATGTGATGAATTTTGGGTCCTTTCTATGCAAGAAGAGTTAAATCAATTTGAGAGAAACAAGGTTTGGACCTTGGTTCCTAAACCTAATCATCATCTTATTATAGGCACCAAATGGGTATTTAAAAATAAGATGAATGAATAAGGTGTCATAACTAGGAATAAAGCTAGACTAGTAACTAAAAGTTATAATCAAGAGGAAGGCATTGATTATGATGAAACCTTTGCCCCCATTGCAAAGTTATAAGCTACTAGGATGTTACTTGCATTTGCATCATTCATGGATTTCAAATTTTATCAAATGGATGTTAAAAGTGCATTTTTAAATGGTTTTATTGAAAAAAAGGTGTATGTTGAACAACCTCCAGGTTTTGAAAGCTTTAATTTTCCAAATCATGTATTCAAACTTTCCAAAGCATTATATGAATTGAAACAAGTTCCTAAAGCTTAGTATGAAAGATTGAATAACTTCTTATTAGAGAAAGGTTTCTCTAAAGGAAAAGTTTATACAACTCTTTTCATAAAGAAATTCAAGCATGATTAATTAATTGTTCAAATATATGTTGATGACATTATATTCAATACTACTAACCATTGCTTACGTGAGGAATTCTATAATTTAATGCAAGGAGAATTTGAGATGAGTATGATGGGTGAACTCAAATTTTTTCTTGGACTACAAATTAAGCAATGCAAAAATGGAATTTCATCAATCAAGAGACGTTCTCAATAAATTTGGCATGGATGGAGCTAAGATAAGTAAAATTCCAATGAGCACCACAACCAAACTTAACAAAGATAATAATGGCAAACTAGTTGATGAAAAGCGATTTAGAGGTATGATTGAATCTCTTCTTTATTTAACTGCTAGTAGACCCGATATTATATTTGCTTCTTGCTTGTGTGCTAGATTTCAATCAAGTCCTAGAGAGTCTCATTTGAATGCTATCAAAAGAATTTTCAAATATCTTTATGGTACAATGCATTTAGGACTTTGGTATCCTAAGAGTTCATCCTTTGACTTGATTAGTTATTCTGATGCAGACTTTACTAGTAGTTTACTAGATAGAAAAAGCACTTCTGAAACTTGTCAAGTTTTAGGACAATGTTTAGTTTCTTAGTTTAGCAAGATACAAATTTTGGTTGCCTTGTCCACTGCTGAAGCTTAATATATTGTAGCAAGTCTTTGTTGTTCACAAGTTTTATGGCAAAAACAATAATTATTAGACTATGGTGTAAAACTTAATCACATTCCAATCAAATGTGATAATACAAATGCTATCAGTCTTAGCAAAAATCCCATTCAGCATTCTAGAACTAAGCATAGAGACATTAGACATCATTTATTTCATGATCATGTTCAAATTGGTGATATCTCACTTGAATTTGTTGATACAAATAATCAACTTGCAGATATCTTCACCAAACCTCTCAATGAAGAAAGACTAAATTTCATTAAGTATGAACTAGGCATGATTGATGGTTCTAGTTTATCTTGATTTTATGTGATGGTTGAACTGTTTTCATATGAAATCATGTTGTGCTTATTGATTACTTTGATTGATAAATATTTTAATTTTGATCTTAAATTTTTTTTTTTAGTCGTCAGCTTATATTTGTGTTATCTTTTTAAATTTCCTTTTGAGTTTTCATGTGTACCTAGTTAATTTTTTTTTAACATGTGTACTTAGTTTATTTTTAATTTTAGAACTCCCTTAAAAAATGTGTTTATGTTAGTGACATATTATATTTTTATTTGATATAAGAGGAGAAAATTTGTTTAAATTTTTGCATGCATATTAACATTATGGCTAATTTTGTCGTACATCATATGTTATAAAAGGTATTATTTTGCTTACTTTCTATATGACATAGATTTTATAAAGATTTTGAGTATCTTTGTTTTGATTTCCCTTTATATCTCTCTCTTTTCTTTTTGCTTTTAATAAAAGGGGAGAAATATATTTGAGTTTGTTATTTGTTACTATACATGTGTATAATATTTTATTATTGTGTTTATACATGCATAATTCATGTATAATTTCTTCTTAGGAATTGTTTTTATCTTTGATTAGGCATGAATATCTTCTTAGAAATTGTTTTGATCTTTGATAAGGTATGAATATTTTTACAAAGATTGGTGTGTCTTTGCTTTGTTCCTATAGGAAGTGATGCATTTTAGTAGACTATATGTATATATGTTTGAAATTATTTTCTCACATTGCCTGACATTTATTTAAATGATCATGTTATCAGATTTTATGTTTTTAATACATTTGTCATGAGAATGCCATGTTTTTTTATCCCTCTTACTATATTTTATATTGTTTTTATTTTTCTATCAAGGGGAATAATGTATAAATTTATATTTCTTATCATATCCATATTCGTAGGGGGAGAAATAAAGAAATAATTTTATTTTATTTGGAATAATTATTATCACAAATATTATCACACACTTTACTTTGTATTATTTTTTATCAAACTCAAAATAAGTTTGTCAAAATCAAAAAGGAGGAGATTGTTGACCTTAGCAATAATCAATCTTAATTTTGATCTTAAAAAATTTGATTTTGAGCATTTAATTTGTTTGTTTAAGTATGTATAAGTTAGAACTCCATTGGAAGTTAAAATGAAGTATGTTTATCTTGGGCTGATTCGACTTTTGAGATTCAAAGAGGCTTTTGACATCCTTAGAGCTTTATATTGTGAAAATTATCTTCTTCAAATTTGAAGTAGACATCTTGAGCTTTCTTAATTAGGCTTATTTTTCAAAATTCAAGTTCATTTGGTTATGCAAATTTTGAGTTGAAATCCACATATACGTCTGTCATCTCATATTGCAGATCTCTTAGTATTTTGGACATATCCTGAGCTACAAAAGTCCAATTTAGGTGATTCAAAATTATTTGAAAATAAAAGTCAAATATCTACAACTTTCATGAAAAAATTATGGGAAAATTAAAACTTCTTCAATATCAAATCACATGTTCAATTTGGGTATAGCTGTCTGACAGTATTCTGTATTTCAAATTGCACAACTCTTCATATTTTGGACACATCTTGAGTTAAAGATGTCCAATTTAAGTGATTCAAAATGATATGGAAATCTAATTCAAATATCTACAGTTCTATGAAGAAAGTGTGGGCAAATTCAAATATTTTGAGCAACTAATCACGATTTCAATCCATGAATAGTTGTTTGACAGTATCACTTTCAATGATTCAAAATATAGATGTTGGACACATCATTTGTGCCTCCAACAGCTATATTTTTAAGTATAAATACCTCTAGAGCTTAATGAAAGTTAAGAAACTTTTATTTTCATTCATTCTTTCTTAAGCATTCATTGAGCTCTCAAATTCTCTTAAATAATTCTTTATTTATACAACTCTTGTGAGAGTTGGGTGTGTGTTAGAAATATAATTTATCTTCATCTTAAATCTTGGGTTAGATTAAAAAGGAAGTGAGATTTATTTCTAAAGGAATTGGTTTAAGTGTTATCCATTGAAACACTTGGGTTTTAGTTTTTTGAGTGAGCCTTGAAAACTCATGTTGTAAGGTTATAAAAGTGAGCTATAAAACTCTTGTGTAATCTCAGTCTTGTGAATAAGATTGTGGGTGATTGAAAATCCTAACTTAGGGATAAGTTAGGTGGAGACGTAGGATTTTTGTTGAATCTGAACTCTTTAAATCTTTGTGTTCTTCATTCTTCCTTCTCAACTTTCATTCAATTCTTGCAAAGAATTCTTTTAATTTCTCATTTTTATTTGATAGTCCTATTCACCCATTCACCCCCCCCCCCCCCCTCCCTCTAGGACTTTTTACATTTTCTTAATAATTTGAATGATTCTACCTTTATTTTACTACCTAAGTATGATTCTCTTGAGAATATGAAGGACCTTTCACCTATTGCACTTTGTAATGTTTTGTATGAATTGATTGCTAAGGTTCTAGCAAACAAACTTAAGGTCATTCTCCCTAAAACAATATCTCTTTCTCAATCTGCCTTCATGCCAGGAAGATCAATTTTTGATAATGTCATGATTGCTTTTGAAATTATTCACTATATGAAAATGAAGTACATAAGGGGGTAATGGTTTGGTAGCTTTAAAGTTAGATGTTAATAAAACCTATGATCGTATGGATTGAAATTTTCTTTAATTTATGATGGAAAAATTAGGGATTCAATGATATAATGATATATAGTTTAGATGGATCATGCTTTATGTTAAAATTGTTTCTTATTCTTTTCTTTCGAATGGTGAACTTAATGGTCCTATTATTTTAGGGCTTGGTCTCCACTAAGGGGATCCTATTTCTCTTTATTTATTTATCTTATGTGTGGAAGGCTTATCTTTGGCAATCAGACAAGTTGAAAGTACAGGGATTATCCATGGTTGTAAAATTTGTCATTCGGCTCTAAGTATTTCTCACCTCCTTTTTGTAGATGACAACTTTTTCTTTTTTTAAATCATCTATTAAAGAATCCTTAGCTATCAAAAATATTTTGTAAGGGTTATGAGCAAGCTTCGGGACAAGCTATTAATTTCTAAAAACCTGGGATCATGTTTATTCGTAATGTATCTGATGCTACTAAGGAGAGAATTATTGATGTTTTAGGTGTCTCTTCCCCTTTGGACATTGGGCAATACTTGAGTTTACCCTTTTTAATTAGTAAATCAAAGAAGGCTATCTTTAGTTTTCTTAAAGATAGACTTTAGAGGAGATTAAATGCTTAGAATTTGAAGTTACTATCAAGGGCAGGGAAGGAGGTTCTTCTTAAATCTATTGCTCAAAACAAACAATACCTTTTTATTGTATGAGCACGTTTCTCTTACCAGTGTCACTCTGTACAGAATTAGAAAGGATGATGAACTCATTTTAGTGGGGATTAAAATCAGATGGAAGGAAGTCTATTAACTAGCATTCTTAGAATTATTTGTGTAAAAGAAAAGAACAAGGCAGTATGGGATTCTGAGTACTTTATGATTTTAATTTAACATTACTTGCTAAAAATGGATGAAAATTTTTTACTAATCCTCACACTTTGGTATCTCAGCTCTTCAAAGCTAAATATTTTCCAAATTTAGATTTTCTTAATTCTTCTCTTAGTGCAAATCCAAGTTTCATATGGCGTAGTGTGTGGAAAGCTCGTTCTTTATTAGTTGAAGGTTGTCGATGGAATGTTGGAGATGGCAAGTCAGTTAATTTTTGGCATGATTCTTAGGTTCGCACTTTACCATCTTTTAAACTTCAATTTGTACCTCTTTTAAATTTGAAGGATATGAAGGTTTTTGAAGTTATACTTCCGACTAGAACATGGGATATGGATTTCTTTAGGTATATGCTTTCCACTTTAGAATTAATGCTATTAGTAATATCCATCTGCTTAGTGGTAACTCTCCGGATAAATTGTTATGGCATTTTCGAGAAATGGCCAATACCCAGTGTAGTCGGGTTATAGACTTCTAATGGATAGAAAACTGGATGTAGCACAGAGTGAGGGTAATGCTTGGTCAAAGTTGTGGAAGCTAAGTTTACCACTAAAGGTTAAAGTGTTCTAATGGAGGTTGTTAGATGGTTGTCTTCCCACCCGTTCACAATTGTCATTCAAGGGTATACAGACTTTGATTTCTTGTGTTCTCTGTGGGATTGATGTGAGCATCTTTAGCATGTTTTTCTTAATTGTCCCTATGTTGCGGAATGCTAGGCAGCTGCAGGTGTTGAGATTTAGAGTTTGCAGTGGCTGAAATATATTAATTGGCTTAGCAGCAGCCTAACTTCCTATTGAGCTTTTACAGCGGATCGCCATGGTTCTTTAAACAGTATGGAAGTAGCATAATGATAAGCTGTGAACTCAGTCTTGTTTACCTTCAAGCATTGTAGTTTTGGCTACGACTCAATTTCTCCAAGACTGGAGAACTACTAAACATTGAAGGTTTTAGCAAAATATTGCTATGGGTGTGCAAGGAGATAAAAAAAAATGGCATAAACCTCCCTTCAATTTTTTGAAATGCAATGTTGATATAGTTGTGTCGAATGATAATACTGCTTTTGGTATTGGAATCATTTTATGTGATGATATGGGAAGCATTGTAAAGTGTAAAATGAAGCATGTTAATGGTTTCAACTCAGTCAGAGAATTGGAGGCACTTGGACTTCGGGAGGCTCTCTTGTGGTGTCTAGAGTTGGGGTTGCAAAAGGTCATGTTCGAGACTGATGCAAAGGCTATTATTGATGTTTTATCATCTAATAATGAAGACCTTTATGAGTGTATTTCTCTTAGAATGCAAGGAATAGATTTTTCTATTTCTCATGTAAGACGTCAAGCGAATGGGGCTACTCATTGTGTTGCAAAAGCATCTTGTTATCAAGCTTGTTCTTTTGTTTTTTTCTCAGACTCCTTTGTTTTTGGAGGACTGTATTTCTTTTGACCTAAACTCTTAATAAAACTCCTTTTATTTAAAAAAAAAGTTCATATGAACTTAATTAATAAATATTTTTCGAAATTTTAAGTTCAAGCAGAAAATTTTCACCTTTTATATTGAACAATAAGAAGATAATTATTTTACTGTGTAATTTATATCTATCCAGCCCATTGAACTAAATAAAAAAATATTATTTCAATTCAAGTTTTTACTTGCTCAGATATATTTTGAACTAAACTATAATTAACAAAATTCTAAATAATAATAACTATTGAGTCAACAACAGTGAAATGATCCTATAAGAGCATTAAGCATAATGTTCCAAGGATGAATATATGTAAAAAGCTCTTCAATTTTGTTCAGGTGCTAATAACAACCATAGTCCATGCAAATTTAACAATCAAGATCAACCCTCTCATCCAAGTTAATAACTTGACATAAGAGGAAATGATACTTTTGCTTTTAGCATATCTTAAGGGCATCTTCAATCATACTTTAAATCTTTATTTTAGTGCTATATTGTGTCTCCAATGGAGCTTCAATTCTTACTTCATTTTACATTTTTTACAAAATTGACTGCATATATGCAACTAACTTTCAATAGGCGGCATTTGAATTTTTTTATTTTAATTTCAATAACAATCAATTGTAATCATTTGTTTCAATATAATCCAAATAAATTTGTTCAATTTAGTCCAAATTTATATTATATTTATCATATTATTTTTATATGCATATAAATTTGATTTAATTATGTTTACTTAAATAATTTTAATATTGGCACTTAAAATAATATTAATTTTTTATTTAAATAATATAAATTTTTTATTTAAATAATATTAATATTAAATTACTAAATTAATATTAAAATTTGAATAGAAAAAATTTGACAACCATAGATTTGCATTAATTTAACAAGCGATTTAAGAAACAAACTACTTTAATTTTAAGATGTAATTTTTTTTTAGTAAATTTATTTTATTATCTTTTAATTCTCTTCATATATTATATTATTTAAATTTAAAAATATATGAATGTATTTATGTTACTTATTATTAATATATATTATTATTATTTTATTTATATATCATTTATTTTTAAAAAATATATTCAAATAATAAATTTTATTATAAATAAATATATAAGTACTAAATAAATTATGAGTGTAATATGTAAAATGTTTAATAATATAATATTAATATTAAATAAAAATATACAAAAAATATTCTTTTTAAAATCAAAAATGAAATAATTGATTGAAATAAATTTACTTTATCAGATACATTTTAAAATAAAATTTACTACATTTTTATGTTTATGAGCTAAGATCATACATACGCTTCTTTGAGATCAAATCTGTTCCCTCTTGCTTTTAGCATATCTTAAGAAGATCATACATGCACTTCTCTTGAGTTCGATTCTGCATTTATTAGTTACTAAATCAAGTCCGCAAAGAGTATTGAACAGTACAAAAACATCAGATGGACTAATTACAGGTGTCACAGCCGATAGTCCCCTTCTAATCGCATCTGAGAATCATTGAAGAACATTGAGAAAACAGAACTTTCCTTTCATGTTGATGAATAAGAGCATCTTATCCTACTCTCTAAAACCTATAACACCAGGCTGCATCAGTGTTCAGTTTAGGTGCAGACCAAGTAGCAGGGCATTAAAAGAAGATCAAGGCCTATTCTGAAGGGCTAAAAACTCTTCATCTTGTCATTGGTATATCAGTCGATGTCTCGCATTCAAAATGCTACACGAGCATCAAGAACATCAAATTTTGCTCTTTATGCGTGCACATCCACCCAAGAAATCCAGACCTTAACATCCTGCACTACCATTGCGTCAGCGCAAGACCCCAGATTCCACGGTGGCTAAAACTCCAATGAACTCTTCAGGCCATTGCTTGGTCTCATAGACTAGTAAGTTCTCCAACTTTGCGTCAACCATCAATGCTTAGAATGGATCGGGGGCTTTAAGATGGTCTAAAATTGGTAACTTCCAGCACCCAGTTTTCCAAATACATCGGCATTGCCACCCTTCTGCAAGGACCCAAGACATGGAATATAACATAACTCCGATTACCCTCCAAAAAGGCAGATCATATGCATTATAAACTTACAAAAACCGTTCCAATATGAAACTTCACACAAAGCACACACATTCCATGAGCATACACAGGGCACACTGTACGACTCTGATAATATCATTTTCCTGGAAAATGCATTGAGGATTCAGTGACAATCATGGTTCTTGTACCAGTTATCAACACACTCATTCTTGATCTAAAATTGACAAAGAATCATACCAATTAAAAAATATCGACAAATCCAAATAAAACTGTTTCATCAAAATTAATAACTAATCCACAAGAAAGTTCAATCAAGCAAAGACAGAAACAACATCAATTGGATCGAATAATCCGATAATTGAAGAATATCATTCATTATGCTAGTAATTAAATATTCAATTTATGAGGAATTGAATTACAGCAAACACAAGCAAATCTACACTACACATTAAAAAAAAAAAATCTATCTATTTATGAGTTTTATTCAATGGGCAACTAGAGAATCATTATTAAACACAGTAATTGAAGTGTCATTATTAATAACATTAGCAGACTCTAAATTGAGAAAGAACACAGATCTAGTAGCCATAAGTTTCTTTCTTTTAAGGCATTTAGGACCATAGATCTTGCTAACTAGACAAGGAACAACAACTTGATCACCCATGGAAATCTGATGGTGATGGCTTGATAACAGCGACGAATCACCGACTGGGTCGTGAGCTATGGAGATTATGCTGATGGGTTTATGAGATCTAGCGCTGATCTTGGAGTTTCTGAGCTGGGCAAGTGCTCCTGGTTTCAAATATCTGTAAAAGCAATCGCTGGTGCTGCTTCTCCTTGAAGTGGGTTTCATTGCCGTGACTGAGATGAATATAGAAGATAAATGCAAGAGAGAAAGAGACAAAGGGCGGATTCGGAGGATGGAGAAGAGAGAGATAAAGATTAGGGTTATAAAAGAGGAGCGTTTGGGAGGCGGGAAAATATAGGAGGGAAAGCGGAGAGTGGATTAGGGTTCTGAGAGAGAATAAGATTTTTGAAGAAAATGGTATGGCGGGATCTACGTACAAAAGACCGCCTTGCAAATTACCATTATTATCATTTGGAACAAACCATTTTAAGTCTCTAAACTTTTCAATATTTTTTAATTAATTTTTATTACATTTTTATCTTTAATTGAGTATTCAATTTTTTATTTTTTTTATTTTTATATTTTTAATTTGACGTCCGTTAAATTTGAACAAAATTTCTATTAAATTATTGTTATATCATATTATTTTAAATTTAAATTTTTTGAATTTTGTTCAATAGATCATCAATGACTTATTACATTTAATTGAATTTTTAAATTTTTATTTTTTCTGATTTTTATATCCTTTAGTAGACATTTACAAAACATGTATCAATAAACATTGTGTAATGTTATTTGATGAAATTTATACCATGTAAAATATTTTTTATTTGTTAATTTAAACTCGACTCGAGATTAGCTCTCAAAAACTCGAGTTTAACTTGAATTTAGTTTATTTTTTAATTCAATATTTTTAGTTATTTAATTTTATATTTAAACAATAAAATTATAATTTACTTTCAATTATTAATAATACTTAGATTACTAACTTCACATTTTTTATCAAAATATTCATATATTAATATCCTTTGTTTTATAAATTTATTTTATATATGCTTTATATTAATATAGTGCCATAAAATTTGAATAATATAAGGTATAACTTAAATCAATCTTTTTCCATATTAAATTTTAAAATAAATTTATGAAATAATTTAACTTAATTTTATTAAATAAAAAATTATTCAATAAAATTTAAGCTAAATAATAAAATTAGGTTAAATTTTTTAAATAAATTTATGAAATAATTTAACTTAATTTTTAAACATTATATTACATGTAAAACAAAATAATTAAAATATATTAAATTAAAAATATTTTCTAAATTTGAGTGAAACTCAAGTTTTTACAATCCAATCTCGAGTTATTTACAAATAAAAAACATTTTACATGGTATAAGTTTCATTAAATAGTTATATTACATAATGTTTATTGAGATGTGTTTCACAGATTCTTACTAAAGGATGTAAAAATTAAAAAAATAAAATTTCAAGGACTCAATTATATATAATAATTAATTAAGATCTATCAAAAGAAATTCAAAAATATGACGTGACAATAATTTGACAGAAAATTTGTTGAAGTTTAACAAATTGCCAAAATAAGGATGTAAAAATTAGAAAAATTAAAGTTTGAGGACTCAATTAACGGAAAAAATTCAGTAAAAATCAATTGAAAGAAAACCAAAAAGTTCAGTGACCTTAAGATGATTTGTTTCTTATCATTTTTATTTGGATAATTACAATTATCCCTAGGGATTTACCTAGTATACACTTTGGTCTCTCTAATGTTAAGGTTTAAATTATTATTATTATTATTATTTTGGAAATTAAAGCTTTCATTAAAGAAAATTGGATACAACAACTGCTTCAAACTGCAACTAAACAAACAAAAACTCAAAATAAAGGACATGATTTAAACAATCCAATTTAACATGTTTGAGGTTACTAAACTTAGTAACCATTCACTTATACTAAAGAATAATAAATCAAAACAAACCATTACAATAAAACCAAATCAAACTACACAAAGATCACCATTTTGCACCTCGATTTGTCTAGTAGTAGATTTATCCAGTTGTTCTTTAACCTGCAGAAAATGGAGAACAAGCCACAAAAAAACTAAAAAGACTAAAGAAAACAAAAAGAGGTTGCATCCTCCATGTAGATCCTCCACAACAAAAGCTAACATGCTGCTGATGTCACGACCCAAAACAAGGGCCATGACTAGTGCTAGGGAACGGGAATTTTTTCGAATCCGGAACCCGTAGCAAGCCTAAAATAAAATAAAATATGCAATAATAATAATAACAGTATTATATACTGCATTATATGCAATAGTAGATTTATTTATGATTTTTATTTCTGCTGCATTATATACTGTTATTATTACTATTGCATATTTTATTTTATTTTTAGGCTTGCTACGGGTTCCGGATTCGAAAGAATTCCCGTTCCCTAACGCCAGTCATGGCCCCTGTTTTGGGTCATGACAAAGTTGGTATCAGAGTGGAGTTCTGTGTCAGGGCTTAGTTGTGTGAGTTGTGGCCCTAGTTTTCAGAGTTGTGTTTTCTTTTGGTAACTACTGCAGTGAATTAGGTTCGAGTACGTCTTGATAAGTATTCCTTGCTTTAGTTTTCTGCGTTATTCTTCCATTGTCTGTTTGTCTGATTCGTTCTGTTGTGTTTTCAGAATAAGGAGGCTAGCGCATGTCGCTCCACCGGTCATTGAGGCCGGGGATAATGAGTCTTTTCAGGATGAGGTTTTACCTCCTGAGCAACCAGTTAGACGTAGAGGTCGTGGCAGAGGTAGACCTCGAGGAGCGGCAGGTCACCGTAGGCAGAGAGAGTTATAGGACGAGGAGCCTGTAGAGCCTGAGTTTGATATTCCTGTACCTCTAGTTGTTCAGCCTGTTCAGCCTGCCTATCAGCAGGGTATGTCTGACGCTGAGACAGCTTTGTTCTATGCCAGAGTTGGCAGGATTACTTTCGATGGGACTTCCGTTCCATTAGACTTTCTGCACGCGATTGAGACTCGGACTCGGACTGCTCACACCGAGTATCAGCGGATCATAATCGTCGAGTTGTCTGTTGAGGGACCAGCCCTAGATTGGTTTATTCAGATGATCCAGCCTTATATGATGACAATGACCTGGGCTCAGTTCCGAGAGCGGTTTATGAGGAGATTCTGTCCAGAGCCTCTCCGTATGAGCTATCATCTCCGGTTGACTAGCATTTCTCGCGGTGATCGATCTGTAGAGGAGTACACCCGAGAGTTTCTTCGACTGGGTAGATACGCAGAGGATCTGATGCGAGATCAATATTTCGCAGTCACTACCTACGTTACCGGATTGGGTTCAGCTTTTGCTGGTATGCCTATAGCAGGCCTTACTCTGAAGTCTGTGATTGAGTTAGCCAAGGAGATTGAGCTGAGGCTAGTTAGGCAGGGAGCGATGCCTGATTATTACCAGCTGGGAGTTCAGTCGAGTGGATTGCAGACTACTCCGTATTTGAGTTTTCATGTTAGTTCGAGTAGTCAGCAGAGAGGTCTGACTCAGCAGAGTCAGAGGCAGCAGCACCGAGTGCATCGGAGCAATAGACATGGCCATGGAGGTCAGCGTAGATCATTCAGATTTGGGTCAGGTGCTTCAAGCAGCAGCAGTGGTCGCAGTTCTGGATCAGCGACCAGTGTTTGCCAGACCTGTGGTAGAGTCCATCAAGGGCCGTGTTATCTGACACCACTGACATGCTTCAGATGTGGGCAGACAGGACATTTTGCCAGACCGCGTCCTTATTTCGGATATTAGCTGCAGCAGATTTCATGATTCCCACAGCAGTCGATTGCTAGTGCTACACCCGTGCCATTTCAGTTACCTCCAGCTCAGCATCAGAGTTCCACTCAGTTTGTTCCACAGCAGAGTCATGGTAGAGGTACTAGAGGAGGTGCCAGAGGTGTTGGCCAGGCTTCTACCAGTCAGCAGGGAGGTCGAGGATAGGCCAGAGTTTTCCACCTCACTTAGCAGGATGCTCAAGCATCTAATGCAGTCGTGGCAGGTATTGTTTCTGTTTGTTACCTGGATGCATGGGTTTTGTTTGATCCGGGTGCCACATATTTGTTTATTTCTCCCGTTTTTGCTTCTAAATCTTATTGGCAAGCTTTAAGGATGGTTTTTCCTTTGTCTGTTGCCACTCCTCTGAGCGATTCCTTGGACATCAATATTGTTCTTTCTGGTTATCCAGTTCTCGTGGGAGGTAGAGAATTAACCGCTGATTTGATTTTGTTGGATGTGATGGAATTTGATGTTATTCTGGGAATGGATTGGTTATCTCAACACTATGCCGTGGTAGATTGTAGGAATAAAGAGGTGACTTTCAGAATTCCTGATGAAGAAGAGTTTAAGTTTGTTGGTGATAGGAGTTCAGTACCTCAGAATCTTATTTCTGCTACTACGGCTAGGAAGTTATTGAGGAAAGGTTGTCAGGGATATTTGGCATTAGTCAGGGATACTTCAGTGGAGAAGTTGTCACTCACAGATGTTCCTGTTGCTTGTGAGTTTCCTGATGTTTTTCTTGAGGAGTTGCCAGGTTTACCACCTCACAGAGAGATTAAGTTTTGTATAGATGTGGTTCCAGGTACTACTCCTATATCTATACCACCCTATAGAATGGCTCCTGCAGAGTTGAAAGAGTTGAAGGAGCAGTTGCAAGAGTTGTTGGATAAAGGTTTTATTAGACCCAGTGTTTCTCCTTGGGGTGCACCAGTCCTATTTGTGAAGAAGAAGGATGGTACCCTGAGATTGTGCATTGACTACAGAGAGCTGAACAAGGTGACAGTGAAGAACAAGTATCCTCTTCCGAGGATAGATGACTTGTTTGATCAACTACAGGGTGCATAGTTCTTTTCTAAGATTGATCTGAGGTCGAGTTATCATCAGTTGTAGATTAGTGAAGCTGATGTTCCTAAGATGACATTCCACACTAGATATGGCCATTATGAGTTTTTGATGATGTCTTTTAGTTTGACTAATGCACCAGCAGCTTTTATGGACCTGATGAACAGGGTATTCAGACCGTATGTGGATCAGTTTGTGGTAGTCTTCATCGATGATATACTGGTATATTCAAGGAGAATGGAGGAGCATATATATCATTTGAGGACTGTACTGCAGACACTGAGAGATCACCAGCTTTATGCTAAATTCTCGAAGTGTGATTTCTGGATGGAGAGTGTTTCTTTTCTTGGACACATGGTGTCTAAAGAAGGTATCCAGGTTGATCCACAGAAGATTGAGGCAGTGTCTGAGTGGCCTAGACCGACTTCTGTTACTGAGATTCGAAGTTTTCTGGGTTTAGCCGGGTATTATAGGTGGTTTGTGCAAGATTTTTCTAAAATAGCAGCCCCTATGACTCGCTTGACTCAGAAGAATGTTAGATTTGAGTGGTCAGAAGCTTGTGAGAATAGTTTTCAATTGTTGAAGGAGAAATTGACCACAACGCCAGTGTTAGCTTTGCCTAATAGTATGGACAAGTTCACAGTCTATTGTGATGCCTCTAGAGTTGGCCTTGGATGTCTGCTGATGCAGAATGGTAGGGTGATAGCTTATGCTTCGAGGCAGTTGAAGAAGCATGAGCAGAACTATCCCACACATGACCTTGAGATGGCTGCAGTGATCTTTGCTCTGAAGATTTGGAGACATTATATGTATGGGGTGACTTGTGAGATATTTACTGATCACAAGAGCCTTAAGTACATTTTCCAGTAGAGAGATCTGAATCTGAGGCAGAGGAGATGGTTAGAATTATTAAAGGATTATGACTGTGAGATTCTATATCATCCAGGTAAAGCTAATGTGGTAGCAAATGCCTTAAGTAGAAAGTCCTCAGGCAGTCTTGCTCACATCAGTATTGAGAGGAGACCGTTGATCCAGGAATTGCATCTGATGGTGGATTAAGGTCTGATGATGAAGATAAGTAGATCAGGTGAACTGCTAGCTCAGTTTAAGGTACGATCTATACTGAGGGATAGGATTAAAGCAGCTCAGAGTCGAGATCCTATTCTAGAAGAGCTTGCAGAGAATGTCAGAGCAGGGAAGTTCACTGATTTCACACTCGATGATGATGGTGTGTTGTGGATCAGTGGTAGATTATGTGTTCCTGATGTAGATGATTTGAGAGAAGAGATCCTAGAGGAAGCACATTCTACAGCCTATAGCGTACATCCGGGTGTCACTAAGATGTACCACAGTATCAGAGACTTATACTGGTGGGATGGATTGAAGAAGGATGTCGCTGATTATGTTGCTAAGTGCTTGACGTGTCAGCAAGTGAAAGCTGAGCATCAGAAGCCTTCTGGGAAGCTTCAGCCTCTTCCTATTCCAGTGTGGAAGTGGGAAAGGATAGCTATGGATTTTGTGGTCGGTTTACCTCGTTCTAAGGATGGATACGATTCCATTTGGGTGATTGTAGACAGGTTAACGAAATCTGCACATTTCTTACCTGTGAAAGCCACTTATTCTGTAGCTAGATTGGCGAAGTTATATGTGAAGCATATTGTGTACCTTCATGGAGTACCTGTGTCCATTGTATCAGATAGAGGTTCAGTGTTTACTTCTCGTTTTTGGCAGAAGTTGCAAGAAGCAATGGGCACTAGGTTGGACTTCAGTACTGCTTTTCATCCTCAGACAGATGCTCATATATATTTTTAAAGTACTAAATAACATATATATGTGTATTTATTTATTTAACTAGGGTTTAATTAAGTACCCTAATATTTTTTTATTATTTATTATTTAGTTTTAATATTATTTAATTATTTTTCTTTAGTGTATAAATTATTAAAATATTAAATTATGTGTGTGGTGTATATTTAATATGTGTGAGGATATATATTATTATAATATATAGTTTGAATATATATATATATATATATATATATATATATATATATATATATATATATATATATACATATATACTTAATTATCTAACAAAAATATAAAGTTGATTTATTTATGAAATTGCCATTCTTCCCTCTCCTTCTTCTTGATCATCCTCCTTGTCGTTCCGCCGTCTGTCACGCCGTTCCCTTGCCGTCGGTGTGCCTCCTGGCATGCCACCTCCTTCCTCCAGCTGTTCCGCCGCCAGCAGAGCCCATTTCCAGCGTCAGGAAGCTCGTTTTGGCCGGAGAAGCCAAAACTTAAGTCACCGTCATTCGACATTTTCGGCCACCATTTTCGACACCGCTGGTCTCTATCTTCTCCTTGAGCTCTGATGAGTATGATTCCAAGCTTTGTTTCACTTAAAATGGTCTAGATTTGCCTAGGTTTTGATTTTTGCAATTCGGCCATTTTAGGGTTCTTGATTTTTTTTGAACTTCGAATTGATTGATTCATGAAAAATTCCTTCAAAAATGTTGATCCTAGTAGCTTAATCTTCATGTGTGAATTTTTGTAGAATTTTTGGAATTTATTTTGATTTTTGGGTATTTTTGAATATTTTATTATTATTTTCTAATTTTTGAAAATTAATTAAATAAATTATGAAATTGTGTTTTATGGTAATTATAGTTGTTGAAATGGATTATAGAAATTTATTTGGAATTTTTTGTGGATTTCTATGTATTTATTTTGAATTTAATTAGTTTATGTAATTTTGGAAAAATAGGGTTAATTGTGTTTTTAATTGAAATTAATTAGTTAATTGAGTTTATTTATTGATATTATTGATAAATATGTTGAGAAAATTAATTTTGTGCAATTATATTATTTTTGGTGAATTTTTGGATTAATTTTAGCATATTTATATATATAGGGGTATTTTGGTAATTTTATCCTAAATTGGCTAAAAATGTAATTAAATTGGTTTTAATTGTTATTTTAAGGTATAAAAATGATTTATATAAATTATTTAGTATTTTTAAGTAATTAAAACTATTTTTCGTGAATTATTTTCAATTATATATATAATATACGATTTTTCTAAATAAATGAGTTTTTATCGATTTTTACTGTGTTTTAGGGTTAATTATGTAATTTCTACTTATTAAATGTATTTCTATGATATAAGGGTATTTTCAGTATTTTTGTATTGTTTTGTGAATTGTGGACCTCGGTCGGTAAACTGTAGTTTGGAGTCCGACCAAGGGGTTGTGATTGTAATTCTGTGTCTATTTTTCGAAGTGTGTTTCTTTGCAAGGCCGGCTTTACTCTTTGAGTAGAGAGATGTCCATTTTACAGGGGAGGTTCTGCTGGATTTTTGGTAGAATTATCGTAAAACGTGATATCCAGTTGAACCCTAATTCTGATTCTGTCTCTAGTATTCTAGATCGAGTCTTTAGAACTTCTGTTAGATTTATTCTAATTCCTGTCATTTTTGTTTGTTTAGTTGCGCTGAGACCGAGGCCTAGTGGATCAGGCCCATCGGATCCATCTCGAGGAGCGCACTAAGTGTGAGTTACTATTTTATATATATATGCTTAGGGTGCATGATTTAGAAATGTAGGTTATTTTGATTAATTATGCATAAATAATTCAATTAGTATTTAAGTTTATTTTTAGTTTATATTCGGTATATTTTGGTATATTTTCAAATTATATGCATGTTTTATTAATAAATTATTCTTAAAATGTTTTTTATGTATATCCTTGGTATATTTTTAGTTTATTTTGTAATTAAATTGGATTTATTTGACGTATATATATTTGAAATATACCTGGTTTACTTTTGGTATATTTCTAGTATATATATGGTTATTGTTGCTATTATATTTAAATTCATGCATCATTTATTTTTATGAATGAAGGATATCAATAGAACGTGCTACCTAGTGGGCAGCACTAGGACCGAGTACGTACCGGTACGCTTATAGCATTTAGGTTATGTTACTAACCATTTATGGATATTGATGGGATTTGATTATTTGATGTGTGAGATATGACTTGGGAGTGTGATTGCTGGAGCTCGGTTGACCAAATGTCTCGGGGCCAATCACACTGACAGTCAGACTGCTGGATCTCGGTTGACTTAGTGTCTCAGGGCCAGTCTACTTTCTAAATGGAATAAGTGAATATATTTGGAATAAGTGAGCCTGTATGGCTAGAGTGTTGTCTAACACTGTTTTGAGGTTGTGATTTTCTAGGGTTCTATTTGATCCTTCATAAACTGTGATTTTCAGTAAAAATATATAAAATGATTTTATTGCATTTGTGTGTATTTGCTTGTATATATATACTTATTATATATATATATACTGTTGACTGTATGCATTGTCATTGTCACGACCCAAAACAGGGGCCATGACCGGCGCTAGGGAACGGGAATTCTTTCGAATCCAGAACCCGTAGCAAGCCTAAAATAAAATAAAACATACAATAGTAATAATAACAGTATTTAATACAGCGAAAATAAAATCATAAATATCAAAATAATATTTCCATCAAACGAAATTAAATCGAATTCTCATCTCATATATAAATAAATCCTTTAATATAAATTTCAGTTCAAATATTTAAATTACATATCTCATATAAGTACAATACACCAATCTCCGAAATGACCATAACTACTGCAGTGTCTAGATCATAAAGTAAAACTCAAGATTCAAATAAGCAGTTTACATAAAGAAGCCAGGGCGGAAGAAATCCGGTGTACAAGCCTACTACTGAGGTCTGAAGAAGATGACTCTCCTGAAAAATGGTCAACAGAGGGGAGTCAGACCTCACTGAGTGAATTACTATAATATATATACATGCATACTAAATGTCAATGCACACAATCAAAAGTATATATAGTATGTATGTATACAAGCAAATACACACAAATGCAATAAAATCATTTTATATATTTTTATTGAAAATCACTGTTTATGAAAGATCAAATAGAACCCTAGAATATCGCAACCTCAAAACAATGTTAGACAACACTCTAGCCATACAGGCTCACTTATTCCAAAATGTTCACTTATTCCATTTAAACAGTAGACTGGCCCCGAGACACTAAGTCAACCGAGCTCCAGCAGTCTAACTATCAGTGTGATTGGCTCCGAGACACTTAGTCAATCGAGCTCTAGCAATCACACTCCCAAACCATATCTCACACATCAAATAATCATAACCAATTCAATATCAACAAATGGTTAGTAATATAGCCTAAATGCTATAAGCGTACCGGTACGTACTCGGTCCTAGTGCTGCCCACTAGGTAGCACGTTCTATCGATATCCTTCATTAAAATATAAAACATACATTCATAAGAATAAATGATGCAATGAATTTAAAATAAAATAGCAACATAAACCATATATATACTAGAAATATACCAAAAATAAACCAGGTATAGTTCGAGTATATATACGTCAAATAAATCCAATATAATTACAAAATAAACTAACAATATACCAAGAATATACATAAAACATTTTAAGAATAATTTATTAATAAAACATGCATATAATTTGAAAATATACCGAATATAAACTAAAGATAAACTTAAATACCAAATGAATTATTTATGCATAATTAATCAAAATAACATACATTTCTAAATCATGCACCCTAAAGCATATATATATAGAATAATAACTCCCACTTAGTGCGCTCCTCGAGATAGGTCCGACGGGCCTGGTCTACTAGGCCTCGGTCTCGGTGTAACTAAACAAACAATAATAACAGACATCAGAATAAACCTAACAAAAAATCCTAGAAACTCAATCTAGAATATTGGACATAGAATCAGAATTAGGGTTCGAGCGGACATCACGTTTTACGAGAATTCTACCTAAAATTCGACAGAACCTCCCTTGTAAAATGGACATCTCTCTACTCAAAGAGTAGAGCCGGCCCTGCAAAGAAACACACTTCGAAAAACAGACACAAAAACACATCCACAACCCCTCGGTTGGACTCCAAACTATAGTTTACCGACCGGGGTCCACAATCACAGAACAATTATGAAAATACCAAAAATGCCCTTACATCATAGAAATACATTTAATAATTAGAAATTACGTAATTAACCCTAAAACACATTAAAAATCGATAAAAACTCATTTTATTTAGAAAAATCGTATATTATATATATAATTGAAAATAATTCACGAAAAATAGTTTTAATGAATTAAAAATACTAAATAATTTGTAGAAATCATTTTTATACCTTAAATAACTATTAAAACCAATTTAATTACATTTTTAGTCAATTTAGGGTAAAATTACCAAAATGCCCTTATATATATAAATATACTAAAATTCATTCAAAAATTCACCAAAAATAGTATAATTATCCAAAATTAATTTTCTCCACATATTTATCAATAATTAAACTCAATTAAATAATTAATTTCAATTAAAAACACAATTAACCTAATTTTCCAAAATTACATAAACCTAAATAAATTCAAAATAAATACATAGAAATTCATAAAAATTCCAAATAAATTCCTATAATTCATTTCAACACCTATATTTATCATAAAACACAATTTAATAATTTATTTAATTAATTTTTGAGAATTAGAAAATAATATTAAAATATTCAAAAATACCCAAAAATCAAAATAATTCCCAAAAATTCTAAAAAAATTCACACATGTATATTAAGCTACTAGGATCAACATTTGTGAAGGAATTTTTCATGAATCATTCAATTCGAAGTTCAAAAAAAATCAAGAACCCTAAAATGGCTGAATTACCAAAATCGAAACTTAAGCAAATCAAGACCATTTTAAGTGAAACAAAACTTGGAATCACACTCAACGGAGCTCAAGGAGAATAAATAGACCGGCGGTGTCGAAAACGGTGGCCGGAAACGTCATGAACGATGGTGGGTCAAGTTTCGACTTCCCGAGCTGATTCCAGCCAAATCACGTCCGAAGGGTGCTGCTAGCGTCGAGGAAGGCTGGAGAAGGAGGTGGCACGCCGGGAGGCACACCGACAGTAAGAAAACGGCGTGACAGACGGTGGAACGGCGATGGAGGCAATCGGGGAAGAAGGAGGAAGAGTCGGGGGCAGAATTGTAATTTGTCAAATTTTTTTGCTTTTAACAATATTTTCTGTATATATATATACTTACACTATATATTAAAATAATATAAATTCACACACATTAATTATACACCACACACATATAATTTAATATTTTAATAATTTAATACACCTAAAAATAATTAAATAATATTAAAACTAATAAATAAATAATAAAATATTAGGGTAATTAATTAAACCCTAATTAATTAAATAAATACACATATATACGTTATTTAGTATTTTAAAAAATATATATGAGTTCATACAAGTCCATAAATCTATTTAAAATAATTAATAGTAAATTATTTACATGAAAATTTCCCCGAAAATGCAAGTCCCGGGAAAATTTTACGTAAAACACTTAAAATAATATACAATAATTAAAATAAGTTTTAAATACATATCAACTCGTAAAAATATCATAATTATTTACAAAATTATTAACACTGTATATCCCGATGCAGTATTAAAATATTTAAAAACACGGGATATTACAGTCATTTAATATGCATGTATATATATTATAGTAATTGACTCAGTGAGGTCTGACTCCCCTTCGTTGACTATTTTTTAGGAGAGTCATCATCTTCAGACCTCAGTAGCAGCCCTGTACGCCGGATTTCTTCCGCTCCGGCTTCTCTATGTAAACTGCTTATCTGAGTTTTATTTTATAATCTAGACACTGCAGTAGTTATGGTCGATTGTGAGATTGTTATATTATATTTGTATGAATTATGTATTTTAAGAATTTGAACTGAATTTGTATTAAAAGAGTTTATTTATATATGAGATGAGGATTTGATTTAAATCCCATGGTGGATTATTATTTTGATAATTATGATTTTATTCTGTTGCATAGTATTTTACTTAAATGTGTTGCTATTATTACTATTGCATGTTTTATTTTATTTTAGGCTTGCTACGGGTTCCGGATTCGAAAGAATTCCTGTCCCCTAGCGCCGGTCATGGCCCCTATTTTGGGTCGTGACAAATTAATTAATTTTCAAAAATTAGAAAATAATAATAAAATATTCAAAAATACCCAAAAATCAAAATAATTTCCAAAAATTCTACAAAAATTACCATATGTAGATTAAGTTAAGGGGAACAACATTTGCGAAGGAATTTTTTATGAATCAATCAAATTGAAGTTCAAAAAAATCAAGAACCCAAAAATGGCTGAATTGGAAAAATCAAAACCTAGGCAAATATAGACCATTTTAAGTGAAATAAAGCTTGGAATCACACTCACCGGAGCTCAAGGAGAAGATAGAGACCGGCGGTGTCGAAAACGGTGACCGAAAACACTGTGAACAACGGTGGCTTCAAGTTTCGGTCTTCTGGCTAAAACAGAGGGAAACGGCGCCGGAGAAGAGGAGGAAAGGTGGCGGAGCTGCTGGCTAGGAAGCGCGGAGCTCAGGGCGGCACACTGATGGCCTAAAAATGAGATGGCAAGCGGTGGTGAGGGCGGAAATCAATCAGGGAGAAGGGGAAGAAGACGATGGCAAACTTGTAATTAAATCAAACTTTTTTTTTTTTAAATATTATATGTATATGTATGTATATATATATATACACTTTATATTATTTTAATATAAAATATTATATGGACAATAAATATTCACCACACACATAATTTATACACTAAAAATGATTAAATAATATTAAAACTAATTAATAAATAATAAAAAAATATTAGGGTAATTAATTAAACCCTAGTTAAATAAATAAATACACATATATACTTTATTTAGTACTTTAAAAATATATATGAGTTCATGCAAAATCGTGAAATTATTTAAAATATTTAATATTAAATTATTTACGTGTTAATTTTTTCGAAAATAAAAGTTCCGGAAAAATTTTACGTAAAGTACTTGAAATAATATAAAATAATTAAAAATTAATTTTTAATTAAATAAAAACTCATGAAATATCATAAATATATACAAAAATTATTAACACTGCATATCCCGATCCAGTTTAAAATATTTTAAAAACACGGGATATTACAGTTGATGCCTTTAAGCTTTTACTTCATTTGCTTCACCTGCTTCACTACATCTTCAATCTTCTACAAAAAAAAATTGTTCACCACATCTTCAAACTCTCTAGATCAAAATATCTCGATAAAGATCTACTAATCCTAAAGAAGAAACTTGAAGGATTTTAGAGAAATTTTCAAATCATGTTATGTAAAAGCTAAGATTAGAAAAAAAAAAAAAAAAGAAGAAAAAGGAAAGAAATTAGAAGGAAAATTGTGATTTTTGGCCAAAAATAGTCAAAATCCACTTTGAAGCTAAACTACTTGAGGAAAACTACTAAAAGAGAGAAATTCTCTCACTAAAACTCTCAGAGAGAGAGAGACTTCAAAAAATAAAATCCTTTTGATTTTTTTTGCATAGGGTTAAATTATTGAAGTTTGAAAAAAATGAAAAATATCTATTTTGTAATGTATTTATTTATTTTTTGTATTTCAAGTTTAAAAGCAATTTAAACTAACTATTTTCTCTTTAATTTAATTTTATATTTTAAATTAATAAAGGAAAATATTATTTAAACGTGTTATTAGGGTTGAGTATGGGTCATGGAGACCCAAATTATCCCAAAAATTGAAGTTGAAAATCTTTAGAATCGAATTTTTTTTTTACCATTTGACTTTTTTTTTAACCAAATTGTTTCAAAAATTTTATTAGGACGACTCTAGAGAATTTAAATTCTCTAAACTGAAATCCGTCCTGAAGCATTCCGAATTGTATCCAACTAAAGAACCAAAATTAGAACTAATAATTTAATAGAATTAGAGTTACATATATATATATATATATATATAATATAAAGATTAACATTTTATTATAAATATTTGTTCAATAATTATATTCATTTGATTAATATTGGACCTACTAATTTAACATGTAATCTAATATAATGTCATTTTAATTGTTTGAAATAAATTTTTTCACTTATTAATCAAATTATTTTAAATCACAAAAAAAATTAAATTAATAAATAGCATTTCAAAATATTATGATATAATTTATCTTGAAAATTTTAAATTCATCTTTACTTTAGTGATAAAATTATAGTATAATATACATATTTAATAGTTATGGTATTGTTATTATTATTTTAATATATATATTATTTACATAAATTTTGATAGAAAACTATAGCAATTGTATGTTATAGTATATTAGAGTGTTTTATAAAATATTTATAAACTTTTTATAGTATAAAATAAAGATAAATAAAACCATAAAAAAATCATTTAATTTTATTATAAAATTATGAAATGGGTTAGTAGTTTAATAATTTAATTTGAATTATATCTTTATTTATTTTTAATAAGGAGAAAAATCAAATTTTGACTAAAAATTTTAATTATAGACTGAATTGAATAAAAAATTTGGAGCAATTGCAGAATTTTAATTTTTATATTTCTAATATTTTAAAGTAATTATAGAGAATTATAATTTTTGAACCGAATCAAACCATACTCACCTTTACGTGTTCTAAATATAAAAAATTGGAAAACAATATTAAAAAAATGAAGAAAGCATATAAAAAACATAATTTATGAAAAATGTTTACAATTACATCTTTTGTTTTTCTTAGGAACTCTTTTTTTTTTTGTTCAGTCCCCAGAATTTAAGTGGGGGAGAGCAGAGGGAACGATATTTATACTTTATCCTCTACTTTTGGCTATCCACTTTTTTTTATCGCTTGCGTTATTGATAGGGACTTTTTCTTGGGAATTTAGATTTGTTTTCTCTTCTTGATTGACATACTCCTTTAGTCCATACAGTTTATTTAAATAATTGTCTTAAAATAATTAATTCATGTTGAATAAAGAATTTCAATAAAATATGCCCTTCTTATATTTATCTTTTTCTTTGAATCTATTGTGTTTTTATCAATTCTTTATATTTTTATAGTAATTTTTTTCCTTCATAGTAATTTAATTTTTTTAGAGTAGCGAAAGTTTCATTTAGTATTCAGTAATCATAAATTCTTGCAGATATTATATATGTGGTGTGATTTTATATTAGCTGTGGTTTTTTTATAAATAGTTGTAATTTCATAAATATTAGGAAAATTCTTACCATTAAATTTTGTTGTCAAATTTATTTAAAATGTAAATATTATTTTGTAACTACAAAAAATTATTTATACTTCAAACAAATTAAAGTAGAAAACAATTATTGTTAAATATAGTGTAAAAATGTTCATCCCTCGTGATTTTGTAAGTCTTTAATTTTTTTTTCCTTATCCTACATGCATTACATATAATAACGATATATATATATATATAAATAAATTATTATTATTATTTTGGCAAAATCCATTTTAAACCTCTAAATTATAGCGGTTTTTTTAATTGAGCCCCTATCATTTTATTGTATTGCAGCCCTTATATTATTATTTATGCATACATTGAGCCCTAATTTGACAAATTCATAGATTTTTTATAAAATTTTGAGGGGTTCAATGTATTACATAAGTAATAGTATAGAGACTCAATCTATATATAAATAATAGTATAAAGGTTCATTGTATACATAAATAATAGCATAGAGATTCAATGCAATGTAATAAAATGATAGGAGGTCAATAGAAAAAATCGCTATAGTTCAAGGGCTTAAAAATGGTTTTTGCCTATTATTTTTATGGATAAACCCATTATGAAACACTTGAATTTTGATATTTTATTTTATCGAGTCTCTCAATTTTTATTGTATTTTATTAAGTTCTCAAAATTTTATTTTTGTATAGATTAAAAATAAATTAAATTGAAGTAACAAAATTGTGAAATAAATTTGTTTACTCTTCCACAAATAGTAAGTCTTAATAGTGAATTTATCATTAAAATTATCAATTAAAACAAATAATGTCATGAACATTTTTTCTTACATATTACCCTCACCTTTTCTCTTTCATTATTCACAAAAACATATCTCTAAACCTTTCATAACAATATATTTAACAATAATGAACCTGAATTGTTGCATAATTTCATTACTTTAATCTAATTTGTCTTGAATCCATACGAAAATAAAAGATTAAAGGCTTAATAAAACACAATAGAAGTTGAGAGGTTTGGTAAAATAAAATGTCAAATTTCAGTAGCTTTATTATGGGTCTTCCTATTTTTATTAGTTATACATAACACACTTGCATTTTATAGTTTATTTCACGATGTAAGGGCAAGGATGTATTAGTTATACATAATGCAGTTATTATAATTTTTCCTTTATTAGGTAAAATTTGTTAAATTTTAATTAACAAAATTAAACTAAACTAATATGTCAATGAGGTAATAATTAAGTAATAACTTATCTTTAAAAACGTTTTGAATCTTGAAGGCCATTTTGATGTGGAGAGCTTGATTCCTAGATCGTCAATTCAAAATAATTCATCGAAATTTAGATTATATGAGTTTCCTATTAATAAAAACAAAAAAAATAATTAAAAAAAGTAAATTCATATTGAGACTCCTAAACTTATTGACTTTTTAGTTTTAGATTTCTAAAGTTTCATTTTTTATATTTAGACTTTCGAACTTTAAGGATTTGAAGTTTTAAACCCTCTTATCAATTTTTTCACAAAAATTATTTTCTTTTGGTCATTGAAATTTGATATTTATAACATTTATACAATTTTTTACCTTTTAATATTTATATCACTTTTAATATGTTTTCACTGGTAAAAAATAAATTTACTTATTTTAATTTCTAATATTTTAAATTAAAAACATAAATTTATATACATGTTTAAATAATTTTAAAATAAATAAAAAAGTTAATGTTAAAATTAAAAAATTATAATAAAACTACTGTTTTTATAATATCCCATATTTTTAAATATTTTTATACTGTATCGGGATATGCAGTGTTAATAATTTTTAAATATAATATTGATATTTCATGGGCTTTTATTTAATTAAAATTGAATTTTTAATTGTTTATTATTATTTTAAGTGCTTTACGTAAAATTTTTCCGGAACTTGTATTTTCAGGAAAATTTTCACATAAATAATTTACTATTAATTATTTTAAATAGATTTACGGACTTGCATGAACTCATATATATTTTTAAAATACTAAATAAAATATATATGTGTATTTATTTAATTAATTAGGGTTTAATTAAATACCCTAATATTTTATTATTTATTTATTTATTTTATTATTATTTAATTATTTTTATTTATTATTAAATTTTAAATTATTATATTATATGTGTGTGGTGTATATTTAATATGTGTAATTTAATATTATTTTAATATATAGT
The DNA here is from genome assembly GCA_947683625.1 of Mallotus nudiflorus. Classification (NCBI taxonomy): domain Eukaryota; kingdom Viridiplantae; phylum Streptophyta; class Magnoliopsida; order Malpighiales; family Euphorbiaceae; genus Mallotus; species Mallotus nudiflorus. The sequence goes on along the minus strand of CANTUR010000070.1, from coordinate 80,336 downwards.
ATAAAGTATATATATATATATACATATATACAATTAATATTAACAATTATAAAGTTTGAAATATTTACAAGTGTGCCACCCGAAGCTTCTTCTTCCTCCCGACCGTTCCCCATCACCGTCCGCCGCTGCTACCATCGATTTCTTGCCATTGGTGTGACGTCCGGCGTGCCACCTCCTTCCTCAGCCTTCCCCGCCGCCTGCTGCAGCTGATTCCGGCGTCTGGAAGTCGTTTTTGGCTGGAGAAGCCGAAAGTGGGAGCAACGTCGTTCACGACGTTTCCGGCCACCGTTTTCGACACCGCCGGTCTCTTTCTTCTCCTTGAGCTCCGGTGAGTGTGATTCCAAGCTTTGTTTCACTTAAAATGGTCTTGATTTGCTTAGGTTTCGATTTTGGTAATTCAGCCATATTATGGTTCTTGATTTTTTTGAACTCCAATTTGATTGATTCATGAAAAATTCCTTCAAAAATGTTGATCCTAGTAGCTTAATCTACATGTGTGAATTTTTGTGGAATTTTTGGGAATTATTTTGATTTTTGAATATTTTAATATTATTTTCTAATTTTCGAAAATTAATTAATTAAATTATGAAATTGTTTTTTATGATAAATATAGGTGTTGAAATGAATTATAGAAATTTATTTTGAATTTTTATGAATTTCCATGTATTTATTTTGAATTTAATTAGTTTATGGAATTTTTGGAAAATTAGGTTAATTGTGTTTTTAATTGAAATTAATTGGTTAATTGAGATAATTATGTTTTTAATTGATATTATTGATAAATATGTTGATAAAATTAATTTTGGATAATTATATTATTTTTGGTGAATTTTTGAAGTAATTTTAGTATATTTATATATATAGGTGCATTTTGGTAATTTTACCCTAAATTGACTAAAAATGTAATTTAATTGGTTTTAATAATTATTTAAGGTATAAAAATGATGTCTACAAATTATTTAGTATTTTTAACTAATTAAAACTATTTTTCGTGAATTATTTTCAAATATATATATAATATACGATTTTACTAATAAAATGAATTTTTATCGGTTTTTAATGTGTTTTAAGGTTAATTATGTAATTTCTACTTATAAAATGTATTTTTTGTTATTAGGGTATTTTTGGTATTTTTATATTATTTTGTGATTGTGGACCCTGATCGGTAGATTATAGTTTGGAGTCTGACCGAGGGATTTTGGTTGTGTGTTGAGCTTATTTTTCGAAGTGTGTTTCTTTGCAGGGTCGGCTCTACTCTTTGAGTAGAGAGATGTCCATTTTACAGAGGAGGTTCTGCCAGATTTTCAGTAGAATTCTCGTAAAATCTGATGTCCGGTCGAACCCTAATTCTGATTCTGTGTCTAATATTCTAGATCAAGTTTCTAGGATTTTCTGTTAGGTTTATTCTGATGTCTGTTATTTATTGTTTATTTAGTTGCGCTGAGACCGAGGCCTAGTGGACCAGACCCGTCGGACCTATCTCGAGGAGCGCACTAAGTGTGAGTTACTATTCTATATATATATGCTTTAGGGTGCATGATTTAGAAATGCATGGTTTATTGTGATTAAATATGCATAAATAATTTAATCAGTACTTAAGTTTATTTTTAGTTTACTTTTGGTTTATTTTTAGTATATTTTAAATTATATGCATGTTTTATTAATAAATTATTCTTAAAATGTTTTTATGTATATTCTTGGTATATTCTTAGTTTATTTTGTAATTATATTGGATTTATTTCACGTATATATACTCGAAATATAGTTGGTTTACTTTTGGTATATTTTTAGTATATATATGGTTTATGTTGCTATTTATATTTAAATTCATGCATCATTTACTTTTATGAATGTATGATTTATATTTAAAATGAAGGATATCAATAGAACATGTTACCTAGTGGGCAATACTAGGACTGAGTACATACCGGTACACTTATAGCATTTAGACTATATTACTAACCAGTTTGAGGATATTGATTGGAATTGATTTATTTGATGTGTGATGTGATTTGGGTGTGATTGCTGGAGGTCGATTGACCAAGTGTCTTGGGGCCAATCACACTGACAGTCAGACTGTTGGAGCTCGGTTGACTTAGTGTCTCAGGGCCAGTCTACTATCCAAATTGAATAAGTGAATATATTTGGAATAAGTGAGCTTGTATGGCTAGAGTGTTGTCTAACACTGTTTTGAGGTTGCGATTTTCTAGGGTTCTATTTGGTCCTTCATAAACGATGATTTTCAATGAAATATATATAAAATGATTTTATTGCATCTGTGTGTATTTGCCTGTATATATATATATTAGATATATACTGTTGATTGTATGAATTGTCATTTAGTATGCATGTATATATATTATAGTAATTCACTCAGTGAGGTCTGACTCCCCTTCGTTGACTATTTTTCAGGAGAGTCATCTTCCTCAGACTTCAGTAGCAGGCCTGTACGTCGGATTTCTTCCGCCCCGGCTTCTTTATGTAAACTGCTTATCTGAGTCTTGAGTTTTATTTTTATAATCTAGACACTGCAGTAGTCATTAAACTGTTAAAGAGATGTTGTATTATATTTGAACTGGATTTGTATTAAAAGGTTTATATATATGAGATGATGATTTAATTTAAATTCAGTTGGTGCAAATGTTATTATATTTATGATTTTTATTTTCGCTGCATTATATACTGTTATTATTACTATTGCATGTTTTATTTTATTTTTAGGCTTGCTACGGGTTCCGGATTCGAAAGAATTCCCGTTCCCTAGCGCCGGTCATGGCCCCAGTTTTAGGTCGTGACAGTTTTTGAAAATAAAATTTTATATTTTCAAAATAAAATATTATAATGAAAAAGAACACCATAATTAAAAGATATTATGACAAAAAATATTTTATAATTTTTCAAAATTTAAATTTTATATTTTCAATACATTTTTTAGTTTTTTGTACAAAATTTTAATTAAATTATTGTGAATAATTTTTTATAATATAACTTTTATAAATAGTAAATACTATTGTTTGTGCATCACCAAAAAACGGTGATAGATTTTTTAACCAACTCAAACTTTTATAACCGTTATCTTAACCTTCATTTTTTTTATCATGCTTTTTGGGTATATGAAAAAAGTTTATATTATAAAAATTCTTCACAATAATTTAAAATACTATGAAAAACAATAATATTATTGTAATTTAAAAAAAAATTAGCATAACATTAAGTTGTTTGTTTATTTTTAAAATTTAAAATTATTTAAATATGTATATCATAATTTAAAATATTAGAAATTAAAATAAATAAATTTATTTTTTGCCAGAGAAAAATTCTAAAAGTGATATAAGTATTAAAAAGTAAATAATGATATGAATGTTAGAAATATAAAATTTTAGGGATCAAAATGAAATAATTTGTGTTGAAATATTGACAGAAGAATGTAAAATTTCAAATTTGTAAAGTTTAAGGGTCTAGATATATAAAATAAAACTTTAAGGGCTTAAAGCTAAAAAATTGATAAATTTAGGGGTCTTAATATGAGTAAAAATTACAAATTTAATATCTGAAATTTTATAATTTTTCTATTTAAGTATCTGAACTATTTTTTTGAATGTCTGAACTTTAAAAAAATATATAAATTAAATGTATCTGGCTATTTAAAACTGACGGTGTAATTTAGTCAAATTAAATGGAATCTATTTTTTTTAGTTCATATGACTTTTTTTTAACTCATGTCTCACTATTATCCACTTAAAAGAAAAGGAAAAAATAGTTGAAAAAAATGGATCATTCTGACTAAACATACAGTCAACTTAAAATAGACCAAATATATTTAATTAATATATTTTTTCAAAATTTAAATACTCAAATAAAAAAAATAGTTTAAATACTAAAATAAAAAAACATAAAATTTCAAACACCAAATTTGTAAATTTTTCTGAAAAAAAAAAAAAAAAAATCTGCAGTCGGTGCAAGTCGAACCGGATCAGTGAATTTTGCCCACCCACCCAGTTGTGTTAACGGATTAAACCCAACAAACAAAGCAAAATGCAAAGTTTTTTCGAAGAAAAATAAAAACCTTGAGATCATAAGATTATACACGGTACACAATTAGAAGTTTTCACTTCATTTCTTTTTGTGCCTGTAATAATGGGTTTCAGTTGATTCTTGAAAGAGTTTCAGTTAAAAAAAAATGTCAAAGCTATTTGCAAGAATTGCTGGGTTCTTTAGCAGCAGAACTTTGGTGGGTAAAGACAAGGCAGGTAACTGGTACTTCACAAGAACAGAAGAGATTGATGGTATCAGTAAGTGGGTCCTTTGTTTTTTTTCCCCTTGCATTGTCTGTGGAATTGCTATGTGGGTTTGCTCTTATAATTGAGATTAGTTCATTAGTAAAAAGGTCGTGGCTTTGTCATAGCTGTGCTTATTGAAAGCAATTGCTAAGTTTATGTGATTTGAGTGTAAATTCAAATTTTTTATATGGCTATATTGGGGGAAATTGTCAATCTTTTACTTATTTAATAGCTTAGATTAGGTGGTGATTTTGCTTTCAGAAGCTTGGTGTGTTGGTGGGAATATATAGTTTCAACATGATTTTGGTCGCACTCTCACTCACGTGTATCCTTTACATTTGCTATTTATAATTTATAGAATGGAATAAGTTTGCATATTTTTTTGCCTCACAGTTTACATATTTCTTGTGTTCTAGTGAAAGAGAAAAGATGGGTGGTCTTCAAAGGGGAGGATGATCCAACATCTATTCCAGGTACTGTTCAAGATAATGCGGGTTGTTGCATCTCTAATTCTATCCAGTTTCTTTGCAGAACGCATTTATCAGTTGTAAGGCTCACTACTGGTGTCTTGATGGAACAAATTTATCTCATTTGATATTCTGTAACCCCTTTCTAAATTCAGGCTAGATTGTGAAACAAATTGTAGTTAAATGTTGAGGCTCTTTAAGCTGGCTTATTTTTGATAATTAGTCATTGCATGTGTGTTTGTTTTTAAACTAAAATGTTTTCCGTAATTTGATTGTTGTAGTTGAATGGATTTGCTGGTTGAACGGGCAGCGTAAAAGGGTTCCTACACCTGAGGTATCTTAGAAACAAATTTCCCCTTTTTCACATAAACCAATTAATTCTATCCAATCTTTCTAAAATAAAAAAGCCAGCAAAAGTGATGAAAGAAGAAATGTCTATGCCAACCAACTGATGAATGTGTTTGAGCATGTCTATGTCTTTTATTTATGGTTTATTATGTTAGGAAACAGATTTTTTGAGTTTTGAAATGTCAATAAATTAGATGTGCACACCTTTTCACCCTTTGAGAGATTGGAAAGCTTATATACTTTTTGGATTATTTGTTGCGTTAAAGATGCATTTACATTTAAACATGATCATCAAATTTTAACTTTGGTCTGATTTTGCTTGATATTGAAAGTAGGATAGTCAAATGATACTTAGTGATACATAGAAATCATAGTTATTAAAGGCACACCAATGGCCAAGGCGCACCAGGCACAAGCCCTAGCACCCAAAACACATGCACGTTAGACAAGGCAAGGCACATGCCTTGGCATGCCTTTTTTAGTTTATAACTGTTTTTGTTTTTTACCAATGTCTTTAATCGTTTCTTCATTGAAGATCTCTAGCATTGATTTGAATATGTAACAAGCGTATGAATATTTTATTCATGCTAAATTGAAATAGATTTTTAATTTGATTAGTTTGTTCTCTTCTGTGCTTCATGTCACTCAGACGCACGCCTGCGCCCTACATTTAGGTTCAAGGACCACCCTTTGGCCTTAATGCTCCTTGCATCTTTGATAATAACTATACTAGTAATCTAGTTTTTTTTTTTATTATTATTAAATTAACTTTGTATTAAACTAATGAAGAGTTGCTAATGCATGGGTTCCTTTGACTTCTATGGTCTATCTAGACAATTACTAATCATGAAGTAATTACCTAGGAATCCAATTGGAATCTGCCTGCCCTTGCTGATGCCTCATACTCTTTTTGAAAAAAAAAAATTAATAATTTAATTTTAAAGACAATATTGTTTAGAGAGGATGATTGGTGAAATATTAGCTTATTTGTTATTTTTGGCAACCATATCTGTTGATGTCTTTATTTTGCTGGTTTACCTTATTATTTTATTTCCTCTGTAGGAAATAATTGAACTTGAAGCAAGGCGTGAACTTTTGAGGCAAAATGTAGCTTGTATGTAATTCTTGTCTGATGAATTATTGTTTTTGTTTGATCACCTCCACTATTTTCTTGTTGATGATATTACATTTCTGTGATGTCATCTCTAGTATTTAATTAACATTTAGAAACTTCTTGTTGATGATATTGACATTTCTGTGATACTATCTCTAGTGTTTCATTAACATGAAGAAATTTTATGCACTAATAATCAAACCAAAATATGTGAATTTCATATTTAGAAAAACACTTGCTGAAGTAGTTGCCAAGAGCTGTTCCCAAGACCTAGGAAGCTCAATACCATGTTAGTTAATCTTTGATCCTAATTAATCTAATATCACATGCATCTCGACACAGTGTTATTGTTGGAAAGGTATTGGTCTGGGATTTTTTACATAACTTTTCTTACTGCTCATCATTTTTTTTTTTAATTCTCTCTGTAAAGTTCTCAAGAAAGAAGAAGAAGAAAGGAGAGCTAAGGAAGGCAGTTCTCGCAAAGTGATTAGCACTGGTCAGTCTGCTACTAACCAAAAGATATGTTTGGTCATGCATTCTTACGCTTACATATGACATATGATACTTATGCTCCATTGTATAGGTAAACTTGGAGGTCCAGACTTGAAAAGTTTCATTCAACAATTCCCCACTGCTTCAGAAGGTAATACATTGTTTTGCTCCAATACATGGAATGACTTTTTGCAGTTACCAATTTTTTTTCTTAGCATCAAAGAGTTACCAAATGCCATTTTCATCTGACCATGTCAACATGCACCTTTATGTTAATTTTACATTCTGTGAGCATAAAGATTGATTGCTGTTAAATAGCATATTTAAGTATTGTTCATACCATAGCATGGGCTCTTAAACATGAAACCAGGTGCAAAATTGAATAATAACTGCGTTTAACACACAAAAGCACTTTGGTCACTGCAATTGCTCTTCATTGTAGTAGAATGCCTACTAATTATTCTGCAAAATGTTTATTTATTGTTCTTTTTCTCAAAGGTAACAAGCTCAAGGAAGAATCAGATGCAGTGGAAGAAGAGAGGTGGGTTAACTCACATAATTTTATGTAAGTTCTGGCATTTGATAGATTTGAAATGTGATTGCCTGCTGTGACATAAGAGATTTTTTATTTCTTTACCTGTTGAGTGTAAGTCAATCTCCATAATGGAACTTCTCCTAGAACCTGTAGCACTTCCCTTTTTTCGTGACTGCTCTAATCAAGGTTGAACCGTGTCTTGTTTTGGTTGTTCTATGTCCTACACAAGTCTGCTTGAGTTCAGAATGAATAAATTAGTGAATGAATCCATAAAAAAGAATCTCCATCATGTTTGTGTTTGAGGATTACATTACTGTCCACATAAAACATGTTATCATCTTTTAACTATGAGAACTAACTATGCTTTTGTTAAATCATACAAACATCTACATGCATATTCTTGCAATGTCTTAGGTAGACTAAATTAATTGGATCTCAAAAAATTTTTTTTTCATGCAAATTGTTTCTTTTTGTTTGCAAATGCATACTTGTTAAAAGAAGCTTTTATTTTCTTTTTTCTTCTGTCTGCATGATTTATCTTGTTTTGCAGAAGAAGAGAAGCAGAGTCAGGAAACACAGAAGAAGAACATTTGCCAAAGTAAGTCAGGATTTGCATGTGTATGCACTAACACATGATCTTGAGCTGCAAATTATCATGTTCAACTCTTTTTTTATTATTATTATTTCATTTACAAAAGTATGAGAAGTGCAACTATTGGGAGATACCCAGGCAATGGATATCTGGTTATTTTCAGGTGCTAAACTTGGATTGTTTTCCTGCAAATTTATTAATCAAATTTCACTTATGCATCAATTCTACCATTTTCTTCAGGTCTTCAGAACCAGCAGGATCTGGTGCAACCTTCAGGCCAGGGACATGGCAACCCCCAACATAAAATTGTTTCACGCATAGGCCACCCATACAAGCAGTCATACTAATTTGCCATTATGATCCTGGTTTGGCACTCTGATTTTCTCTACTAGATTACAAATTCACTGATGAGATGCATTATTGTTCTTCAAAATGCTTATTGTGGCAAATTAGGCATTTTTTGTCCTCTTTATTTTTGACATACTGAGAATTAGTTCTTGGAGAAGAAGGCCCGTATGTAATGACAACACGCAGAGCATCTGTCCACAATTTACACTTATGAAGATAAACTTCCAAGTTTTCTTCATATTATTTTTGTCTAACTTCTAGCAGAAGAACAAATGTTGTAATTTTGGAAGAAAGGATTCAGTAGTCTCTCTTTACATAATCCTATTACAGCTCTTGAATGAATACTAAACAATACTTCATCACTTCATTATTTATGACTTACATGTCCCTTTTATTCAAAACTATAGACTCACTTTCAATTTTTCTTTGTTTTAAATTATATATTTTTTTAAATGATAGTTTTATAGTTTACTAATATTTTTTTTATTTGAAACATTTATATTTAGTGAATTGATATGAATTGTTTAATATTAATTAAACAATTCATATGTATTAGGGAAGGTTGAGTAGTGTAGTTATATACTTCTTTTCTCTATTCAATAAAAATAGATAAATACAGTAAGAGTATATATATATTAGAAGAAAAATAAATTTTAACTATACTTAATAAACATTTTCCCATTAAAAAAATAATTTTATAAATCAATAATAAAAGAATTGAGTAAATGCTTTTAAAGAAAAGTTACCGTTTGATAACTCCGAATTAAATCTCTTGTTGTGGAACCGGCATCGATGAACAGAGTTGGCTGAGTGGGTGGGGTTTTCCCCACAAATACTCTGAAACTTAAGTCAATATTTGTGTAAGGAAAAATAATAAAGCAAGTTAAGTAGAATGATGAATATGGCCTATTGGGTGGATAGATGTAATTGATCTTGGAGGATTATTATAATTTATTATATAATAAATTATAATATATTTATTTACTATTTTAAATTAATGGTTTATAATAATTTAATATTTTAAACTAATGGTTTATATCAATTTACTATTTTTCTTTAAGTTATTTTTAGTTATAAGAATATGTATATAAAAAAATGCTATTCAATTAATGAAATGAAGCAAAACTTAAAACAATTTCTTAGTTTCAATTTCTTTCTTTCTTATATTTCTCTTCATTTCAAAAAAAACTTCTTTTAAAAAGAATTATAAATTAAAATTCTTTCAAATAGAAATTCTAAATTCTTCTACCTAGAAGTTTTGGATCAAATGGTATCAGAGCACTAGATCCAAAAAGGGAAAAGGTGATTTATGGTCTTAACTTGCGGCCAATACAAAATTTCAGGAGAAGAGTTGAAAGGTCCTTTGCTTGTGTATAGAAAACAAAGATCCAACAAAGACAAGATGTCAGGAGTAGACAAACAAGGAACATTTAATCTTGAAGGTGATAAAATTTCCATATTAGAACAACAAGTTCAAAACTTGAGAGTATGAATTGCTCAACTCCTTGAAGGTATCTACTCCAAAAAAATTTCATATGTACCCTCTTCTAAGAAGTTTGATCGTAAGCTCAAAAATAAGGTTGGTGAAGAGAGTGAAAAGGAAGCTGATATAAAACTTGACGAAAAGGATCAAAAAGTGAAATCAGATGATAAAAATCCTATAGATAACTTAAAGATTGACTTTAATTTTAACATTCCTATATACAGAGGTGACATTGAACTTGAAAAGTTAGATAGTTGGACAGATGTGTTAAAAACTTATTACACTATATATAAGTATTCTAATGCTCAAAAGATAAAGTTTGCAAGCTTGAAACTTTCAAGCCATGCCCTTACATAGTGGAAGTCTTATCAAAGATGGTACGATGTATCATATTTGACTTGGAAGAATTTCAAGCCACTATTGAGGAAATAATTTTATCCTGTTGGGTATGAAGAGGAAAAATGGTACAAATGGTAACACTTTAAGCAACGATTTGGTCAGATCGTACATGAATATACCACATAGTTCCATAACTAAGCTATGGTTTTGGATATTAATATTGATGACTATAATGTGTTCATGAAGTTTACTACAGGTCTTGCTAACTACATATAGAGAGAACTCAAGGTGTTCACTATAGAATCCATTGAAGAAGCTATTGAAGCTAAAAATAGACAATTTAATAGGAAAGAAGATAGACCAAAGTCTTTTAGCAAATCTAATTAGAAAAGAAAAGGGAAGCATATTAAAGATGAGTCGGCACAAAAATAATATTGTGATTAATGTCGTACCAACAAACATGCCAAGGAAAGATGTTAGGTTATTCACCTTGAGTTAAAGCTAAAAGATAGAACAGGCAACCACGTAAGGAATGAAAGAAGGCCATTTTGACTGTGCAGCAAATATAAGAACTTCCTGAAATAAAGCTATTTGATTTTACACTAACCATTATGACAATAGCAACATATGCAGAAGATGCTTATAACTGAGAAGAATTATTTCATTTAACTATTTAGGTTAAACAAAATCTTGGGCAGGCCATTATTGATCCAGGAATTTAGAAGAATTTGATTTCAAAAGCTTTGGTAGAGAAGTTGGGCTTAGAGAAAATGCCTCACCTGAAGACATATCCTCTGGGTTGGATACAAAAGGGCATTGATATGCAAATTACAAAGCAATGTACCTTTAAATTTGCCATCACTAATCGTTATATTGTTGAGGTAACTTGTGAAGTGGTACTCATAGACATATGTCAAGTGATATTGAGTAGTCCATATTTATGGGATTGTGATGCCATTCATTATAGGAGGTTACACAAGTATCATTTTGTGAAAGATGGGAAAAAGTTCCTTCTTAATTCTTGCAAGCCTCAAACAACATATAATCTCTTGATTTTTAACCAAGCAAAGAGATTAGTTAATTCATGTGGGTGATTTATTTTGCTAATGATCCGACCCTAAGACTAGAGACTAGAAGCTATTACTTTGTCCATATTTACTTTATCACCCATATAATGCAGTGAAATTAGAAAATTGTTGGAAGAGTTTAAAGATTTATTTTAAGATGTGCAAGGATTGCCACTAGTAAAAGCTATGGAGCATGAAATCCTATTGGTAGGAGATTCCCTATTACCAAACTTGGGTTTATATCACACTTCTTTAACAGAATATGAAGTAATTAAAAGACAAGTTCAAGGGCTTCTTGAACAAGGAGTCATCAAGCCTAGTTGTTCACCATGCGGCTCACCAATACTATTAGTCCTTAAGAAAGATGGAGGTTGGAGAATGTGTGTTGATTACTAGGCACTAAACAAAATTACCATTGAGAATTGGTATCCATTACTGAGTATTGATGACCTACTAGATCAATTACATGGTGCTTGCTACTTTATAAAGCTTGATCTTAAATCTAGCAATCACCAGGTTCGCATCTGAGAAGAAGACATTTGGAAGGCTGCATTCAAGATGAAGCAGAGACTTTTTAAATGGTTAGTTATGCCATTCAGGTTATGTAATACTCCAACTACCTTTATGCAATTAATGAATGAAGTGCTTTGACCATTCATTAATGATTTTGTCGTTGTTTACTTATATGACATATTGACATTTAGTATCACATGGGAGGATTATCTTCATTATATTGCTCAAGTGCTGGGCATTCTTCAAATAAACCAGTTCTGGTTAAACAAACTATTTTAAGTTTTGCTTCATTTCATTAATTGAATACAATCTCTTTATATACATATTCTTATAACTAAAAATAACTTAAAGAAAAATAGTAAATTGATATAAACCATTAGTTTAAAATAGTAAATAAATATATTATAATTTATTATATAATAAATATATATAATAAATTATGATAATTATAATAATCCCTTTGGATCATGGCTCTCCTATTTGAGTAGCTTGAACTCTTGGTCAAGCTAAAATTTGAGATGAGGAAATTCTTGAGTTGTTTTGTTTCGAATATACCACTTTGACTTGTGTGGAAGGTGACTTTGTCTGCCAATGCTAAGATACTCTCGTTCTTCATGTTTGGTTTCACAAACCTTTTGCTCTAAAATATAATCATCCTCTAAAGGATTTTCTTAACCTGTATTTAAGTCATTAATAAAGGGAAGATGAGTGTCTTGGTCAGAGTCATCATCCAATAATAATGGTTCAAAGAGCTTTAAGTTCTTGGCATTAATTATTGAGTACATCTGCATGTATGGTGGTAAGTTAAGTTGGAAGGTCTGCTAGGTACTGGCAATGGAAGATATAGTCCTAACTTCCTATTAGAAGGCTTGGAAGTGTTGTAGAGAACACCTCGTATATATTGTGAAACATCAAGGTGCATCTTTGTCACGACCAAAAACAAGGGCCATGACCGGTGCTAGGGAACTGGAATTCTTTCGAATCCGGAACCCATAGCAAGCCTAAAATAAAATAAAACATACAATAATAATAACAACAGCTCTTAATGCAACAGAAATAAAATCATAATTATCAAAATAGAAATCCATATCTCATATATAGATAAATCCTTTGATACAAGTCTCAGTTCAAATTCTTAAAATACATATCTCATATAAATACAATACACCACATCTTTGAAACTACCATAACTACTGCAGTGTCTAGATCATAAAATAAAACTCAATACTCAGATAAGCAGTTTACATAAAGAAACCGGGGCGGAAGAAATCTGGCGTACAAGCCTGCTATTGAGGTCTGAAGATGATGACTCTCCTGAAAAATGGTTAATAGAGGGGAGTCAGACCTCACTGAGTGAATTACTATAATATATATACATGCATACTAAATGACAATGCATACAATCAACAATATATATCTAATATGTATATATACAGGCAAATACACACAGATGCAATAAAATCATTTTATATATTTTTACTGAAATTCACAGTTTATGAAGGATCAAATAGAACCCTATAATATCGCAACCTCAAACAGTGTTAGACAACACTCTAGCCATATAGGCTCACTTATTCCAATATATGATCACTTGATCCATTTGGACAGTAGACTGGCCCCGAGACACTAAGTCAACCGAGCTCCAGCAGTCTGACTGTCAGTGTGATTGGCCCCGAGACACTTGGTCAACCGAGCTTCAGCAATCACACTCCCAAATCATTTCTCACACATCAAATAAATCAATTCCAATCAATATTCTCAAACAGGTTAGTAATATAGCCTAAATGCTATAAGCGTACTGGTACGTACTCGGTCCTAGTGTTGTCCACTAGGTAGCACGTTCTATTAATATCCTTCATTAAAATATAAAACATTCATTCATAAATAAATGATGCATGTAATTGAAATGAATAGCAACATAAATCATATATATACTACAAATATACCAAAAGTAAATCAGGTATATTTCGAGTATATATACGTCAAATAAATCCAATATAATTACAAAATAAGCTATAAATATACTTTAAAACATTTTTAAACCTAATTTATTAGCAAAACATGCATATAATTCAAAATATACCGAAAATAAATCAAAAATAAACTAAAAATAAATTTAAGTAATAATCAAACCATTTATGCATATTTAATCAAAATAAAACATACATTTCTAAATCATGTACCCTAAAGTATATATATATAGAATAGTAACTCACACTTTAGTGCGCTCCTCGAGATGGGTCTGACGGGCCTGATCCACTAGCCCTCGGTCTCGGTGCAACTAAACATACAAAAAAGACAGACATCAAAATAAACCTAACAGAAAATCCTAGAAACTCAATCTAGAATATTAGACACAGAAACAGAATTAGGATTCGACCGGACATCACATTTTATGAGAATCCTACCAAAAATTCGGCAGAACCTCCCCTATAAAACGGACATCTCTCTACTCAAAGAGTAGAGCCGGCCCTGCAAAGAAATGCACTTCAAAAAACGGGCACAAAAACACATTCACAACCCCTCGGTCGGACTCCAAACTACAGTCTACCGACCGGGGTCCACAATCACAGAATAATTTAAAAATACCAAAAATACCCTTATATCACAGAAATACATTTTATAAGTAGAAATTACGTAATTAACCTTAAAACACAGTAAAAACCGATAAAAACTCATTTTATTAGTAAAATCGTATATTATATATATGATTGAAAATAATTCACGAAAAATAGTTTTAATTAATTAAAAATACTAAATAATTTGTAGAAATCATTTTTATACCTTAAATAATTATTAAAACCAATTAAATTACATTTTTAGTCAATTTTGTGTAAAATTACCAAAATGCCCCTATATATATAAATATACTAAAATTACTTCAAAAATTCACCAAAATTAGTATAATTATCAAAAATTAATTTTCTCAACATATTTATCAATAATATCAATAATTAAACTCAATTAACCAATTAATTTCAATTAAAAACACAATTAACCAAAATTTCCAAAAATTCCATAAACTAATTAAATTCAAAATAAATACATATAAATTCATAAAAATTCCAAAAAAATTTCTATAATTCATTTCAACACCTATATTTATCATAAAACACAATTTCATAATTTATTTAATTAATTTCCGAAAATTAGAAAAAAATAATAAAATATTCAAAAATACCCAAAAATCAAAATAAATTCCAAAAATTCTACAAAAATTTATACATGTAGATTAAGCTAAGGGGAACAAAATTTGTGAAGGAATTTTTCATGAATCAATCAAATTGAAGTTTAAAAAAATCAAGAACCCTAATAGGCCGAAATTGAAAAATCAAAACCTAAGCAAATCAAGACCATTTTAAGTGAAACAAAGCTTGGAATCACACTCACCGGAGCTCAAGGAGAATAAAGAGACTGGCGGTGTCGAAAACGGTGGCCGGAAACGTCATGAATGACGTTGCTCTCACTTTCGGCTTCTTCGGCCAAAAATGGCTCCCAGACGTCGGAATCAGCTGCAGCAGGCGGCGGAAGAGGCTGAGGAAGGAGGTGGCACGCCGGGCGGCACACCAACGGCAAGGAATCGATGGTAGCAACGGCGGACGGTGATGGGGAATGGTCGGGAGAGAGGAAGATGCTCGGGTGGCAAAGTTGTAAATAAGTTAAACTTTATAATTTTGTTAATATTAAATGTATATATGTATATATATATACTTTATACTATATATTAAAATAATATTAAATTACACACATTAAATATACACCACACACATATAATTTAATATTTTAATAATTTAATACACCTAAAATAATTAAATAATATTAAAACAAATAAACAAATAATAAAATATTAGAGTAATATTAATTAAACCCTAATTAAATAAATAATTACACTAACATACGTTATTTAGTATTTTAAAAATATATATGAGTTCATGCAAGTCCGTAAATCTATTTAAAATAATTACTAGTAAATTATTTACGTGAAAATTTCTCCGAAAATGCAAGTCCTGGGAAAATTTTACGTAAAGCACTTAAAATAATACACAATAATTAAAATAAGTTTTAAATACATATCAACTCGTAAAAATATCATAATATATATACAAAAATTATTAACACTACATATCCCAATGCAGTATTAAAATATTTAAAAATACGGGATATTACAATTTTTGGCTAGAAGACATAACAATGAAGATTCAATAGTGTTTTCTTGACTTCAAAATATCTTGCTACTTTGGAAGTGTGAGCCTCATGAATCCAATCTAACCTGTCACTATCTTTTAGTATGCATAATTGTGTTCCCTTATACATTAGTCCATCTTTTAACTGAAACTTGCTAGTCTTTCCTTGGTGCAACTTAATATAGTGTGAACTAAAATCAGAGTCTATATTGTATCCTTTTGTATATTCAAAAGGATTTATGGGTTGGATCTACAAAACTTAAAACAATTTCTCAGTTTCAATTTCTTTCTTTCTTATCTTCCTCTTCATTTAAAAAAAAAAACAAACTTTTTTAAAAAGAAGTATAAATTCAAATTCCTTCAAATAGGAATTTTAACTTCTTTTACCTAAAAGTTTTGGATCAGTAATAGAATGAATAAAGATCAACTTACTTTTGCCCCCTTTGAGATATACCATAATTCACACTTTTCATCTTCTTGTTTGAAAATCAGACGCTTATCATCTCAATTTTTATTTTGTTAATATTTTGCCCATTTTGACCAAATTTTCTGTGACTCTTTTATATTAAAAAAATTTAACCCCCTCATTTTTTTAAAACTGAACACTTTAAACTTGTATTTTAATAAAATTAAACATTTTAATTTTTTGTATTTTTAAATTTATTTTAATTTTTAATTTTGATTATACTTCGGTATTTCTTTCTTTTTCTTTTGAAATATACATTGATTCTAGAACGAGTATTTTATTCTTGCAAATTAATTGTAATAATATTATATAATAAACTCAACAGTTATGATCTTTTGAATTTTGAAGAGACTACAATTAACATCATACTTGCAAATTAACTGTAATAATATACTGTAATAAACTCAATAGTTAGCTATTTACAAGTCCAACAACTTGACAATATTAATACACTATTTAATGTGTTTTATTTAAATTTGTAATTTTAATAAATAAAATATTAATTATTTAATATTGATTAAAGAGTACATTAAAATTATGTTTTTATTATATTAATAATATATTGAGGGGTTTAAATTGTTTATTTTTAAAATCTAGAGTTTAAAGTGTTCATTTTTATTAATTAGAGAGGTTAAATGTTTTTTGATATAACAAAGTTGCTGGAAATTTAGTCAGAAGAGGTAATAATTTTAATAAATAAAATATTAATTATTTAATGTTGATTAAAGAGTACATTAAAATTATGTTTTTATTATATTAATAATATATTGAGGGGTTTAAAGTGTTTATTTTTAAAATACAATGTTTAAAGTGTTTATTTTTATAAATTAGAGGAGTTAAATATTTTTTGATATAACAGAGTTGACAGAAATTTAGTTAAAAGGGGTAAAATGTTAACGGAATAAAATTGAAAAGATAAGTATTCAATTTTCAAATAAAAAGGGAGAAAATGTAAATTATGGTATATTTCAAAGGGGCAAAGTAATTTGCTCATGAATAAATAAGAGAATTATGAGAAGTATATATAGAAAAAGTATTACTCAAACCTTGGTTGTAGTAGGATTCCTTAGTTTTATAAAATTAGGAGAGAAATAAACCTTTTTTGTAGAATAATTTCTATAATTAGAAATAAAATACCGCTAAACTTCTTTTCTTAAGTAATAATCACATATAAAATCACAAAAGACAAAAAGTCTTTTCTTGTGTCCCTTTATGTGTATCTATTTTTAGTATATTGTCTTATTACATTACTTTATTTTTGAATTTTAAAAAAAATTTTATTCATTCATAATATTTATAATAATTAACATTCATTATTCATTTTTTAAGGATGAAATAATATATAATTTTATAAATATTAAAATTAAATAAATATTTTTTAAATATTAAAAATAAAATAATATAATAAGTCAAAATATATAATAGTATTATGAATGTGAATGAACAATATATTACTTGTGAATGAATAATATATTACTTGTGAGAGAATAGTACTCAAATAGTGAAAAGAAAATCTCTATATAAAGGGATTGAAATTCATTAATGAGAATGTTAAGAAGAAGAAAAAAAATAGATTACTCTCTAAATTCTTTCAATATTATAGTTCTCCAAATTCTCTCCAAATTCTCTCTAAATTCTCTTAAAATCATTCTACTATAAAATATTTTTCTTCTAGTTAAATACTACTAAATTCAAGTTTAGTTCTATAACAAATTAAATAATTCAATCTTTATTTCATAACACGCTATCAGCACGAGGAGCTCTCGATCAAAACAATAAGGTACATATTTCTTAATATTTAATATTTATGAATATATTATTTGATTATATATTATCATGGATGACTATACCTCCTACTAATTTATATATTTATATTTATTTCTTTAATCTACCTTTATATTAATTGTTATTTTTATTTTGTTTTACTAACTACACCATTGATGCAAATATTGCTAGAAATGGTTCTAACCTTATGGATGACTATGCCTCCTACCAATTTATATTTATGCACATTTATTTTTTTTATTATTTATGTTAATGGAAGGTTATACCCCATTTTATATTAATAGATGGTTTTGCCCCATATTTATACATATCGTTATGTTAACTCACTTACTATAAATAATCATATCAACATTATTTATTGATTTTACTTTATATAATTTATTTCTCAATATATTATATTAAAAAAAAAATTCTAACGGCTATATTTTTTACCAACGGTAACATAACGGTAATAAACGGCTATATTTTTCATTATAAATAGATGAGCTATAAATTTTATTTATTCACACAAATTCATACATTTTCTCTTTCTCTCTTCACTCTAAATTATAAACATGATTTGGTATATTTATATTTGTGTTTTGATCATGACTATTATAATAGTTTTAGGAATAATTCATATGGAAGATGATTTTCTATTTGATATAATTTTAAGTATTATTGTATCATTTTTTGTACCGCTATTATTTCTTGCAATATTCATTCATGATATAATTAATTAGTAAATTCTGATTATGTTTGATTTTTTTAGTAGTCATCAAATTTATGAATTCTAATTGAGTTATATTTTTTATATTAGTTATCATAATGACAAATCTAGCAAAGCTTGAGTTCGTTGCTCTTGACATCACGGGAAAAAATTATACGTCTTGGATTCTAGATGTAGAGATGTATCTTCAATCAATGGGGTTAATTGATACCATAAAAGAAAATAATAACACCTCATTGCAAGATAAGGTCAAGTCTAAAATTTTTCTCCGTCGTCATCTTGATGAAGGATTAAAATGTGAATATTTGACTGTCAAAGATCCAAGTGTTCTTTGGAAGGATCTAAAAGACAGATATGATCATCAAAGAGATATAATACTACCAGTAGTCACTGATGAATGTAGAGCTTTACGCTTTCAAGATTTCAAAAAAGTGAGTGACTATAATTCTGCAATGTTCAGAATAGTATCACAATTAAAATTCTGTGGACAGACAGTCACAGACGAGGATATGCTGGAGAAAACTTACTCCACATTTCATGCATCAAATGTTACACTGCAATAACAATACAGGATGTAAAGATTTAAAAAATATTCTGAACTAATTTCATGCCTACTGGTAGCTAAAAAAAATAATGAACTCTTGATGAAAAATCATCAGTCCCGACCCACTGGCTCAATAGCATTTCCAGAAGCAAATGCTATAAATTATTCCAGATATGAAAATTACAATAGCCATGGACATGGGAGAGGTAGAGGTCGTGGACGTGGAAGAGGTCAATTCTTTGACCGTGGTCGTGGAAATAAATATAATAATACTCCACAACAGACTCAGACTCAACCTCAAAAGAAGTTAAAATCAGTTATTAATGGTGTTCAAGAAAGGCCTCAACATAAGTTTGAAACTGTGTGTTTCAGATGTGGTAGTAAAGGACACTGATCACGAATTTGTCGAACACCACCACATCTTTGCCAACTTTATAAGGCATCATTGAAAGGCAAAGAAAAGGAAATAAACTTCAATGAACATCATACTCATGTTAATGATACAACTCATCTAGATGTTTCTGATTTTATTGATGATTTTACTAACAATGGAAATTGAGACATCTACAATTTTAAGTATATTGTTATTACTTATTTTATTCTAAAGAATATACTATTATTATGTATGTTATTTTCAAATTAAATAAAATGTCCTACTTCACAATTATTTTATGTTTTTACCTTAATTGATTAATTTTTTTTTGTTTATCTATTTTGAAGTTTAATATGGATTGTACTCAACATAAAGACAATATTGGAGATCTTTGCATATCAGATAGTGGTACTACACATACTATCTTGAAAAATAGAGATTATTTCTCTGAAATAAAGCCCACAAAGGCAGTTGTAAAAATAATATTAGGTCCTGTAGATCTGATTGAAGGAATTGGCAAAGCTAAATTTATGTTACCAAATGGAACAAATTTTATAATTGATGAAGCTTTATTTTCACCAAAATCAACAAGAAATTTATTGAGTTTTGATGACATATATCGAAATGGGTGTGATACCCAATCTATTACTATAAATGGTAACAAATATTTAAATATAGTTTCTTATGAATCAGGAAAAATACAAGTATTGGAAAGACTGCCAAAACTCCCTATTGGATTGCATTACATGCATATACATGTAATTGAATCAAATATGGCAGTAAAAGAAAAATCTTATGATCCTTCAATAATAAATTTATGGCATGACAGATTAGGTCATCCTGGATCAGTAATGATGCGAAGGATAATTGAGAATTCACATGGGCATCCCTTGAAGGGGCAAAGAATTCCTTAATCAAATGAAATTCCATGTACAACTTGTTCTCTTGGAAAATTAATCTTGAGATCTTCACCATCTAAAATTCAAAATGAATCACCTATGTTTCTTGAAAGAATTCAAGGTGATATATGTGGGCCAATTCACCCACCATGTGGACCATTCAGATATTTTATGGTATTAATTGATGCATCTAGTAGATGGTCACATGTTTGTCTATTGTCAACTCGTAATGTTGCATTTGCAAGGTTGCTTGCTGAAATTATTAAATTACGAGCACAATTCCCTGATTATACAATCAAGAGGGTAAGACTTGATAATGCTGGTGAATTTACATCTCAAGCATTCAATGATTATTGTATGTCTACTAGGATCATTGTTGAGCATCCTGTTGCCCATGTACATACTCAAAATGGTTTAGCTAAATCATTGATTAAACGCCTTCAGCTTATTGCTAGACCATTAATAATGAGAACAAAGCTTCCCATTTCAGTTTAGGGTCATGCAATCCTATATGCTGCTTCATTAATTCGCATCAGACCTAGTGCATATCATAAATACTCCCCACTACAATTGGCATTTGGTTAAGAGCCAAATATTTCCCATCTCAAAATTTTTGGTTATGCAGTATATGTACCCATTGCACCACCTCAGCGCACAAAAATGGGTCCTCAATGAAGATTGGGAATTTATGTTGGGTTTGAAACACCCTCGATTATTAGATATCTTGAACCTTTAACTGGTGATATTTTTACAGCACTTTTGCTGATTGCCAATTTAATGAGGTTGTTTTCCCAACATTAGGAAAAGGGGAGAAAGAAGGAAAAAGAGATATTTCATGGAATGAACCATCATTATTGCATCTGGATCCTTACATAAAACAATGTGAATTAGAAGTGCAAAAGATTATGCACTTACAAGAAATTGCAAATCAATTGCCAGATGCATTTATTGATACAAAAAGAGTGACTAAATCATACATACTAGTAGCCAATGCTCTTGCTCGTATTGAAATTCCAGAAATAAAACCTGAGAATAAAGACACTCATGAGTCTAAAACATGCCAGAAGCGTGGAAGACCAATTGGTTTTAAGGATAAAAATCCTCGAAAGAGAAAGGGAGTAGATAATCATATTGATAGCGAGGAAAATATCCCTGAAGAAATAAAAAATAAAGAAAGTCATGAAACATTGTCATATACTGTTGCATGTGAAATCATAAATGACAAAGATGATCCTGAACCAAAATCAGTCATGGAATGTCAAAATAGGCATGATTGGATAAAATGGAAAGATGCTATGCAGGCTGAATTGGACTCACTAAACAAACGAAATATTTTTGGGCCAATTATTCCTATGCCTAAAACTGTGAAACCTGTAGGATACAAGTGGGTCTTTGTACGAAAGAGAAATGAGAAAAATGAAATAATAAGGTACAAAGCTAGACTTATAGCTCAAGGTTTTTCATAAAGGCCGGGAATTGATTATGATGAAACGTATTCTCCTGTTATGGATGCAATTATGTTCAGGTATTTGATTAGCCTAGTATTTTCTAAGAAATTAGAAATGCGTCTTATGGATGTTGTGACTGCTTATTTGTATGGATCACTTGATAGTGACATTTATATGAAAATCCCTGAAGGATTTAAAATGCCTGAAGCATTAGGTACAAAACCCAAAGAAATGTATTCGATCAAGCACCAGAGATCTTTATATGGGTTAAAACAGTCTGGGCGCATGTGGTATAATCGTTTAAGCGATTATTTGATTAATAAAGGATATGTGAGTAATATTATCTGCCCATGTGTTTTTATTAAGAAAACAATATCCGGATTTATGATTATAGCTGTATATGTTGATGATTTGAATATCATTGGAACAGAAAATGAGATCCATGAAGCAACAATATACTTAAAGGAAGAATTTGAAATGAAAGATCTTGGAAAAATCAAGTATTGCCTTTATTTACAAATTGAGCAAATGCACAATGGGATATTCGTGCATCAATCAAATTACACAGAAAAGATCTTGAAACACTTTAATATGGATAAAGCAAATCCTTTAAGTACTCCAATGTTCGTTAGATCACTCAATATTGAGACTGATCCATTTCGACCCTGTGAAGAAAATGAAGAAATTCTTGGTCCTGAATTTCCATATCTCAGTGCCATTGGAGCTCTAATGTATCTTGCTAATTGTACTAGACCTGACATTTCTTTTGCAGTCAATTTATTAGCAAGGTTCAGTTCAGCTCCAACAAAAAGGCATTGGAAAGGGGTCAAACATATACTTCGATACCTTCGAGGAAATGTTGATTTGGGTTTATTTTATTCTAACAATTCAAAACAAGAATTGATTGGTTATGCAGATGCAGGGCATTTATCTGATCCTCATAAAGCGAAATCTCAAACAGGCTATGTGTTCACAAATAATGGAACTGCAATTTCTTGGCGTTCCCAGAAACAAATGCTTGTCACTACTTCCTCAAATCATTCTGAAATTATTGCACTACATGAAGCAAGTAGAGAGTGTGTGTGGCTTAGATCAATGACACATCATATTGAAGAATCTTGTGGTTTTCCAGTCAACAAAAGTCCAATAATTTTATATGAAGATAATGCAGCATGCATTGCACAATTAAGGAAAGGATATATCAAAAGTGATAAAACCAAACATATAACTCCAAGATTCTTTTCATACACTCAAGAGCTAATAAAAGACAATCATATAGATATCAAGTATATTCAGTCTAGCCAGAATTCAGCTGATCTTTTCACAAAGGCACTTCCAACTACAATCTTTAGAAAGCACGTTCACGATATTGGAATGCGACATTTGCATACTATGTGAAGGAAGATTATACATATCAACTTGAGGGGGAGAAAATCATGCACTGTACTCTTTTTCCTTAAGCTAAAGTTTTTCCCACTAGGTTTTATTTAGCAAGGTTTTAACGAGACAGTTGTAAAATATTATTATTCAAGGGGGAGTATTATGAATGTGAATGAACAATATATTGCTTGTGAATGAACAATATATTGCTTGTGAGAGAATAGTACTCAAATAGTGAAAAAAAAATTTCTATATAAAGGGATTGAAATTCATTAATGAGAATGTTAAGAAGAAAAAGAAAAAATAGATTACTCTCTAAATTCTTTCAATATTATAGTTCTTCAAATTCTCTCCAAACTCTCTCTAAATTCTCTTAAAATCATTATACTATAAAATATTTTTCTTCTAATTAAATACTATTAAATTCAAATTTAATTCTATAATAAATTAAGTAATTCAATCTTTATTTCATAATAAATAGATAATAATTCCCCCTTACAAATATACACTGAGGACGTGAAATTGATATGACGTGGGTTGACGCTCCAAGTTTGAGAGTAGGACTTGTATTAGGCACATGAAGACACAAGAAGATCCACTTGGCACTTCAGTGGAGATGCTACGCCACTTTGCAACAGTTGCCATACCAGTTCTGGTCCGGACAATGCCAGCCTACTAATCCATTTCCATAATCATGCAAGTGTCAAACACGCTCCACCTTCTTTGAAACAAAAGTTCTTATTTTTGAAAATAAAAATTTATTTTATATACTTACACTTTAAAAAATAAAATTATAAAGATTCAACACTTTAGTAGTATAATTATTTTTAAAGTGAACACTTTAATCAACAGTTCGAATCTAACTACTTCAGTCATTAAAAAATTATCGGGATAGGTATTGCTTGCTACAAATAAAAAAAAAAATTATAAAGATTAAACACCTTAATGGTATAAATCTTTTTAAAGTACATACTTTAATTATCGGTTCGAAACTTAACTTTTTCAATTATTAAAAAAATGATTGGACTCTAAAAAAAAAAAAAATTTTTTTTCCCAACATAGGGAGTTATTTATATGAGAGGAAAGACTTTTCGATAAAATACACAAATTATTATTACCGATAATATAAATGATTATCCTTAAAAAAAAAAAAAGAGAATTCTACATTAAAAATGTCTACGACTTGGTTGATGAAAATGTACTTGTTATTTAGGTACAAAATTTGGATTCAATGATATATTTTCCTATTTTCTTTTTATTAACAAATTATGAATACAGTTTAAAATGAATTAGCAATTAATAATCACTTAAATATTGTAATGGAGGTTCTCTTATTTTATTATTTATTTTTTCTCACTCCATTTATTATTATTTTTTGAGTCCATCGAAAAGATTAATCAAGATACTGAATTTGCAACCTTAAAGGTAGTTGAAGTTCTTGATAGTATTTGTTTTTTTTTTTTTTTTAAATTTCTGGTATTTGAATTATTGAACTCTTAAATACAGATTTTTTAGTAATTAATTTAATATAAATGTATATACTAGAACTTAAATCCGAAACTCAATTTAAGTAAAAATAATGTTCTATTGACCGATTTCAAATTAATTGTTACAGCTTGTAAGATTAATCTAATTCGAATTTATAAAAATAGATAATTTGTTTTATCATATATGATGAGAAAATTTTAAAAATAATTATTTTAAATGTATATTTTTCAAATGATTAAAAAAAATCATATGCTATTATGTAAAAAAATCAAATCTTAAATATTCTTAATCCACCGAACAAAAAACTAAATTTGCAACAAAAAAAAAAATTTTTTTTTTGCTATACAATACACCTGCATAAATGAGAGTGTGACAATGAAATAATTCATCACTTCTGTAAACCGTTAAAACCCACCCCCCAGCTCTCTTCTGTTTACATTCAAACCCCCTCACGTAAACACACGACGCCTTCAACGCGCCAAAAGCTTCCATCTCCTCCCCTTTTCATGTACAGTACATAGAATATAACAGAAGCGAAGAAGCTAAATACAGCTACTGCTTGCTACTTCCTACCTTCTGATTCTTGGTGATCATGTTCATGTACATGTCAACTTCACCTTCTTCTTCAACTTCTTCTTCTTCTTCTAGATTACTCTTCCTCAGCTCTCGTCGTTTGGCTTCCAAAATCTCTCCATTTTCACGTCCTCTCTCTGCGCTCTCTTCTTCTCCCACCTCGTCTCCTCTCAACTCCTCCCCCTTGTTCTCTAATCATCACAACTCTCGTTTCTTCACCTTCTCTTCAGCAAAGTTACGTTCTTTCCCTTGCTTTGTTTCTGCTCTACGGTGGAGCCGTGGTGGTGATGATTGGCGTTCACCGATGATGAGTCTCCGCGCTAAGTCTCCAACCGCTGCTCCTCCTGTCGTCATCCACCGAAAACATTCTACTATGGGTATGTAATATGATATGATATGTTCTGTTCTGTTCGGTTTGTTTTGTTTTGTAGTTGAAAAATACATTGATTTCTATCTTTGCAGCATCTGAGCATCCCTTCAAGGTGATATTGACCAACCTCCCAAAACCTGGCGGTGGAGAGTTCGGAAAATTTTATAGCTTGCCTGCTCTCAATGATCCAAGAATTGGTACGCACGCACACCCACCCACTTAACCGAGTCTGAAATCTACTGCACCTAGGTATTGGAGTATTAAATTTTCGTCGTAAATCTTATTCTTTTACTTTGTGCAGATAGATTGCCATATTCAATAAGGATACTCTTGGAATCTGCAATACGTAATTGTGATAACTTTCAAGTTACAAAAGAAGATGTTGAGAAAATTATTGACTGGGAAAATACATCTCCCAGGAAAGTTGAAATCCCCTTCAAGCCTGCTCGTGTTCTTCTACAGGTTTTATCTGTTGGCTAAATTCATTTTACGCCATAAAAATAACCAGTCTTCTGCATTTCAAAGCCTTAATTCATTTTGTTGAGCAGGATTTTACTGGAGTACCTGCCGTGGTCGACCTTGCTTGTATGCGTGATGCTATGACAAAACTTGGCAGTGATCCTAAAAGAATCAACCCGTTGGTGTGTGTTTATTATCATCTTATATGCTTATACTTTACTAATTGGGAACACTTCATAGTACCCTTGCTATGGTTGTCTTTTACATTATAGCTTATTTTGATTTTGTTTGTGGTTCTGATTAGTGTTATGATATTTGCTATCCAGGTTCCGGTAGACCTTGTTATTGATCATTCAGTTCAGGTAGATGTAGCAAGATCTGAAAATGCATTGCAAGCAAACATGGAACTAGAATTTCATAGGAACAAAGAGAGGTTTGCTTTCCTCAATTGGGGTGCTTCTGCTTTCCAGAACATGCTTGTTGTTCCTCCTGGATCCGGAATCGTTCACCAGGTGAGTGGGTGGGCATTTATGTTGCATATAGGGTTTTTTCAAGGTTTCTAAATGCTCAGTTTCAAGGTAAGTTGTGAATTTAATACCAAAAATTAGCTCAAAAAATTTATTTGCATATTTTGCCATATCTATGCTTCTCCTTTGTCAGAGATCCACATTTCATTGTGACTTTGAAGTAAGACTTCCATGCTTTAATCATGTTGGTCTTTCAGCATTGAGTTTAAATGAACTTTTTTTTTTGGATTACTTAGTAGTTGATCTGGCATTGAGCTTGTTTTTATCAATTCATAAGGTCAACTTGGAGTATCTTGGCCGAGTTGTGTTTAACAATGATGGCATCCTCTACCCTGATAGTCTTGTTGGAACTGACTCTCACACTACTATGATTGACGGGCTAGGAGTTGCTGGCTGGGGTGTTGGAGGAATTGAAGCAGAAGCAACAATGCTTGGTCAGGTAAAGCCTCATTGCTTGCAAGATGTCTAACTTTGCAAGTGCCTGCTTGCTCTATATTCTGGCTCAAACCTGAACATATATGTGTTTTTTAAGGTGGTGCATGCCATTGAAATTC
Source organism: Mallotus nudiflorus (assembly GCA_947683625.1). Lineage (NCBI taxonomy): Eukaryota > Viridiplantae > Streptophyta > Magnoliopsida > Malpighiales > Euphorbiaceae > Mallotus > Mallotus nudiflorus. Next base: position 52,999 of record CANTUR010000070.1, on the reverse strand, counting down.
TTCATTATGAACCCTGCATCACGTCATTAGAATTCTAGCAGTGATATTTGGCTAGAACTCAGTTTCACATTCAATTTTGGCTGGAGTAGGTTTATGCAATGCTCACCGAGATTGGTCTTGTACATAAATATTGTATTTTCTCTGAAAGAACAGAACTTGATGACAACAAAACTTTCTGTTCTTTAGCTTTAGACTTCAGGAGAAATTATATCTGCAATAGCAACATAATAAGTATCAGGAAATTTCGATTGAAATACTTACATTCTCATGCTTTGATCAAAACTTGTTCAACTTTGGCATCTATACCTGTTTTTACAATAAGCATTTGATTTCATTGCTTCTTCTAATGTGTTGCTAAATTGCACAGCCCATGAGCATGGTGTTGCCTGGTGTTGTTGGATTCAAATTATTTGGAAAATTGCGTGATGGTGTGACAGCCACTGACTTGGTTTTGACTGTGACCCAAATGTTGAGAAAACATGGTGTTGTTGGCAAGTTCGTTGAGTTTTATGGTGAGCCTAATGAGTATTGACATTTTCATCACGTGAAATTAAATATACATGCGGTGATTGATGACTTTTGTGTATATATGTAGGTGATGGTATGGGTGAATTATCATTGGCTGATAGGGCCACAATTGCAAATATGTCCCCTGAATATGGAGCAACCATGGGTTTCTTTCCTGTGGATCATGCTACCTTGAAGTACCTTAAATTAACTGGAAGAACTGATGAGACTGTGAGCCTCGTCACCTCCTTCTCTTTTTTCCTGGCTTTATTATTTTTGCTTCCTATTAGTGGTTGCTGATGTTTGTTAATTGAGGTCTGAGCAATAACAATTCTTCACATTAGGTGGCAATGGTTGAAGCATACTTGCGTGCAAACAACATGTTTGTTGACTACAATGAAGTAAGTCTGTTTTTCTGACCTTGTTTCACTCATAAAGGAGTTAATTTAAGGTAGAGATAAATTTAACTGTGCTTTTGAAACAGCCTCAACAAGAGAGAGTGTATACGTCTTACTTGGCATTGGACTTAGCAGATGTTGAACCTTGTGTTTCAGGACCAAAAAGGTACATTTTACATTTCAATAACTCTTATATTTATTCATTTGGACTTCTGATACGCAGTAGTCTGTCATTTATGCTAATAACAGGCCTCATGATCGTGTTCCTTTGAAAGAAATGAAAGCTGACTGGCATGAGTGTCTCAATAACCGATCTGGATTCAAGGTGTGATGCGAACAACCCAGTAACATTTTTGTTGCTTGTTTCAGCTGTTAGATATTTATGAAGTTGTGCAATTGCTTTCGGATACTTTTCTACTTTTTTTGATGAAATAAGCTTGCAATTTCTATGGTATAGGTCCCATATGTAACATTAGATAAATTGGCGATTGCATTTGTTTTATGTAGGGCTTTGGTGTGCCTAAAGAAGAACAAGATAAGGTGGCAAAATTCTCATTCCATGGACAACCTGCTGAACTTAAACATGGAAGTGTTGTGATTGCAGCTATTACAAGCTGTACAAACACATCAAATCCTAGTGTTATGCTTGGAGCTGGTCTTGTTGCAAAAAAAGCTTGTGAACTTGGTTTGCAGGTTAGCTGCTAATTGGAGAATCATTATTTTTACTTAGTAGTTTTGTAGCTATTCTGTTCTTGAACTACAAGAATTCAACATTTGAAATTGCAATGGTTTAACAGGTAAACCCATGGATCAAAACTAGTCTTGCTCCAGGTTCTGGAGTAGTTACAAAATATTTGCTCCAAAGGTATGCCATAACTTTGCTTTGGTATTCTTACTTAAGCTGTTTCCATCAATGTGTGATTCATGAAGTCTAGTGGTCATATCTGCAGTGGCCTGCAACAATACTTGAATCAACAGGGTTTTCATATTGTTGGTTATGGTTGCACAACTTGTATTGGAAATTCTGGAGAACTTGATCAGTCTGTTGGTTCTGCAATTTCAGATAATGGTATGACTGTTGATTGTTTTGCTGATTTTATTCTTCAATTGCTTAAATTATGTTCAGATTTGATATCAGAAAATTTGCCTTTCCATCTGCTGCTTCTGAATCTGTCAGTTTCAGAATTTAGATTAAAATTTACCCTCCGCTTTTCATGCAGACCTTTGTCTTACAAGCTTTTTGTTATTCTTTTTGGTCGTCCTTTTTGCTCTTTTGCCTTTTTAACTTCGAATTTTGTAATTCTTCTTGCAACTTCTGGTTCTTATAATATATTTGTTGAAATTTAATTTTGTTTTGTTGGATTTGTAAGTTAGTTAGCTTCAGCGTTCTTCCATATCTTGCTTTTCCCTATGCTAATGTGCTTTTTGAACTGAAATTACTAATTTTCCATTGATAAAATCATGGTTCAAATTTATTGTTTATCATCCAAAAATACCTTATGTGCTTCTTGGTTACTTCTGCAGACATTGTCGCTGCAGCTGTACTTTCAGGAAATCGCAACTTTGAAGGCCGTGTTCATCCATTGACAAGAGCTAACTATCTTGCTTCACCACCATTAGTTGTTGTCTATGCATTGGCTGGAACGGTTTGTGCATAGTTTCTAGTGTTTACTTTCTCATCTTTAACCGTACTTTTGGCTGGATGCTCTTTTAATTGTCTACATTTTGAAGTCTTGCTTCATTTTCCCAGTTGTCTTTTAGCTAACAGATAAAAGTGGGTTGGAAAAATATGAGTTTTATGCAGCATGAAGCTAGTTAACTACATGGGAAAAATTTCAGGCTCCAACTTCATGCAGTTGTTTTCTGCTACATATCCTTTTATAGACGTATTCTGTGAACAGGAAGTTAAAGCTTTTGAGGGTTCATCCTTCTTTATTTATTTTTCCAATTCCAGGTTAACATCGACTTCGAGAAGGAGCCAATTGGAACATCGAAGGATGGAAAGAATATATACTTCAAAGATATTTGGCCTACTAATGATGAAGTAGCAGAGGTTAATGCTTGATCCTAAAGTAGAAAACTAAATGATTCTGTTAAAAATAAAGATTTGCTAGACTGCACCTAATATAGTCTTTGAGCTGTTACAGGTTGTACAATCTAGTGTTCTGCCATCAATGTTCAAAAGCACGTATGAGGCTATCACAAAAGGCAACCCATTGTGGAATTCCCTCTCGGTACCTTCTTCGACACTCTACCCATGGGATCCAAATTCAACCTACATCCATGAGCCACCTTATTTCAAGAACATGACCATGGAACCACCAGGTCCTCGTGGAGTGAAGGATGCTTACTGCTTGGCCATGTTTGGAGACAGCATAACCACAGATCATATCTCCTCAGCAGGAAGTATCCACAAAGACAGCCCTGCTGCCAAATATTTACTTGAGCGTGGGGTGCAACCCAAGGATTTCAATTCTTATGGCAGCCGCCGAGGCAATAATGAAGTAATGACAAGAGGCACTTTTGCCAACATTCGCCTTGTCAACAAACTCTTAAATGGAGAAGTGGGCCCAAAGACCATCCACATTCCCACAGTAGAGAAGCTTTATGTGTTTGATGCAGCAATGGTGAGTATTTGAACAAATAATTTCAATGTAGCATGCAAAAAAAAGGTTGCTCCTTTCTGCTCAATTAATAATGAACACCATTGTGTTTGCAGAGATACAAGGAAAGTGGGCAGGACACCATTGTCCTAGCAGGAGCAGAGTATGGGAGTGGCAGCTCTCGAGATTGGGCTGCCAAGGGTCCAATGCTACTGGTAAGTGATTCTATATTTGATGTTTCTGTCTGTTGTGCGCTTATATGATGTTGCTTCCCATAGTAATCATAAACATCTCTTTCATCTTCTTAGGGAGTGAAAGCAGTGATTGCCAAGAGCTTTGAGAGGATTCACCGTGGTAATCTAGTTTTGGAATGGGCATCATTCCTCTATGTTTCAAGCCTGGAGAAGATGCAGACACATTAGGATTGACAGGCCATGAGCGCTACACCATAGACCTTCCAGACAAGATCAATTGTATAAGGCCCGGGCAAGATGTTATTGTCACAACTGACACTGGCAAATCTTTCACCTGTGGAATATGCTTTGACACGGAGGTATGCCATTGTCACATTCATTTCAACAGCTTCTATAGGTCCATGGAACACTGCAATTTACATACTTTGTTATTGTGGTTCGGTGAAATTTGTTATTTGTGCAGGTTGAGTTGGCATATTTTGGTCATGGTGGCATCCTGCAATATGTCATCAGGAACCTGGTTAAAGAGGAAAAATCCTCAACTTGAGAATGTTATTTTGATGTATCTCTCTCTTCTCTTGGAGGCAAGGTGCAGTTTGCTGGACGCTTGTACAGGCTGCGGTCGATCCCATTTTAGGTTCCAATTTTGAATAGGCTGAGATGTACTTTCCTTCTATTTACTGCTGGCCTTGCAATGTTGTGAGCTTTTTCCAGTCAAAATTGCTATCTGTGCATCGCCTGTGTGATGTTCTTGTGCCATATGTTGTGAACTTCTTCAGTGGGGATATAGCATATGTTTGTTTTCTCGTGTTGTTATATTTGGAAAATCAGAAATGCGTTTGATCTGAACATCATTTTCCAATGGGTAAAAACAGAGAACGACGCAAACCCCTTTGCAAGAAGCTCATTATGTAGAAAATTAATTCAGTCATCGCTAGTATAGCCATGAACTAACTTTACTAGTTTTATGGTTTTACGAAGCGTTCCTGTTTACATAATTAACTATTCTGAAATGATTCCCCTGAGACACAGTTTTAAAGACCAGCATGTCTGTGCTCGTTGTTTCTCAGACATCACACGAGTAAAAATCAATGTATGTGCCTATGTCATCCAATAACGAGGAGCGAAAATGAAATTTTCCATTTAAGTTAGGGTGTCTAACCCTACCTTTGATACACCAGAACACCATGGTCTGGGTCTCAGAGCTCGTTCTATCTTCAATCAATCAATGAATTCCGCTTGAATTGAGTTCAACCCCACAGAAGCAACTCCTGGATAAACCTTCCCAAATTTCTCAATTCAGCCAACTTCTATTATATAAAACTTCTATCTGATAATAAAATCTATGGCTTTCAAAATATTTTGATAATTTCAGTGTACAGTACAATTTTTAATGAATTTGTGACTGTAACTTAAAAGTTTAATTCCACTGGAGTCCAATGCCACTCGGTTCCCCAAACAAAACTGATAATTTTACACCACAATGAAAATATACAATCAGCAGGGGCTTCAGCAACTGGCGCACATATAGGTTAACAATTGGGATATTATGAATTCTAGTTCCTAAGCGACTTGCTTGCACGAGATGCCAAAGCTAATGCCTTGGCTTCTGTATTCATCATCATCCATTCCTTCTCTGCACGACGCTGATGCTGCCTTGCATTCTTTGCTCGTTTTGGTGCTAAACGTGTATCTCTTTCCACAAATGCAAGTCTGAATTTTTCGGCCATGGACAATTCTGTTGGGCTTGCAAGAGAGGGGCGCACAGGCTTTGCTGTAAATCCACATGTTGCCCAAGTTTTAGGATCAATATCCTTGACAACAGGATCATCCAGTGCAATGTCTGCTAATGCTTCTGAAGGAACCTCTATTCCTCTAAAACCAAAGGGTGATGTCTTTGGATTTACTACTATACGTGGGCACTCAGTGGCCATGACCTCCAATGAATTTTTGTCTATCTTGGGCTGGAAAAAGGAATACCAGGGTCAAAGTTTCAAAAGGACATAAGACATGAAAATAGAGTTAACAATTAAGAACAGATTTAGAATCAGAATGCTTCACATAAACACCAGGCAGAATTAATGTGAAAGAAAGAATAGTTTTTAGTTATGCCTTATGAAGAGCACATACCCACACAAGCCATCGCAAGGATTCTGCACCGAGACCAATCTCAGCAGTATCAAGCTCCTCCCATGAATCTCCCTCCATATCATTCAACTTTGGTTTCAATACATACAAGCAGTTGCGTGCAGTGTAGTCACTCCTTGGGCAACCTCTGCAACATTAACTTTGGTTCAAGCCTGTTATTAAGTTTATAACCTAGTCAAAACCTCATATCATTGTAAATGCAGATGATAAATTAGAACACAAGACAAAAGACTATATAAGAGCTCCTAGACTTTGCTAACTGTATCCTAGGGAGAGTAAATCTCAATGTTCTCTGAAGATCATTGCTCAAAGAGTTTTAGGCAAAGACAATATTTCAGTGTAATGAACTCTTCATTTATTCCCTTTTATGAGTTAACACTTTAATCATGCATATAACTCCATAACATTTCTAACTTTTGGAGGTGTCAAATTTGAACAAGTTGTATGTTCTCACCAGGTATGTTTCCCACATGGGGAAGTACCAAGTAAAAACTTCAAAACATCTATGGTTCATTGATTTACAAGACGACGCTCTTTACAGAGTTGGAAACAAAAGAGAAAATAACATTGAGAGTAGCATGTGTAAACTGCAGTCCAAATGCAAAAGCTCTATGGCAGAAAAAAGGTAATAATAGAGAATCTCATGCTTCAAGATCCAAATATTTGTGTGTTAGGGCGTGTACCCGCATCTCAATGTCTGCAATGACTTGCAGTGCTGAATAAGTTCAGAAACACCAACAGCAGTAATATTGTGGCAACGGCTGCAAAAAAAAAAAAAAGGTGTAAACATGATTTTGTGTCCAGAAAGTAAAAAGAAGTTATATTTGACAGCATAGCCTTTCTATAAAATAAATACTCAAGAAAGTGGATTAAATATTACTTGTGCTTCTGCAAGAAATGAAAAACAAATAGCATAAATTTACAAAAATAAAGGAAACAAATAGCATAAATCATTTTTACTTTGTGCAGGTCCAACATTGTCATGGAAGTAGAAAGAAATATGCAACAAACAAATCCCAAAAAAATCCAGCATTATTCTAAAATCTACCAATCTGCATAGAAGGTCTCCTGGATTATACATGTTAAAAAGTTGTCTAACCTTTTCTTTTCTTTGCATAATAATGTAGAGAATTTGCAAGAAATGCAGTGTGCTCGCAGTTATGTTACATTATTATCACATAACAACTCCCCAGATAGCCTTTTGTTGGCAGATATGTCATTAACATTACTGACAGTTTTGAGTTGATATGAGAAAAAAACTCATTTATTTGCAAATGTTTCCATAAGGAAAGCCAATTCTATCGATCAGTCCAACAAAAACACTTCTATTGTGCCTTGTAAATCTGCAGTATTGCCAATGCACAATATAAAAGATGTGTGTCCTACCTTATTACTTACACCCGATTGGCAAGAATTACATACCTTATATCTACAGCTCGAAGAAACTTGCAGATTTCCGCCACTTTTGTTAAACCAGAATCAGTGACGTCAGAGCCAGAAAGGTCAAGAACTTCCCATGAGGCATCAGCTAAAGAAATTATGACATCATCATTCAGCAGTTTTCTTCTCCTGGAAATTGCTGCGATGACCATCTGTCATGAACCTCAGAATGTTAGCGTAACAGGTTGAGGGATGTTAGATGATAATGTTACTTGAAAAAAACCATATATGACTATGAAAGCATCATATCGCAACCATAGCCAGACATCCTCAGGACTGCAAGTAAGTTCATAATTTGAAGTAGATCATCTGTACGGGCAAGTGTGAAGTTGATACACTTTTTTGATGCTATTTTATTCATAGGTCCTTAACATTATGTAGGCAGTTTCTTGAAAATTTCAGAAGTTAACAAACAGAAGCTTCTTTCTAGTCCAATATCCAAAGATAGACGTAAAACGTGAAAGTTATCTTCTCCTTAACTCCCTAACATTTCATTAAAATAAATAAAAAAAAATCCTCTATGCAACGACACAACAAACTGAAAAGCTATTTCATCAAATTATAACTGCCCCTCAAACCAACCACTAAACATCATTTGCTAAAAAAATAAATTATATAAACTTCAAATCACAATTAATGCAAAAGACATGTATAAAGCAGCAGAAAGCAGTAAAATAAAAAAAGAAAGCACAATTCAGACCTTAACATGTGCAGGAAATCCAATAGCAATCTCACCCAACTCTCCAATAATATCCTCCAAATGCCTTCCAATAACTCCAAGACACAAACTTACTAAACTTTGAGGTTTTGTCCTCTTCCAACTCAATCCTGTCGCCAATTTTTTTTTTTTTTTTTGAAAAAATCAGAGCTTTAACTTACAAGACCAAAAAACTTCATCACTGAATTTGATTTATAATAATCAAATTACAAATACCCAGATGAAAAAATAGAAAAGGGTATGCATAATTACTTGAAGAATGAAAGGTAGAGGTAAAATGAGATGATTTGGAGTTAGAATTGGAATTGGAATTGAAATCGAGTTTCTTCAATGAAGCTGTTATTTCCTCTGTTGCTGCTTTCCCTTCTTCCATTAAACACCCAAAAATTTATTCGATTTGCAATGTAAGAAGACCTAATAAAAATTTACGAACAAAGATTTATGAATATATAATAGTTAAGAAGAAGAAGAAGAACAAGCCGACATGAAAAATCCCAAATTTGCTCAACTATACATCACAAAGCGAACGATGTCATTCTTTACTTATGCAACGACGTGTAGTTTATGAAGGATATTTTAGTAATTTGCATTTTGCTTTTGTATCCATAGAAGCCGGCAAACGTTTTATTCAAGTTTTCAAATTTTATTTCTCCGGCTCGTCGATTTACCGAAAAGGTTGGAGAAAACGACATCGTTTTTCAGATCAATGGTGAAAGGACTACAAGGAGCCGGCCAAAACCTACCGGCCGACGTAGTTCAGGTGATCGATCAGCTAGAACGCCACTGCTTAGCACCTGATGGATCTTTGATTTCCAAATCTGCTTACTCCGACCTCCAACTTGTACTCATGCTATTACTTTTCTCACATTTTTTTAAATCTTCTCAATTTTCTGTTTGGTTTCCGAGAAAATTTACCAAAAAAATTCGATAATTGTTCGAGTAATGTTTTTGTTTCAGGCGAGGGAGGAAATGTGCAGAGAGAGATTGCGTTATTTGGAGGCAATGGTAATTAAATGATCCTTTTAATCCTTGTTCGTGTGAAATTAGGGTTTTATATATGTGTGGATTCGTTGGAGTGTCAAAATTGTAAAATTTTGTTTTAATGGCGAATGGTTAAATGTAGGCAATTTACTGCGAAGCGATTGCTATGGTGGAAGAGTATCAGCAAGCTGTTTCAATGGCTAATCTTAGTGGCCTTCGTGATATCCAAGGGTTATATTCGCAACTCAATTTGAAGAATTCTCCTCAGGTTTATTACTGGTTATAGTTCATTTACATTGCACTCATCTAGCATGTGATGGTATATTCAGATTTCAATGGTATTTGATTAATTGGGTATATGAATGGATGAATTTAGTGGATGATTCTTGTTCTGTGTCCCTGAAATTTTAGGTTTATGAGACTCTAGAGCATCGGTTGGTTGTTGCTGAAGCAGCTCAAAAATTGAGGCTTCCACTTATATCAAAAGATGGTGAAATCCACGAGGAGGAAATTGAAAAGTGGAGCATAATGTCACGAAGCTCCCTTGATAGTACAAGTACCAGTGTCACAATCAGCTCAAGCTCTAATTCGATAAATTATACAAGTTCAGCAAACAGCACTGCAGGTCCAGCAAACAATGCCCTTTCTCTTGGTGCTGCTGACTCGGCAGAACCTGGAGTTGGTGGTGTTCCTAATCGCTTTCTTGGTATAACACCTGCCTATTTATGGCAAACTCAGATCCAGCAAATGCCATCAATGCTGGTAAGTTTATGCCATACCTTTGACATGTAAACTGCATATTCTGTTTCCCCAAAACTTTCATCTCTATTTTACATCAACCAATATTCTGTATGCAATTGTAGGACACAGCAGAATACCAGATGTCACTTTCCAATGAGATTGAGGCACGTTTGAAGGATAAATGTGATAAGTTAGCTGATACATTTGTTGATGATATTGGTAGGTTTTATAAATTACTAGTCACCCCTACTCCTATATATATTCTCTCTCTCTCTTCTTTATCTCTTAGAAACTCCTTTGCTTTTTATCTTTACTATGGTTCATCCTATAAACTGGTGCTATTCCAACATTCTATTTGTGATATGCAGTGTTTATCATAGCACATTGTTTTGGGCTGAAGCAGCCCTTGCACATGCTGTTACTGTGTGCAACGGCTGGATTTATATTGCATTTGTGTTATTAGAGTATCAATAAAAATAAAATTTGATGAAATTGATTCACCTATATTATGCTGCTGCAGACTCATCTGCTAGCCAAAATTCAACTGCACGGCTTCCAGAAAGGTTGGACCATTCTTCTTCTTGTTAGCCTTTTGGAAATGCTTTTCCTCCCCGTTGAATTCATATCCAAATGGGGTTGAAAAAATGGATCCTGTCTTGTGATTTTTTTCACTCTTCTCATCTTTCACATTAGCAGGGTTAAATTGTTAACTGAGGAAATTGAAAGGGAAGAAGCTGCTCTGCGGGAGGATCTTTACTCTGCAGATAGAAAATTTGCAGAATACTACAATGTATGATGAAAAATATGTCAAGTTGTTTCCGTGTAATTTGTTTTGTCTCCTTTTCATTTCCAAACTATACATGGTATAATTTCATTATATAACCTCTTCAATAACCTGTATAATGATTTTTTTCCTTGAGAAGGTCTTAGAGCAGATACTGGCAGTGCTCATTAAGCTTGTGAAGGATTTGAAGTTACAGCATCAGCATAAATATGTGAGCCCTCAACTGCTTTGTGATCATTGAACCCATTATTATTCTTGCTTTATAATTTTTTTTTGTACTTTCTGCATGATTGGAACTTATCGCTTAAATGCTTTATAGGATGAGCTGCAGAAAACTTGGCTCTGTAAAAGATGTGAGACCATGAGTGCAAAACTAAGGTTTGTTGTGCTTTTTGCTGTTCATTTTTGTGGTTTCTTATCCCATTACTGCAATAAAATAATAAATAGAAGTTGAGAAAGACACCTGAAATAAGTAGCAAAAAATTAACAGTCTTTTCTTCTTGGTTTTCTGAGCCATATTTGTGCTGCAAGAAGCAGTTGTGTACTCTTTAATAACTTTATAACATTTACAATTCTTTTCTCAGGGTTCTGGAGCATGTTCTCCTGCTTGAAACATATACGCAAGAGTCGATACCAGCACTTCATAAGATAAGGTACCTTGATCATGACGCTTATGAAGTTATGCTTGGTGTGTATATGTTCAGTTTTGAGTTCATAATTGGCTTTCATCAAACTTATTTTTGTTTCAGGAAACATCTTGTAGATGCTACAGAAGCAGCTTCTATGCAATATAATAAAGCGGTTTGTCTCTTTACCAGTGTTTAGCATTATTGTGAAGTTACTTGAGGTTCTCTTTGTAGTTGATATAGTTTTGATATGTATGGTGAATAGTGGACTCTTGGTGTTAATTTTGAATATAGAGAATTAGTCTAAGAAAATATCTTAATTGTTTTTAAATCCCTTCTTCAACATGATTCTTGTCTTTTGTTGGGGTTTTTGACATACTAGAATATGCATCATGCTATAATTGTATATAATGCCGGCTGTAGATTGTCACAGTTATGTTGCATGCATAGTTATAGTTCCAAGTTCTGTTTTTCTACTATTTACAAACTCAATTTTGGAAGCTGTTGCCTTGCTAGGTCACACGGCTACGTGAGTATCAAGGCGTAGATCCTCATTTTGACGCAATAGCAAGACAATATCATGATATTGTGAAGGTAAAATTCTGGATCAGTTTGGAAAATATACTTACTTTTGATCCTTGAATTACTTCATGGATCTAATATCATCAATTATCTTACAGAGATTAGAAGAAATGAAATGGACGATCCATCAGGTTGAAATGGACTTGAAACGGTTACCAGATCATCCAACCACATAATTTAGATACCCCCCTGCTTCCTATGTGGTATTTTTTTGAAGTACTATTTTTTTTCCAGTATCATCATCCGGCTACTTGCCTGCTGGATAAGCGGCAGTTAAAAGATCTTATCTTGATTTTCCCCACCTTGTTAAGTAATGTATTTAACTATTTTTTTTTTCCACACCAGTGTTTGCATGTTCATGGAACCTGGTGGATTTGCTTGTAGAGTCTTTGTGCGTGTTCAATTCATGGAATCTAGTAGAGATTGCTTGTGTACAGTTTGTGGCGATTTTTTGTCTTTACATATGACCACTGGCTTACATCAAAATGTTGTTTGACCGCATAATGATAATTGTTCTCTTTGCTTCAAATTTATTTGTTTGTTTGTTTATTATTTTTATTTTCTTTCCAAAAAAAAAAAGGGCTCTTGCTTCAAGTGTACAACTCACAATGGATTAACTTGTATTTATTGTTAATTATAAAAAACAAAGTAATATTCTATTAAATAATTTTTAAATTTAATTGTATGCAGCTCAATTAATCGTATAAAATAAAACATATAAATTTGAAATATTGCAGTCAAATTTAAAAAAATTAATTTGACATAATTCGCGAATCGCAAACATATCCAAAATTGTGCTGATTGGATGAACACTACCCCGTTATCAGTATCCCTTCTGGTGCTTTCCAGATTCTTCTCTATCCATACCGTAGCATTGCACCACTTGAGTCTTGAGCATTTGACCTTTCCAGCCTGGGTCCCTCTACGCGTCTGATGTACGCATCAACCGCCCCAAATCTATTACAATAAAAAAATAACTCACGTCAGCATGATCTTAACCATCCATCATTCCTTCTTTTCCATCCCCACCGTCCATTCATCAACCCAACCTTTTGGTTAACTCACTTTGACCATTCTTTAAAAATACCGACCTATAATCCTTATAAGTACACCATTCGCGCCCTCTGCACCCTTTCATCCCTCAACATCACACAGAGTTTTCCATCTTTTCTCTTCTTTGAATTGCGCCCTTTACTCCGTTTTTCTTTCTTCTTTATTGTTTGATCGTTGTGGGTTGTGGGTGCTTAGTTGATTTTGAGATTTTCAACAAGTAGAGTGTACATGGTTCATTTGGAAGTTCAAATTCCAACCGCTTTTGATCCCTTCTCTGAGGCAAAGGATTCAGTTGCACCTGGGGCTAAGGATTATGTGCATATCCGTATATACCAAAGAAATGGAAAGAAAACCCTGACCACAGTTCAAGGGCTGCCTAAAGAATTCAGCTTGGAAAAGATTCTCAAGTCGCTCAAGAAAGAATTCTGCTGTAATGGAAATGTTGTGCAGGATAAAGAACTTGGCAAGATAATTCAGCTCCAAGGAGATCAGCGCAAGAATGCTCAGAGTTTCCTTGTTAATGCTAATATTGTCAGCAAGGATCTTATCAAGATTCATGGTTTTTAATTAATTAATTTATAAGGCTATAGCCGAGTGATATATGTGCTATTATTGATGTGTTTGTGGTTTGTGATTTAATCAACTGCCCCATGTGTTGGGTGTTGAGAGTGTTTGAGTTTGGTTTGTTTCGTTGTGTGGGGATGGGATTTCCAATTTGGTGTATTGTTGAAAGTTCCATCAATAACAAAAGTAATGCATATTGCTTTTCTTATTTGCTTTTTTGCTTTTTTGTGCAAATTTTTGTGTGATTGCTGAGAATTGGTGTCGTTTGAGAGGAGTTTTAAGGAGATTCTTATCTGTTTTGAGTTATTACTCACTTAATGCTGATGTTGATATCACTGGTAGCAATTCTATGATTGCAATACAGGCAGCTGCAGCAACACAATGGTGATATTGGTGGTGGTAAGTTATGGTTGTAGGTGGATGCTGGGAGTGGTGATTTTGTACTTCAATTTGTTTGTTTGTTTGGATACTGTCTTAATTAATGATATGATCATGATCCATTCTTTATTGGTCTTTTTCCTGTTTTATTTATCTTCTGTTTTACTATTTTTTTTAATTTTATCAATTGCTTTTCTCTATGTTTATTGTTATCATTAATCATATCCTATTTGCTTCTCCTCAAGTTGTGCAGAGCAAGCACTATTGAAGTTTCATGGGCCTGCAGCCCATGAATTTAAATTACAGTATTGAAATATGTTTCGATATTAGTAATGGTGTGATATTAGTAATGGTGTAATAATATTAGACTAAATTGATACGAATTATATTATTCGGTATTTTCGTAAATAATACAAAATAATCAATAAAATGTATCATATTATTAAAAAATATAAAAAAATTTTTACATCTAATATAATAAATTAAAAATTACTTAAACAATATATAATTACGCAAAAAAAATATACATTTGAAAAAATAAGAAATAAAATATAAAAATTATTATTTATTGTAATAAAAAAAAATGATATAAAAGAGTATTTTAAAATTTTAATATGTATATAATTATATTATATTAAGATGATATTTATATTAATATGGTATTATTATAAATTTTTTTATGGATACAATAATAATAGAAATTATCACAAAAAAAAGTGGGGTGGAGAATTTTGACAGATACATTAATAAAAATTACTCTAAAGTAAGAAATATTTTACAAACTAACCTAAATTTGGAAATAATTCTTTTTTTCACCTTAAATGGGTAAAAAGTCCATATTGGAGTGTAACAATAATTTATCTACAATTTTAGCTACTTAAAGTTTGTATTTTTAAAAAAGAATCTATGTAACTATTCTTTTTTTCCAATAATTTATCTATTGTAATTATTTATACAGTATAAAATTAATTATATATAATTAAGAAGTTAAATAAAAATTATATATATATATAATTTCAGTAATATAACATTAATTTTCACAAATAAATAAAATTTTTTATAACAAGTTACATTAAATGTAACTACAAATAATTTAATAAATATATTGATAACTATAAATAAAAATATTTCTAAAAAATAGAAATTATATTTATTTAACATGGTTCTTAACAAATAACTACAAAACTAAATTTACTTTACTTCCTCAAAAAAAAAAAAATTTCATTTTAGCAAATAATTACAAAGTAATTATATTAAAACTAAATAAAAAATAATTAAACAAGACTGGCTGGGCTGGGTCTCTTCTACTTCTTGGGCCAAGTCCTGTAGCATCATTATCTTTTTCTTGGACTAGACAGCTGCTTCTTCTTCACGAGTTGCTTCCTCTTCTTCACGAGCAGGTCTCATGCATCGGTACTTTTTTACCGATCAAGCAAATAATTGTTGTTACAACCGATTTAGGGAGTATTACAACCGACTCACCCATAAAATTTACCAAACTAAATTTAGTCAAACTGATCTGGTAAAATTTCGTATTGCCACCTTTAGTTTTCAGTACATAACGGTCGATACTATGACCGTTTTTTTTTAATACGCTGCTGCAATCCTTCAAACAAAGCATGTTTAACTTTCATCCCTTGAAATATGCCTAATACATGTGTAAGAGCTTATTGAACCCAATCTTATTTTGCAGCTAAACAAATTTATCCTCATTTGGCATGCATTTTGGATTAAGAACAATGTTTGAGGGGAGATTAGAAATGGAGGCAACAACTTTTAATTTGGATTTTGTATTTCGAAGTTAATCTAATGATTAGACTTAGATTTAAGATCATGGAGCCAAAAGAATTGGCTAAGATTAATTTAAGAACAATTGGAAGTTCGAATTTCGTAATTTTTTTTCCTTATACATAACCATATAAGGTTTAACTGAGATGATTTAAACGGAGGTTCTGGAACCTTAAGAAGTTTAGATTTAAGTTTTAGCAAAAATTAGGTTTGAAGTAATTAAAAAAAATCTTCTTTCCTTATTAACAACTAATAGTTGTGACCCTATGTAGATGATAATAAATGACACCGATAAAAAAAAAAAATGAAGTTCATGGTTTAGACTTTGAGTTTCAGATTTTTCAGTATTTTAGTTTTATAGTAAGAGCAGCAGATGGTCCACACTAGTCCGCCAGTAACTGCTGCATCAGAACATCAAAGACAAAATCAGGATTAGATGCAGCAAGTATATCATCAGAAAAAACGCTTCGGTTTTCAAATTGAGATCCTTTCAGGGTCACATGCTTGCTGCTGTGGTGGTATTTTGTGCATTCATTGCCTGACAGAATTGTTTGTTTCTATGGAATCCTTGCACTGACGAATACGATACATAACTATAACCTGACTCCGACCCTGAATTTGATACGATTTATCCTGTCAATGCATAGGAAGCATTTGGAATTCAATACAACTTACCCATCTAAGACCATAAGGTTGTATTGCGTAGATATTACATGATTTGTAACTTAAAAAATTGATGTCATAAACGCTTTTTTCATGTACATATTTGGATAATAGGATAATGTGAGGTTTCGCTTGCATCAGCGTCTCGACATCTATATTCTACTGGGGTAACCGTGCAGTTATTTTTTTCCTCCTATTTAATGCGTAGTAAAAAAAATTATCGGAATAAAAATGAAAAAATATTAAATTTTTATTTTTGTTTTTTATATGCTACATATGTCACTTCACTTATAGTTAGGGAGGAGCAAAATTTGTCTCCCCCAAATCGAACCCAGTTTTTATTTTTATGAATTTGTAAATTTTTAGTCAGAATTGAACTATATATATATTAGGGAATTTTTTTAATTTTTTTTGGTTAGGTTGCTGATATATATCACTATGACACTATCCTAGATTTTTTTTATCAAATATAAATTACAATATCATGGATAGTATATTTTTTTTGAAACGAGATGATATTAGAATTAGATAATATTATTATTATTATATAAAAATACATATATTATTTAAAATAATAATAACAATAATATAAAAATTTAATTTAAATAGAATAAATTTTTAATAGAATATAAAATTTTTTTATTAAAAATTACTAAAAATTTCATTTTCTTTTTGCATGATTTACCTCAAAAGTTTTAAAATAACTGCGTATTCATACATCAAATCCGAGACTTCTAGTTAAGTTGAAAAATTTTAAGCCAACACATTCACACATTTTTCGTAATAGAATATAGTTGTTCTAAATTCACAAATTGGTAATATAAATTTATATTAGAATAAGTCTAAGGAAATTTTAATATAGAGAAATCAGAAAAAAAAAAAAAAACTATTGAAATATTATAATAATAATAATAATTGTTTTAATTGACTGTTGTTCAAATATGTACCATTTGAACATAAACTGGATGACCTGGGTTACTGCCTACCTGGAGATCAACACTCAACTGCTTAAATTTTATTGGAAATGTATTTATTTAAGATCTAATACAGAGATACACCACCTTATTCATATAAGTGATATGCATCTCAATTGAAAAAAAAAAAAAAATCTTTCTGAAACTTGAAGTGGGCATTGGCAAGGGGAGTTTGCTTGTAATATAGAATGAATGACTAATTCTTTATTCATTGGTTTGGAAATGTTTGACAATGACATGAACGAACAAGAAAGTACAACTATATTATTATGTTACAATAATACAAATACCAAAATGCAAGAGATACAATTTCCAAATATTACAATACAATCAATCATTAATTACGCTGCTACTAATTACTACCCAATTCATCATCAAATTCATTTACTATTTTAATTTGTTTGAACTTCAATCAGCCTTCACAATTTCATCCATGTAATGTAATCGTCAATACAATGCACTACTTTTGTCGTTGCTCGCTCCTCCGCACCACCCACGTATACAATTGGCATACACAGCAATAACAATATAGAGTGCACATGTAATTACAGTCCATCAATCTTCAACTCCTCACGAACATATTGATTTTCAAGAAAAGAAAAAAAAATGGGCAAGAACATGCAAGTAAAGAGAATTCAATATATGTATATATTTTTTTGTGTCTGCATCTTGATTTGAACCTTGAATCTTATTGAATGGAGAAGAAAACGTGGAGATTTTTATTGGGTAGTGGTAGCTCTGCAGATTCCGTCATCAAAATTCTTGGAGTAGCTGAAAGAATCATACCTGTAAGTTTGAGGGAGGCCAACTTTGTCAGATCTAACAATCTTTCTGAGCTCGGATCTGAGCTTATAGAACACATGTCTCCAGCTTCCCCTGCTGTGGGAGCCCAGAATGGTAGTTTCTTCTTCGTTCATTTCAAGATCTTTAGCGAAAACTGGTTTTCTTGAAAGGACCCAAGACCAACCCCAGTCCCACCATTTCCTCAAGGAACTGCCGGCACACCCTTCCATTGCGGATACTGATTTGGATCTGCGAAATGCCCATGAAGTAGCGGGTGAAGCAATGGGCTGAATTTTGAGGGAGAGAAACGAAAGCCGTCTGCGCAGACTCTGTTCATCATCTTTTGGGACATGACCGTGGCCAGCGCTGCTCCGTCTTTGTGACACTGGGAGTGATGTGGATCTGTTTTGAAAGCTCTGGATAATGGAGCTCATTCTGTTGTCGGTGACTGTTTGTGTGCGTTAGAAGGGTAAAGCATTCGATGCGCAGAGCAGAGCAGAGAGAGAGCGAGGTAAAATGTTATATTCACATGCCTGACACAGCCTGTTTTATTCTTTTTTGTGAGGTGGATCTTGCTGTTGGGCTCCACCCTACCTATTCCAGCATTTACTCGCACCGCCAACAAAATTTAAATTCATGTTGTGTGGACTTCTTACATTGGTCCTCTAAGGAAGGGCTCCAGTTGAAATGATAATAGTTCTCACTTTAATCGGGTCAAACCAACTTGCTATTGTTAAATTAAATTTGAACTCTTTATTAAACTTAAGCTTAGTTGAAATTTTACATGTTTATTATTTTATTTTAATATAATTATAAAAATATTTTAAGAAACCTTTAAATATTTTAATATAAATATTTTAAAATTAAAAATAATTATTGAATCGAATTGAATTAAATTTGAATATAAAAATTATTTAATAAAGTTAAGTTTAAATTTTAAATGAAAAAATTCAATTAAATTTGGATCGAATTTAAGCCAATAAAAACGCCGACCTGCAGAGATTGCCTGGACAAGTTTAACCATGATAGAGAAAATCCACATCTATCTTTGATTACAGGAACAAACTCTTACAACCGTGTAGCCATCGACGGATGAGTTGTATCCAATTCCAAATGCTTCCAAGGGAGGGTTAATCCAATCAGATTCGGAGGCGGAAGCAAGATCAGGTAATGATAGTCTTTTGTAGTTATTAATGTAAAAATTCCCTAAAAACAAGCAATTCCGCAAGGCAATGCACAAAGTACCATAACAGCAGCATGTGCCCTCCAATGCATCCCAATTTGACGGTAGAAAATTAGAAAGACTTAACCTATATTGTGCACCTATACTTTTATTTTTATAAATTGATTTTTTATATTTTTATTTTACTATATATTAATTTTTGATATTTTTATTTTTCTACATATGAAGTTCTTTTGTTAAAAATAAGTAAAAATAGGTAAAAATCACGAATAAAATATCTTATTTAATTTCTATAATTAATAAATTTATATATTTTAAAATTTTAACAAATTAATTCTTAATATTTTTAATATTTTACTTTCAATAAATATTTTAGTTAATTATAATATTTATATATTTAGTTAATAAATTTATAATTTAACTAATTTAAACTCTAATTGAATGTTTTATTACTGACACAAAACATTTTTAAATTGTTTGTCTTTTTATTGACTATAATCTAATATAAATTTATATTATACTTGTAGGTGGTGAGGATTTAATGTGCATTCAAATATTTAGTGACTACGATATTGTGTGAATTCAAAATCTACTAGAAAATATAAAATAGGTTTAGAGCACAAATTAGAGAAGGAGTTACCATTGGAATGAAACCCGAAATACATTATATAATAACTAGATTTCACAGAGATTCCCAAAAGCTGTCTTCAGAGAATGAGTTCGAAAACTGAGTATGAGTTTTTGGAATGCCCACCCAAACTTATGGTTGGCCTTCATGTATTTTGTATTTATTACCTTTAATTATTTAATTATTTATTTATTAACATGCAAATTACAATTCACTCCAAACAATTTCTTAATTTTCAATTAAAATCAAGTTTGCACATTAGTCCGATATATTTTACCCTACACTTTTATTTTTTTCTGAATTTTTTCCTACATTTTTATTTTTATAAATTGACGTCTTACACTTTTATTTTACTATTTATTGATTCCCTATACTTTTATTTTTCTACACATCAAGTCATTTTTTTTGTTAAAAATAGGTAGAAACCACGAGCAAAATATCTTATTTAATCCTTATAATTAATAAATTTATATATTTTAAAATTTTAATAAATTAATCCTTAATATTTTTAATAATTTTTTTATATTTTATTTTCAATAAATATTTTAGTTAATTATAACATTTATATATTTAGTTAATAAATTTATAATTTAACTAATTTAAACTTCTAATTGAATGTTTTATTATTGACATAAACATTTTTAAATTATTTGTTTTTTTATTGACTATAATCTAATACAAATTTATATTATACTTGTAGGTGGCAGAGATTAGCGTGCACCTAAATATTTAGCGGTCATGACATTGTGTGAACTTGAGACCCACTAAAAAATACAAAATAAGTTTAGAGCCCAAATTAGAGAAGGAGTTACCACTAGGATGAAATCCGAGATATATTGTACAGTAACTGGATTCCATGGAGGTTTTCAAAAGCCGTCTTCAGAGAATGAGTTTGGAAATTGGGTATGGATTTTTGGAATGCTTACCCAACCTTATGATTGGCTCAATGTGTTTTATATTTTATTACCTTTAATTATTCAATTATTTATTTATTAACATGCAAATTACAATTCACTCCAAATAATTTCTCAATTTTAATTAAGGCCAAGTTTGCCCATTAGTCCGATATATTTTACCCTGCATTTTTATTTTTTTTTGAATTTTTTCCTACATTTTTATTTTTATAAATTGACGTCTTACACTTTTATTTTACTATATATTGATTCCCTATACTTTTATTTTTCTATACATCAAGTCCTTTTTTGTTAAAAATAGGTAGAAACCACGAGCAAAATATCCTATTTAATCCCTATAATTAATAATTTATATATTTTAAAATTTTAACAAATTAATCCTTAATATTTTTAATAATATTTTTATATTTTATTTTCAATAAATATTTTAGTTAATTATAACATTTATATATTTAGTTAATAAATTTATAATTTAGCTAATTTAAACTTCTAGAATGTTTTATTATTGACATAAACATTTTTAAATTATTTGTCTTTTTATTGACTATAATCTAATACAAATTTATATTATACTTGTAGGCGGCGGGGATTTAGCATGCACTCAAATATTTAGCAAGCACGGTATTGTGTGAACTCGAGGCCACTAGAAAATATAAAATAGGTTTAGAGCCCAAATTAGAGGAGTTACCACTGGGATGAAATCCGAGATTGTATAGCAATTGGATTTCACGGAGGTTCCTAAAAACCATCTTCAGAGAATGAGTTTGAAAACTAGGTATGGGCTTTTGGAATGCCCACCCAATCTTGTGGTTGGCCTTCATATGTTTTGTATTTTATTACCTTTAATTATTTAATTATTTATTTAATAACATGCAAATTACAATTCACTCCAAATAATTTCTCAATTTTCAATTAAAACCAAGTTTGCACATTAGTCTGATTTCATGATTATTAAGAGTGATTTGCTACATTAATTACAAATATATGAAAAAATTCGTAAACATAAAGATAAATAAATAAGTACAAATGCAAAGAAAGGAGGGAGGAGAAAAGATTACGATCCTTTTACATGCAAGGAGAGGTAAAATAAACAGAAAATAAACCGAAAACCAATCAAAAGGAAAGGAAATAAGTTTGATGATAAGAAATCATCCTAAAGCTCCTGTACATAACAGAATATTAGCTTCCATAAATATATAAAATCCTACAAAAAAAAGCCATAAAGTCAATTCATAGACTAAACATTAATGAAAATGATAAACACATGATCGTTTTAATTAAACAAAGTAAACAAATGATTGTATAAGGATAATTGAATTATAGAAATATAGAAACACGTATAATACGAACTACATTAAGTAAACGTAGGAAATAGAAATCTGAGCATATGTGGCTCTAGTAAAGTGGTGACGCCTTATCTTATGGCACAGAGGCGACACAACGCCGTCTGATTACAAAAAGGTGACGCCTCTTTGAAAAGGCATCTAGCAACCTAACAACTACATCTATAAGATCATAAATAACTGGAAAATAACAACTACATCTAGCAATCTAAAAGATCATAGTGTAAACACCTGAATGTCGATGTTTTGATGAAATTAATTGGAAATTTAAATGTGAATTTTATTTTAATATATTTTATTAATATTAAATGGGAATTATTAAATTTGATTAATTTTATTAAATTGATGTTAATAAAAATTGTAATTTAATTTTAAAAGTATATTTTATATATGTATATATATATATATATATGTGTGTGTAATTATTGGTGTGGATTTTTTTAAATATAATATTCCTAGTGGGTGTGCTTTTGTATTTTTATAAGAAATAAAAAAATAATAATAATTTTTTTTTCTTTTTTTCCATTTCTTTTTCTTCTCCTTCTTCTTCCTCTCCTCCCTCCTACTACTATCAGCTCGCGCCACCACCATATCGCACCACCATTTCTGGTGTTGTCACCACCTGCAAGTCCTCCTTTCCATGGCGAGCTCAGCTTCCCTCTTTGTCTGATTTCTTCACAAAACCAACATCCTCCTCTGAATGTCGACGAGGATTACAATCATTTCAGGCCAAGATTGATAGATCAATTTCTTCCTCTCCTTTTGGGCTTCAATTCCCCCAAGGTAATTCATCCAATCATCACTGATTTTCACTTCAATTTTGAGAAATTTATTCTAGGTTTTAGTTTGCAATTTTTGTTAATTGAGTTTAAATTCAATTAGTTTATGTTAAATTGACTGAGGATTATTGAAATTGATGTTATAAGCTTTCCAAATATATAATTAGATTTAATTTTGGAGATGATTTTCAAAATAGCACTATGCTAGGGCTCGGGTTACTGTTCCGGCACAGTCCCTAAGACCAGAAAATATTTATATATTTAATAAATTTTACTAATTATTTTGAGCAAGTTTCATGAAGGAAGTTTGTTGAAATTGTGTACATAATTTTTATTATAAATTTTTTAATGTTTATGCCAAAATTAAATTTTTGGGAAAATAATTATAAATTAGTGATTTTTATTATTTTAAGTTAATTATTGATAATTATGATGTTTTACACAGATTTTGAGTAATAATAGTATTAAAATAATTTTTATAATTTATTTCCTATTTTTAGCTAATTAATATTAATTTTCGAAAAATAATAGAATAATAAACTTATTTATTGTTTTTAAGCTTAAACAAGTTATTTTTTGATTTTGTGATATATTTAAGTAATTTAAATGGTTATTTGCAATTAAGGTTATTTAATTGCAAAATTTGAATAAAGTATGTTTATTGACGAAAATTTAAATATAAGCTAGAATTTTACTATTTTTTGAAAAATAAATATGTTTTATGTTTCATTATAGAAATAAATGAATTTGGGGTATTTAAATGAGATTTTTATGATTTTTGGTGATTTAAAAAAAAATTATATTATTTTATTATCTTTGTGAATTATGATTTTTGGTTGGGCATTTAATGCAGTTCGGGGGTTTAACTTGAGACTGGTGACTTGTAAATATTCAAAGTGCATTTTTTGTATAGGAACAACTATACTTTTGATAGAGAAATGTTCGTTTTACAGATGAGATTTTGCCGAATTTTTAGTAGATTTCTTGTAAAACATAACATCGACCTGTGCCAAATTTCTAGTCTTAATCGACTTTATGTCTTTAGTCGAGTTAGTTTCGTCAGTTCCATAGTTTTCATAATTTTTGAGAATTTATTATATTTTAATTTACGAGCATATTTTAAATGAATATTATTTATTTTAGAGAACTTTGGGATATGAGTTGTAGTACTAGGGCAGCAGAGAACGCATTGCCCGACACGCTTAACCTGTGAGTTAATTTTATAAAATATGTGTTGTGCATATTTTTATTATATTTTCAAATAATTAAATATAATAAAGAAATGATTATATGATTAATTTATGAATATATTTATATTGTCATATGCATGATCATTTCTTCTATATTTGCAAGTAGAAATTGAAAGTATATTTAAAGGAAATTTATTTTGTTATGTTTTATTTGATTATTCATTATTTAATGATTTATTTTATTTATTTATAATTGAAATTGATTTGGAGATAATGGTAGAATGTGCTACCTAGCGAGTGTCACTAGAACCATGTGCACTCGGGTGAGATCTCAGTATATGTTTAAATTGTGAAATAGGCTTGGTGGAGTGTGTGCTCTCGGGCAAGTGTAAACGGTTAGAGCTTAGTGGATCTAGTGCTCTCGGGCTGGATAAAAGGATGTAACTGGGTTGAGCTTGCTCTCGGGACATCAATATGGAATAAGTGAAATGATTGTGGTAGTAACTCGGTTGAGCTTGCTCTTGGGATGGCAGTCACTTGAATTAAAGAGAGTCAAAAGGCTAGTAGAATATTGGTCTAGGTGTTCTACAAGATTTTTCACTAAAAAAAAATAATTATTCCATATATTTTTTTACATGGATTTTATATTAAATTGATTTAAGAATTATAAATAGATTTTATTTAAATATTATTGTGAAAAGTAAATGTTTTTAATGATTATGATTACTTATTTACATTTATTTTGAAAATGGGTTTAACAAATATTTTTATAAACCAGCATGTATTTTATAGAATTAATTCACTCAGTTAGGTCTGATTCCCCTCAACCTATTTTTTTCAAGACCTTATAGTTAGCTTCTTAGTATTCCTTATTTGCGCCGGGTTCGTTTTTCACCGATTGCACTATGTATGTTGGACTGATATATGCATTTTATAATTAAATTCTAGACATCGTAGTAGTTATCTATGAACTTGTGTTATTTGTATTCTGAATTGAATTGTTGTATTTGAAGAATACTATTATATGTACTTGATATTATGCATTTATTATCGGTTTATTATCAATTTATTTTTTTAAGTGTATTGTGTTCATTTAGCAAAAAAATTTTTAAAGCTTACTATGGGTTTCAAGTGCTTTGTGTATTCTTATTCCCTAGTGCCGATTATGTACCTTTCGGTTCAGGTCATGACACATAGCATAAACATATCATAAATAGATAATAAATCTAAAAAAAAAAAGAAAGATAAAGAAAGAATGTTATGCAAATCAAGAACTTGATATTCAAGAATAAAGATTCTTATTAGTTTATGAGCTTAGTTTTCAAAGTGATTGATCTTCAGAGATTAGTTTTGAACTTGAACTTTACTTGGATGCAAGAGTTCTCCTTCCTTGTCTTTAAAAATGGACCTCTAAGTTAAGTTTCCCCTCCCTTTTCTCTAAGAACGTCCTCCTCCTCCTCCTACTCTCTTTTAGAGCTTTTTTTTCTTGCCTATCTCTCTAAACTTGGTCACCTCCTTCTTTACTCTCACTCCCATACCCCTTTTAAGCCTCCCATACCTTTGACAAGACATCCACTTTTTACCTCTCATCATCACCCTTTTTTTTTTTCCAAAGTCTCATTTTTACGCAATATGTTCAAGTTTGTAAGGTGTAGGGTTCACTCCACTTATCCACTGTTGTCATTCTTACATTTAATATTGGTACAAGTGGCTAGTGAAGAGGTGACACCTCTTCGAAGATATGTCACCTCACTGAAGCAAGCACCACAGAGGCAGTGCCTCTTCAACCCTGACCTATGGCTGGGCCTCTAGGCTAAACTGGGCTTGGGCTTGGCTATTGGGTCTGGTCTTTTGGGCTGAGGCTATGGATGAAAATTTGGGATTTTAGGTCCATTTCCAAAAATTTTTTGGACCTTTTACGTTCAAGTTTCGTGTTTTTCTCATCATCGAGCTTCATTACAGGCCGATTAAACTAAATGCATAGTTTGCTTCCTTGTAACAGACCGATCAAACTGGGTGTCTAAAATACTCCTTTACACAACCTTTAATTTAATTTTAAGCAATAAATTATAAAAGGATGCACCTATTTTCACTCTAAAATTTTTAAATACACTCAAAATTTATCTTTTTTTTTTTAAATAACAATTTGAACAAATTTTCCTAAAAATTATATCAATACACTTTTTTTTATTTCTTAAAGATTTATTACCAACTAGTTTTAAGGTATAAAATTTTTTTATTTGTTAAAAATTCGCACATATACAATTTTTTTCATCATTTATTTTTAAAATTAATTAAATAAAATCTATTGAAATTTTTACTTGAATTATTTTTGCTAAAGTCAAATAAAAATTTTAAAGACTAAATTACCATTATATTATTTAGATTTAATTTTCATTAGAGCCATTATCATTTAATACTATTTTACATTAAAAAAATAAGTATGAATAATTAAATTATATATATAGTTGACAAAAGTTTGCAAATTCATATTAATTAGGGATTTAATGTATATAAAAATAAAAGTGTAAGAATTTAATGTATACAAAAATAAAAGTACATGAGCTAAAGAATTTTTTTTTTAAAAGTATATTTATTCATCAAGTAAGTTTCACTCTCATTTAACGGCAAATGAGATTCACTTTCTCACTCACCGTTATAGAATGAATTAATGTATAGTAAAATAAAAGTGTAATGTGTCAATCTATAAAAATAAAAATGCAGGGGCAAAATATGATTTAAGCCACTGTGTCACTAAAAAAATGAATTAATAACAATTAAATCCATCATTAAAAAATTTACGATGGACAACACCAATAAGTAAAATTAGGTTATTAATAGAAGTTGTGACGAAATATATAATCTATCACAAATATAACAACGGATAAGTTTAACCACAAAAAAATTCATCATTAATTTTTGGTCCACAAATATTTGATATTCATCATTACTTTGCAATGGATTAATGACGGATAATCCATTGCTAAAGCTTGAAATTTAGTTTTTTTAATATTATTTTTTTAATAATTATTAGATGATAAATTTCAAAATGAAAAATATCAATCATACAAAATATTAAAGGAATATTATATAATTATTTTAAAAAAATATCTATCGAACTTGCAATGAATTATAACTATATATAAGTTTATAATATTAAATTGTAATAATAATAAGTATATATTGTTAGTGATATGCCTTAAGTCAATTATGTAATGGTCATACTTTGACATTGTCATATTTCTATTTTAATAATAAAGAGACATTTTTATTATTACTGGCTAATTCTCGTATTATCCTTGATTAGTTAATTCAACTAAGATCATCAAGTACTAACTTGATAGTAAAAATCTTAGGTGATACTTGAATTCTAATCTAAATATCCCTAGTCGATTATTGTTATGAGAATAATAATGAATAAAGACTAGTATGAGGTTGATTGATGATTAATTTTTACTGATAATTTATATGAGATATTAAGTCAAACTCATAGGTACATATTTTGAAAATGATGTACTGGATCGACCACTATGAGAATACCACATGAATTATTGTCATAGGTAATTCTCATAACAGTAGTATTATTTGAGTCCTCTAACTTGAGATCACCATGGTTTCCTACATGATAAGTTCTATATTTTGACACATCCCTACACCATACTTTAACCGGATGATAAAACATGTTGTGATTGGATATAGAATGAGTTGTGTGAGGAATGTGAGTGGTTAAGATGTAATTTGCCTCTCAGTTTTATTAAGAAGATATATGTTGGGTCCCTCGATGAGTTAGAATAAAAAGAAATGCATGACCGTACTAGAATGATAAAGAGTTATAAGTATTAGTCTACCTAGGATCGAAAAACAATACGATTGAACAATATAGGGATGACATAATCCATGCTTTATGTTCAATCAACATATTATATGACAAAAGGACTATAATACAAATTGTGTATTAGATTATGTTGGATTATCGACTTTCACACAACTTGGATAGTCATAATGTCTTATCAGAGATCAATTATGACTTGTGGGCTAAAATGAAAATTTTAGGCCCACTACCAATGTGGCGTGAACTTACAAGGTTACATACTTAGAACAAGCCCAAAAAAAACTTGAGTTAATAAGCCTAATAATTATCTTTATGTAAGATTATATATATATCCTAATTTATTTAAGGAGGTAAGAGTTATCTAAATAAATAGGAAATAATTATAATTTGAAATTAGAATCAAAGTAGAAAAGGAAGTTTAATCTTATTAAAATTGTTTTGGTAAGAGAAACCTTAGATATGATGTATATATAAACATCTCTTTCTTTAGGGTTTGAAAAGTGATATTCTCATTCTTCCTTTATTATTTCTTGTGAGAAAAACACATAGAAAAAAACGTGTTGTGAGACAACAAAGGTTCTATTAGACCTACTTTGTTTTGAATTATCTTGTTTGTGAGGATACCATAGAAGGCGTGATCTTTTGATGACATTTTAATTTGAAAAGAAGACACGAAAAGCTCGAGGTAGGGTGTCACTAAAGTGAACCCCCTCTCTTCCTTCCAACTATCTTGCCATTAGATCATCTTGGTGAGTGTTAGGAAACCCTCTCAATTAATCTACATAAATCCGGGTTATGGGTCTTATGGTTAAAAGCTTTGTTTTCCGCTACGTTATGTATGACGAAACCTAACATATATTTGATAGTTTATTTACTATAACAAGTCTAAAAAATTTATTATTCACAGGTGAAAAATGTGATTATTTACTAGTATATATATAGTTAAATTCAAGAACTAAATCGTTTGTTGTTTTATGTTTATATAATATAGTAATTAGAATTATATAGGATTTGAATAATCTATAATATATATAAAAGTATGAACAGAGGGAAAACAATTTTGGAAAAAAAAAAAGCATGCATTTTTTACTTAATAATACAAATAACCCTATAATGTAATTGAATGATTAATTTTAGCTAATAGATTTGAATTTTCATCAAATCCTTTTTTTGAATGGATTATGTTAACTAAAATTTTCATTTAAACTTGACTCTCAATAATTTTAAATTTCTAGAACTATAAAATTTCAACAAAATAAATAAAATAATCATAAGTTTATATTATTAGGATGGAAAAATTTTTATGGAGACAATTAAAAAATAAATTCATAATTTATTTTTATTTCAATTGTACTTTTTAAAATTAAAATTTTATTTTATAAGTAAAAAATTATATTTTGCACAATAGTTAAATTACAAATTGAAATAACTTTATAGAGTTTTATTTATTTGTTTGTTGGGATTATAATTCAATGTTTTTTCATTTACCATGCATTCAAGAAAAATATTAATTTGAACCTTAATAAAATAACATTACTCAAATAACTTGTTAATAATTTGCTTATTTTATGTTGACCATAATAGAACATATATAGTTGTAATATTGTTTAATAATTTTTCTGTAATTTGGATGATTTTTGCTACTTCAAAAAGTAATTAAACACACCTATTATTTTTTTATTATATACTATATATAAAAGTATGAATAGAGAAAAAATATTTTTTTAGTTGAAAAAGTTCATGTATCTTTTACATATTAACAAAATAATTTAATTTAAAATTTGTTCTTCTATATTTCATATTTATTTTATTGTTTTTATTTTTAATTTATCTACATTATAGCTAATAATGAATATATATTTTGTAATAATATTCTAAATAAAATTTTTCACTAATAAGTTATGTTTGTCATTTATTTTTTAATAATTTTATATTTATTATTAATTTTTCAGTTATATTCCTTTTCATAACTTTTAATATTTTATAGTATTTATATTATAAATATATTTATTTAATGATATCATAGTTTTACATATTTAATAATAATATTGATCACGTAAAGAAAAAACTAGTATGATTAAAATACAAATCAACTTAAAATTACAGAATTATATTTGAATAATATGTTTAGCAGGAATTCTATTACCTGAAACTTCCATCAGAAGCCAAGGAGGTCTAGCCTGGATGATTTAGGCGGAGGTCTTGAGACTTTGAGATTCTAGGTTCAAATTCTAGTAAAAGTTAAGTTTGAGATAATTAAAAAAAAATCTCTCTCCGCTACAAACAACTAACAATTGTAACCCCATGTGGATACTAACAAGTGACGCTACTCCAAAAAAATTCCAACAGAAAGGAAAAGTTGTTCTTAGATTATGCCTGTACTTCCTACAATTAGGATCGAGAGATTTTTTGTGTATACTAGATGTATTATAAATTAGGGTAGAATTTATGACACATTAACTAAGTGATTTACATTTGACAATTGAAAATGAGACATTTATCTTTTTATTACAAATCTCACAATTGGGTGTAATACATCCAATTGTGAAGAGATGATATAATACACAAAAATTTTCCATTAGGATTGGGATTAACAATACATGTCAAATTCCTATTGGTTATGGGACGTTGTTAAATTAAAAACATTTCCTTTGTTTCATATTGGTTAAGAAACACATCCAACAGCAAACTATAAAGGGCACTGGAATAATTAATAATTTTTTTCTCTAAAAATAGCCACTTGAAATGCTTCAAAAAACATCAAAACTAATCAAGAATAATGAAGACGAGGATCAAGAAGCAACCTTTTGGAGTTCTTATTGTCCTTCTCCTTGTTTCAGGTTTGTGGGTTATTTTCGGCTAATGCAGTTTTACTTTTTTAGTGTTAAATAAATATTTGTAGTGATAATTATATTATAAGTTTCATGTATGTGGCATCTTCTTTTTCTGGTTGTGTTGATGATCTTGATGTTTGCTCTTGTTCAGTTTGTTATCTTTGATGTTTTCTGGAGTTCTATCTGCTCTTCTGAGGTTGTTATGCACTAAATATTCTGTTTTTTTTTTTTTTTTCCCTTTGTTTGCTTTTGTTTTGAAGAATTTTTGGCAGGAGTAGCAACGGCAACAAAAACATCAACAAATAATTCTTCTAAACTTGAAACAATTATTGTCATTGATCTTGGGACTACTTCTGTATGTGTGTTATTCAAAACGGTAATGTAAACATTATAGCCAATGATCCATCATGGGTGGCATTCACTGATACTGAGCGTCTGATTGGAGAGGCTGCAAGGAATCAAGCAGCTTCTAATCCAGAAAACACAATCTTTGATGTCAAACGTCTCATTGGAAGAAAGTAAGCGATTATATATATCTTTTTACTTTGTTTGATAATTTAGAATCCTGTACGTTTTTTTCAGTGAATTGACATGTGTTTGATGAGTTGCAAGTTTGATGATCTGGAATTCCAAAATGACATTAAATTGTTACCTTATAAAGTGGTGAATAAGGATGGTAAACCTTATGTACAAGTTAAAGTGAAAGGAAAGACTAAGGTGTTTAGCCCTGAGGAGATCAGTGCTGTGGTGTTGGTGAAGATGAAGGAGACAGCTGAGGCATACTTGGGCAAAACTATTAAAGACGCTGTGATCACTGTTCCAGGTATATACATAATTGTTCTGTTATTCTCGACATTGTACTGAAGTGTTTTCCATCCCATTTTATTTTTCAAAGGGCGAAGTAATTGATTGATTTCTTCTGTTGCAGCTTATTTCAATGATGCGCAAAGGCAAGCAACGAAAGATGCAGGCGCCATTGCGGGGCTTAATATGGTTCGGGTAATCAATGAACCTACAGCTGCAGCTCTTGCCTATGGCCTGGACAAGAAAGAAAAAGAGATGAACATTAGTGTTTATGATGTCGGTGGTGGTACATTTGATGTTAGTATCCTGACCATTGACGTTGGTGTTATTGAGGTTCTTTCAACAAGTGGTGACACCCATTTGGGAGGAGAGGACTTCGATCACAGACTGATGGACTATTTCAGTAAGTTGTTTAAAAAGAAGTATAACAAAGATATCAGCAACGATAAAAAGGCACTTGGGAAGCTTCGTAGGGAATGTGAGAGAGCTAAGAAAGCATTAAGCAGCCAACACCAAGTTCAAGTGGAGATCGAATCACTTTTCGAGGGTATTGATTTTTCAGAACTTTTGACAAGAGCAAGATTTGAGGAGCTGAACATGGATTTGTTTAAGAAGACATTAGGGCCAGTGAAGAAGGCTCTGAAGGATGCAGGTCTAAAGGAGTCTGACATCAGTCAGATTGTGCTTGTGGGCGACGAGAATTCCTAAAGTTCGAGATCTGTTGAAGGATATGTTTGATGGGAAGGAGCCTAATCAGGGCGTTAATCCAGATGAAGCTGTTGCCTATGGTGCTGCAGCTCAAGGCGCAATTCTTAGAGGGGAAGGCGGCAAAGATACCGAATGTAACAATTTGAACGTTTATACTACTTAAAACTGAAGAAACTACTGCAAAATAGTTAATGAACTGACTTCTTTATAACTTGGTGCAGATCTTGGTTTGATTGATATTATACCCTCGAGTCTGGGTATTGAAACAATTGGTGGTGTTATGACAAAACTAATCCCAAGAAACACAGTTAAACCAGTCAAGAAGACTCAAATTTTACTATTTACTGAGACCAGCAGACCACTGTATCCATAAAGGTAAAAGAACTAACAAATCTTATTACTTGCCAACATTTGCTGCTTTCAGAATGTTGTTGAACGAACACATGAATTCCTGAAAAAATATTTTTTCAGGTCTATGAAGGTGAAAGAAGCTTGACTAAAGATTGTCTCGAGCTTGGAAGGTTAAATCTAACAGGAATTCCACCAGCTCCAAGGCATGCAGTTTCGTAGTACTGATTTAAACGATGAAGGGTTACGATTAACATATTGAATACTTTATGATCTTTGAATTAATTAAACGTTGCAGGGAAGTACCACAGATTGAGGTAACCTTCGAGGCTGATGTCAACGGAATCCTACAAGTAAGGGCTAAGGACAAAGCAGTAAAGAAGTCTCAATCCATCACCATCACACACGTAAAGGACAGACTAAGAGAATTGATTGCAAGGTTAGAGAAGAAAGCCGAGGAAATGGCAGAAGAAGACAAGAAGGTGAAGAAAACGATTGATGCAAGAAACAAGACATGCATTCACAACATGAGGAATACAGTCAACGACAAAGACAAGCTCGTTGACAGGATTGATTCTAAAGATAAAGAAAAGATTGAGAGCACATTGAAGGGAACGATGGAATGGTTAGAAGATAACCAAAATGCTGAAAAGGATGAGTACAAAGAGAGGATGAAGGAGGTAGAAGATGTCTGCAAGCCAGTCATTAGACAAATCTATGAAAACAGTGGTGCAACTGCAAATGGAAGTGGATTTACAGCTGGCTCTGAAGATGATGAGCCTAATGATGAATTGCAGATGATTACATGAGTCTAGACTTTACAGGAGTTGTTTTGTTTTTGTTTTTTAGTTAGTTTTTTATACATTTCTAGTTAATAGCCCGTGATGTGTGGATTATGATTGAATATTTTTATAAAATTTTAATATTTTGTTATATTATTAAATATTTTAATACATTAAAAATATTAATTATGTGTATATATATATAAACATAATAAATTTGAATAATTAAAAATTATATTGTTGTAAAACCATAATTGAAAAAATAAATAAATTTGATAAAATAAATAAATATAATCAATATAACAAATTATTATTATTATATTTGTACATATTCAATTATATATATAGTTAGTATTTATTATTATTATTATTATTATTATTATTATTATTATTATTCAGGATAAAAAGATAAGTCCATGCAAAGTTAATATGGGGATTCTTATAATTTAAGGGGTGTTTTCGAATTGAAATTACAATGGAAAAATGTGAAAAAGAATAAAAATTTAAAAAAGATATTTAATTCACTATAAAATAGAAATGAGAATTAACATTATCTACTACTTAAAATATTTTTATAATTATTTTTTATATTTAAAATTAACATTACAATTATTTTTATATATTAAAATTATTTATTATAAAAAATTTTAAAAATTATTTATTTATTTATTAAAATATTATTATAATTTTGAAAAATTATTATATATAGATCCTAAATTAGCGAGTATTTGGAAACTTCAATATTGTGTAAGTTCGAGGCTCATTACTCATTAGGGAATACAATTTTAGACTATAAAACCTAACTTAGAGATAAGAGTCGTAATCCGAATGAAATATAGGATACATTATACATCAATTGGATCCTACAGAGAGGTCCAATAACCGACCTCCAAGACTAAGTCTAGAAACTGAATTATTTTTAATTGACATTCATTCGACATTTATTTGTATTTTATATTTTATTATTTTTATTATTTAATCATTTCTTTATTTACATTTGACTATACAATTTCCTCCGTACATTTTCCAATTTTACACTTAAGTCTGATGTCATTATTAATCAATATTCAATAATAAAATGTCATTCACTACATAACATCACAATCATCTATCCATCCAACACATAAACAAAGAAAATAAAATCTGCGGTGGAAAAATGACAACCAAGAAAATAAACAAAAAATTAAATAAAATTAATTATGCAGCAGTCTTGGTGTTACTGTCCATTTATCATTCTAAAACTAAAATTTAAATTGGTCATAAAAAAAACCTACAAAAAATATAATAAATGTAAAAAGTGAAATAAATAAATAAATAAATAAATAAATATATATATATATATATATATATATATATATATATATATATATATATATATATATATTAAATACTGAGTTTTGAAATCATTAAACCAAAAATTTGATAACGATCTATTTTCATATTCAAATATTTGCTTTAAAAACTAATATGTCAAACTATTAAAAATACTAATTTTTATTAAAAATAAAATATTTACCCCATTTATTTAGCATTATTTTTTAACTAAAATACTGTAGACATCCGGTTCGATTGGTCCAAGATGGGGATGCTCGATTTGATCGGCCCGTAATAAAGCCTGATGACAAGAAAATACGAATCTTAAATGTAAGAGAGGTTTGGAATCTTCTTGAGAATGAACCTACGAATCCAAATCCATTTTAAGTCCAAACCCATGCAAACACAAAGCCTAAATCCATAAATCCAAGTCCAAAGCCCACTTTGGCCCAAACTTAAAAAAGTTGTTAGGGCCAATGAGGCGATCACCTCTTCGATGAGGCGACGCCTCTTCGTCAGTCCACTTACATAGTGGGTCCAATTCTTATCCCTTTGAACCTTAAGCGTAAATGGTTAATTTTTAGGACAAAAAGGGGCTTAAAATGTGTGCACATCATGAAGAAAGATAAGGGATTGCCTTGGGGGAATAAGGATGGCTAGTTTAAAAGGGGTTAAAGGAAATCAAAAAGTGGGGGGCAGCCATTATCAATTTAGCAAAAAAGAGAGAGAGTTTTAAAGAGAGGTGGCTTTAGAAAAAGAGGGAAAACGTCCTTGAGAAGGATAAAGAAAAAACTTGCTTGAAGGTCCATTTCTCAAAGAAGAAAAAGGAGAACTCTTGCATTTTTAGTGGAGATCAAGTCCAAAAAATCTCTGAGGGCTAACTATTTTGGATCAATAGATCATATATCAGTAATGATCTTCACTTCTTTTCAATATTAGAGTTATAGATTTGCATAATCCTTTATTTACTTCCATTGATCACCTCACGCCATGTTCTCAACATGATTTATTAAGGTATTAAATATGGTTGTAAGCTTGGGTTATTTGCATAAGATATTGTCTACTTAAAATTGAAGTTTTTGGCTCTTTTGAGAGTCTCTGAGCCTGTTGATCAGGCGAAGTCTTTTAAAAAAAGGCATCGCCTCTCTACAATGAAGTGATCACCACTATGATAGAGTCTTGCGCAACTTTGCCTTTATGTTCTTTGCAGCCTATGTATAATCCGCATTTTCGTGCTTTTCGTATTTTTAATTTTCTTTACATGATCGTGTTTATTACTTTATTTGGTCAATATTTAAGTATTTGCCATCTCTATTAGCATTAATCAGAATCTATGAATTGACTTGATGGTTCCTTTTATAGGATTTTACATGTTTTTAGAAGTTGATATTTTGTATATTATAAGGAATCAGAATACTCTTGATCATCCAATCTAGCCCCTAACTCTTTTGCCCTTTTGTTTATATTTATGTGTAGTTTAATGCTTGTTTACTTTTGGTTTATTTTTCATTTATTTTACGTTTCTTAGAACAAAGTATTGTAATCCCTAACCCTTTCCCCCATTCATTTGGAATGTATGGTTGTAAATTATTACTCATTTTATTTACATTGAATGATTGGGATTTAAAGCATGAAATGGGATTAATGTGAAAACTTGGACTTAATTGTAAAACTTGGAAAGCGGATGGAGGCAAGTGTAATTTTAAATGTAAATAAGGAAATAATTAAGCAATTAAAGGTAATAAAACACAAAACATAAACGGAGGCCATTCGCAAGGTTGGGTGGGTATTCCAAAAGCCCATACCTAGTTTCTGAACTCGTTTTTTGATTATGACTTTTGGGAACCTTTGTGGAATCAAGTTACTATATAGCGTGTCCTGACTTTTATCCAGGTGGCAACCCCATCTCCAATTAGGCTTTATGGCCTATTTCGTATTTCCTAATAGGCCTCAAGCTTGTACAGTACTGTAGTCGTCAAACACTTAGGTGTGCGCTAAATCCCGCGGGCCTATAGTACTGTAGGCGGTAGGGTTTACCGCGTGCCTAAGTGTTTGGCGACCATAACATTGTGCGGGCTCAAGGCCCACTAGGAAATACTAAATAGGTCTTAAAGCCTAATTGGAGACCCAGATAAAAGCTGGGACACCCTTATATGGCAACTGGATTCCATGAAGATTCTCAGAATCCTTCGTCAGAGAACAGGTTGGGAAACTAGGTATGGGCTTTTGAATGCCCACCCAACTTTGTGTTTGGCCTCTATTTCTGTTTTGTAATTTATTACCCTTAATTATTCAATGATTTCTTTATTACCATGCGAATTGTAATTTTCTTTAAACAATTATTGCATTTTATAATTAAGCCCGAGTTTGCATATTAATTTCATTTATGCATTTGGTCCCAACATCCACTATAAACAAAGCAAATAATAATAATTCACAACTATACATTAAAATCAAATAGGGGAAGGGATTAAGGATTACAACATTTTATGCAAAGTAAAAGTATAATAAACGGAAAATAAGCCAAAAATAAACCAAACATAAACAAGTATTAAATTACATAAAAATATAAATAAATGGGAGGAAAGGGTTAAGTACTAAATCAAATAATCAAAATTGTTTTGATTCCCTGCAATACACAAGATATTAACTTCTAATACATAAACAATCATACAAAAAGAACAACAAGTTAATTTGCAAATCAAATTTATAAAAATAGAGATTATGAATATTCAAACATTAACCCTAAATAAAATAATGAAAATGACCATGCAAAGCAGACTAAAAATATAATAGAAAGGGGATTCATGAAGATTCAAACAATGCATGATTTATATGAAATAATAAAACTTAAAATACATGAGGGCCTGTCAAAGTGGCAATCACCTCTTTAAAGAGGTAATCGCCTCATGACAATGGGGGGATGCCTCTCTGAAGAGGCATCGCTTTTTAAAAAACTCAGACGACTCTCAAACTAGCGGACTTCTACTTTAAGCAAGTATTAACTTATGTAAACAAAGTATATGCATAACTACACCTAAAACTCAATAAATCATACTAAAAACATGGCATATCACAAATAATGAACTTAAGAGAGTGAATAAACAAGCTAATAAACAAGTAAGCTAGGAGTTATGCAAGCAAGTAAGAGATTATACAAATTTATAACTTAATCATTGAGAAGAAATCAAGATAATTACCGAAAGGTGAGCTTTTCCAATATAGTTAGCCCTAAGAAATGGATATAGGTGTTGAACTTTCCTTGAATGCAAGCTTTTCTACCTTTCTTCTTTAAGAAAATCACCTTTGAACTTAGTTCACCTTCCTCTCTCTTCAAGAACGTTTTTCCTTCTTGTTTCAAAGTTTTTTTTTCTCTCTGAAAACTACCTCTTTTTCTTTTTTTGGGCTCTCCTTCCTCCTTTTTCTCTCCTTCTCCTTTTTAATCACATCCCTAACCCATTCCCTCACTACCCCTTTTTTTATCATTGTATTTTTTTAGCCTTTTTCTCTTCCCAAAAATTTTCCTTTCACACAAAAGATTGAGTTCCAGTCGAGATGAGTCCACCCTTAACCACCATTATCACCTTTGCATTAATGCAAAGGCAAGTGGCAATGTGCGGAGGCGATGCCTCTATAATGAGGTGATCACCTCATCACTTGTTGCCATAAAGGCGATCGCCTCTTCACGGAGGCGTTGCCTCTCTGGCTCGCCTTGCACCGGCCCTAATGGGTTGGGGCGACTTGGGCTTGTCTTATAAGGGTTTTGGGCTTGGATTTATGGGTTTCAAACTCTCAAGCTCATTTCCAATAAGATTTTGGGCTTCTTCTTTACCTTCAAGATTCATGTTTTCTCATCATCAAACTTCATTGCAGGCCGATCAAACCAAGTATCCATAGTTCGCCCTTATCACGGGCTGATCGAACCAAGTGTTTACTAACACTATTATACATATTTTAATACTACTCAAATTCTAAAAATATTTATTTATTACGTATTTTTTTGCCTTAAATCACTCAAAATATTTTTTCCAAACCATTAATATATATATATATATATATATATATATATATATATATATATATATATTAAATGTTAAGCCTTGAAATTATTAAGTCAAAAATTTGATAAGTGTTAATCTTCATTTTCGAGTATTTACTCTAAAAACTAATATGTCAAACTATTCAAAATCCTAATTTTTACTAAAAATAAAATATTTCCACATTTATTTAGTATTATTTTTTAACTAAAATACTATTATACATATTTTAATATTACTTAAATTCTAAAAATATTTATTTATTACGTATTTTTTCTACCTTAAATCACTTAAAATATTTTTTTCAAACCATGAAAAAATTACAGTAATTACTTAGTATTATTTTTTACTAAAACAGTATTCTACAAACTTCAATACTGATACAATAATTATAAAAATAAATCTTATTATAAGTAAAAAATTATGGCAATAAAAATTAAATACTAAGCCCTAAAATTATTAAGTCAAAAATTTGGTAAATATCAATCTTCATATTTGAGTATTCACTCTAAAATCTAATGTGTCAAACTATTAAAAATCCTAATTTTTACTAAAAATAAAATATTTACCACATTTATTTAGTATTATTTTTTAACTAAAACACTATTATACATATTTTAATATTACTCAAATTCTGAAAGTATTTATTTATTATGTATTTTTTTACTTTAAATCACTCAAAATATTTCTTTCAAACCATTAAAAAATTACAAAGTATTATATTTTTTTAACTAAAACACTATTCGACATATTTCAATATTGATATAATAATTTTAAAAATATATCAAATCAAAGCTGACTCAGATCTATAATGGGGGTTATAAACTTTTTCTATAGCAGTCCATCTTCAGGCCTAAATAATTTTATTTAGGCCCATGGATTTGATAGAGTGGGCTTTCGCATTTAGGCTTCAGATAGACGTTCGTGGCAGCATTGGTTGACCTAAATTGCCCATAATATATCAAATTGAAGAAGACTCAGAGAGCTATAATGGGGGCCTATAAACTTCATCTATAGTTGTCCAACTTTGGGCCCAATTATATTTGTTTAGGCCCATGGATTTGATAGAGTGGGCTTTCGCACTTGAGTTTCAAATGACATTCGAGGCTAGGATCAGTTGACCCACGGGGCACATAATATATCAAATCAAAGCTATCTCAGAGGGCTATAATAAGGGCTATAAACTTTGTCAATAGCAGTCCATCTTTGGGCCAAAATATTTTTATCTAGGCCTATGGATTCAATAGTGTGGGCTTTCACACTAGGGCTTTAAATGGACGTTCATGGCAGTATTGGTTGACCTTTGGGGCCCATAATATATCAAATGGGACCTAACTGAGAGGGCTATAATAGGGGCTATAAACTTCATCTATAGTGGTCCATTTTTTAGGCAAAATACCTTTGTTTAGGCTCAATGATTTGATAAAGTGGGCTTTCACACTTAGGCTTCAAATGGATGTTCGTGGCAATATCGATTGACCCACATGGTCCATAATATATCAAATCAAAGCTAACTCAGAGGGCTATAATGGGGGCTATAAAACTTAGCAAAATGAAAGAATTTAGTCACAAAACCAAAATAATTCAATCACATAAAGACAATAATACTCACTTATTTGATGTTCATATTGCAAATCATTTTTTCCAAAAAATTGTAGAACAAAAGAAAGAGATTTAAACAAGGTTTATTGTTATGGCATTGGTTTTTTTAGCTCCCTATCTTTAGCTTTCAGAAAATTTATGTATGCCTGTAACGAGCTCCAAAAGGTATAAAGCTCCGAACCTTCCTCTTCTGGCAAGTTAGAGAGCTTATATAGTTCTCCCTTCATCTTCTGTTATTTTAGCTTCTTTACTTTCGATTCCAGTCTTCCTTCAATGAGCTCTTCCTAATTCTCAAATTTTCTTTCCCTAAATGTTCCTCTCAGAATTTTTTAGTCCTAGCTTACTCTCTGTCTTCCATTTATCTTTTCATCACTCTCCCTATGTTTTTTCCTAAGACCTTGTTTTTTTTTAACGCTCTTTATTTTTACATTGTAGGTTATCCCCCTTCTATTTCAAAATTCTCCTTTTTCTAAATTAAGATTTTTTCTTTACAAAAATACTAACCTAAAAAAACATTGTCTATTGATAAAGTGGCAATAACACTTAATTATATATAAAAAATTCAATAATCATAACCACTAATTTCATAAAAATAATTTTTTTATAAATTGAGAGGTCATATGACTTTAATATTGATGAACTACACAACATGGGGTAACCTTTCCCTTTTAAATTAACTAAGGCAGGAATTAAATTTTATACCTTAGGATACCCTTAAAGATAAGTTAACACTTTATTACCCCCTCATTGACAATTTCATAAAAATAATTTAATTTTATATAAATTAATAATTCAACAAAAAATATACAAAATTATAACAAAAGACATACTAATTCTTATATTTATGAAAAATAATATTATTTCATAAAAAATGACGTAAACTTTTTAGGGAAAATTGCATTTTTGGTGTCAACTTTTTAATTTTTGCTATTTTGGTGTCTCAACATATTTTTTTTCTTCAATCAAGTTGTTGAACTTTAGAATTTATAGTCAATGTAGTGTTTTTGGCCGAATTTCCCATGATGGAGTGCTGACTGGATAGAGTGGGAACCAATTTTTGCCCAGTAAAATTCCATGCCAACAAAAAAATTGAAAAGGCAAATTTAACCCTAACATAAAGAACAAAAAGTCAAATCTAACCCTTCTACTACTACTTTCTGTTCTTCTTCTCTTCTCTAGATTATTGTCTCAATCACTATTACCATCATAAAAATCAGTTACAAATTTCAATTCCTCCACTCCTCATGCGCCATCCTCTACCTCTACGCCACTCCCGAAGGTTGGATATAGGTGGCAAGATGCAACTTCTTCCCATTGGTAGCCTTATTCTCAATAGTTATTTGGTAAAAATTATGCCTATTCATGGAGTAGTTTCAATTGAAGAGGATTTTACGAAACTAGAATGTGAAGCTATGATTAAGAAAATAATAAGTAATTGGAATTAAAGGTTTTGGATTTAGTGTTGCATGTATTAAGAGAATTTACACACTTAACAACCAGCTTGACTCTACATGTTGGAGTGATAAGGAAGATAATCAAGTTATGGTTGTTATTCCTAATACGACAAATCATGAGGTTAATTTAAAGAGTTGTATTGGGACTCAATCACATTCAAATGGTAAGACAACAAAAGAGCAAAGTGATAGCATAAAGTTAGGAACATGATTGATTCAAATCCTGTATGTTTTTTACTTTCCTTCTATGTATTATTGTACAAAGTCTATAAATATAATAAGAATAGAACTCTCTTCTGACGTTGAAAATAAAAGTCATTCAACAGATAAAAACTTACTTATTTTTAATTTTTCTTTATGGTATCAAAGCTTTTATGAGACAAAAGAGTTTTGTACTGATTTTTTTTTTCCAAATGGCTTCCGCAATATCATTAAACATTGCTAATTTTGTTAATCTCAAACTTACGCCATAAAACTATCCACTATGGCATGAACAACTTCTTGCCCTTATAGAAAGTCAAGATATGGTTGGTCTTCTCACCAGTGAAAAGGTAAACTAGCCATGTATACCAATATTACCATAGAAAATACTTCAACCAAAGCAGATGGAAGGAAAAAAATTTCAGAAGATTATCTTATATGGTGAAAAGAATATTGTCTCCTATGTGGGTGGATTATTAGAACACTCATCGAAGAAGCCTTAGGTATGGTCATTAGCCTAGAATCATCCCAGTAAGTCTGGAATGCTTTTAAGGAAGTATATGCTCATGATTCTCAAGAACGAGAACTCACTCTACGCCAACCACTCACATACCTCAGAAAAGAACCAGATCAATCCTTAGCAGAACACTTA
This sequence comes from Mallotus nudiflorus, assembly GCA_947683625.1. NCBI lineage: Eukaryota > Viridiplantae > Streptophyta > Magnoliopsida > Malpighiales > Euphorbiaceae > Mallotus > Mallotus nudiflorus. Next base: position 10,469 of record CANTUR010000070.1, on the reverse strand, counting down.
ATGAAGTTTAAAAGTCTTGTAGCCATAGGGAATTCGATACTTGACAAGGCAAAAGTCTATTCTTTACTTGCTAATCTTGGCTCAAAGTACGAATTCTTCACAACTACAATGCTCAAACTTCCTATGCCATCTTATTCAGAGGTAGTATCACTCCTATAGGGATTTGATCAATGAAATTCATGGGTTGAAACATCCAATTCACCAACATATGCATTTTATGGTCAACGAAATGAAAACTAATAATAAATATACAATAATTGCAATCGCTAAAATAATTAGTTCATCTTAAAAGGTAGAAGGTTTTATACCACTAATAATAATTTTTAGTACCCAAATTATGCAGGTAATGACTTAAGAACACAACAACAGTCATAGAGAGATAATAATCAAGCTCCGCCACCTCCTGGCAGGCAACGAATGATGAACACAGAGAGAGAAAGATGTACAAGAATGATGTTTATCAACTTTGTGTGAAGCGTGGACATATTGCTAAAATTTATTGGAGCTTACCAATACAGTCAGTGAACTATGCCGATATTCCTCAAGCTTTTTTCGCTCTCACCATGTACACTTCGATTGCAGACACAGAATGGATAATTGACATTGGTGCTTTAAACCATATGATTGCACATCTAGGTATGCTTTAAAATCTCCAAAATTATATTAGTCATGATTTCGTCTTCATTGGCAATGGTTCATCTTTAAAAATAAATGCAACTGGGGATACTTTAATTTCTGATGGTAAGAATAAATTATTCCTATGTAATGTCTTCCTTGTGCCACAGTTAACTAGAAATTTATTATCTGTTAGTCAATTAACCAAATAATATCCATTAAATTGTGAATTTGATGATAAACTATATTGTATTAAGGAACGAACAATAGGTCGACCCTTGCTAATGGGTCAACATAAGGGATATTTATATGTCCTACCCAATCCAAAGGAGGCACACTTCTCCAACAGGAAAAACTCTGGGATTGAAGAATTATGGCATCAACGTTTTGGACACCCTCAAAGTTCATCCACTCAGTTGTTACACACTAAGAATTTAATTATTGTTAGTTCAAATAAGAAGGCAGAAATTGTTTGTGAAAGTTGCTAATTAGACAAACTTAGCAAGTTACCATTTAGTTTATTGCTAATTAGACAAACTTAGCAAGTTACCATTTAGTTTATCTCATTCTTCTAGTACTATTGTTTTTTAGAAAATTTATTGTGATATTTGGGGACTAGCCCCTGTTTTATCTCTTGGAAAATTTTGATATTATGCTTATTTTATGGATAATTACTCTCATTATATTTGGTTAATTCCTCTTCATGTTAAATCTAACTTTGTTGATGTGTATTTAGCCTTTGAAAGTTATGTTCAACGTCAGTTTGATAAAAAGATCAAGATTTTTCACTCTGATGGTGGAGTTGAATTTATGAATAAACAACTTACTTCACACTTTCAACAACAAGGGATTGTTTAATAGCTTTTATGCCCTTACACACCTGAATAAATAGGCATTATTGAACGTTGTCATCATACTATTAGAGAACTTGGGATGACCATGGTTTTTCGCAGTGGAGTTCCTAATTTCCTATAAGTTAAGGCCTATACTACAATAACTTTTATTATCAATCGTTTGCCCTTTTCCTCTCTGCAGATGGCAAGGTTTAGCGCGCGCCTAAGATTTTAGCAACCATGACACTGTTTGAGCTTAGGGCTCTAGAGAACATAATAACCACTGTCACAAAAACATGGTGTGGAGATGAGGAGTTGCCACCCAGGGTAATAACTAGGACAAATAAAAAAAATGGTGGTTTTTAATTCCTTAAAAAAAAGCCAGCACCACAACCAGAAGATTCTGGGTACGAAATACTAACTTCTTTTAGTCTTGTATTCGTTTAGAATTACTTTATGAATTACTATTTTATCCTCTATTTACATGCAATTTCATATAAACCCTTAAAAAAATCAACTCCAAGCAAACTAGTCATGAAATGTATAAGTAAACAATGCATTCATCACAATTCCTAGGTTAATCTAATCTACATTGATTTTAATTATATAGGCTAAATCTATATGTTTTGATTTATAGGTGAGTCTAAAGACTAATGGGCCTAATTATTATTCAATTAATTAAATGAACTTAAGTCTATTTATTTTAATTCTAAAAATGGGCTCAAATCTACAAATTATGAAGTATTTAATTTAGTGGGCCTAATTCTACATGTTTTAATTCTAAAATGATCTTAGATCTATAAATTATGAGAAGGGTTAAATTAAATGGGTTAAGTCTAAATTAATTAAATTAAGTGAGCCTATGTCTAAATTAACAAAGTGGGCCTAAGTTATCTTTACCCTAAATCTAATTAGTTATAGGTCAGAGATGTATTTTAATTAATTAAACCCAAAAAAACCAAAATTTAAATGGGTTACAGCCTAATATAAACCTAAGGCCCAAAACACATAAACATAAGCAAACAAGCTCGAAAAACAATAAAAATATATAAAAAAACAATACAATAAAAGATCAAATAATTAATTAAATTTATTCTAAAAACCTTAATTTAATTAAAGTGACTCTAAAAAAATAAAACAAAATAATCAACAAGCAACCTTAATTCTAACCACTTAAATCTAATCCAATTTTAATTAAACAACCTAATGATTTCTATAGCCATTAATTTTAATTAATTATCTAATTAAAATCCTAATTTTACTAATCGATTAATTAAAATAAAACATCCAATCGCACACACACAAAATTTCATCATTCTCACTATTGGGGTTATTACAATCAACTATTGAGAATAATAAAAATGAAGAATTAATACAATCCCATAAATAAATAAAAATAAGACAATTAAATAAACAAAACCTAGAAACTACATCTAGCTACAAGGTTCCATCCATGGCATTCCATGGATCTTTATGGACTTGGTTCTCCAAGTATGATCATATGTGATATCCTCTATAATCACCAACACAAAAGGATAAAACAATGATTAGTGAATAAAATTGTAATAAAAATTAATAAAATTGAAATTCAATAAAATATAATAACAAAAAAAATAAGAATAAAAAGAAAGTAGAGAGAAGATAATGCTCATGGATGCTGAACAAATTACTCCTCAGACTAGTAAGATCACTGTTGTTTTTAGTAGGCCTTTAAAATTTGTTATTCTTCTTCTCAAAAATTCCCAAACGAGTAAATCACTAAGAGTTTTTTTTATAAAAGAATGCTCAGTATTGAGAATTGAGAGTTGAGTCCCCCTTGCTCCAGGAGCCTAAACTTTCCTTTTATAGAAAAAAAACCCTAAGTTCTATGTGCTAAGAGTTCCAATTTTAAAAATATTTTATTTCTTGAAGAATTAGATAAATCCCAAAAATAAATTTAAGAAAATTTTTTAACCAATCAAAACTGAGGAAAAAATATTTCTATTTTCTATAAAAATACAAAAAACAGATGAAAAACATATAATTCCGATTGAAATTCTATAATTCTAATTCTTTTAACTTTTAATTATAAAAAGACCCTTAAGAGAAATCAAAATTTTCAATTAGGTCTTAAAAGGTATTACAATTAAATCCCGAAAAAACCAATGAAACTCTTTTTGAAAACATATTCAAACTTTTGAGATTTCAAACTTCAAGTATTAAAGACCTACTTATAACATTTTTATCATTGGATTCTTTTATCTCATCCATATTTTATTATCCTGAAATTGGGTGTTTACATTTGCCCCCCTTTGTTGTTCTTTGCTTGACAAATTGTGGCAAAGCAAATAATTATACAATTTCTTAAGAATAAAAGTTCAAGTACTTACTTGTGCTTCTTGCGATTTATGCTTGCAAGCTAACTTTGGTTCACAATAAATGCTTATATTGCCCTACAACACTAGGCATAAACTTAAAACATATGAGAAAACACTATACTAGAACGTATAGTGTTGGTTTAGAAGGATACATCACATTATACTCGGTCATATAATGTTGACTATACTCGGTCGTATAGTCTGAATTGAAATGACACATTGTACTCGATCATACAATGTCGACTATACTTTGTCATATAGTCTGATTGAAATGACACATTGCTGTCGGTAGTAAAATGTCGACCATACTCGATCGTATAATCTAAATGGTAGGATACATTGTACTTGGTCGTACAATGTTGACTATACTCAGTTATATAGTTTGATTTGAATTGACACATTGCACTCGGTCGTACAATGTCGACTACACTCGATCGTATAGTCTAAATTGAAATGACGCATTGCACTAGGTCATACAATATTGACTACACTCGATCGTATAGTCTGATTTGAATGACACATTGCACTCAGTCGTATAATGTTGACTATACTCAATCGTATAGTCTAAATTGAAAGGATATGTTGTACTCGATCGTACAATGTTGACTACACTCGGTCCTGTAGTCTGATTTAAAATGACACATTGCACTCAGTCATACAATGTTAACTACACTCGATTGTATAGTCTAAATTGAAATGATGCATCATACTCGGTCGTATAATGTCGACTACACTCAGACATATAGTCTGAATTAGTACATCATACTCAGTCATATGATGTCAACTACACTCAGACGTATAGTCTGAATAGGAAAACACTACACCTGGCCGTGTAGCATTGATTTCTTTTATATTGATAATTTAATAATTCAAGGAATTATCAAATCATATAACTTTGCAATTTAGGACTAAAATGAAAGAAAAGCTTTGGACTTGAATGCAAATAAAGTTAAAGGACTAAAATGGATGTTTGCCACTTTAATATATACTTTGCATTTTGCCGAATCATTTCTTCATTTCCCATCTCTTTCATTATTATTTTTTTCTTTCTCTTGATTTTAAAATCTTACTTCTTCAATTAATCTTTCATCTGATCTCTAATTTGGAATCCTTCTGATCCTATGGCTCACCCACAATGCAAAGTATGTGGAAGTAGCTCCAGAAAATTAGATCTACTTATATCTCAACTGCATGTTCCTTAAAACTGTCTGGGGCTCTATGAAAGGGAAGAGGTGCTCCCTTTGACTTGCTTGCACCGTCATAGATGCTCATAGGCTGGAGATAAGGTAAATTTCTCTTCTGTCTGTAACTGTACAAAAGAAAAATATTTCTATTAATAAATTAATATATTTATACATGTAATTATATAACACATTCCTTTCTAAATCTAATATCTTTGTAGCTTCCTTAGGTAGGATTATCTTGACTAAATACGACCCTTCCCAATTTGGTCTGAATTTTCCTCTTGGATCAAACACCATTGCCCTTGATTATTTTTGCACCATATCTCTAGCCTTTATCTTTTTGGGTTTGACCTTCTTGTTAAAGGCTCTTACTATCCTTTGAGTATGAAACAGAGCCTCCATCCTTTTCTCATCTAAAGACATGAGGTGGTCGTATCTCTTTTGCATTCATTCACTCTCAGGGACTTTTGCTTTCATAACAACCCTTAAAGATTTAATTTCTGTCTCTATGGGCAAAACTACTTCACAACTATATAAAATGAGAACGGTGTTTGTCCTGTAGCAGTACGCGTTGTAGTTCTATATCCCCACAAGGCAAAAGGAAGATACTCATACCAATCTTTATGCATTTTTAACATCTTAAAGAGGATTCTCTTTTTATTCTTATTAGCCGCTTCAACTGCACCATTAGCCTGAGGTCGATAAGGTAAGGATTTATGATGCTTGATCTTGTATCTCTACAATAATTTAGCTATCTCTACCTGAAATTGAACACCATTGTCTGTCACAACGTGATGCAGGATCTCGTACCTACAAATAAGATTCTCAATGAATCTTACCATTTGTCTAGCTTTCAAAGTATTGAAAGATTCTACTTCTATCCATCTAGAGAAATATTCAATCGCCACCACTACATATTTATGCCCATTCAAGGTAGTTGGTCTTATCTCCTGTATTATATCTATCCCCTATACTACAAAGGGCTATGGAGATGTTAGACTGTTTAGCACTATAGGGGGAAGATGGTTGATGTTTCCATGCATCTGGCATTGATGACATTATCTCACTATCTGGATACAGTCTCTTTCTATACTCATCCAATAGTACCCCTGTCGAATTATTTTCTTCGTCAGAATCATCCCATTTATATGAGATCCACAAACCCCTATATGAATTTCTCTTATCACCTATTCTGCTTCATCCTTCTTAAGACATCTCAGCTGTATTCCATTCGAAATTCTTCTATATAATACCGCATCATGACTTGCATAATGACGTGCAGGAACACAAAGAGCATATCTTTCTTTGGAATTTGCCTCATCTGGATATTTCCTCTCTAGATGTCTTAAAACCATGGCTTTTCTTATGGGCCTATCTGAATACTCATAACTGATTCTTCACTATAACATGGAGCTTTTATTTTCATTATAACCAAAGGCTTCATCATTAACCCCATCGGTTTATCCTACATTGAAGAGAGTGTCGCCAAAGCATCCACCATTTGATTCTGATCTCTTGGTAAATGCATAAAGAGACATTTAGTGAAATTTCTCATTAGCTTCTTAAAATAATAGATGTAAGGTTTCAACTCTCTTCTTTTACTTCCTATTCCTTATTAGCCTGACTAATGACTATCATGGAATCTCTATAAACCAGTAGGTCTTTAGCTCCCACTGCTAGCGTTGCTTCTAGCCCATAGATGCATGCCTCGTACTCAGCCATGTTGTTCATAACCTTGAAGTTCAATTTCTTAGCCATTGGAATGGTTTCTCCTCCTGGTGTGATAAGAATCACTCCTAGCCCTACTCCTCTATGATTCACAGCCCCATCAAAATAAAGCTTCCATTCGTGTTGCTCTATTACTACTAAGTTCTCTTCTGAAAACTCTAAATTCCACTACTCATTTCTTTCGACTGCATTTTATGCCAGGAATTCTGCCACTGCTCTTCCTTTGATTACTGTGGTATTGACATACTCAATATCAAACTCAGTCAGAAGTATCAACCATCATGACATCTTTCCAGTTAAGGTTGGTGCTTGAAATAAGTACCTTAAAGGATCTATCTTTGAAACGGCTTGTACTTTGTAGGACTAGAAATAATGTCTTAGCTTCCTTATGGCCTATATCATAATCAAACATGTCTTCTCCACAAGATCATATTTCTCTTTATATGGTAGGAACTTCTTACTAAGATAATACACTGCGTACTCCACCCCTTTCGGCCTTTCTTATGCTAGAATTGCCCTTATTGCTTTTTCTTCTAAAGCTAAATATAAGATTAAGGGTTTACCTTGTCTTAGTGGCCTTAACACATGCAGATTAGTAAGGTATTTTTTAATCTTATCAAAGGCTTTTTAATATTCTTCATTCCATTCCATGGGCTAATTGTTCCTCAAGAGCTTAAGAATAGAATCGCAAACCATGGTGAGTTTCGCAATAAACCTATTAATGTACTATAGTATTTTGATAAATCCTCGCACTTCCTTTTCTGTTCTTGGTGCTGGCATAACTTGAATGGCTTTAATCTTGTCTGGATCTACTTCTATTCCCTGATTGCTGACTATGTGTCCCAACAACTTTCCCAAAGTGACCCCAAAGATACATTTCTTCGGATTAAGCCTCATATTGTATCTTTCTATTGTTGCCATAAACTTTTCTAAAGCCTCAAAATGTCCTTCCTTGGTTCCTAACTTAACCATCATATTGTCGATGTACACTTCCACTTCTTTGTGCATCATATCATGGAATAGAGCTATTGCTGCCCTTTAATAGGTTATTCTTGCATTCTTCAATCCGAATGGCATCACTTGATAGCAGTGTGTCCCCCATTCCATGATAAAAGTAGTCTTTATCTTATCCATGACTGCCATCATTATCTGATTATAACTTGAGACATCTATAAAAGAGTATATTGCACTAGATATTGCATTGTCGACAATCACATCAATATAGGGTAAAGGAAAATCATCCTTCGGGCATGCTTTATTCAGATCCTTAAAATCTACACACATTCAAACTTTCCCATCTTATTTAGGAACAGGTACTGTGTTTGCCAACCATTGAGGATATTCTACCACTTCTAGGAAATTGGCCTGGATTTGCTTAGTGATTTCTTCCCTTATCTTTTTTGCCCACCCTAGCCTTAACCTATGAAGTTTTTACTTAATAGGTTTAGCCTCTGGATATATTAGAATTCAATGCTCTATTCTCTATTTAGACCTATCATGTCCTTATACGACCAAGCAAATACTACCTTTCTTTTTATTAATATTCTCTCTAATTTTTCCCTTTCTTCAAGAGTTAAATAATGTGATATAGAAATGTGCTTTGGTTGTTCATTGTGCCCATGTTTAATGAATCTAATTGAATAGAATTAATGTCAAACATGCATAAACGATCATTATTAAAGCGTATAAGACCATTAAGAATCAACATTACATAAGTAAGTAAAACTAGAGTTTATATCATTGATCATAAAAAAAATAGCGCTTTCGTTCTCAAATAGACTGGATGTTATTACATCAGTTTCTTTATAAAAAAAATCATTAAAACTATTATTAATAATGCTAGCTAAATCCTGCGATGGTTCTTCATTAGGTGGCAGACAAAGCAGCTCTTCAATGGCTTCAGTCCCTATCTTCTCAGTAACTTTCTTTATTACCTTATCTTTATTATCTTTCACTAGACCCTCAACTATCTACTTCTTGAATAACTCAAACCCAGGAACATTCACTCCAACTATTTGGACAAGCTCCTTTTCACCCAGGTAGAACTTCTCTTTTCTTTCTTTGATAATATTATCCTACAACGATCCCACATTCTTTGAGAATTTATTCTCGTTAAGAATCATTCTTCTATCTCCTTTACTACCAAGCCCAACTCTTGTATAGCCCAATCCTCTGGTATCATTTTTTCCTTTGAAATCTGGAAACTCTGGGCTTCCTTGCTCATTCTTTCCTAATCCTTATCTGAGTTGATAATTCATCTTCTTGATCATGCTCATAACCCTTGGATCCATCTCAATTCCATTAGAAATCATGGCTATTTAGAAATCGGGAGGGATACTACCTTCTTCTAACCATCCATAACTACAGACATAATTTTTCCCATACTTGCATCTAAAGTCACAACTTCTCCATCCAATAGGAATTTCACCTTTTGATGCACAGTTAAAGACACTCCTCTCAAAGTATGATACCAGGGCTTACCAAAATCAAAGCATAGGTGATAAGGATATCCACCATGGTAAACTCCACCATTGCCTCTATAGGTCCGGTCTTTATAGGAGCCATAAATGTTCCTTATACATTCCTCGTGCTGTCATCTTAAGCTCTGATTATAAGGTCAAATTTTGTTAAATCCTCTACCTTTACCCCTAGATTAGGCAAAATCTATAGTTGGCAAATATTAATTACAGACACATCATCCACCATCACATAATTAGTCTTCTTCCCTCTGACTTCAGCTAGGATGAACAGAGCTTTATTATGATTTTTTCCTTCCATAGGTAAATCTTCATCAGAAAAGGTGATAACCCTATGCTTCTTCTCAGTAACCTTGGCCACCATTGCTTCAGGGGTTGCAATGGTATTAATGTTTATCTTGGTTAGAGCCTTCCTATGGCTACTTAAGTGCATCAAGAGCTCCCAAATGCTTATATTTACTTTTTCCTTCTTAAGTTGTTCAAGGATCAAGTCATCTTCATGTTCATCTTAGTCTACTTTTTCAGCAACCTCCTCCCTCTCCTGTGTCTTCTCTATTGGTTATAACCCTTACCACTTCTAATGACATGATTGAATTCTAGATTATCAACCTATACATTATAGCCTTTAGTGCCTTATTCATCAGAGTTGTATTAGATGTTTATAACCCCAAGGTCTACTCCTTCTTTCCATCTTTCCATACATCAACCATGCATTTCTCTCTCTTATCAGGCATCTTCTTATCATCAAATTCATCACCTCATCTAGTATGCATGATCGACTTAATGGGTATGTCAAAAGAAGGTGGTTTGGATTAATACACCTTGTAGTCAAATTTGCCTAAAGGTTGTCCCAACAAGTCTTCTATTCTCTCCTCACCTTTGGGGGAATTAGGGGGTTTGACATTAGTTTTAAGGTTTAAATCCTTAAAGGAGTTAAGCACTTCTTCCTCACTGACTCCTGAGTTGATCATCATGGTAGTTAGGGGTGGCATGTTTCAGTAATTTGGGAAAGGGTTATTTTTGTGTTTAGGTTTGGATTGGATTTCTTAGGGTTCGTGATTTTTCTAGAGTCTATAAGTTTTGACTTTCATGTTTAAGGTGCATAGAAGAGTTAGTGAAATGGCCAGCAACTTAGTGAAATTTACAGTAACTGTTTGGGTCAAAGCTAGGGAGATTTAGGTTTAGTGATCTAGAGGGGGTTAAAGGTTTAACTGTTTGGTGAAATTTTATAGTAACTGTTTGGGTCAAAGCAAGAAGATTTGGGTTTAGTGATTA